>OY755215.1:24621684-25221684 GCA_963576765.1 Draba incana
TCTCAGTT
The DNA here is from genome assembly GCA_963576765.1 of Draba incana. NCBI lineage: Eukaryota > Viridiplantae > Streptophyta > Magnoliopsida > Brassicales > Brassicaceae > Draba > Draba incana. The sequence continues at coordinate 24,621,693 of OY755215.1, forward strand.
CAGATCGACTCTACAGTTTTTCCTCGCTCACTCTGCGACTCATGCTCTATTGTCAACATCATGCCTTACTCCGTTGCAAAACAATTGGGTTTTAAAGATTTCAGGCTTCCTAAATTTTCTTTAAAATTTGCTGATTGTTTTGTTAAACCTCCTATAGGTGTTCTTGAGGACGTACAGCTGCTAATTGGTGATGCTTTTGTCCCTGCAGATTTCGTGGTGCTTGACATGGTTGAAGAACCGGGAGATCCTCTCATCCTGGGAAGACCATTTCTCTGTACAGCTGGTGCAATGATTGATCTCAAGCATGGACGCATTAACCTCCAACTGGGAGACACTGAGCTGAAATTTGAAATGGACAAGTGGTTGAAGAAGCCGGAGATCGATAGAAAGACTCTCTCAATTAAGGAATCGCCAGACATCATTGATCAAGTCACAGAGGACCTAACTCTTCCTACTGGTCTACAATGGATACTGAGGAACAAGGAACGTAATCGGCGTTCAAAGCCCCATCTCGCTCACACCACCATCACAGCGGGTGCTGTGATCCCTCTTGATCATCCACCAGACGCCTGAAAGGCACACACATCAAGCTAACGACGTTAAACAAAGCGCTTGGTGGGAGGCAACCCACATGTAAATGTACATACATGCTTTCATCTTTCATTTTTTTTCAATTTTACCTTTGTTTTTGCTTTTCTCTTTGGTTTTCCTTAGGGTTTTTTGTCACAACACTTTGGACTTGGATTCTGGACCTGAGACCGGTTGGTCCGGAGCGTTTTATGGCTCGGAAGAGGTTCCTGGAATTGGGACTGGTCGGTCTCTTTGTGAGACCGGTCGGTCCGCTCCGTCGACGAGCCCCCTTAAGGTCCCTGGAATTGGGACCGATCGGTCTCTTTGTGAGACCGGTCGGTCCCCAAACTGTCCGTGTCCCGCGCTTGACCCGTACCCAAACCGTCTGTGATCGCGCATATCCCTGACCGGACCGATCATTCCTTTACCAGACCAGTCGGGCCCGTCCCGCACACCACCCCAGCCTCTGGACACCAGACCGACCGGTCTATTACCGGGACCGGTCGGTCCCTAGCACAATCATCATTCCACGCCCAGACGGTCAGTCCTGAGGTAAGAACGCGCCTGTCCCGTGCATCACCGTGAGTCTCCAGAGTTCTGATGACGAAGTTAGCTTTTCCTACTTTTCTTTTTATTTTGTTTCTTTTAATAGTTCTTTCCTTTGGATTTATATTCACACCGGGTCGGTGAAGTAAGTCTGGGGGGAAGTACTATTAGTACTTATTATGCTTTTTATTTTATTTTCAGTTTATACTAAATCTTTGTGATATGCGTGCAATTCTAGGACCACATGATGTTTGCTAACATTTTTCTTTAGATTAACAGTGACTAACCAAAGCAATGGGAAGATAAAAAACGCCCTAGGCGGATCAGTGTTACCAGAAGGCTCCCGTCTCCTTAAAAGCTAACGCTGACACTCTTTGCTTTGGTTTGTTTTCTTAACTCAAAGAATTCGAAATCGCATAAGAAGTAGCAACCACGTTAGGAGTCCTATCCTTTTTCAAAAACTATCCTCTCTTCAGGACTCCTAATGGCCAGACTCACTTTTAGTCTGGTACCACACCCTTACCTTAACCTTTCTTTAAAACCTCATGCATTTTATTGAAGACATTGACATGCACTCAAGCGCAAAAACTCCGGAGACGTAGTCCGGCCAGCCGATCATTCTAAAAGACATTTTGGTGCCACTTCAAAAACTTTCTGCTTAGGATTTTTATTTTTTCCTTTCTATATCTATTTTTTCGTTTTTCATCACTTGTACTTAGGAAAAGGCTAGAACTAATCCCAAAAAAAAAAAAAAAAAATTATCATCAAAAAAAAAAAAAAAAAAAGTTGAAAGGGATTAGAATAAAGCCTCAGATTTTACATTCATATTTATAAGCACATTTCTATTTCTTATTCTTAGCATTAGTTCTTTAGATAAGCAGAAAGTTTTCATCTAAATAAAAGAAAAAAGATCTTAAGTTTGAAAAGCTGTGCATCATCTTTGGATTTAGTTCTCTTGGGGTTTTGTGCCATGACTTGCATTCGGCCGCGACTGAGGTTAGCCTAAACACTTTCATACCACCATTAAATAGCCCAAATCCTTAACCCTTATGCGACGGACATTTTCCTTGAGGTAAGATTTCTGGACCTTAGTGTAGAGTCGCTGAGACATAGGTACTTGATTATGGTAACACTGCTATGTATTTGGCAAAGTACATGAAGTACCATCTTGGTTTTTGATCTGTTTATGTGTTTTCAGGGCTGTTAGTATTACATTTGTGGGGTCCTAAAGGATTGCATTCAGCTCACAGAGGTTAGTTTGGTTTTTATAGCTCCCTTGAATCTATTTCTAGTTTGTCTTCACTTGAGGACAAGCAAAGATCTAAGTCTGGGGGTGTTGATATAACGTGAATTTGGACGTTCCTAACCACAAGTTTGACGAGTTTTCAGAGTCTTTTGAGTTGTTTTGAGTTGATATTTAGATCCATACTCAAAGATTTGGAACCGCACGCGTTTGGGAAGGAGATTTGAGCAATTGAGCGAAAATTAGAGTTTTCTGGAAACGGTCCCTATTTGAAAATTTGCAGATTTTTGGCCTCTGGAAACTGGACCGACCAATCCAGATGTGGACCGACCAATCCATGTGGACCGACCAATCCAGAAGTGGACCGACCAATCCAGATTAATCACGTGAAGAAGCTTTGCTCTCTGGAAACTGGACCGACTGGTCCAGTCCCCAGATTTTTAGGAAATTTTCCAGATTCCGTTTTATCCTATAAATACCTATAGAGTTTTGTTATTTTGAGACATGCACGATTTTATTCAGATTTTTTAGAGATTCAGAGTTGTAATTGGGAGAAGATCTCATCACCTTTTGGAGAAGATTTCTGAACCCTTTTTGATTTCTTATTTTATTGATTATGCTATTCTTATCCATGGTTTTTGCTTGTTCTTTAATCATGTCTGAGTAGTTTTCTAGTTAGGTTTTAAGGTTTTTCAATGGATCTCACAGATTAAATCAGACACAAATAGGTTGTTTATCAATTACCATCTTCATCACTGTTAGGCATAATGCTAGGATTGAACTGGCCATTTAATCACTAGATCTTAGGTTGATACACATTCCGAAAGCTTGTGTATCTCTGGAACTACTGTTGATGAGTAATGCGTTATAACAAACGAAAGTTTAGTTATAGAGTATTATGAACTGATCAAACCTGAACATTAATGCTTGTCTAGGATAGCCGTGACCAAACAGAAGTTTAGGCACTCGGATCTCTAGGGAAAGTAATTGTTATCACGAAAGTGGAGCAATTTATATCAGTGTTTTGAGTTTAAGATGCATGCATATTAGAATCTGAATAGTTGTCTGGTTTATGATTGTGATTTCCTGAGAATTCCATATTGCCTAACGTTTTTATTAATCTGATTTATATCGTTATTTGCAATCTTGTTTTCCATTTGATAACATCACACCCAAACTTTATTTCCTGCTTAGCTTAGTTCAATAGTTTATAATCTGTTGTGTAATACTTGGTCCTTGTGGATTCGATCCCTGAATTTACTACTGCGTGCCTGTGCACTTGCAGTGATTTATTTCGGGTAAAACCTGATCCGTATCACAAGCTGAGGATGAGACTTCCGGTACAATTACTATTGAGGAAATAGAACCAGAATCTGAAACCAAAGCAGAACCTAGACGAAGCAAAAGAGCTCGCTAAGATAAAATGTTCGGTGATGATTTCTTGATGGCGTTTCTAGCTGAAGACGTACCAAGAACTTATGCAGAAGCCATGTCTACACCTGATGCTCCTTACTGGAAGGAAGCAGTCAATACTGAAATGGACTCTATCTTGTAACATCATACTTACAAGATAGCAGATCTACCCTAAGGCTCTAAACCATTGGAAAATAAGTGGATTTTCACTATCAGACGAAACACTTATGGTGATATTGACAGGTACAAGGCTAGACTTGTGGCACAAGGATTTTGACAGAAAGAAGGCTTAGATTTCTTCGATACCTACTCTCTGGTAACAAGAATAACTTCAATAAGAATGCTCATAAGCATTGCAGCCTTACGAGATCTTAATATTCATCAAATGGATGTCAAAAGTGTCTTTCTAAATGGTGATTTAGAAGAGGAGATCTATATGAAACAACCTGAAGGGTTTGTTATACCAAGACAAGAACACAAAGTGTGTAAACTCGTGAAGTTCTTATATGGACTCATACATGCTCCTAAACAGTGGCATGAAAAGTTTAATAGTGTGATGATGTCTAATGATTTTAGCATTAATCAATGCGACAAATGCATATACTTCAAAATTACTTTCGTAGGGTACGTTTTGTTGTGCTTATATGTTGATGATATGCTCATTATTGGGAGTAACAAAGAAGTTGTAAATCAAACGAAAAGCATGCTGAAGAGACATTTTGACATGAAAGACTTGGGTCTAGCAGATGTCATTCTGGGGATAAAAATCATCAGGACTGGTGAGGGCCTCATGTTGTCTCAAACCCATTATGCTGAAAAAATACTTGATCGATTTAAGCAGTATTCAAATGGGACTGCAAAAATTCCAGTAGATCCTCAGCTTCACTTGATCAAGAATTCATGTGAACCTGTGCAACATGTGGAGTATGCACGAGTAATTTGCAGTTTAATGTACTTAACATACTGTACAAGACCGGATTTAGCGCACTCTGTAAATGTACTTAGTCGCTACACGAGTAATCCAGGAGATAAACATTGGAAGGCAATAACTCGAGTTTTGAACTATCTATGTTATACCAAAGATCATGGTCTGCACTATGGTAAAGAACCAGCAGTTTTAGAAGGATACAGTGATGCCAACTGGATCGCAGATTCTAAAAACTCAAAGTCCACAAGTGGATACATATTTACACTTGGAGGTGCACCAGTGTCCTGGAAATCTTTCAAACAAACTCTGACAGCAAAATCAACCATGGAATCTGAATTCATAGCATTGGATAAAGCTGCAGAGGAAGATGAATTGCTTTGTAATTTCTTGGAACCACTGAGCTAATAGCCCGTCGTGCGGGCCTCCTGCTGGGGGCGACATCCCAATGTGGGGGAAACTTGTGCCAGCAATACGTGTACACTGTGATAGTCAATCGCCTATAGGAAGGGCACATAGTACCCTATACAACGGTAAATCTTGTCACATCAGACAACGACATAAGACCATTAGACAACCTAGAAGATCCATTTACAAAAGATTTGACCCGAGATCAAGTAATGAGATCATCAAGAGGAATGGGTTTAAATCCTATGACTTGAGAGGAAGTTTGGTGGATACCCAACCTACATGACTGGAGATCCCAAAAAATAGGTTAAAAGGGCCAACTAAATCAAGCTAAATCCACTACAAGCACTAAGAGACTATTGTCTCTTCCCAGTTCCTAAAGTGATGTACAATGCTTCCTGTATGTGTAGAGGTTAAGCGCAAGCATTTAATGATTTGAGATCTAGTTTTGTAAGATATTTGGAGTAGTTACATGATACATCTTTAAATACAACCAGCTAGTAAATCACCTTGTGAGTGTGAAATGGGGCCGTTTCTAGGAGATTATTTGAGGCTATACTCTCCAAGTTCACTCATGATTAACCAGGCATGTTCAAGGCCACAATGAACACAATATAGAGAACGACGTTCTATGAGAAAACGCAAATGTGTTATACCTGCTGTCTAAGTTTACATAAAAGCTCGGATGGTTCAAGACATCATTTTTACCAGCTGGCCGAGTAAACTCGACAGGTATTAACAATGACTGGTTCAAAGTTGGAAAATGCCACCAACTCAGATACAGTTAGTTTTTCTCATATACTCTCGAAGGTCTGTCTAGTCTAGCTAGTTAAGTCACTTCATAGGGGTAGTTGAGTCATCATATGTTTAGAGTTATTTCTATTCATGTGGGGGATTGTTGGAACTTTTATTTGTACACTTTTTATGAGCTAATAGGCTATATTAAGTTGGGCAAATAAAATAAAGAGTGAATGAGAAATTGTTTGGGTTATAAGAAAAAGCTCAAACTAGTTAAATGAATTTTCTGGAAATTTTTCTTTTCTGTATTTGGAAATTTTACTTTGTTAGAAACTTGTGGAATACTCCAGAATATTCATCCTGAGACTAACACATAAAACTCTTAGTTCTAAAATCTTCTTTCTCATAGTTTTTAGTTTATTTAGATTCGAGAGTATATCGTAGAACTACTTCGCTGAGTTCTATACCTCGGGTGCTCAAGTTATAGTTTGGATCGGTTGTATCCTGGGATTCAAAAATCAACGTTACTGCGAGCACAAATGCAGTCGATTTATTGAATTAAGGAAAAAGATAATATCTTGCCTCCGTGATTTCTGCTTATTTAAATACAGTCTTTAAATAAAGTTGTTGCAATTTCGTTTCTGTTATCTTTATTCAATAAAATTCACAAGGTTTTCTTGATTCGGTTTTGGGCTCCTACAAACACTACTTACTAATACCATAAATAATATAATCTATCTTCATGAATAATGACTCTCCAAACCGCATTTATGTCTAATAAGTGGGTCTGACACACACAAAAAAGACGTGCCGAAAAATGGTGGATACAAAAGTGTCACTATCTGATATTGATCTATTTACTAGTAGGATATTAAAAACGTGTGATCTCGTGACATATATTAATGGGTCTGTAAAATAATTTATGTCTATAAATACATACAACAAAAACTGTTAGAACATATACCCACAGAAGAAAAAGTAAAATGTATACCGAAGAAAACAAGAAACGCAATTATGGAACAATCTTTGTCTACTGTTTCTTCTGTTTTGTTTTCGTTGTGGAAGTGGCAAGGTTTGCAAAACCTTGCTACTACCTTGAAAACCTAATGGAGACAGAAACAGTGGTAGAAGGAAGTTTGTTGGACGTGGTGAACTCAAAGACACCTCCATGTCACTCACGACCCGTCTCTGTTCCTGCACAGAATCACCAGAAGCTCGAGTCATCATCAACCTTCACTAGAGAACGTCCTCCAATTTCATACTGCGTGAAGTTCCAGTCTTTTGCCAATATGTCGAGTGTGGTCAAAGATGGCAAGTACGAGTCGCAACTCAAAATCAATTGATAATGAGTAAAAATTTCATATCCTAGCTATATATTTTCCATTTCCAATGTGGGATTTTTATCTAAAACTCGTATAAGATTCTATTTTAGCTATATATATATATATATAATTTGACGTCCCTTTAATTTTGTTTAAATTTGTTTAAGGACGTTCCTTATCTACCCGAACGGGTACAAACCCGATGCGTCGAGTGGATACCTTTCGCTTTATGCAAAAATCGATAACTCAAGCCTTATATCGCCAATCCAAAAGATGTGTATGCAGAAATCAAATTTTTCGTCTATAAAAGGAGTGATGACACGTACTATGTGAACCAGGGTACTAATCAATCTATATTTGATTGGTCATTTGTTGTTTCTTCAGACTAATAATTAGTTTCTATCGGTTCTGTAGAGACTGTGGCACAGAGATTTCATTTGTTTAAACTGCAATGGGGAGTGCCAAACTTTTATCCGACTTCCTATTTCGAAAATCCGGCATATGGATACAATTACGACGGTGGACAAGTTGTGTTTGGCATTGACATCTTCGTTGCTCCACCGTTTGAAAAATATGAAGTTTTCTCATTACACTACAAGAAAACAGCGAAAACTGACGGCAAAATCCGTCGGAACTCTGTCGGAAAAGGCATATTCCGACAGATTTCCGACATATATTTATGTCGGTTCTATTTTGTCGGAAATGATAAGTCTGTTGGAAATCCGTCACAAATGCCGACGGATTTCCGACATACTTATTTTCGACGGAATTCCGACAGCCTGCCGAAGTCCGGCAACCCGTCGGAATTCCGTCGGAAGAATACCCGTCGGTTAACCGTCGGTATTGTTTCCGACAAAATGCCGACGGGTTCCGATAACTTGTAAACCGACGACTTCCCACAACTTTCCGGCGGATGAATTTTCGACAGATTTCCGACTGTTTTATTTCCGACGGTTTTTCGACAGATAATTTTCCGACGAATTTCCGACGGATTCGTAGAAATTATTAAAAATGATAATAATTTAAATAATAATTAATTTAATATAAAATTTTAATTTAAAATTTGAAATTATTTAAATTAAAATAAAATTATTTACATTAAAATAAAAAGTAAGATTGTTTTACAAAAAAGTTGAAAATAAAAATCTAATCGGTGGGCGGCGGAGGAAAATCCAGGTTGCACTCCAAGTACGCCATCATCCGTCGCATCATCTCCCTGTCCTTCTCCCAGTCGGCTTTTAGGGTGGCTTGTGCATCTTGTATCTGATGGACCGTCGCCTTCAATTCTGAAATTTCGGCGTCATTTTCCTGCATTTGGGCTCTCACACTACAAGAAAACAGCCGCAAAACCGACGGAATTTCCGACGGTAAACAGACCGATTTTCGACGGAACCAAAATTTTTCAATTCCGTCGGCAATCTGTCGGAAATATTTCCGACTGATTAGAAGACCGTCGGAAATCGGTCGGATTATTGGACCGTGTAACTAGCCGGTGCCGACGCCGGAGGAGATTCCGGCCGTTTGTCGGAAATACGTCGGAAACGATATTACCGTTAATATTTTCCGACAGATTTCCGACGGTAAGCGTATTTATATATATGATTCCAAACATCTTTATTCACTCACAACAACAACAACTTCCAACCAAACATTTGTTAGAAAAAATCGTTCAGAGAGGGAGATGTCATCTTCTAGATATTATAGATCGTGGATGGATGAAGCGATGTATGATCCGGAGTCGAAGACATTAAATGAAAGTTATGCACGAGGTATATACGAGTTCATGGCGGTTGTCGGGAATCGACCGGAGATAAAATGTCCATGTTTAAATTGTTGTAATTCGCGTAATGTTAAGGTAGAACAAGTTTGGCATCACTTGTATACCCATGGTTTTATGCCGGGATACAAAATTTGGTTTTTTCATGGAGAAACTAATTATGATGGTGGTAGTAGTAGGAGTGCACCATATGTTGAGGATAGCTTAGGCGAACATAGAACGAATAGCTTAGGTGAACATAGAACGGATAGCTTAGGCGAACATAGAACGGAAGTAGATTTTGGTGTAGGTACCGCTGAGATGGTTCATGATGCGTTTAGAGAGAATTTGCCATCGATCGTAATAGGGGAGGATAAAGTAGAAGAACCAAATGAAGAAGCTAGAAGATTTTTTGATATGTTAGACGCAGGGAAGCAGCCATTATATCATGGGTGTAGAGACGGACATTCATCTTTATCAACTGCTAGTAGACTGATGACCATTAAGACGAACTTCAATTTGGCGGAAGAGTGTGTTGATGCGATAGCAGATTTTGTGAAAGATATTTTGCCTGAAGATAATCAGGCACCTGCATCATACTACGAGATAGAGAAACTTGTAGCTGGTCTTGGTATGCCGTATCATGTGATAGATGTATGCATCGACATTTGTATGCTATATTGGAGAGAAGACGAAGACCGGAGAAGATGTAAATTTTGTCGTAAACCACGGTATCAGGATACTGGTGGCAGAGTTCTAATTCCATATAAACTTATGTGGTACTTACCATTGACAGCGAGGTTAAAGAGGTTATATCAATCTGCGCGAACGGCAGAACAAATGAGATGGCATGCAGAACATCGTCAAGATGGAGAGATTACACATCCTTCAGATGCAAAAGCGTGGAAAAATTTTCAAATGTTGTATCTGGATTTTGCCTACGAGTCAAGAAATGTGTACCTCGGGTTAAGTACGGATGGTTTCAACCCATTTGGGAAGCATGGAAGGCAGTATTCTTTGTGGCCCGTAATCGTAACACCGTACAATTTGCCTTCTGGTATGTGCATGCGTCGAGAGTTTTTATTCCTCTCCGTTCTTATTCCCGGCCCTGAGCATCCGAAGAGATCACTTGATGTATTCCTGCAGCCATTGATTTATGAGTTACAAATGCTATGGAGTCACAGTGTCGAAGCGTTTGATGTTTCACGGCAGCAAAATTTTCATATGCGTGCGGTCCTTATGTAGACTATTAGCGATTTCCCAGCATACGATATGCTATCTGGATGAACTACTCATGAAAGATTATCGTGCCCGTTTTGCCAAGACAACACTGGCGCTTTCTAATTGAGGAATGGAAGAAAGCCATGTTGGTTTGATTGCCATAGAAGGTTTCTACCGGACGGCCATCCCTATCGTCGGTCTAAAAGATTATTTAAGAAAAATAAACAAGTGTTTGATGCTCCAATTGATGAGATAGACGGTTGTACTATATTGGAGCATTTGAGAGATTATGGTGCTGAGAGGACTCCTGATTGTGGGGGTAATGGGCATGAACCGGTTTGTGGTGTAGGGGAAGCTCATAACTGGCACAAGAAGAGTATATTTTGGTATTTGCCGTATTGGAAGGATCATTTATTAAGGCACAACCTCGATGTGATGCATGTTGAAAAGAACTTCTTTGACAATATCATGAATACGGTGTTAAACGTCCCGGGAAAGACAAAAGACAATGTGTAGTCTAGGATGGATGTTTCAAAGATTTGCAACCGTGATTATCTTGAACGTCTTCCCGATGGTACATATCCTTTTCCTCCGTACCGATTGCAAATAGAAAAGATAAGAGAATTTTTCCGGTGGATTAAAGACGAAGTTAAATTCACTGATGGATATGCAGCTAATCTGGGTAACTGCGTAGACTCGCGATACCTAAATTTTATGGGAATGAAGAGTCATGATTGTCATGTAGTGATGCAGAGACTTCTTCCATTTGCTTTTACCCATCTCCTTCCTCAAACTGTCCACGAAGTTATTGCAGCAGTTGGTGCTTTCTTTAGGGATTTTTGCACGAGGACACTTATAGTTGAGGGGATCCGCAATTTAAATGCCAATATACCAGTGATCCTTTGCAATCTTGAAAAGATCTTTCCGCCGTCTTTTTTTGATGTTATGGAACATCTTCCCCTACACCTCCCCCGCGAAGCCAAACTAGGTGGTCCCATTCAATTTCGTTGGATGTATCCTTTTGAGCGGTACATGTTCCATCTAAAGAAGAAGATCAAAAATTTGGCTTGAGTTGAAGGTTCTATTGTCGCACAGAGTATCAATGAAGAATCATCACAGTTTGCGGAATATTACTTTCCACGGGAAGTTCGCACGAAGAGTAGACGTCCTACTCGTCATGATGATAGAGGTGAGAGAGTCATGTATGCCGCGCTGGTCCCTGAGTTATTTTCGCAAGTTGGCCGAGTGATTGGGAGAGGGAAGAAACGCTTCCTATCACAAGATGAGTGGAGTCACTTACATATGTATATCCTAACGAATTGTGAGGAGATGGCGGAGTACGAAAGGTAAAAACAGAACTTATTTAAATACATTTTTTTTTTAATACCTAAGTAATATATAGGTTTCAGATGTTATATATTGTTGTTTGCTTTCAGGATTTACATTGCATCAATACGTCGCTATTATCCGGAAATGACAGAAGATGAACTTGGAGAATCTAAGGAATCCGAGTTTGTAAATTGGCTGTAATATTACGTAAGTTTTTTAAAAACGCTTATATATCTTAAAAGTAGTGAATTAATTAATACTTAATTAAATGTTTGTTTATTAATTTGTCTACATTATTATCTCAGGTTTCTGGAGGAATGATGAATGGAGAAAGGTTTCCGACATGGTTACAAGAGATAATTTCTGGCCCAAGCTTCGAAGCAACTTCATACAAAGGATATTGCACTAGGGGATTTGCATTTACGATTCATGAAGAAAGGCCAAGGCCAACTGCAGATTACGGTATTTCAGCTACATGTGGTGATGTTGTCTACTACGGGATTCTCAAAGAAATATTGCAAGTGCGCTATCCAGGAATGTTGGCCATGAGGTGCATTGTTTTCTTGTGTGAGTGGTATGATCCATCATATCCAGATGGTGTTCAGGTGAGCCAATTTGGCGTCACTTCAGTAAATTCTTCTAGGAGACTGCAAAAGTATGACCCATTCATCCTAGTATCACAGGCAGACAAGGTTTGATTTTAAAATTTTATAATACGTGCGTTATAGATGAATAATGATATTGTAATTGCCTAAACTAAAAATGTTTGTTTCAGGTATGCTACATTTCTTACCCTAGGGTAACACATCGAGGAGATCCTTGGATTACAGTGACTCCAATTAATCCAAGAGGGAGACTATATGGAGTTGCTGAGCAAGATGCTATGCAACCAACTAGAATTACTCCGATGGATCCAGTTGATCATTCTTCTGCGGTGGACCTTTTTGTTGATTTCACAGAATTTGGCGATAATATAGTACATTCAGAATCAGAAGAAGAAATTGGAGAATTTGATGAAGACGAAGACATAATTCCTTCGGAAGGATCAGAATCAGACTCAGATTAGTTACATTATATGTTTGTATCTGTTAACATAAACAAGAATTTCAGATTATTTATATTTTTGTATATTTTTTTTAATAACTTGCTTTTGCGTCGGCAATCTGTCAGAAATATATATATTTCCGACGTATTTCCGACAGAAACAGATATATATAATCTTCTTATAAAATATTCATATTCTTATCTTGCCAAAACCCGTGTCGATCGACGAATATAGGGTTGTCGATCGACACTGGCTCTTCTGTTTATTTTGGTTATTTTGAATCATCCGTCGGAAATCTGTCGGAAATATATATATATATATATATATTTCCGACAGATTTCCGACACAATATTCATATCATGCTAACCTTAAAAGATGACACGTGTTACCCTTACATCTATCGGCAATCCGTCGGAAATATATCTATTTTTCCGACAGATTTCCGACAGGTTTGGGGATTTGATGTCAAATTCCAGAATTCCGAGAAGACAAAGTCTCGGCATACGATTCTAACAACTAAAGGTAAATGATAATTGAGTAAATAACCTTGTGGATGATATACAGAATATGATTTGCGATTTGCTCATGGTTTAACCAAAAATATTTCATACAGTTACATATACATAAACATAGATGTTTACGAAAAAATCCTAAAAAACCAAATGTTCAGAATTTGAAAGTAACAATAATATTATCAAGTATTTTATCTTCTAAATCATGATCCAACCATGCTATTCCCTTGTAACTACGAAAACGGATCGTTAACAAGCATTAAACCACAAATCTGTCGGAAATCTGTCGGAAATATATATATTTCCGACAGATTTCCGACGGATGATTCAAAATAACCAAAAAAAAACAGAAGAGCCAGTGTCGATCGACAACCCTATATATCCGTCGATCGACACGGGTTTTAACCTTTAAGCTTTAGGGTAAAACGTGTCTTCCTTTAAGCTTCTGTCGATCGAAATCCGTCGATCGACACTGGAAATATATATATATTTCTGACAGATTTCCGACAAATGTGCCAAATTTTACCCGCGAAATGGAAAATAAATACCGCAAAATGAAAATTACAAGCCGACGGATTTCCGACAGATTTTAATCCGTCGAAAATTCTGGGTTATTAACAGACGCATCATCTTCTTCTTCTTCTTCTCCACGCATTGAAATCCTTCTCCGATCGCCTCCTCCGATCGCGATTTGCCTCCGACCGCCGATTTCGCCGCTCCTCCTCGCCGGAATTCGACCCCGAGCCTCTCCACAGCCTCGCCGCTCCTCCTCTCCGCAGCCTCGCCGCTCCCCCTCGCCACTGCCACAGCCGCGCCTCCTCGCCGCTCCTCCCCGTCGCCGCCGCCTCCTCGCCGCAACCTCCTCCTCGCTGGATTTGTTATGGCGGATCTTCCTTTTCATTTGTAAGTTTAGGAATTGATTTTAGGAATTGAGATTTTGTGAATTATGTATTGATTTTGTAAATTAGGGATTGATTTTTTGAATTAGGAATTGAGTATGTGAATTAGGGATTGAAATTTAGTGAATTTGGAATTTGGAAATTTATGAATTTGTGAATTTGGAAATTTATGAATTAGGAATTTGGAATTTGGAAATTTATGAATTTGCGAATTTGTGAATTAGGAATTTGGAATTTGTGAATTTGGAATTTGTGAATTAGGAATTTGGAAATTTATGAAATTTTTTTTAAAACAATGGTAATTTTATAATTACATATTTAAACAATTTCGAAATTTTAAGATAATGAATTAATTTTTGAATTTATATCTATATTTTTCAAAATTTTAAATACTTAGATTTAGGAAAATTATATTTTATATATTTTGGAAAAAATTGTTAGCATTTTCTACTAATTTTTAAACAATTTTAAGGATTAATTTAAAATTTTAGAATTTTAATTTTTTAGAATTTTAAATTATGTAACAATTACTTAAGAATTTTAGAATTTCTTAATAATTTTACACTTATTTTAAAAAGTTAGATTTTTTCATAACTTTATAATTTATTAATATAAATGTAGGGATTATAGTGGTTTCGCTGCATCTGGAGGCGGCCAACGTCGTGCTCGTGCGAGTAGACCTCGTTCGAGTACGACGTCTGCACCAACACCGTCGTCTACACCTCTACAGACGCCAGTCACACCACCAGCCACGACAGCACCGTCCCAACTTAGCGTCGAGGACTTCATGGGTCTTCCTGGACGAGATAGGTTGACTAATCTCCATCCAGACATGCGCGGTACAGACAGATGGTAAGTTTTTTGTTACATTTTTTTTTTTTACTAATTTAATCTCATTGTGACTAATGTTATTATATTGTTACATTTTTTTCCCGTAGGTTTGGTGATTCTCGAAGCGGGATTTTGAAGTCCCTCAACAAGATGGAAAACTCTTTGCTCCGCCGTCCGTATGCGACGTACACCGCCATGCCACTGGAGGATCAAGAAATGTGGTTTCGCCAATTTGCGGTAAGTCATCTGTTTTCAAAATTTTTACTTTCATTTAAAGTATTATTTTTTTTATTTCATTTTTCTTTTTGCAGCAAGAATTTAGGTGGGAACCACACTTGACCGCTACGGTCAGGAGGGAATTCGACTCGAAAGCGGCACGACACTACTCGAAGAAGCTGTTCGAGTGGAAGGATAAGTGGCAACACGGTCAGGTGCCAAAGGAGATGGTTGAGAAGCCGGACTTGTGGAACGGGTTCGTCGCCTATTGGCAAGACGAGGCTACCAAGGCGAGCTCTACATATCACTCTACCAACCGGAACAGCACGCGCAACGGCAAGGGGAAGGCCACCCACAACTTTGGAGCTACCAGCAAGGTGACAAAGGCTCGGGATATGGTAAGTTTTTATGTACGTCTTGCTTTTTATTAAATTTTTTTTTAGTTTATACATTTATATTATCAAATAAATATCTAACAACTGCAGGCTAAGGAGTTTGGTCGGGAACCCAACAACTTGGAACTTCTGCTAGCAACACACACCAACAAGGAGGGTGTCGTCCAGGATCAGCTAGCTCGGGAGATTCAGGAGAGCGTCCGAAGAATGGAAGACGAGTACATTCTGTCTCAACCATCCACGGAAGGAACCCCTCCCCTCACCCAAGCCCCGAATGACATCATCAACCAATTAGTCTTAAAGGTATGTAAAATTTAAAATAGTTTTCAAGTCTTTTTCATTTACAATTTAATTTGTTCTGCAGGTTGCTCCGCAGAGCAAAGGGCGGATTTATGGTCTTCCCGACGATGCAGGATCATCGGGGTCTTCTTGTTACTACAGCGAGAGATCCGAGCTAAGAGCCCAGATGCAGGAAAAGGACGTCAAAATAGAATGTTTGAAGACGACAGTCCAACAGATA
Source organism: Draba incana (assembly GCA_963576765.1). Lineage (NCBI taxonomy): Eukaryota > Viridiplantae > Streptophyta > Magnoliopsida > Brassicales > Brassicaceae > Draba > Draba incana. Next base: position 24,637,582 of record OY755215.1, read on the forward strand.
CAAGATGCACAAGCCGCCCTAGAAGCCGAGCGGGAGAAGGAGAGAGCCGAGCGGGACAAGGAGAGGGAGATGATGCAACGGATGATGGCGTACTTGGGGCGCAACCCGGATTTTCCTCCGGCGCCCACCGATTAGATTTTTATTTTCAACGTTTTTGTAAAACAATATTACTTTTTATTTTAATTTAAATAATTTCAAATTTTAAATTAAAATTTTATATTAAATTAATTATTATTTAAATTATTATCATTTTTAATAATTTCTACGGATTTGTCGGAAATCCGTCGGAAAATGATCCGTCGGACATCTGTCGGAAATACATCCGCCGGAAAGTTGTCGGAAAGTCGTCGGTTTACAAGTAATCGGAACCCGTCGGTATTTTGTCGGAAACAAAACCTACGGTTAACCGACGACTATTCTTCCGACAAAATTCCGACGGGTTGCCGGACTCCGGCAGGCTGTCGGAAATCTGTCGGAAATAAGTGTGCCGGAAATCTGTCGGAATTTGTGACGGATTTCCGACAGACTTATGATTTCCGACAAGATAGAACAGACAAAATTATCTGTCGGAAATCTGTCGGAATATGGCTTTTCCGTCAGATTTCCGACGGATTTTACCGTCAGTTTCTCGCTGTTTTCTTGTAGTGTCAGCTCGGATGACTCGCTGTAGTAACGAGAAGACCCCGATGATCCTGCATCGTCGGAAAGACCAGAAATCTGCCCTTTGCTCTGCGGAACAATCTAGGAACAAATTAAATTGTAAATGAAAAAGACTTGAAAACTATTTTAAATTTTACATACCTTTAAGACGAATTGGTTGATGATGTCGTCCGGGGCTTGGGTGAGGGGAGGGGTTTCTTCCGTGGATGGCTGAGACAGAATGTACTCGTCTTCCATTCTTCGGACGCTCTCCTGAATCTCCCGAGCTAGCTGATCCTGGACGACACCATCCTTGTCGGTGTGTGTTGCTAGCAGAAGTTCCAAGTTGTTGGGTTCCCGACCCAACTCCTTAGCCTGCAGTTGTTAGATATTTATTTGATAATATAAATGTATAAAACTAAAAAGTTTTTTTAATAAAAATCAAGACGTACATAAAAAACTTACCATATCCCTAGCCTTTGTCTTCTTGCTGGTAGCTCCAAGGTTGTGGGTGGTTAAACCCTTGCCGTTGCGCGTGCTGTTCCGGTTGGTAGAGTGATATGTAGAACTCGCCTTGGTATCCTCTTGTTGCCAATAGGCGACGAACCCGTTCCACAAGTCTGGCTTCTCAACCATCTCCTTTGGCACCTTCTCGTGTTGCCACTTATCCTTCCACTCGTTCACCTTCTTCGAGTAGTGCCGTCCCGCTTTCAAGTCGAATTCCCTCCTGACCGTAGCGGTCAAGTGTGGTTTCCACCTAAATTCTTGGTGCAAAAAGAAAAATTAAATAAAAAAATGATACTTTAAATGAAATTAAAAATTGTGAAAACAGATGACTTACCGCAAATTGGCGAAACCACATTTTTTGATCCTCCAGTGGCATGGCGGTGTACGTCAGATACAGACGGCTGAGCAAAGAGTTTTCCATCTTGTTGAGGGACTTCGAAATCCAGCTTCGAGAATCACCAAACCTACGGAAAAAAAATGTAACAATATAATTACATTTTTTACTAATTTAAATTAAATTAGTAAAAAAAAACTTACAAAATGTAACAACACACTTACCATGTGTCTGTACCGCGTTGGTCTGGATGAAGATTAGTCAACCTCTCTCGTCCAGGAAGACCCATGAAGTCCTCGATGCTAAGCTGGGACGGTGATGTGGTGGCTGGTGGTGTCTCCGGCGTCTGTAGAGGTGTAGACGACGGTAGAGGTGTAGACGTCGTCGTACTCGAAGGAGGTCTACTCATACGACGACGACGTTGGCCATTGGCAGATGTAGCGAAACCATTATAATCCCTACATTTATATTAATATATTATAAAGTTATGAAAAAATCATAAATATTTCATATAATTCTAAAATTATTAAGAAATTCTAAAATTCTTAAGTAATTGTTACATAATTTAAAATTCTAAAATATTAAAATTCTAAAAATCGAAATTAATATTTAAAATAGTTTCAAAATTTGTAGAAAATGCGAACAATTTTTTCCAAAATTTATAATAAATATATATATATATAAATTCAAAAAATAATTCATTATCTTAAAATTTCAAAATTGTTTAAATATTTAATTATAAAAATATCATTGTTTTAAAAAACATTTCATAAATTTCCAAAAAACCAACAATTTCCAAACCCTAAAATCTAACTTCCCTAATCCTAAATCTAACATTTGAATTCCAAATTCACAAAATAAAATCTTAATTCACAAACTAAATTCCTAATTCACAAACTAATTCCTAATTCCGAATTGAATAGATAATTTGAGGAAACTTACAAATGAGAAGGAAGATCCGCCATTTGTAATCCGGTGAAGAGGAGGACGCGGCGGCGGCGGCGAAGAGGAGGACGAGAAGATGAAGAGGCGGAGGCGGCTACGGCGAGGCACGGTGGGGGAGAGGATCGGAGGCGGAGAGGTTAGGGGTCGGGAACGAATTCCGGCGAAGACAACCGACCAAATCGGCAGATCAGAAGGGCGAGCGGCGGAGGCGGCGATTTTTTCGAGATAAAACCGGTGATTGTGTTCTTCGGGAAGAAGAAGATCTGTTAATAAATTAGAATTTCCGACGGATTTAATTTTCATTTCGCGGTATTTATTTTTCATTTTGCGGGTAAAATTTGGCACATACGTCGGAAATCTGTCGGAAAATATATACAATTTTTCGACAGATTTCCGACAGGTTTGTGGTTTTAATCTTGTTAACGATCCGTTTTCGTAGTTACAAGTTAATAGCATGGTTGGAGCATGATTTAGAAGATAAAATACTTGATAATATTATTGTTACTTTCAAATTCTAAACATTTAGTTTTTTTAGTATTTTTTCGTAAACATCTATGTTTATGTCTATGTAACTGTATGAAATGTTTTTGGTTGAAACATGACCAAAACGCAAATCATGTTCTGTATATCATCCACAAGGTTATTTACTCACTTATCTTTTACTTTAGTTGTTAGAATTGTATGCCAAGACTTTGTCTTCTCAAATTTCTAGAATTTGACCTCCAATCCCCAAACCCGTCGGAAATCTGTCGGAAAAATAGATACATTTCTGACAGATTTCTGACAGATTTTAGGGTAACACGTGTCGTCCATTAAGGTTAGCCTGATAAGAAGCATCCGCCAGAAATATATAAATTTCCGACAGATTTCTGACGCAAAATCAAGTTATTAAAAAAAAAATACAAAAATATAAATAATCTGAAATTCTTGTTTATGTTAAAATCAAACATGGTCTGCTTGTGATGCTAGGATGAATGGGTCATACTTTTGCAGTCTCCTAGAAGAATTTAATGAAGTGACGCCAAATTATCTCACCTGAACACCTTCTGGATATAATGGATCATACCACTCACACAAGAAAACAATGCACCTCATGCCCAACATTCCTGGATAGCGCACTTGCAATATTTATTTGAGAATCCCGTAGTAGACTACACCACCACTTGTAGCTGAAATACCATAATCTGCAGGTGGCCTCGGCCTTTCTTCATGAATCCTAAATGCAAATCCCCTAGTGCAATACCGAATGTATGAAGTTGCTTCGAAGCTTGGGCCAGAAACTATCTCTTGTAACCATGTCGGAAACCTTTCTCCATGACAAGCAGGACGTCTACTCTTCGTACGAACTTCCCGTGGAAAGTAATATTTCGCAAACTGTGATGATTCTTCATTGATACTTTGTGCGACAATAGAACCTTCAACTCGAGCCAAATTTTTGAACTTCTTCTTTAGATGGAACATGTACCACTCAAAAGGATACATCCAACGAAATTGAACGGGACCACCTAGTTCGGCTTCTCGGGGGAGGTGTAGGGTAAGATGTTCCATAACATCAAAAAAAGATGGCGGAAAGATCTTCTCAAGATTGCAAAGGATCACTGGTATATTGGCATATAAATTGCCGATCCCTAAAGAAAGCACCAACTGTTGCAATAGCTTCGTGGACAGTTTGAGGAAGGAGATGGGTAAAAGCAAATGGAAGAAGCCTTTGCATCACTACATGACAATCATGACTCTTTAGTCCCATAAACTTTAGGAATCGCGAGTCTACACAGTTACCCAGATTAGCTGCAAATCCATCAGTGAATTTAACTTCGTCTTTAATCCACCGAAAAAATTCTCTTATCTTTTCTATTTGCAATCGGTACAGAGGAAAAAGATATGTACCATCGGGAAGACGTTCAAGATAATCACGGTTGCAAATCTTTGAAACATCCATCCTAGACTTCACATTGTCTTTTGTCTTTCCCGGGACGTTTAACACCGTATTCATGATGTTGTCAAAGAAGTTCTTTTCAACATGCATCACATCGAGGTTGTGCCTTAATAAATGATCCTTCCAATACGGCAAATCCCAAAATATACTCTTCTTGTGCCAGTTATGAGCTTCCCCTACACCACAAACCGGTTCATGCCCATTACCCCCATAATCAACTGCTCCAATATAGTACGATCGTCTATCTCATCAATTAGAGCATCAAACACTTGTTTATTTTTCTTAAATAATCTTTTAGAGCGACGATAGGGATGGCCGTCCGGTAGAAACCTTCTATTGCAATCAAACCAACATGGCTTTCTTTCATTCCTCAATTGGAAAGCGTCAGTGTTGTCTTAGCAAAACGGGCACGATAATCTTCCATGAGTAGTCCATCTAGATAGCATACCGTATGCTGGGAAATCGCTAATAGTCTACATAAGGACCGCACACATATGAAAATTTTGCTGCCGTGAAACATCAAACGCTTTGACACCGTGACTCCATAGCATTTGTAACTCATAAATCAATGGCTGGAGGAATACATCAAGTGATCTCTTCGGATGCTCAGGGCCGGGAATAAGAACGGAGAGGAATAAAAACTCTCGACGCATGCACATACCAGGGGGCAAATTGTACAGTGTTACGATTACGGGCCACAAAAAATACTGCCTTCCATGCTTCCCAAATGGGTTGAAACCATCCGTACTTAACCCGAGGTACACATTTCTTGACTCGTATGCAAAATCCGGATACAACATTTGAAAATGTTTCCACGCTTTTGCATCTGAAGGATGTGTAATCTCTCCACGCTTTTGCTCTGCATGCCATCTCATTTCTTCGGTCATTCGCGCAGATTGATATAACCTCTTTAACCTCGCTGTCAATGGTTGGAATTGGAACTCTGCCACCAGTATCCTGATAACGTGGTTTACGACAAAATTTACATCTTCTCCGATCTTCGTCTTCTCTCCAATATAGCATACAGTTGTCGATGCATACATCAATCACCTGATACGGCATACCAAGACCAACTACAAGTTTCTGTATCTCGTAGTATTATGCAGGTGCCTGATTATCTTCAGGCAAACTATCTTTCAAAAAATCTGCTATCGCATCAACACACTCTTCCACCAAATTGAAGTCCGTCTTAAGGGTCATCAGTCTACTAGCAATTGATAAAGGTGAATATTCGTCTCTACACCCATGATATAATGGCTGCTTCCCTGCGTCTAACATATCAAAAAATCTTCTAGCTTCTTCATTTGGTTCTTCTACTCTATCCTCCCCTATTACGATCGATGGGAAATTCTCTCTAAACGCATCATGAACCATCTCAGCGGTACCTACACCAAAATCTACTTCCGTTCTATGTTCGCCTAAGCTATCCATTCTATGTTCACCTAAGCTATCCTTTCTATGTTCGCCTAAGCTATTCGCAACATATGGTGCACTGCTACTACTACCACCATCATAATTAGTTTTTCCATGAAAAAACCAAATTTTGTATCCCGGCATAAAACCATGGGTATACAAGTGATGCCAAACTTGTTCTACCTTAACATTACACGAATTGCAACAATTTAAACATGGACATTTTATCTCTGGTCGATTCCCGACAACCGCCATGAACTCGCATATACCTCGTGCATAACTTTCATTTAATGTCTTCGACTCCGGATCATACATCTCTTCATCCATCCACGATCTATAATATCTAGAAGATGACATCTCCCTCTCTTAACAATTTTTTTCTAACAAATGTTTGGTTGGAAGTTTTTGTTGTTGTGAGTGAATGAAGTGTGGAATCATATAAATAAATACGCTGACCGTCGGAAAGGCGTCGGAAAGCCAACGGATATAATAACGGTTATATAACGGCTATTTTTTCCGACATATTTCCGACAGCTAGTTGGGTGTCTGTTGGAAATCTGTCGGAAAATATTAACGGTAATATCGACGTTCGTTTTTCCGACGGATTTCTGACAAACAACCGGAATGTCCTTCGGCGTCGGCACCGGCTAGTTACACGGTCCAATAATCCGACTGATTTCCGACGGTCTTCTTATCAGTCGGAAATAATTCCGACAGATTGCCGACGGAATTTAAAAATTTCAGTTCCGTCGGAAATCGGTCGGTATACCGTCGGTAACTTTCCGACGGAATCACTTCCGTCGGAAATTCTGTCGGTTTTGCGGCTGTTTTCTTGTAGTGTTAGAACAAAACATTCGTGACCCTATTTTCGCTTGGAAACTTAATTTCTCTACGCGCTATCTTGACTCTTACACTTCTGATTCGTTTACTTCCGGAGGAAAAAACTGGTGACTTTCTCTTTCTCTCTCGCTATATATACATTTTTTTTTTCATGGATATATAGTCATATAGAGTATGTGTTAATCAATGTAACGGGTGTGTAGGAAATTGAAAGTGTATCCAAGTGGAGCTGGATCTGCGACGGGTAATTCGTTGTCACTCTATTTGTTAAGTGCGTCAGGTGAGAACGGTTATGTGCAAGCCAAGTTACGAGTTATTGGAACCACTAATGTGGAGAAGCTAGGTCAGTCTTTTCACTCTTCATGTATTTTTACTATTTTATAAACAATGTTTTAAAACTAACCTTTGATTTATTCATTTATATATAGTGGGAGGAGCGCCGAATACAACAGAGAATGGATGGGGTTTCGACAAGTTTATGCCACTTGCAGATATTAGAGACACATCCAAAGGTTTCCTTGTCAATGATGCTCTCAAATTTGAAGTCGAGATTGGGTTTTTCTCTAAAACCGAATATTTCAATTAGGGTTTTAAGATGATGACACAATCACTCTTTTGTTGTTTTCCCTTATTTTGAACCAGAGATAGTAATTAGGTCAAAAACCAGATTAATCTCCGGTGGTGAAGTGAATTATTTTTTTTTCTGTTCAATAATGAAAGATTTAGAGCTTAAATTTCTATGTCAAACTTGTTCAATATGTAAGTTTATCCTTATGATTACATACTTGTAATCCATCCCATAATCGCCACTAGAACAAATGAATCAACAATTTTATATTGATGGAGGTTTCAGTTATGAGAAGGAAGAATGTCTAACCTTGATCCATTTCATTGTTAGGCATGATGATGATTCCTTGATGATTGTTTGATCTTCTCCTTCCCTTCCTTACTGTGATCTCCCCTTCGACGGAGTCGGGGTTTTCCGATTCCGATCACAATCTCTAATCTCTCTTTTCTGTTTATGTGTTTTCTCTTCTTGTCTCAATTCTGAAATCAGAACTTGTGTTTTCAATAACTCTCTCCCCTTCTCTTTTATATGAGGCCTTCGTGATTCTCATTAAGAGGGAGGAGTTGTGCCTTTTAATGAGACACCCCTTCATTAAAATATGACACATAAACTATAATTTAATACATATACATTTATATTACTTAACCATTATATATAAATGTATATGAACCTTAGATTAGATTCTTTATTGGGCGGAGTAAGAGGGTTGACATCAAACCCGTTCCGGTATCTTTTCTTTGATTCGGTCCATCACCGTATCCCGTTATATACCGGAAACCTTAAGCCGTACATTAAACTTAAACTATAATAGTTGGACCGTTAATACTTCGGCCACACTAACGGAAATATTCTTACATTCTCCCACTTGGCCGTGTATTAACTTAATGGTTCAACTTCCTTTAATGTGCACCCTTTCATTAAGCTTAATAATTCCTTTAAGTACCATAAAATCAGAATTGACCGAATGAGGCGGTCCCCTATCTTTTACTGTGATAAGTTCCCTTCCATCACCACAAACCAATTCCAACTTTACTACTTCTTTAATATTTGAGAGGTTACTTAATTCTCAAAATTTCTTTATGTTGAGATATAACTTTATTCTCAACTCATATGCTATCCAAACACTACATGTACATATCCTAATGATAACATATTAATTTGCAGAAAACACCTAAAACTTTATTGAATTCATATTACTTGAGTTAGCAACTTTACAAGAGCATAGTATCAATACAGCAAGGTCTTATCTATTATTCCCATCCTCTCTACATGGCCAATGTATATACCAGGAGGGAGTCCTTTGTTAACGGATCCGCTACCATCATATCCGTTCTTATATGCTCAATTGCTACTCTGCGTTTCTGCACTTCTTCCTTTACAGACAAGTATTTTATCTCCATGTGCTTAGCACCTTTCGAATACTTGTCATTCTTTGAGAAGAAGACTGTTGCGGAATTATCACAATAAATTCTCAGTGGCTTAGAAATACTGTCAATAATTCCAAGTCCTGAGACAAAGTTCCGCAGCCACAATGCTTGAACTGTGGCCTCATAGCATGCCACAAATTCTGCTTCCATGGTGGAAGTAGCAATGACGGACTGCTTTCCACTCTTCCATGACACTGCTCCTCCAGCTAATAGGAACAGATAGCCAAACGTCGATTTTCGAGTATCGACGCACCCGGCATAGTCTGAATCAGAGTATCCGATTACTTCAAGATTATCGGATCTCTTGTACGTAAGCATAAACTCTTTGGTGCCTTGCAAGTACCTGAGAACTTTCTTTGCAGCCTTCCAGTGGTCCATTCCAGGATTACTTTGATATCGACCCAAGACACCAATCGCGAAACTGATGTCTGGTCGAGTACATGTTTGAATATAATTCAAACTTCCTACCACTGATAGGTAAGGGATCATCTCCATTTCTTTCCTCTCTAGTTCATTCTTTGGACATTGACCTTTATTAAATTTGTCCCCTTTTTTGAACTGGAGCTTTGCTTAACTTGCACTTTTCCATCCCATATCTCTTCAAGACTTTATCTATGTATCCTTTCTGAGACAAACTCAATAAACCTTGTGATCTATCCCGGATTATTTCAATCCCTATCACATAGTTTGCCTCACCCATATCCTTCATTTCGAAGTTCTTGGAGAGATATTTCTTTACATCACTCAACATACTCATATCATTTGTAGCCAACAATATATCGTCAACATACAATACTAGAATGACAAACTTGCTCCCACTGACTTTCATTTAAATACATCGATCAACGATGACCTCTATGAAACCGTATGACAAAATGGTATCATTGAACATTAAATACCATTGTCGGGAGGCTTGTTTCAATCCATATATTGACTTCCTCAGCCTACACACAAGATTTTCTTTCCCTGCAGCCACATAACCTTCCGGCTGGTCCATGTAAACTTCTTCCTCAAGTTCTCCATTAAGAAAGGCGGTTTTAACATCCATTTGTTGAAGCTCTAAATCATAATGAGCTACCAATCCCCTGATAACTCTTAAGGAATCCTTCTTTGAAACTGGAGAGAAGGTATCCGTATAGTCAATGCCATCCTTTTGAGTTAACCCTTTAACAACAAGGCGAGCTTTGTACCTTTCTATGTTACCTTTAAGTCCCGTTTGGTCGTAAAGATCCATTTACACCCAACAATTTTTAAACCATCAGGCAACTCTACTAGGTCCCACACTCTGTTCACGTTCATAGAAGACATTTCTTCATCTGAAGCATTCGACCACTTTTCAGAATTTTCACTTTCCATGGCTTTTCTAAATGTTTTTTGGTTCTTCATCAAGACTAAGGTCACATTCATTCTCAACATCATAAACCACATAGTCATCTGAAATGGCGGATCTTCTTTCCCTTCCAGATCGCCTTAATTGTTCTTGTGGTACAACGTTCTGTTCTTGAATGACGACTTGTTCATTTCCGATTTCCTGAACTAGTGGGTTCGTATGTTCTTCATTCTGTTGTTCTGTTTCGATATTAGGCTGTACATCGACAACAGGAACAACAACTTGGGTTGGAACTACGGGTGAAGAATCTTCTACCCGAATTTCTTTAATGTTCACTCTCCTAGATTCTGAACTCCCACTAGATTCACCATTTTCAATGAACCTATCATTACCAGTCTCGACAATTCTCGTACTGTGGTTAGGACAGTAGAACACAAACCCCTTTGACTTTTCTGGATAGCCAATGAAATATCCACTGACCGTCCTAGAGTCCAATTTCTTTTCATGCGGATTATACGGCTGTACTTCAGCTGGATCCCCAGACACGTAAGTGTCTTAAACTGGGTTTCCTTCCCATGAATAGTTCAAATGGAGTCATTGGAACCACTTTACTAGGAACCCGGTTTAAAATATATATTGCAGTCCTTAATGCGTATGTCCACATTAACATTGGTAGTTTGCAATTACTTAACATGCTCCTAACCATTTCCATTAAAGTACGGTTACGCCTTTCAGCTACACCATTCTGCTGAGGTGTTCCAGGCATTGTGTATTGAGCACAAATGCCCTTACTTTCCAGAAATTTAGCAAATGGCCCTGGACATTGTCCTCTTTCGGTGAATCGACCATAATATTCACCACCTCTATCAGATCTCACAACTTTTTTACTTTCTTTTCAAGTTGCCTTTCTACTTCATCAATGAACACTTTCAGAACCTCCACCGAGTGAGCCTTTTCATGCAACAAATAAGTATATCCATACCGTGAGTAATCATCAATGAAAGTGATGAAATACTTCTCACCACTCCATGACGGAGCATCTATAGGGCCACAAATATCTCTGTGAATTAACTCTAAGAGTTCATTACTTCTTGTGGCTTGTTTCTTTGTGATGTGTTTGGTTTGCTTTCCTTTACTGCATTCTATACACACATCCAAGTCACTAAAATCCAATTGAGGTAATAATTCTTTCTTTATTAACCTCACCATCCGTCTTTGGATATGTGACCTAATCTTTTATGCCACAAAATTGCTGAGTTTTCACTAGTTGCGCTACGTTTAATTCCTTGATTCTCAACATAAAACAAAGATTCAAAAAAACTTTTATCAAGATTAAACCTGTACTGTGAATCAACCAAAGTACCATTACCATAAAAGTAGTCTTTTCGGTACAAAGAAAATACACCATGTCCAATCTTAAATTCAAAACCTAAGTCGTCCAACCTACTTACTGAAACAAGATTTCTAGCACAATCAGGTACATAGAGACAATTTTCAAGATCTATAAAACACCCAGTTTAAAGATCAATATGTACGTCCCAATGCCTTCTATCCGTGCCTTCATCCTATTTCCCATGAACAAGTACCTTTCGGTTCCTTTTAAAGGCTGGATCGAACTGAATCCCTGTTAAATATGAGATACATGAGTAGAAGCTCCGGAATTAAGCCACCAAGTATTTCTAGGCCCTTCTACAAGATTCATTTCCGAACAAACATATAAATGTTCGTTACCTTTCTTGTCGAACCATGCCTTCCTCTTAGGACATTCTTTCTTTATGTGTCCCTTCTTCTTGCAGAAGAGACACTTGACCACTTTATGGATTTTACTTTTAGGAGTCTTGAAGACCGCCTTATCCTTCCTTTTGCCCTTGCTTGGTTTCTTGGAGCTGCTCATGGCACTATTTAGTCCAGCAATGAGTGCAATGTTATCCTTCTATTTCTTTAATCTCGCCTCCTCCTAAACAAGCATGACCTTTAATTCCTGAAAGTTCCATTTATCCTTAATGGTGTTGTAATTCACCTGGAACTCACCATACTCTTTAGGCAGAGAGTTCATAATGAACTGTACCAAGAAGGACTCATGCACTTCCATCCCCATGGACGTTAACTTTGATGCCAAGTTTGACATGTGAGTGACATGATCATGGATTGTTTGAGACCAATCGAACCTTTTCGTAGTCAACTCACTCATGAGACTACCTACGATCGATTTATCAGCGACATCCGATTTGGATTGTTCTTTAATTTTCAGGATGAATTCCCTTGCAAAATTTTATATATGCTTACCATTAGTGCTTTGAGACTTTAATAGATTCATCGACAACAAATAATCTAAACACTTTCATTTGTATGTATTCAAGCAACCTTTGGGCAATACTTTAAACACATACACTTAAATTGATGCTTGTTTAGATTTTCTTTAATAATTAATCAATCCATAGTTACAGTTGATAGCAATGCTACCTTTGGGTATACACACCATCAACCGCAGTACGGGTGATTAAGACTTTAGTTGTTATTTAATACACCCAATGATCCACCTTTGGGTGATCTCCTAGGATATACTAAGTAAGCAATTGATCAATCAATAAACTTTTCATGTCATTTAGCATCCTTTAATCATGATCAATTATGAATCTTCACTTTACCGTCACATTAAACATAACCAGACCACTTTGGTGATTAACAAGTTATACGTAATATGAACTCTTTTCTTATAGACTTTTATTAAAAAAAAGTTTTATATATATGTTAACATTTCATAATACATTAGCCTTTCACATTTCAGAAAGCAGCGGAAACGATTTACGGTTAAAATTATTTTTTTTTCTATCGGGGTATGGACCGACCGGTCCGGACCACGGACCAACCGGTCCGGTTTCCTGAGACAATTATGCACTTCATGGACCGATCGGTCCCAACCACGGACCGACCGGTCCGGTTTCCAGAGGCCCCATTGCATCTCATGGACCGACCGGTCCAACACATGGACCGACCAGTCCACTTTCCAGAGATCCTTATGCATTTTATGGACCGACCGGTCCGGTCTCCTGGTTCCTTTACGCAACTTATGGACCGACCGGTCCAACACATCGACCGACCGGTCCGGTCTCTAACGGTTATTGTAACGCCCCAGTCCATGATCTAGACCGGAACGGTACTGAGGATCACTAGAACGCCCTATCCGAGGTTCCAGGAACGAATCCTAAAGCCTTAGACTAGACATTCCAGCAACCGTCCCTATCGAATACGACTCAAGGCTTGCCAACCCGAGTCTTACTCGACAGTTGGTTCGTCTGGACAAGACTAAGTATCGTATGAAACCCCATTTAATAAAAACCTTCCTTTATTTATTTATACTTAGTCTTTCAAAACGATTACAAGATTATATCGATCCTGAGCCTATTACTCCAAAAAGGCTTGTACATATTACATATATACATTTACAAAAACAAGGAAATTCTACCACTGATTTCCTAGTGTTCCGAGTGCCACAAGGTCTAATAGTCTATGGTTACCTGCAAAACAGATTGAGTCGTAAGCACTAGATGCTTAGTGAGTCTAGGTTTTACCTAAACGATTTTAAACATATACAACCCAATCCAAACCCAAAATCAAGCAGCACGCAACACTCAAAGAGATGCATAATTAACATGACTGCTCGTATGCAATTAAACGTTCTCTATTCTCTTAAGGCCTTACGCGTTGTCCATTCCCGTCACGTGAATGTTAAGGCATCACTCGGTCCTTTGCCACAAAGGCTAAGACTTATGATCCTTTAACAATTCCGTCGCCGAATCTTTACGGACTCTAACGGAATTTATGCATCGATCGCTTATGCATACATGGCCAAGGCTGCAATCCCGTCTCTCCATGTCATCGTGAGTATTAATTAGTACCCCACGGGTAACTAACTAAGTCACGGGACACGGGAATGACATACCGCGTATTTATAAAGTTTTATATCATTTAACCATGCATATAAACTCATAAATATTCAATCATGGATTTAAGTCCAACACTTAGCAATTCTTATTAATAAACTATTGAACCTCAGTTCTCATAGTGCAATTAATCAAGCAAGGTGTTCTACTCATCAACACCATCACACATACATCTGTCTACATGTATTCTACTCATCAATACATGAACTTAGACTCACCAAAACACTTAACCAAATCCTTGAATCTTAGCAAGAACCTCTATGGCCATAAACTTAACAACAATCAAACTCGTGTGTTCTACTCATCTAACACACAATAAAATGACCAAGACTCACCTCTAAGAAGAAGTATGCGAGTCGGCTCAAGACTCTTCTCGGATTCGCCTTAGATTCGTTCTCGCCTTCAATACAAAACGAACCAAAGGTTTACTAAGGAATACTTAGGGATTTTCCAAGGAAACTTAAGGAAATCAAGCTTAAGGAACTGGACATAGGTCGGATCGAAAGATACCAACCTTTCCTGAAACTCCTAAGCTCGCTAGAATGGACTTTCCGGCTCGGCAAAGGCTCGGATCGTCTCTTTGGACGGATCGGATTGGTCCCTTCTCTCTATCGGGTCACAGATCGATACGCTCTCACTCTCTACCGGATTGCGGATCAGTGTATCGCAGATCGGATCGACACGATACTCGGTACTTTCTCTCGGATTGATCTCTATCGGGTCTCTTGGCTCGTACGGATCAGTACGCTCTATCGGATCACGGTACTGATCTCTATCGGGTCTCTTGGCTCGTACGGATCAGTACGCTCTATCGGATCACGGTACTGATCTCTATCGGGTCGTGGCTCAAGAATCACTCGGATGGATCGGGTCAGTACGTGCTCGGTACGTACCGCTATCGGGTCGTGGTACGGATCAGCACGCGATCGGTACTTGAGGATCGATACTTTCTTTACCGGATCGTGAGGATCGGTCCGAGTGGTCTCTAACGGTCCTAATAAGGAACTAGGGGTGTTCCTTATATAGAACACGGAAGCAAGCTCGCCCTAGTGACTCACGGTCCTCGTGGGTCACATGCAACGAAAAACGTTTTCGGGCCGACACGTGTCTATGACGCATCACTTGAACGGGCGACACGTGGCAAAGAGGTCGGTAAGCCGACGCCACGCGCTGCCGACATCCGGCCGGCCTTGCCCGAGGCCGAACGGTGCCTGGAACGTGCGGTCTCCGCGCGTGACTAGGCGCGGTCTTCATCCGATCGGTACGGGGTCATTTCTAGGGTCTAAGGCAAAATCCATGTTTGGCCGACCGTCCCGCTGTACTTGGCCGGTCGTTCCGCATGACCTGGGCCGGCCTTGGCCTAGATCGCGGTACGGGTCACTACATTCTCCCCTCCTTATTTAGAATTTGTCCCGAATTCTTATCTACTTAAAGGTCCACTTCATCAGTTTGAGGTTCAATAACATCACCGGTTAAGATTTCCCAAATCTTACTTCTTCTTCTCATGAACTATCATCTCGATGGTTCCTTCTCCTAACAACTTTAATCTGCGAACGAGAAATCTAGATCATCTCACCGATCCTCAAAGGTTCTGGGGAAGGAGGTCTAAGCTCCGTTTGCGGATCTGGTATCCGTTCTGATAGTGGCTCATCCGGGCCACAAATTATTTACTCAACTTTTCTGACTCGGTTTCCCTTTCTCTGATCTGGTCTTTAACATTCTCAATCACTATGATTCGGCTTTCCTTTCTCTGATCTGATCTTTAACCATACTCAATCACTCTACAACAAACAAAAAAAAAAACCATTCTCCTCTGTCGATCGGCTTATATCTTCCTCCTATTAGCCCGACCAAGGCTAACTCTATCCGTAGTCTCTTTCAAAAATTCTGACCGGACCTTACGTCTTTCTCCAAATCTAGTCCAACACACTTTTCTGAGATAGATCATTTATCATCCTGATAATGTTACTCTTTCTGCTCGTCTGACTCTTTAGAAAAAGCATTACCAATGCTTAAAACCGTTCCAAAGGTTTTACTAAAAGTTTACCAGAATCTAGCCATGGATTGCGATCACGGTCAGATACTATATTAGCTACCACTCCATAATATCAACTACTTCCTTTAAGCACAACTTAACCACTATCTTCTGGTTAACAATCCACGATTTCCCAAACCGTGTTCTCTTCATAATTACCCAAACCGTGTTGTCTCTTCCTCTTAATGCTCTCGGTAAATCCTATAACCAACTCCCTAACAACCACCTCTCATTTCCATTCTGAAATTAGTAAACTCTGTAATAATCTTGCTAATACTCGATTCTCTAACTGGATCTCCTGACAAATTTGACACTGCGCCTCTTGCTTCTCACTGATCATTTCCTTCCCAAGCCAAATCCTTTAGGCACGGTAATCCTTCATTCTGAAACAAAAATACCTTTAGGCTAAAAGGTATTTATCTGCTACCACTCTCGTAACGTTCCGACCTGGACTAGGTCAAACTTGATCCGATAGGTCACTCAACAATAAGACAAGAACAGGAGCGACCAACCGACCAAATGTTGACCCAAATCCCATTCCGAGATGCCACTCTTTTCATCTATGGTCTTTAAGTTACTCGCCTTGAATTATGCAGCTCAACTCTTCAAATCTCTCTCCATGTCAACACTTGTTTTATGGCAACCTAAAACATTTGCATCTACGGTTGCCTTTTCCCCGGTGGTAAGTGATATCCATTTCACGACTTCTACAATTTTCCATCCACCTTTTCTGTCTTAGGTTAAGAACATGTTGATGACTAACAATTCTTAGCTCTTACGATCCATCATTACTCGTACCCATTCTTCGCAAAACTGAGATCGCTAGATCTTAATGCAACACTACTTTAATACTCTCTAAATCATGTGCGGAATTACTCTTCTTCATGATTTCCTCAACTACATAGATGCACAAGCAAGGTCCCACTTGCCTTGTATCAATACATAAACAATCTTCGTTCCACTTGCATCGACGCATACCATAAATGGTTGGTTCGGCTACGGCTAGGACCGGTGCTTGGGTCAAGCCTTCTGATGAAACACCTTCTCCATTTACACGTCCAACACCAAGACTACACCCTTTCCATTCAGGCTAGTCAATGGTTTAGATATACATGGAAAATTCTTTGAACTATTTTCCAGTATATCTAGCTAATCCTTTCTCCAATTAAATCTAACCACTTCTTCAATTCTACTCCATCCGATTTGCAACAATCTTCTTTGCAATCTTCTCCGCAATCTTCTCCAGGTCGACCGGAACTCCCTATTCCGACACTTGATGTTGCAAGGCCTATCTCTTCATTCCAAAAGTTACATTCTCTAAACCTCAGCAAAATGTTTGACTTCTCAAGCGTTCCACCACTTTCCCCAAGTGTTCCACATTTTTTTCTAGCGTTCCATGTGGGGGTCGAAACCAACACAATTAAACTTGTAAGAGTTCGTGTAGAGGAAAATAGAGATCTCTAGGGTAAGCTAGGGTTCAAGAGATGAATAGTAGACTTTGTTATTGATGTCAAAGCTTTAGTACAAGTTTCGTATGAGATATTGCGGATCCCCCTTGGGGTGTTTACAAAGGTCTATTTATAGCTTGTCTAAGGCGGCCCCTTCTCCTAAGTCTCCACGGAATTGCTTTACTTGAGTCGGTCGTGTCGAAGTGGGCTGGAAACTGCGTTGGGCTAAGGACGGAATTAATGACCCCGAGGCTGAGGTCGGGCCGTGTGGTGAGGCTGAGGTCGGCCGTAGGCCGAACCCGTGCTTGGCCTAGGAACCGAAGCTACGGTCGGCTCCATGACCGAGGCTGTGCTCGGGCTGCTTGGCGAGGCTGTGCTCGGCACCAGGCCAAGCTCGTGCTCGGTCTAGGACCCGAGACCACGGTCGGCTCCAAACAGGCGAAGCTGAAGTTGGCCCTCCTTGGACCGAGCCTATGCTCGGTTCTTCCTTGGACCGAGCCTGTGCTCGGTTCTTCCTTGGAGAGCACGTGGTCGGCCCGTGCCGGAGAGCACGTGGTCGGCCTCCACTCAGTCCCGTTCCATTTCCACTTCGCTTAAGTTTACTCCGTTGCTACAACATCTGCTCCGCATGAGGACCTAGGTTCTATAATGCTTCCTCCATCAAGGTACCAGGCGCCATTTCTTCAGATGCTTAGACTTGGAATGTTAATGCTAAGCGGGTGAATACCGACCCCAACAGTTAGCCCCCCAGCTCGGTAGTGTTAGAGCTAATAGTGCCGAGTTAAAGGATGTGTTGTGTATCAGTGTTAACATTTGAAGTCGAAGTGTTCGCCCACTTTTTCTACAGTATGCTTAAATACTCATCTTGTTCAATATTCCCCCTCAAGTTCATACAGCAACGTGGAGCATGAACTTGGAAAACACAAGATGGTGGCCTCGTTAAAACCTTAGTAGGGAAAACCCTTTGGGACAAAACCACTACTTAAGGGAAAAGAGTGCCACGCATAATGACGAGGGGATTTGAACAAGGAACTTGGTCCTTCGTGGATCACTTGCCATTGCTTGGCCTCAGTCCATCTTCTTCGGGTTTAGCTAAGGCTTCCCCTCGGGTTTGCTCCATGTCTTTAAAATTCCGACCTCGGCTTCTCTTTGCATGTTTCTCATGGATGAAGCTTGCTCTTGGTCAATTGCTCATGAATGAGGCTTTGTTTGCTCATGAATGAGGCTCTGTTTGCTCATGAATGAGGCTACGCTTGCTCATGAATGAGGCTTCGCTTGCTCATAAATGAGGCTTTGTTTGCTCATGAATGAGGCTACGCTTGCTCATGAATGAGGCTTCGCTTGCTCATGGATGAGGCTTTTGTTTAGGTTGTGAAAACGCAAATGCGCTCACGTTCTTTATCTGCCAACGTTGCTGTTGGGCTTTGTATGTTGGTGTTGTTCTCTAGACACGTCTGTCCGAGAACAAGATCACCTTTGACTTTGACCAGCTCTCGTCCTGGGTTTCAGAGTGACGCGTCCAGAACGTATTCCGAACGGAGGTCACTATCAGCTGCATTACCAACGATGTTGTTGGGTTTCTGAGTGATCAGGAGGGTCATCCGGAGACGATTCTGAACACTGGAATTTATATAGCGCGCTGTATCCATTGTGGATGTCATTGTGTTCGTATCTCTACACTATTGCTGTGGCCAGCAACAATAGATGCAGAACGACTCTACTCGAATAAAACTCTGATCAGTCCATAAAGGACAAGCTGTTCTCATGATGAGTACTGTGGCGAGTGTTTGTGATTGACGATGATGTTGTCAATGACGTCGTGAAGGAGTGGCGCACGGGTACCCCACTCCCCCCTCTTTTAGACGAAAGAGGGAACTGAAGTCGTCTAGAGACTGGTGAAAACACTCACTCCCCCCCCCCCTAAGGCGGAGGAGATCATGTGAGCTCGTCCGGAACGAGGCTAAGTGAAGAGTGGAATCCCCCCCCCCCCTTTTGGATGGAGGGGGGGCAACTGAACCTATCCGAAGACAGGCTGCCTACGTACCCTTTGCAGGGATCAAGTCGCCTCGTAGTTCATAGGAAGAGCGTCTAAGAGGGTGGTGGCGTCGCCGCGGACTGGGTGGGATCGACCGCTGGCTTGGTTTTCCCGCCCCTCCTAGCGCGAACTTCTTCTTCGCTTCGAGCGAAGTCTGCAGCGCGGTGGAGAGCGTCCTGGATGGTCGCGGGTGGATTGACAGTCAATTCCTGCCAGAATGGAGAAGGGCAGCGGAGTGCTCCTCTCAAGGCCTCCAGCGCGGATGTGTTGGTGATACCGTCCACCTTTGACAGTGTATGCTTGAATCTTGTCACGAAAGACCGCAGGCTTTTATTCTCACCCTGCTTGTTCGTCCACAGCTCCGCATCATAGATCTTTCCTTCGGCGAAGATGTTGTAATGCTGCACAAACATCTCTGAGAATTGATCGAAGGTGTGGACTGAATTCTTCTCCAGCTTGTAGAACCACTGGAGGGCAGGCCCTTTGAGGCTCTCTACGAACAGTTTGCAGTAGCCAACGTCTTTCTCGGCTACTGTGAAGTTTGCCCTTCCCAAGGCGACTTCGAATTCCATCAGATGTATAGCAGGGTCAGTGGTTCCTTCATAGATTGGAAGCTTGATTTTTCCAGGATCGGAGATTAGAGTTCTCGCGACCCTCTCAGCGAAGGGTGTGTTCCGTGCTTTCTCGAGCACAGAGGCGATCCCAGGAGCCTTCGCCGTGCTCCGGTACATCTGTAGTTGGGTAGCCTTTAGGTCAGAGGCGACCTGGTCTAACTGGGCTTTTAGCGCAGCGACCTCTCTATCTCGGAAGCCTTGCGGAGCCCTGCGCTCTTGTTCCCTCCTGTAGAGCTCCGCTATGATCGCATCTCCTTCTTCTGCGGCCGTAGCATGGTCAACTTCTAGGTCGACTCGGGCATGTCTTCGAGGAGGCAGATCCTCATCTGATTCTCCAATCATGCGCTCGGGAGTTAGATCGGATTCCCGACGAGGCGGTGGTGGAGGCAAATCCTCTGGATCTGTGCGAGCAGCCCGAGGTGGTAGCTCTTCGTGTCGAACCCTCCGATTGGTTCGAGGCGTGGCGAAGCTGAGGCGTGTCGGACAGACACAGGACCTCCTGCGCTTCCTTCTCTTGAGCGATTGCAGCTCGCTCGCTGTATGTTCAGTTTTCTTCATCAGAGTCTTAAGCATCTGCTTGATCTCCGCGAGATCCGCTGGGTGGTTAGCTGCGCGAGGCGCGGTGTTCTCCATGGAGTTGTTTCTTTCCTCGTCGTGCTGGTGAGACGAAGATCCTTCGTTGCTCGTGGTGTTGCTTAACATCTTCGTAGGTAGTCTGAAAACCTAGCTCTTCTTGTGTCAGACAATCTCTAAGGTCCCCTTAGTCGGCGCCAAATTGTGGGGGTTGAAACCAACACAATTAAACTTGTAAGAGTTCGTGTAGAGGAAAATAGAGATCTCTAGGGTAAGCTAGGGTTCAAGAGATGAATAGTAGACTTTGTTATTGATGTCAAAGCTTTAGTACAAGTTTCGTATGAGAAATTGCGGATCCCCCTTGGGGTGTTTACAAAGGTCTATTTATAGCTTGTCTAAGGCGGCCCCTTCTCCTAAGTCTCCACGGAATTGCTTTACTTGAGTCGGTCGTGTCGAAGTGGGCTGGAAACTGCGTTGGGCTAAGGACGGAATTAATGACCCCGAGGCTGAGGTCGGGCCGTGTGGTGAGGCTGAGGTCGGCCGAAGGCCGAACCCGTGCTTGGCCTAGGAACCGAAGCTACGGTCGGCTCCATGACCGAGGCTGTGCTCGGGCTGCTTGGCGAGGCTGTGCTCGGCACCAGGCCAAGCTCGTGCTCGGTCTAGGACCCGAGACCACGGTCGGCTCCAAACAGGCGAAGCTGAAGTCGGCCCTCCTTGGACCGAGCCTATGCTCGGTTCTTCCTTGGACCGAGCCTGTGCTCGGTTCTTCCTTGGAGAGCATGTGGTCGGCCCGTGCTGGAGAGCACGTGGTCGGCCTCCACTCAGTCCCGTTCCATTTCCACTTCGCTTAAGTTTACTCCGTTGCTACAACATCTGCTCCGCATGAGGACCTAGGTTCTATAATGCTTCCTCCATCAAGGTACCAGGCGCCATTTCTTCAGATGCTTAGACTTGGAATGTTAATGCTAAGCGGGTGAATACCGACCCCAATATTCCAACACTTTCTCCAAAGTGTTCCAATGTTTCTCCTGAGCGTTCCAACACTTTCCAACTTCCGTGCGATTCAAAGTATATAAGAATATCATCAATGGAAATGATGACAAACCCATATCATTAGTCTCACAAGACTTTATTCATAATCTTCATCTATGGTAACGACCATTTTCTTTCTCGATGACTAACACTAAAGCTCTCCACGGTGATAAACTTCCTTGAGTGAATCTTTCCTCCAATGAATCCTCTAGACGTTCCTTCAACCCTACTAACTCTGCATTTCACCTTACTAACTCTTCAGAGCCATCTGGTATGGCACCTTTAGCTATTGGGCTCCCGGTCCCAATATAAAGATGAACATATCATTACGAGATGGTGGTAACCCTTCCAAAGGTCTTAACACATCAACGTAACCACACACTACGGGAAACTCCTCGAGTTTCTGCTCAGCTTTTTATCTCACTAACTCTGCTCAAAGTCACATCGTAACTTAACTTTCCATAAGGCACCTTCTCCCAAAGGCCGTTATGAAGGATATTTCGGTATTGGGTTTGATTCCAATACAACGGTTCCCTAAATCACTTACTTGATACTCTTCCTCTACTGTGGTCAAAGACTACTCTTCCTTAACTGCGGTCATAGATTCCTCTTTTTCGACTCCGGTCAACAAGTGTCATCACGCCGTAAGCCAGTCCATTCCTAAGATCACTAGATACTCCTCTAATGATACCACTTTGCTAAGAAAATATGGTCTCCAATATCAAATTGGCACTCCCATATACTATAGCAACTCTCGGCATGAAGGTTTTGATTACTGGGTATTCTAACATAGGTAAAAACTTTTACTTCCATAAAAGTTCCTTTTACAACTCAATGTGACATCAGGTGGTACGAACTATACCCTACACCTGAGTCCAACAAAACGCATGTGGGTACACCACAAATACGTATTGTTTCCTAGTTATTTCTTTCAAAGTGACCTTAGGTGATACCAACCATGTATTTCACCTTAGTCAAACAGAACATGTGTGGGAACGCCACAACCATGTAATGTTTCCTACTCAAGCATTTTCTACTCAAGAAAATTAAACATTTGCTTTGTTTAATTCCTTATATATATATTAAACATTCAACACCAAAAGATTATCACACATCTCGAGAAAACACATCAAAAAGATATTCGAGATAGAACCCTTTATTTACCTAGTACGGAACCTTTTTATAGGTCATGAGGGTTCAGGTTTATCTAGGGACTATTACACATCCTATAACGGCTTTCACCTAACCATTATCATACACTCAAACAACTTTTCGCTTAACCTTTAGTTAAACTCCACCGCTCTTATCCCCACTTGTGCTTCCATTGACTCGACTTCGTAGTGAACGCATTATGGCCGGTATGTTACGTAATGTCCGGGCCGTCTGCGTGAACATCCCTTGATGTCGATCTCCTAATCGTTCTTCAACTTCAGGTGCTTTGGGTCTTGTTCTACTAGGTCCTGCTCCCTTGGAATTAAAACGGTGAGGACGCTTCCAACCCTGATGTTCTAATTCCTCCGGCTCCTCTAACTCAGAATAGCGACGACGAGAAGTAACTGACGGGGAACTCGATGGCGACCGTGGTGGTGATCGATGGCCATCAGATCCCGATCTACTTGGTCCTTCAGAACTCGTATCCTCCTGATGATATCGCTCCGATGAATCCGATGAGTCAGTGGATATCCATCCAGCATGACCATGGTGTGAACCCTCAGGTATGGGGTCACTATGATCTCGAAGTCCTAACTCCGACAACGGATGTGGAGGGTTCTCGCCTGTATAATCCGGGTACCCGACCAACGGCTCCGGATCATACTCTGGCACGTAGTCTGAAAGATTTGGAACATCTTCTGGATCATACTCCGGCACGTAATCTGAAAGATTTGAAATATCCTCTGACGGATCCGTATCAATCGACGTAGACGAATCGTCAGGCTCAGGTGGAGGAAGACCAGGGTATCATCTCGGGTACCCTAAAGAAGGCTGTCCGTGCCCCCTCGGTGCTCTCCACAATCTCGTATCTGGCCAATCACGACGTGTCGGTTTAGACATCTGCATCACGGAATCAGGTAAGTCCTAATCATCCTAAACATACTATAGCACCGGAACATAATCAGTTTATCCTACTTGTTTTTGCGACATTTTGACTCGATAAAACGTTTGAAAACCAAGTCCCATAAGAGCATCGTGAACAACGCTCTGATACCACTAATTGTAACGCCCCAGTCCAGGATCTAGACCGGAACGGTACTGAGGATCACTAGAACGCCCTATCCGAGGTTCCAGGAACGAATCCTAAAGCCTTAGACTAGACATTCCAGCAACCGTCCCTATCGAATACGACTCAAGGCTTGCCAACCCGAGTCTTACTCGACAGTTGGTTCGTCTGGACAAGACTAAGTATCGTATGAAACCCCATTTAATAAAAACCTTCCTTTATTTATTTATACTTCGTCTTTCAAAACGATTACAAGATTATATCGATCCTGAGCCTATTACTCCAAAAAGGCTTGTACATATTACATATATACATTTACAAAAACAAGGAAATTCTACCACTGATTTCCTAGTGTTCCGAGTGCCACAAGGTCTAATAGTCTATGGTTACCTGCAAAACAGATTGAGTCGTAAGCACTAGATGCTTAGTGAGTCTAGGTTTTACCTAAACGATTTTAAACATATACAACCCAATCCAAACCCAAAATCAAGCAGCACGCAACACTCAAAGAGATGCATAATTAACATGACTGCTCGTATGCAATTAAACGTTCTCTATTCTCTTAAGGCCTTACGCGTTGTCCATTCCCGTCACGTGAATGTTAAGGCATCACTCGGTCCTTTGCCACAAAGGCTAAGACTTATGATCCTTTAACAATTCCGTCGCCGAATCTTTACGGACTCTAATGGAATTTATGCATCGATCGCTTATGCATACATGGCCAAGGCTGCAATCCCGTCTCTCCATGTCATCGTGAGTATTAATTAGTACCCCACGGGTAACTAACTAAGTCACGGGACACGGGAATGACATACCGCGTATTTATAAAGTTTTATATCATTTAACCATGCATATAAACTCATAAATATTCAATCATGGATTTAAGTCCAACACTTAGCAATTCTTATTAATAAACTATTGAACCTCAGTTCGCATAGTGCAATTAATCAAGCAAGGTGTTCTACTCATCAACACCATCACACATACATCTGTCTACATGTATTCTACTCATCAATACATGAACTTAGACTCACCAAAACACTTAACCAAATCCTTGAATCTTAGCAAGAACCTCTATGGCCATAAACTTAACAACAATCAAACTCGTGTGTTCTACTCATCTAACACACAATAAAATGACCAAGACTCACCTCTAAGAAGAAGTATGCGAGTCGGCTCAAGACTCTTCTCGGATTCGCCTTAGATTCGTTCTCGCCTTCAATACAAAACGAACCAAAGGTTTACTAAGGAATACTTAGGGATTTTCCAAGGAAACTTAAGGAAATCAAGCTTAAGGAACTGGACATAGGTCGGATCGAAAGATACCAACCTTTCCTGAAACTCCTAAGCTCGCTAGAATGGACTTTCCGGCTCGGCAAAGGCTCGGATCGTCTCTTTGGACGGATCGGATTGGTCCCTTCTCTCTATCGGGTCACAGATCGATACGCTCTCACTCTCTACCGGATTGCGGATCAGTGTATCGCAGATCGGATCGACACGATACTCGGTACTTTCTCTCGGATTGATCTCTATCGGGTCTCTTGGCTCGTACGGATCAGTACGCTCTATCGGATCACGGTACTGATCTCTATCGGGTCTCTTGGCTCGTACGGATCAGTACGCTCTATCGGATCACGGTACTGATCTCTATCGGGTCGTGGCTCAAGAATCACTCGGATGGATCGGGTCAGTACGTGCTCGGTACGTACTGCTATCGGGTCGTGGTACGGATCAGCACGCGATCGGTACTTGAGGATCGATACTTTCTTTACCGGATCGTGAGGATCGGTCCGAGTGGTCTCTAACGGTCCTAATAAGGAACTAGGGGTGTTCCTTATATAGAACACGGAAGCAAGCTCGCCCTAGTGACTCACGGTCCTCGTGGGTCACATGCAACGAAAAACGTTTTCGGGCCGACACGTGTCTATGACGCATCACTTGAACGGGCGACACGTGGCAAAGAGGTCGGTAAGCCGACGCCACGCACTGCCGACATCCGGCCGGCCTTGCCCGAGGCCAAACGGTGCCTGGAACGTGCGGTCTCCGCGCGTGACTAGGCGCGGTCTTCATCCGATCGGTACGGGGTCATTTCTAGGGTCTAAGGCAAAATCCATGTTTGGCCGACCGTCCCGCGGTACTTGGCCGGTCGTTCCGCATGACCTGGGCCGGCCTTGGCCTAGATCGCGGTACGGGTCACTACAGTTACCTTCATCGCGACTGTTCATCGCGAAAAAAGTTTCAAATCTTTAAAATCCTATAACTTTTGATTTACTTGATGGGTTTTAATTAATTTTATACCGATGGATAGATAATTTCATCCTCTCCACATTGGTATAACTTTTAGACCATTTTAAGATTCAATGCGTTGATGAATTTCTTGAAGAGAAAAAACGAGTTTTTCGGTTTTATCCATCAATATGCTTTAAAGTGAAACAAATGTTTCTAGGATGGCTCTGATACCACATGTAAGTTTATCCTTATGATTACATACTTGTAATCCATCCCATAATCGCCACTAGAACAAATGAATCAACAATTTCATATTGATGGAGGTTTCGGTTATGAGAAGGAAGAATGCCTAACCTTGATCCATTTCATTGTTAGGCATGATGATGATTCCTTGATGATTGTTTGATCTTCTCCTTCCCTTCCTTACTGCGATCTCCCCTTCGACGGAGCCGGGGTTTTCCGATTCCGATCACAATCTCTTTTTTGTTTATGTGTTTTCTCTTCTTGTCTCAATTCTGAAATCAGAACTTGTGTTTTCAATAACTCTCTCCCCTTCTCTTTTATATGGGGCCCACGTGATTCTCATTAAGAGGGAGGAATTGTGCCTTTTAATGAGACACCCCTTCATTAAAATATGACACATAAACTATACTTTAATACATATACATTTATATTACTTAACCATTATATATAAATGTATATGAACCTTAGATTAGATTTTTTATTGGGCGGAGTAAGAGGGTTGACATCAAACCCGTTCCGGTATCTTTTCTTTGATTCGGTCCATCACCTTATCCCGTTATATACCGGAAACCTTAAGCCGTACATTAAACTTAAACTATAATAGTTGGACCGTTAATACTTCGGCCACACTAACGGAAATATTCTTACACAATATTCCAGTAGCAAACATCCCATGCATTGATCATGCATTGATCAATTCTCAAAAAAAAATATCACATTAAATACCAAACTGAACATGATGAAAAATAGAAATGATTAAAGAAAGACTCACATGGAAGGAGAAAGCAACATATAATTAGCTTGAAGAGATGATAGGAGGAGATTGGGTTTGATGATGTTTTCTTTTTGCCAACAACATGCGCGCATGCATGTGCATAGCCAAATTTATTTATGTTTTGTTTAATTTTTAAGAATACCATAATCAGGGTTTAGTTAAGGTGTTTGTGCTGTCGGCTTTACCACTAAACTGATATCATTTAAAAGCCCATGAGACCAACAATTTGATTAGAGTTCGGCTTAATAGGCCCGTTCAATCATGAATTTGTCCTATTAATAAATGGACAATTCTAGGATTTATCCTTAGGGTAAACGGTTTACAATTAATCAATCATAATTTGGCATATATTCTAACTAAATAAAAATAATAATTAATATTACTTAAATAAAATTTAGAAGTATTAAACACTAATATGTGAGCATAAATCCTCACAAATGAATGTAAAATTTTGTATAATTTTACGCTTTTACTAAACTTATAGATTTGAAGGGATACAAACCCTAGTATTAGATCAATAAACCTTCATAAACGAACGTACAATATTGTATGATTTAAAACACTATATTTGACTAATTTAATAAATTTAAATGAATACAAAATCCTAAGATGTCAGGCTAAACCCTTACAGACGAAGTCAAATATGAATAATTTAAAAAAATTTATTTGAATGATTTAGTAGACTTTAATGGGATAATTAACCATAATATGAGAGCATAAACTCTTGGGAAAATTCCATAAAAATATCCGAAATAAATTCCGTTAAGCTTTTTATACCCCAACTTTTTGGTTATCCAGTTTAATACACCAACTAATTATTTTTTCCGTTTTAATTCATCAACTTTCAACGGGCCCCATTTACCTACCTTGACTTAACGAAAATATAACATCCGTTATCTTTTTATTTTTAAAATAATTCAGCCGATAATATTTATTTAAAAATAATACTAAACATCACAATAATGTTTTTAAATTCGAAACAATTGGGGGAAAAAAATTCTGAAACTTAAAAAAAATATAACAATTAGCTTTACAAGTTTTTTTAAATAATACATTCGGTTTGAAATTTAAAAACCTAAATTTAAATTTTAAATTTCCAAATTTATAATCTCCAAAACTTTAAAAACACATTAAAAATCATAAATTATGAAATAAATCTGTGAATTTTAGATAAAAAAATTTAAGTTTTGAATTCAAAAAACAAGTTAGGATTTTACAAAAAACTCAAAACTTTCTAACAAAATAGTGTTATATATGTCATTCATCTATTTTATTCTAAATTGACTTACACAAGGATTTTGAATATATATAAAAAATATATATATCTTGAACTTCAGAAAAAATTGTTGTAAATTTATGAATTTTTTGGTTTGAACTTTCTGAATATTAAAACTTTTGATTTTGTTTGAAATTTAATTTGGTATTTGAATTCGAAATTGAAAGTATAATAAATTATTTTTCATCGAAAATTTAGTTTTTATGTTGTTTTACTTTTAGAAAATATTTTTTGACTTTTTGGAATTTTTTGGATTTTTCTTTTATTTTTTTAGTAAATTTTAATTAAATTATTTAAAACATTAAAAGATAATGGATGTTATCTTTCCGTTAAGTCGATGTAGGTAAATGGGCACTATTTGAAAGTTGATGAATTAAAATGGATAAAATAATTTGTTGGGGTATTAGACTGGGTAGCCAAAAAATTGGGGTATTAAAAAGCTTAACGGAATTTAGTTGGGGTATTTTTATGGAATTTTCCCTAAACTCCTTATATGAGTGTATAAAAAGGAGACATATATACAAACATTAAGAGTTTATATATTATTAATTATTCTTATTTAATTATACACTTATATTTAGTCTAATTGTTTTATTTAGGTAATATTAATTGTTTTAGTTTGTTTAATTAGGTTATTACATGACAAATTTTTATTGGTTAATTAAGAGAGGGTGAATAAGATAGGTTCATCCCAAGAGGTGAACCCAATAATTTTCCTTAATAAATAACAAAAAAGAAACAATTTTTGGGTGAACTTCTCTCAATCATCCTATTTTAATTAACCAATACAAATTTGGTTACGAGGACTCCTAATTGTTTGTGTCAGCGTAAAAATCATAAATCCAAAAGGAAAAGAAACTTATTAAGTCAATATTATTTTTCTTCTTCTTTAGTGGGAAGACAAAGAAGAAGACGTACCAAAAACAATTAACCAAAATAAATAATAATAGAGGTTCAACTCTAAATTATTCAAATTAAGTGTTTTAAATCATTCAATATTTTACGTTCGTCTGTGAAGATTTAGTGAAACAACCAAGCTTTTTTTTTTAAAACTAAGCATTTCTACTGCGGAAAACATAACCATTTGAACCAATATAATAATCCAATAAATCTATTAAATAAATAATTCTTTAAACCAAATAAATCAAATACCAAGATTCAGTAATGATCGAATAAATAAACTAGCAACCTAAAACATTCGGTTCACTAGTCTAAAAACTGCAACAACAATCCTATCATCCTTTTCCAACTGCCTCGATTTCACGAGTACACTTTTCCTTTACCTGCAACTCAAAAGGAAACCGGGAGTTGCGTGAGTATTATCATAAATACTCAGTGGAGCGGTCATCCAGCCAACAGGAAATTCATAAACACAAATATTAATAAAAAAACATAGTTTACTTCTTATATTCCAATTTCCAGATTAAATACATTAAACAGTGTTCAAGTCACAATATTTTAACACAAAAATTCACTAAGTAAATAACGGGTGTTGATCGACACACCACCATGGTGTCGATCGACACACCACCATGGTGTCGATCGACACTCGGCAAAGTCGAATATCGTCATCTTCACAGGGTGTCGATCGACACAGCCTCTAGGCGTCGATCGACATTCTGTTCCTGAAACCAGAGCTCGAGCATGTACTCACGCAGCTCGTCTCGGAATCAACACTAACCTATACAAAACACACTCAACACGATTCACACGTAAACACATAGACAAAACGATCAATATCATGTCAACCAACAACCAAATCAAACCATCATTCAACCACAATCAATTTCTAGAATTCCCTAAGCGATCACGCACTCACCTCGCTATTCGAAGGGGATTGAATGAAGAAAACGAAAGGAACACGGCCTAGAACCTCTGATTCTACGCTGAAACGACAGGGAAGCTCGCCACAAACCCGCACCGAGACTACACGAACGAAGAACTCTCGAGAAACAAACGATTCACGGATAACTCTCGAAACTCTCTCTTTTCTCTAAGATTCTCTGCGATTTCTCTCTCCACAACCGCGGCCACGAAACCCTGGAGCATATTTATATACGAGCCCTAGGTTAATCTCTTAAACCGCAGTTAAACCGAGCCAAAAATCTTAATAACCCGATTTTGAAAACACTGGTGTCGATCGACACTACCCTAAGGTGTCGATCGACACCCTCACCAAAGGCACATATTTGGTTTCGGGATGTTACAATTCTCCCTCACTAAACTGGATTCGTCCTCGAATCCTCAAAAAACCGTCTATCAAGACCAAATCCTGACTCTAACCGGTCAATACCACCCGAGACCCTCACCTGATCTCTAAGGCTCACCTCTAATCATTCTATTTACACGCACGTTCCTAAACATTTATCACCCTTAACTTATTAACACACCACCTCGCTCTCAGGATCTCATCACTCGAGCCATAACAACTAGGGAAACCACCGTCCCCTCGAGAGTACCACCGTCTCTCAGTACTTAGACCGGAAGCCACCGTCCCAGTAAGTACACAGGAAAACCACCGTTCCCTAGAGAGAACCAGCGTCTCTCAGTACTTATGTTGGGAACCACCGTCCCAGGTAAGCACTCTGGAGTACCACCGTCTCCACATAATGAGTTATTAGTATAAATTCTAGAACGCCCATAAATTGATGTCTTGAACTACCCATACTTTAATGTAAACCAAGACAACAGCTATAACACGGCTTCAATTTCTCATAGAACTAGGTTCTCTATTGTGTTCATGTTGGCCTTGAACATTCCTGGTTATCATGAGTGAACTTAGAGAATATAACATTTCCTTCATTCTCCTAGAAACGGTCCCATTTCACACTCACTAGGTGATTTGCCATTAACTTTGTTTCAAGGAGTATCCTGTAATACTCCACTTATATCTCAAACTATGGACACAAATCATTAAAAGCAAACGTTTATCATCTACACATACACATGTAACACTGTTTATCATCCTAAGAACTGGGTATAGTTATAGTCTTACAATGTTCTTCTCTCAATCATCATTATCAGTTATAGGCTTTAAACTCATTCGTCTTGATGATTTTACCAGTTGATCTCTAGACACATCTTTAATAAATAGATCTGCTAGGTTGTCACTCACCTTAACGTAATATCCAATGATTACACTAATTGAGATCAAGTGTCTAATGGTTTTATGTCATCTTGTTATATGACATGATTTACCATTATCTTGATTTAGGAGGTGGCACTATGACTTTTACCATGCACTCCCATACTTTAAGGTATTTGTACGAAGGTAGAAGACCTTTCCAAGGTTCGTATGACGTTTTGCCAATGACTTTGTGCGATATTTTGTTGAGGATATTAGTGGTAAGCAACGCTTCCCCCCACATTTTCTGGACTGACCCAAATTCCTCCAACATCGCATTCATCATCTCTTTAAGATTTTTTTTTTCATTCTGCATGTATTTGAGATAAATCTTAAAGTTTTCCCAACTAGGAGGGAACTTCTTAATAAAGCATTTCACCGTGAACATTTCACAAATGAACATACTTTCAAATCTATCTCATGCGTTAGCAATTTCATTGTTTCACTTGTTCTATGATGGGGTTGAATCCACCTTTTCGAACTCTAGAAACTTTGCTAATGTGAATTTCTTTGCACCTTTAGACTTGTAAGTCTTTTTCGGCATCAGTCCTACGGTTACAGCGCTAGGCAATAATGGGCTCACAACTGGCATACCACTCCCAAACTTAATTTGGGACGTCGATCACTTGACCTGCTTTTACCGCCAACGGTCATTTTGATCTTTACATCTTTGTTTTGATCATTGACCAAAGTTTGGTTGTCACTATTAGTCATACATAAAATCGAATCTGTTCAAAAAAACAAAACGAATTAGTATACTTATCAAAACCAAACACACAAGTTTAATATAAAACAATGTAAACACTAATGAAAAAATTGTAGATAATTAAACAATAATTTCAGAATAAATATAATTCATAAACTAAATGTCTAATTTAATTGAATGCAAACACACACAAAAAGCGTAAGCAGTTACACAATTTGATAAGTTGCTATATTCACGTTGACTAAAATATTTCAGATCAAGCACATGATATGAAATAATATTATAACATCACGAGAATTTGGATGATTACTAAACAATAATCAAACCAAAATCAACATCGGTTTGTAGCAAACCAGTTTCCTTCAAACCGAATCGATCAAATTAGCAAATGACGTAGAAGTCACAACCAAGTCAAACCAGAAACCATTGGTTGCAATTCTGATTAACAGAATTATTATCACCAAGATTCTCCAAATCTCGACCAATACCTGTTCTTGTCATTAAATTCCACAAATGATCAGTTTTTCGATAGTATAATAACGAAAATTAAAGAATTAAGATTGTAGGAGCACAATTTCCACGATATGGCAAAACTGAATATTGTTTAGATTTAATGATAAAAACAAGATACAAAATTTTATAAATCGATACCAAATTATGATGAACGAAGAACAGTTTGTTTGAAGGCGAGCTATTCTTTTTTTAATTCTTTAATTTCCGTTGTGTGACGGTTTTTGATACAATTAAGAATCTCAGGATACAACCACATGATCGACTATTTCGCAACGCAATAAAAAAACAAAAAAAAAACATGTGAAGGATTTATTTTTGTGATCGAACGTGATCATGGTGATGATCTAATATATGTTCTCTGTCTTTTAAATGAGAAGATCATGGCCTTATTATATTAGCCAAATACTCAACGTCTATAAACGTATGAGTCATAAAAAGGAGAAAAGAGAATTGATTCTCTCCATAATGATATTTTTTTTTTGCTAAAAGGTAAATATTTCATATAATGAAAACAGTTTGGGTTATAAAACGAGTTGTAAGCCTATTACATGAGTCCACGACAAAAAAAAAGAAAAAAGCATAGAAACATACGGATTTTGATCTGTCTCCTCGACATTAACCTAAGCTAATGGAACAAGACGAATCAATAACGATGTGGTTGTTCTTTCAACATTAATTGAGGAAGTAAACGAGCTTGGAGTTGCAAAAACCGGAGACTAGAAGCCGTTCAAAGGAGGACCAAAGAAGAGTCGTCAACGGGAAAGTCGCGAAGCCCTTGTTCGGCAACTCTCCCTGTGTTGAGCGAGTGCGACTCGGTGAACAATTCCATGAGCTTAACTCGAAAAAGAGTCCTCGCAAGCCTAGGAAGCGGTCACTGAAACACAGCGAGCCTCTAAGACCGTACTAGCTCCTCTAGTGACCAGATTAAATCCTGCGACCCCGATCAAAGCAATCAAGAACCGTAACACGATCCACAGCCAAAGAAAGACACAACCTAACACCAGACCCTAACACAACCTAACACAAGAAGAAGAATGAAGAGAACGGATAGAACCTGTCGCTGACTACCACCGATAGCTGAACAGGGACCAACGAAACATTTCCATCAGACCGGAGAGAAAAACCACAGACATCTCCATAATGATATTCATGACAATTAAGCTTATGTTACAAACAAATCAAAACTGATTTTTCAAAACTCATTTAATTATAAGAAATTTATATTGACTTAGTCAATATAAATTCACAAAAACTTTAAGCCAAAAGAATAATTCTTTTGTACCAAGTCCATTTGCATAATCCTGAAACCCAAAACTAAAGTTCGGTCCGGATATCTCTTTTCTTCAATACACTAAAGTGTAAACAAGTTTTAAAACTTTTGTATGAATTCTCCACTTTATATACTTAAGGAATTTAATCCAAATTTTCAATGTGGGACATTTGCTAGTTTTTATACATAGCCAAATTATAAAGTTTAATAATCTTTTCATATCACCCACATTAGACCTCTATTTCTCATTTAAACTAACTCCGATTTTGACAAGTAGATACACTACATGCGGCGACGATTCTATCGTGCCCAAAAACGGTCATTCCGATGAACGTCTCCACCGAAAAATGGTTTTAAACCATTTCGTCAAAAACGAGTTCCAACAAAAAAGAAGACAGGATCACAGATAGTCAATTCTTGCAATCTTAATGCTCTTACATCCAAACTAGTTTGTAAATGTTAGCTCAAAGCAAGTTCTTACATCTCAGACTATTAGTTGCATGCTAGTCTTCTTCCTCTTTAAATCATATTTTAGAGAGATTTTTTGGATTTGGTGTTTTAATAAAGAGAATTTTCATGATATGTCATTCTTGGCATGCCACTTTATAGTTATGCCAGCGTTTGAAAATATTTGCAAGAATGTCATCTTTTTTTTTAACTTAACTTTTATATTTTTGGGTTCGGGTTAACTATTTTATATTTAGGGTATAGTTTTTGGAGAATAGTTTAGGGTTTGAGTTTTGAGAGAGAAAGGAAAAAGTAATGAGTTTTGTATTTTTCTATAAAATGTGGCATGTTTGCAATAAATTTTCAAATATGGCATATTTGTAATTCTCCCTTTAATAAATTTGACAATTATAACACGATTTGCAAATCCGTGTAAAATTTAATGATTTTAAATTTAAGAGGTGTATTTTAATTCATATTTGTAAATTTATAAGTTTTTCCTTTGATTTGAGTCTTTACATTTTTAACATAGTCTTTGACCCAAAAAAAAATATATTTTTAACATAGAAATCATTCCAAATCCACTAAAATCTATTTTGAAATAAAATTCATAAATAAATATATAGGACTGTATAAGATATGATTTTATTTTGTATTCGAGAATCACAAAATGAATAAAACATGATTTTAATGCAAGTTTTGAAATGATTGATTCAATAACATAGTATTTGGTTTAAATTTTCAAATCCATTAAAATTTCAAAAAAAATAAACCTCTTTATAGTGAATATCGACAAATCACATTACACATGGAAAAACATTTTAATCAATTAATACTTATCATATTACAACTTTCAAACAGGCCAGTGCAAATTAACTTTTTGTTTCAAAAACTTTATCCAAAGTTTTGTTTGATCATTAAAAAAAGAACATTTACAAAATTACCACTTTTGACTTGTCACTTTTCTAATATGCCACTCTTGAATTATTTTTTTACCAACATGCCACTTATAAATCCGTTTAAAAACCTTATATCTCAAAATTTTCAATTTTCAAAATTATTTTGATCCCTCACAAACCTTAAACCCAAAAAACTAAACCCTAATATAACATAGTTAACCCAAACATAAATAATTTTAAAAATTTGGAAAAAATGATATTGGCATTTTTGAAAAGTGGCGTGTCAAAAGTAGCATATCTTGAAATTTCTCTTAAAAAAAAGTCGTAGAAATCAGGTTTAAAATCACGGGTCCTGGGTGCAAATGCACACTGGCATCCCTACAAGAATCGGGCCTGTTTCTTGTACGGCACTTCTCCATCGGGAAAAATGTAAATTAAACTCTTAAAAATCATGTATTCGACAAAACAATCTCAACAAAATAGGTAGTGATAATTAAATCCCAACTTTTTTTATGTAATGTAAATTAGACACCAACTTGTTAATATAACGCAAGTTAAACCCCAACTTTTTAATTTAAGCCCTTTTAAACTTTTAAAGCATACGTTTTTAAATCATTAACATATTTAGAGGTTTAATGATTTAATTTAGAACAATTCTTGGGTTCACCCCTAGGGATGAACCTTCTCATTCACCCCCACTTTACTAAGCAATCAAAACAAAGATGTGGGGGCCACATAATTTAACTAAAAAATAACTAATATAATTTAACTAAAAAAATAACATTAATTCGTTTGAAAAAATTGAAATAAATTCTAAACCCCAAACTCAAATCCTAAACCCCAAAACTATACCCTAATTTGGGAATAGTTAACCCAAATCTAAAAATTTTAAATACAAATCAATTGAAAATTACTTTTTGTTGTTATATTTTTGGGTTTGGGTTAACTATTCTCAAATTAGGGTGTTTTAGGGTTTAGGGTTTGAGTTTGGGATTTAGGATTTATTTTAGGTCAACTATTCCTAAATTAGGGTTTAGCTTTGGGGTTTAGGGTTTGAGTTTAAGTTAGGATTTATTTTGGGTTAACTATTCCAAATTAGGGTATAGTTTTAGAGTTTAGGATTTGAGTTTGGGTTAACTATTCCCAAATTAGGGTATAGTTTTAGGGTTTTGGTTTGGGTTTAAGATTTATTTTGGGTTAACTATTCCCAAATTAGAATATAGTTTTGGGGTTTAGGGTTTGAATTTGAGTTAACTATTCTCAAATTAGGGTATAGTTTTGGGGTTTAGGGTTTGGATTTGGGGTTTAAAATCTATGTTTAATTAGATAACTATTATTTATTTATGTTAAATTTGTTTTTATTAAAGATTCCACAATTATTTCAATTTTAATTTTTATAAAAATAATATATTAAGATTGGTGGGCCCACAACTAAAATTTGATTGGTTAATCAAAAAGGGGTGAATGAGATGGTTCACTCCTAGGGGGTGAACCCAAGAATTGTTCTTTAATTTAGAGGTTTATGTTCATTAAAAACCATTATCAACAAATCCATTCATATTCAATAAATTATTTTTTTCAATTCTCATAAGAATGAACACAAAATCATATCATTTTTTACTAACCAAATAGTTGTTGAACTAAGAGCATCGTATAGGTAATGGAGAGCCTTAGAGATTTACGTTTCAAACAGATCATTGTTGTTGGAGATGGCAAAGCAGCTATGAAAGCGATTCTCAAACCATA
Organism: Draba incana; assembly: GCA_963576765.1. NCBI lineage: Eukaryota > Viridiplantae > Streptophyta > Magnoliopsida > Brassicales > Brassicaceae > Draba > Draba incana. Next base: position 24,674,648 of record OY755215.1, read on the forward strand.
TGAGTGGCCTAGATATCGTTTTATACTGGCCTGATGGAAGCTCTAAAAAATAAGTTTGAGTATTACACGTGTGGATTGGAAACACTGAGCTTGATATGCTCAAATTTCCCTAGAGCTATTCTCTCAAATTAAGAGATCGTGTGCAGTACTTAGGGTATCGGATACACAGGGAATCAGATTAACACAATAGATTTTAAAGTTCAGACTTAGCTAAGCAGAATGATTATAAAGTAAAACTGTTGTAGAAAAAGTAAATCAAGGTGATTGCAGGTGATTTAAATTCAATAAAAGAAAAACGCTAAACCTTAGAGAATTCGCAGGAATGATTCCAAATTGCATAATAAAGAAACTATCGGGATAATTATGAAGTGCAATTCTAGAACTCCAAACTAATGTAAAATAGATCAACTGTCGTTGCAAATATTATCTATGTTTAAACCCTAGAAAACCAATTGTCGTTGCAAAATAAGATTAATTTAAACAAGCATTAAATTCAGGTTTGATTGTTCACGAAGATCCAAAGACAATTGTCCTTGCGAATCGAATCGTTGAGTTTGCGTAATTCAATAATGCTGTCACATCTACTAAACAACCTAAGATATCTAATTCAAGCCTAAATCAGAGTTTTAATGCAATCAAGTTGAAGAATAAAATATGTATGCAAATTCCAATAGTAAATAAATTCTAACAAAACTTCATCATCCTTTGAAAAACCCTAAAATCCTAAAACCTAAGTCCTCTGATAGTCCTCTGATAGTCCGCAGAAAGGGTCTTGAGCTACAAGAGAGAAATACGCAGGCTTCAGCTCGAAGTCGTTTCTCTGGAACGGTGGTGGACGAATCGCAGACCTATTAGCATAAAATAGCTCAGGTATGTTGAAGTCTGCTAGTGTGCGTCCACACTGAACATTCACGTCGTTTCTCAACAAAGCAGGCTGGTTCTGGTCTTGGTATCGATCGACACCAGCTGGGTGTCGAATGACACCTGCATTCTTCTTGTGTCGAGTGACAACGACATTCTGTCGAGCGACACGCCTTAATTTAATGCATCGAGCGAATTCCTCTTCCTGTCGCTCGACACGCTCCTCTTCCTCACGAGCCAGACAAATTTCTTCCTCCTGTCGAGCGACTTCATCATCCTCTTTCTCGATGACCACGTTTCCTTCAGCATCGAGCATCTGTCCCTGCTCGTTTTACTTTTTTCCCTGAAGATCGAACAAATCGTCTTCCCTCTAAATAAGAATCTTCTGCGCAACCATCTTCTTAGCTACTTTCATCGCATTTCTATTGGTGCGTTCTAAGCTTGCTAGATCCTGAAGCTCAAATCAAACTAACTCTTTTTCCTTGTTGCTTCTTGTGATGCAATTATGCATACACCTCAAACACAAAAATTAAAAGCTAGTTAGTAAATTAAAAACAAAAAATAAAATAAAAAACTAGACAAAATCCTAATAGTAAAAATCTAACGGTCTAGATTCCCCAGCAACAGCGCTAAAATTTGATATGCTCCAATTTCTCTAGAGCTACTCTCTCAAATTAAGAGATCTTGTGCAGTACTTAGGGTATCGAATCCACATGGAATCAGATTAACACAATAGATTTTAAGGTAAAAATTAAGTTAAGCAGAATGATTATAAAGTAAAACAGTTGTAAAAATAGTAAATCAGTGTGATTGCAGGTGATTTAAATTCAATAAGATAAAAACGCTAAACCTTAAGGTTTTCGCAAGAATGATTCCAAATTGCAGAATAAATTTACTATTGGGATAATTATGAAGTGCAATTCTAGAACTCCAAACTAATGTAAAATAGATCAACTGTTGTTGCAAATATTATCTATTTTTAAACCCTAGAAAACTAATTGTCGTTGCAAAATAAGAATAATTTAAACAAGCATTAAATTCAAGTTTGATTGTTCACAAAGATCCAAAGCCAACTGTCGTTGCGAATCAAATCTTTGCTCACCTATGATTTAGTTCATGTAATTCAATAATGTTGTCGCATCTATTAAACAACCTAAGATATCTAATTCAGGCCTAAATCAGAATTTTAAAGCAATCAAGGTGAAGAATAAAATATGAATGCAAATCCTAATAGTAAATAAATTCTAACAAAACTTCATCATCTTTTGAAAAACCCTAAAACCTAACTAGGAGATTACTCAGACATAGTAATGAATAATAATCTCTTAGTATAAAAATATCTCTTATAAAATAAAGCTTAGCCTAAACAATGGCTTAAAACATCTATATATAGGATACAAAACCGACTTGGGCCTAATTGCAAACATCCGGGCCTTCTGGGGCAAAAACGGATATCTTCCAAATGTGATATTCTAGTCGCTCTAATGTTTGTGTCGAGCAACACCAAAGGTCTGTCGATCGACACTTCAAATTCCTTTGTGTCGAGCGACACATGTGTCCCTGTCGCTCGACATGTGTATAAAATCTTCACTCCGAACTTGTGGCTTTGATAGCTTGTTTCACAATGCCCCAAAATGCTCCAGTAAACACCAATTATGCTCCAAACGTACTTGTACCTAATAAAAACACTAAAGACTCAAAAAACACTAAAAGGACTCTAGATAATGGACTTATATCATGGTTTAAAACCGGTAAAAGCCATGATATATCAGAGCTCAAACACCATTACACGGAATATAGCCGAGAGTGTTACATGGGATAGGCGATTTCAACTGTATCTCCCGTTAGGAGGCCTGGCTTGGCTCCATGATCGTATTGCCCAATAATCCTTTTGATTATTTGTAATACAACCTTTAATCCTTTATATTAGGCTTGTGACGCTCTTTTCTGTTATTTATTCGTCATTTTGATTTTGTTATATTCGTCGAACCTTTTATGATTATCAATTTTATTCCACTCGTTAAAAAAATCATACCATATACTCAAATCTATAATAATCCCTAAATGTACCTTGAACTGAATTATAAATTACTAGTCTTATTCTCCTAAATTGCAAAATAGCCTCTAAATTTGTTAATAGTTTAACATTAATTATTTATAGGGTATAATTTGCATTAAATTAAAAGATTGGAGTTTAATTTGCGTTAAATTAATATGTTGGGGTTTAATTTGCACTAAACTAAAATGTTAGGTTTTAACTATCACCACTAAATTCCGTAAGTTTTTTTTGTCCAACTGAGGATTCCTTGAAACTTTTTTTGCATTTTTCCCCTTCTCCGTCCTACACTTTACTACAATATCTAAATCTGAGATATATAAGTTGTTATTGTTGCAATAACGACTTGCGACTGATTTGTGACTCCGTCTTGAATTTAGTCTCACATTAGTCGCACATTTGTGACTGCTTATTGTACTCGTTAATCAGTCACATATTTGCGACTGATTTGAGACAGTTTTTCTAATGTTTTGAAGGAATTGCAGAAGAGTCAGAAATTTGTCACGTAATAGCGACAACTATATTAGTCACAAATTTGCGAAACTTTAGTTACAGCTGTTAAGTCACAAATTAGCGACACTTTAGTTATTGTTGTTAAGTCAGAAAGGTTTAATGCAATTTATCAAGCTCTGAAGACGAGGATGAAATCTATAATTTGTAAACTTCATAATGTGTGTAATATATTTGGAAGATCTTGTGTTAAAATTAAATATATGCGTATAATTTTTATAATTATTAATTTATACTATTATTGGATCATATTTTATATAGGAGTTTTTAAAAAAAATATTATCTTATCATTTTATCGAATTTTGCTAATTTTTACACTTGAACCGGGAAAATTTCATTAATTATAGTGATTATTAATTTATAGAGTATTAATTATGGAGGTTGTACTTTATATTGGTATTTGGATTATTTTGTGGGAAACTAAATTAAATGTGTCATTAATTTATAAGTGTTTTTAAAAACAACTCTATCATCCCATTATATAGAAATTTACGGTAACTATTATTGATAGTCACAATAGCCCAATGGTTATCATCACTTTCATTATATACCCAACCCGAGTTCGAAACATACCTATTGTTTGGTTTGGTTATTTTTTATTTTCCCTGTGTATATATAAATATACAAAAACACATGAAACTGCAGATTATTCACAGTAGCACACTGGTTACGGAACATTCGTTCGGTTAAGCAGACCTGGGTTCGAATCTTGAAACCCACATTTTATAATTTTTTTACATTTTGTAACTCATTTGCTACTCTTTAGTGACAACTGGGAACTCTGGAAAATAGTTTGGAGTTTAGGGTAAAGCCGTCTAAAATTCGTCACAAAATACCTACTCATTTGTTACTACTTTGCGACTTATTCCCCACTACCTCTAAGTTTTAGCAAATTAAACAGCATATGGTAAGTGTATATTTATATTCATGTTTAGAAGTTAATCAACTATAATCAGGATTGAAAACAACTCAAACAAATTTTCCAAAAAATTGTCTACCCACATTGCCTTTCTAAAGAACATGAAAACCTTATAACTAATCTCTTACATTTGATATTTTTAAAGATTGATCTATGTTTACTTAATTACTACTATTTTAATTGATATAATCAACCAAACAATCAAAAAATATAATGTAAATTGAATGGAAACGATGATATGATATTGTGTTTGGTCCAAATGTTTAGGGTTTAGGGTATAGATTTGTCATTATTTAGTAGAGTCACAAAGTAGTGACTAAATAGTCACAATTTAGCCACCACTGTGCGACGCCGTTTTTAAAATAAATGGGTTTAGTTGTGGGCCACCCGTCAAATTTTTAGGGCCTTTACGCGGTAAATTTTTCAGCCTAAAATAATTGATTTGCGACTCCATTGCGACTACTTACCGACACTTATACATAATTTATTAAACAAATCTAAAATCCATAATTAATTCCTCTTAACCCAAAATTTTTCATTTTCTCTCGACCTTAGGAGATTTGAAGAATCATCTTCGATTCTTCAAGTTTGCTGGATAATTTTCTTTTTGTTCTTCGATTCTTCATCTCTGTAACCTCTCTTTCTCTCTCGGTTCTCTCGATTTGAAGAAATCCCTTCAATTCTTCATCTCTGAAACCATTAATCTTCCATCTCTCTTTCTAAACCCTAACCTTCTACTTTGAAACCTAAACCCAGAAACTCAAACCCAGAAACCTAGATCTTCATCTCTCTTTTGGTCTCTCACTCAAAACCAGAAACCCTAATTTTCAAAACCTCGATCTGATGGTGAAAGTGTCTATGCGAGGGAGAGGAAGAGGCGGAGGCGAGGACGCGTGAGTGAGTCTGCCGATAGTGTGGTGTCGAGTGAGACGTATGAGCTGTTTTTCAGATTCGTAGACATTTCATGAGGGATCCAGGAGTGCAGCCAGTATTAGTGCTAGTCTAAGGACTGGTGCTACCAGTGAGGGTACGAGTGTGTCTGGTAGTGCGAAAGGCCCAGGTGTGGGTGCCATCGCCGGTGTGACTCTGGGTCGAGATGATTGTCTAGCAAATCTGTTGGCTCAGTTATTAGAGCGGTTACCGAGTCCGATGCCAGTACAAGCTCCAGTAGCACCACGTGTGGCAGAGGTGCAGCTGAGGGCTGCAGTTGCAGAGGAAGTTCTGTCATAGTTGAGGATGATGGAGCTGATACGGCGTATTGGTTTGAGTTTCTTCTCGGGTAGCGCTAAGTCTGAGGAGGCTTGAGTGGAGGTTGAGATTGGAGCGGATTGTCAATTCTTTTTGGTGTCCTGAGGGATACTAGGTTGGGTTTGGCGGTTCATTACCTTGATAGTGATGCACATCTCTGGAAGAGAGGTGTTTAGGCCAGGCTGAGGAAGGCAGTGTAGACCTGGGGAGAATGCTTAGAAGAGTTTGATGCTAAGTACTTTCCTTAGGAGGTAGTAGATTGTCTTGAGGTGAGATTTGTGGAGCTGGTTCAGGGAGACCGGTTAGGGGAGTATGATGATGAGTGCAGCAAGCTCTTGGTCTATGCGGGTAGAGGAATGGAGGATGAGCAGACGCAGAAGAAGAGGTTCTTGTATAGACTTTGGCTTAGTTTGAGGACACCGTGCAGAGCATCCAGGTTCGCCTCGAGGTAGGAGTTGGTTGAGTCAGCTATTGCTTTTGAGTAGGATCTGAGGGATCATGTAGCAGTAAGGGTTGTCCCTGCTGTTCTAGCTGTTCAGCCGAGGAAACAGAAGCATCAAGCCTGCGCAGGAACAGAAGAGGAAGTGGAGACTATTCCGGTGGAGCTATATGATGTCATTATGAGTATGGATTGGTTAGAGCGTTCAGGGTCCATCTGAATTGTCATCGGGGTTCCGTAGGGTTGAGCGCGAGAGACCGAGGTATGGTCAGTATGAGTTTATGGCGAAGCTGTTTAGGGGTGACAAATGCACCAGCAGCATTCATGAAGCTTAGAAACAGAGTATTTCAGGATGGGTACTCGGATGTGTTTGGGATCATCTCTGTTGATGATATTCTAGTGTAGTCGAGGAGTCCTGAGGAGCAGGAGTTTCGTCTTAAGTGAGTTTTGGAGAAGTTTCGGAAGCACAAGCTGTTTGCTTGATTGAGTAAGAGTAGCTGCTACTTGCGAGAAATGGAGTTTTTCGGAATTTTTGTTTTTGTAGAACGAGTGTATGTGGATCCGGCGATGTTGGCTTAGACCAAGTAACGCTATCAAGATCAAGAGTCTTGGGTTGGTAAGATTCCAGGAGACCCATAAAGGATTATGCGAGTATGGCCTAGTTTAAAACGAAGCTGACAGAGAAAGATGGTTCCTTAATCTAGCCTTTGGAGCGTAAGGCTGAAGCGTTGGTTAGAAGTGTTGGCAGATTATGATATGGGCATTGTCTTTATTCTGGGTAAGGTTAACCTGATGGCAAATTTTTTGAGTCGACAGAGAGTTAGCTCAACTTGGGAGCAGAGTGTTGAGGCGTTAGCGAGCAGGATTGGCACTTTGCGGTTATGTGCTTTTTCGCATGAGTCTTTTTAGTTGGAGGCAGATGAACATGTAGATCTTCTGAGAAGGTTTTGTGTGGCTCAGGAGAGCGATCAATTTTTATGGATGCATCGAGGCAATTGGTTGAGTTTCCAAGTCTCTCCGAATGGGACATTTCATGTGCGTAGGCGAGCGTGTGTCCCATGGATGGGTCCGCTGAGGCTTCAGAAGTTGGTTTGGGTTATCCTAATCTTGGTGTTTATAGTCATTTAGTATTTATTGCTCTAGGGATCGTGGTCTCGAATAACTCATTATTTTTGGAGAATGCGTTCTCCTCTATACTTATTGGGGGATGTGGTTTCCAATATAAGTATTTGTGGATGTGGTACTAGTGCTAATTATATGAGGATGTGGTTCGCAGTATAAGTAGTGAGAGGTAATGTTCTCTCTAGAAGGTCGTGGTTCTGCTGTCTACTTATATGGAGGTTGTTCCCTGTAGGAGTACTGAGAGATGGTGTTCCTCTCGAGGGGACTGTGGTTCCCTGGTTACGCTAGGCTCAAAGGATATTTCCTGCGAGTAAGAGGGGGAGTGATAATGAGTTAGGAGTAATAAATGTTTGTAACGTGCGAATAAACACAAGATTAGTGATTGTTTCGAAGGTCATGAATAGTTCTTGAGGAGGGTTAGTTGTGGTGGCCAAGTTTTTAGTTGGAGCAGAGACGTTAAGTTGGAGTAAGGATTGGCGGGTTAATATCACAGAAGGTAATTCTAGTCTTCAGGTACTTGTACATGTACGAGTTGATTACTCTAAAGGAAGCATTTTTCCTATATATTCAGTGCTTAAGGGAGACGTACTGAGAGTGGAGTGGCATCGACATCGTTACCTTGAAGGAGACGTCCTGAGAGTGTGATGATTTCAATATATGTATGAGTAATCAATGTTTAATCATGGCATAAGCATAAGATGGAATATGGACCTCAGAGTGCGGATGTGTAATTCCATGTAATACCGGCTAGTGGTCGCAGCATGCGGTAAGTGTCAGCTAGTGGAAGTGAAGTATCAGGTTTCGAGGGGATGGATGCAGAGTTTCCCACCCTATAGTGGAAGTGGATTATGATTTCGATGGATTTCAAGGTAAAAATTTCTTAGCTCACGGATGTTGAACGCCATCTGGGATATTGTAGGTCATTTGTTGAGTCAGCACAGCTTCTGGCCATTCATAAGATCATTGGCGTAGCGGTTTTGGTTTGAAGGGTGAGGAGAAGATGGTAAGGTTGCATGGCTTGCCAGCCGGTAGGGTTCAGACAAGGATCGTAAGTTTGTAAAAATCAGAGATGGCAATTGAAGCATGGGAGGTTATACTGAGGACGTGTGTTCGTGAATGGAGTGGTCACTAGGTGCCTCACTTGTGCCTGGCGGAGTTATTTCAAATAACAGCTCTCAGGTGGGTATGGAGATGGTTATGTATAAAGCATGGTATGGGATGTTGTGTCGAACATCTATATGTTGGACCCAAGTGGGGGGAGATAATATGTTGGTGCGTGTTTGGTTCAGGAATCGACGGAGAAGATCCGTGTTTCGAGGTTGAAGTGAAGAAGGATCAGGATCGGTTAAGGATTTATTCCGATAAGATGAGAAAGGAGTTGGAGTTTGCGGTCGGGGATAAAGGGTATCTCAAGTTGGTCATGTTGCAAAGTCCTATCAGATCAATTTTGGAGACTCAGCTGAGTCTGAGATCCCGGTGGCGAAGCGAGTTGGACCAGTAGCATACCGGTTAGAGTTACCTCGATTATGACAGCAGGTCATATGGTGTTTTTGTATCAAGGTTGAGGAAGTGCATGCACACTTTGGAGAAGGTAGTGGCTACGATTTCAGGCATTTTCAACCAAATTTGTCTGTGGCGACGAGACCAATAAGGATTCTCGAGGAGAAAGTTAAGGTTCTGCGTCGGAAGAAGGTTGCTTTCTTGAGAGCTTTGCGGGTTTTATGTGGTTTTGAAGGAGGAGATTTGGGAACTTGAGACAAGGATGAGGTTAACGCTCAGGAAGTGGTTCGACAAGCAGGTCGCAGCTTGAGCTTACTTTTATCTTTGTGGTTCCGGTTTTGGTGTTAGCAGGTTGCCTTTGTCAGTTTACTTCATGTATTTCGTCGAGTTGTAACGATATACATTTTTGGAAATTAATAAGATGGAGTTCCTTATTTATTTTTTTGTGTTTTTTCTAAGATGTGTGATTCTTATAAGCGTTAGTGGTTTTAGTTGACTAGTATGGGTCGTGTTTGAGATGATATTCTGGGTTGGGAATATCGAGTTTAGACCACGTGAGACGCTTCTAATCGTAGATGTTTATAGGTATTTTAGAATTTATTATTTCAGGGGGTGTAGCGTTCCCGAATAACTCATTACAGTTTTGGAGGTAGTGGTTCTCCGATAAACTTATCTGGGACAAGTGGGCCTTAGTATAAGTATCAAGGGATGCTTACTTATCTATGACAAGTTGCTCTCAGTATAAGTATCGAGAGATAGTGTTTCTCTTGAGGGGATAGTGGTTCCCCTGCATTTTCAGAGGAGATAGTGGTTCTCCAGCATACATATTTTGAACAAGTGGGTCTCAGTATAAGTTTAGAGGGAAAATTAGTTCCCTATATATCATGAGCTCAACGGATTCATTCCTGAGAATTAGAGGGGTATAGTGCACCGGTTGTTTAAATGATGCGTTCCTGAGAACAAGGTGGTGTAGTAATGAGTTAAGAGTAATGAATGTCTGGAAACGTGCGTATAAACATAGGATTAGATGCGAGTCTCTGAGATCAGGTGAGGATCTCAAATGGTACTGGCCAAGTGGGGTCAGGTTTTCTGTCTCTTTGTAGACGGTTTGTCAGGATTCGAGGTCGAATCCAGAGTAGTGGGGGAGAATTGTAACATCCGTGAACCAAAATCATAGGTCCGGTTTAGTTTTAATTATCCAGTTGGTTTGGGTTGGGTTATGAAACCCTAGGATCACGTATAAAAGGCTTGGAGCCTCATTTTCTATGGAGAGATGTCAGGAAATCATGATTGAGAAAGATGAGAAGAGAGAATTGGTTTTTGGTGAATTGTGGGAAAGAGGCAGTTATGTCGCCTCGTCTTAGAGAAGAGGATCGTATAAGAAAATCAGTTCTGATCATCGTGAAATTTTATGGGTAAGTTCTCCTTTCTCTTAGGTAGCTGTGAGGCTAATCGGTTTGTCATTTGGTTTTATACGCTAAGAGATATCTTGGTTTTCGTGAGAGAGGTTTGTGTAGAATCGGGTCTGTGTTTATACCACTTTGAGGCTTTTTTGCCGGAGTTCTAGAGAGAGTTAGGCGACGATTTATATATCATTGGAAATATCTTTGTGTCTAGTTTCCGAATTATTCCCATTGTTATTTGGAAGTAAACTCTGTCCTCATCATTGATTTGAAGTCAGGGTGTTGGCTCTATTTTTTAGAAAATCCTAATTCGTTTTAGGGGAATATCCTAATAGTGAGTTATAAGTGATAGAGAAGTAGAATCAGTAGCTTTGGGTCGAGTAGGAGGCTCTGATTTTCGTGTAGCCTTGTGTTTAATCATTCTAGGCTAAGGTGAGTTCACAACCACAGGTTTCTAGGCGATGATGGATTGTTTGTTGTGATCGTGATGGATTTCTCGTGTTTATTGTGTGATATTGGTTGATGTGGATTGTATTCGTTGTATTATCATGTTTTTCCTTACAGGTTTTTTGACTCGAGCGACTCAGAATCAAGTCGAGAGAGGAGAGAATCGATCATGAGCTTGTGAATAATGATTACGTTGTGTGGTGATTTATGATGTTGATTGAATTGTTTTCCTGAGCATGCTTGTTATGCCAGTAGGTGGTATGACCGGCTCACTAAGTATTTATGAAATACTTACGCAACTCGTTTTCCCATGTGTTGCAGCTAAAAGAAAAGTGTGATCGCGAAATCATGGCGTAGGAAGAAGATGATTAGGGTTTTCTTTGTTGTTGTTGATTCTAATAGAACCGGTGTTTATGTTGCAAGAGTTATTTGATTTGGAATTTATGAATTGAACTTGAGTCTGAATTGGTTTATTTGAATTTCATTGTTATTAAATTATTTGGTTTAATTGAGTTGTTTGTTTTCTGTTGTTTATTGGTAATTGAGAATTAGCCGTTGAGGGTTTAGTATTTATGGGAATACTAAATCTGGGTTTTATATATATATATAAAAAAGGTGTTAGCTTTTTGTTAGCTTATTGGTGGATTAAATCTCTTATTATTTTTGGGATATTTATGTTGATGTGACACCTCTTATAGGCCTAGAATTTTCTCTCTTTTATATAAAAAAGATTGCCCGCTTGGGGCTGAAGCAGCAAAGCCCGCACGGATTTATCTGTGGACAGCTTCCCAAAATGTCTCATATTAATTGGAGTTGGACGTTACTTACATATTAGACCATATTTATCTAATTTTTCAGATGTGGGACGTAGTTTGCAATCCCAACAAATAAAAATAAAAAGATGTGAGAGAGAATGAGAATCTCTTAGAGAACTTCCATCCAAAGTATATCTTTGAGTTTGAAGACAATAAAAATAAATAAAAATGTTAAGAGAGAGGAAGAGATAGAACATATCCACCTTTTCTAATGGCATCTCCAACCCATCTTTATTTATTTTTTCTCTAAACTATATTTTAGAGTAAATTTCACTCCAATTCATCTCTATTTCTTTCTCTAAAATAGAGAAAATTATAACATTCCTCTATAAATAGAGACAAAATTGCAATTTTGCTATTTTTAAACGGGATTAATAGCAATTCTCCTAAGATAGAGATACATTGAAGAAGAAATAGAGGAATTCTATAATTTTCTCTATTTTTGACTATAAGGTAAAGAAATACATTGGGGATGGTTTTTTTTTTTTAATCGCTTGGATTATCATATAGATACTACATCATCATTAGATTACATTTGATCTAATCCTATTATAATGATATTCAACTACTTGTCTGCTATCTATGCGATTAGGGTGAACAACTTCCACATAAGTGATGTGTAAAGTTTTTACCCAAAATAAAATCCACAAGTGCACAGACAATCGCAGTAATATATAGGGTATCGAATCCACAGAGACCAAGGTTACACTATGAAATTATAGATTCTAATTTAAAGCTAAGATAAAATATGGTTTTGTGATTTTCAAAACAATGAAAACGGCAAAAATAAAATGATGTAAGATTCAATAAGAACAAGCACTAGATCAAGGTAATTCGCCGGTGATTTCGGATTCAGGACTGAGAAACTATTCAGGAATTAATTTAAGTACGGTCTAGAACTCAAACATAATGATAATATTGCCCCACTGTCGTGATGTATCAATAACTTTGTCTAACAACCTAAATACCTAAATTGTCGTTTGGACCCAGCGATGTTGACAAGCATTAACGAGTTAGTTCAATTTGTTCACAAATGATGGTAACAATCAACTGTCGTTGGTTACACACCAATTGCTCACCAATGGTTTATCTAGCAACCTAGAGCACTGTCGTGAATAAGTTTAACTTAGAATCATAGATTAGGTGATCAAATTAATCTAAGCATTATAAATCCCTATTGATGAAGACATATAATAATCGGTCCTACACGGCTCAGCCACTAACATCCTAAATCACCATTGAAAATCTTAACCTAGCTAATGGACTACTCAAGCATGGTGAAATCAAACACAACAAAGTTATAAAGAGAATTCATGATATTATTGAAAGAGATTAGGGTTTAGAATTCTTCTCAAACAGAGTTGTAGACTGATCCAGCAAGGAGAAGAAACAAATTGGAACAATAATCGGAAGAAACAATTGGGAGAAACAATTGAAAGATTATCCAATTTAGAAAAAGAAGAATGTGAATGTGTCTCTGTGTGAACGTGAGAGTCTTCGTAGGTCTCTGGGTGTGAGGGAGCGTGTTTTCCTAGGCGGTTGGGCCCCCCTTATTTATAAACTTCACTTTAAAATTAAGTCAAAGTCGGAGCCTCTGGTGAGCAGGTGGGGCGAGCAGGCGTGTGAGCAGCGCGAGCAGGTGCTCAGATACGAAAAGTCGCCCTTTTGCTCCAAATTCCTCTCCTTAGCTCCAAAAAGCTCCAGCAACTCCAATCCATGCTCCAAAGCCTCCTAAAACCTGAAAAGACACGAGAAGAACTAGAAAGACTTGATAAACAATAGAAAACAATAAGCAAAGTAGGCAAAAATTCTAATATATCAACTCCCCCGGACTTAGACCTTTGTTTGTCCTTAAACAACACAAAATCAAGAACGGAAAAGTGCCTGAAGATCGCATGGAATTCACTCACTTGTTGGAAAATTTTTGGACTTCATACTTTCGTCACGGGGCCTTAGAACATGTACCGTAATTAGCCATGGGATTAATAACCTAACCTTAGTCACCCACAACTCAGCAGAAACTTCGGAATCCTCAATATCATCTCTTAAATAGATTAATGAAAATGAAAGTACAGTGATCTTACCCAAGGGGAATCGTTTCAAGGGGTGCCGACCTCTTCTAACCAAGGCCCTCTCCCGTGTACTCCTTTTCTCAACTCTTTTCCTGTCTCAAAAGTAGTTCTTATTATTATTATTATTAATTAAATTTTAATTTTTTGTTATTATTATTATTATTTATTTTATTTAATCCATGAGGTCACAAAAAGAGATACGGGTTTACGCATCGTCCCCTGGTTCATAGAGAAGTTTTTTATGGGACGAATCTGATGAGGTCACAAAAGAAATACGGGTTTACGCATCATCCCCTGGTTCACTTCGAAACTTTTAGTTTCCCTTACAACATGCTCTCCTGAGGTCACAAAGGATACACAGGTTTACGCATAGTCCCTTGGGTCACTTGGGCATGTTGCTTTGATTAATGAGAGGAGAGTTAGAGAGTAAAGAGTACACTTGCTGGAGAGTTGCGGTGTCTTGTATGGTTCGAAAAAGTCTTGCCCAATGAACATCAAACCCCTGAGAAAGAAATTAAAGATAAAGATTAAATACCAAATAAAAATTGAGATGATATTGGATCAACCTAATTTCCGACAAGTGTGGGGAATATTTAATCCACCCATAACCTTTCCGAAACAGAACTTTGGCCAAGTAATTCATACAAGTAATCCCTAGTCCGAAAACAAATCCAATAGATCAAGTTCATAATTCCCAAAACCCAAAAGCATACTCAATAAAACTAAGACACTTGGGACTGATACAACAACAAGACACGGGTTTACGCATCGTCCCCTGGTTCATAGAGAAGTTTTTTATGGGATGAATCTGATGAGGTCACAAAGGAGATACGGGTTTACGCATCATCCCCTGGTTCACTTCGAAACTTTTAGTTTCCCTTACAACATGCTCTCCCGAGGTCACAAAGGATACACGGGTTTACGCATAGTCCCTTGGGTCACTTGGGCATGTTGCTTTGATTAAAGAGAGGAGAGATAGAGAGTAAAAAGTATACTTGTTGGAGAGTTGCGGTGTCTTGTATGGTTCGAAAAAGTCTTGCCCAATGAACATCAAACCCCTGAGAAAGAAATTAAAGATCAAGATTAAATACCAAATAAAAATTGAGATGATATTGGATCAACCTAATTTCCGACAAGTGTGGGGAATATTTAATCCACCCATAACCTTTCTGAAACAGAACTTTGGCCAAGTAAGTCATACAAGTAATCCCTAGTCCGAAAACAAATCCAATATATCAAGTTCATAATTCCCAAAACTCAAAAGCATACTCAATAAAACTAAGACACTTGGGACTGACACAACCGCTCCCCCGGACTTAAATCACACCGTCTCCGGTGTGAAAAAGTTCAAGAGATTGGCAACACAATAAAATAAAAATAAACATGGATAGTACAATGATGGATAGAAGGGTAAGAAAAATATCACCGAGTAGTGGCGGAGCGATAGCGGTTGTGTGCGTTGAGCAGGTCCTCGCGCTTAATTCCTGGGGTGCTCGGCGAAATTCTCAACTTTTTTTTTTTTTTTTTAGAACATAAGAACTGAAAACACAAATAAAATTTCAGTAATAAAAGGAAATTAAAATCGAATTATGTACAAGAAATCTTATCGATGGGTTGTCTTCCATCAAGCGCTTGTTTTAAGTCGTTAGCTCGACTTTGTAGGCCATCTAGGCTCGGGGAGGGTCACTGAAGGTGACAGATCCACCTTCTCCAATGCATGTGTCAGCAAGATATGGATTGAGCCGCTGACCATTCACTACGAACTCATCTCCTTTAGTGTTCAGCAACACTACGGCTCCATGTGGCCTCACCTCCTTGATTGTGAACGGACCGGGCCCTTTCTTGTCTTTAATCTTTCGGAACCTGAATAACCATCTGAGCCATGCTGGGATGGTCTTCAACTCAAGCTTTGGAGCTTTCAGCTCACTCCAAGAACCAGAAAGAGTAAAATTTTTGGGAGCAGGTGCTCGCTGGGATGCTCGCTGACCCTCGATTTTTGTGCCCTCTCCCAGACTCAGAAATTCATCTCCCTTCTCCACTCTGATGTTAGAATCCAGAAACTTAGTAAATCCTTGGGTGTCTTCACTCAGAAAACCGTATTCACCCTCGGCTTTTGTCAATGCGACTTCAAGTGGAGCACTTGCTAAAATCTCTTCAACCTCATCTTTCGACATCTCTATTCCATCGTGGATAACAAATGCATGTCCATCAATCATCAGTTTCTTGAGAAGTTTGTTCATCTCAAACCGAACTACCATGTCTCCTAGACGGAGGTCCACTATGCCTTCTTCGACATCAATGATAGCACGTGCCGTGTGTAAGAAAGCTCTACCCAAAATCAACAGATCCTTTGGTTCTTCATGAAGCTCCAGAACCACAAAATCAGCTGGGATTAAAGTATCCCCAATTCGGACGTGCAAATCTTCAATAATACCAACCGGAAGCTTTGTAGACCCATCCGCAAAAACCAACAAAATCTTGGTGGGTTTGAACTTGGTGAAGCCCAAATACTTAGCCGCAGAATATGGCATCAAATTGACGCTGGAGCCCAAGTCACACAATGAACATGCAAACCTGCAAGGCCCTATCTTCACGGAAATCACAAACCTTCATGGATCACCTTTCTTTGTCAACACCTTACTCTGAAGTATTGCGCTATACTCCTTAGAAACCATCATCACACTTTCCTCTTCAACAATCTTACCAGCAACCAATTCCTTCGTGTACCTCTTGAGTGATGGTATCATTTACGCGGCATCGACCAAAGGGAGCTTCACCGTCAAATCTTCTAGCATCTCCTTACACTTAACATCCTCCAAATCTTTCCTAGATTTCTTAGGGAGTACTGGGTAAGGCACCCTTGGTACATAAACTCGCTCAGGCGGAGTTTCTGAAATTTTTGTGGGAGCACCCTTCACGAGCAGATGCTCGGCAGCAGACCTGGGGTGCTCGGAAATATTTTTCTCAACATCGATTGGAACAGAACCCTGAGGTGTCCCTGAGCTTGAACCAATCTCCTTATGCTTATCTTTCTCAGAAAAATCACTCTCTTGAGCCTGGTGCTCGGTAACCTTCTCCTTAGCCTTCACGTGGAAGCTTGTGATTGTAGGCGGTACCAACAACTTGCTACTCCTCAACTCAATAGCATTTACCTGATACTCTTTTCTGGGATTCACCTCACCACGTCCTGGAAGAGTTCCAGCTGGTCTCTTAATAGCTTCGGCGTTTTGAGCTACTTGTGTATCCAATTTCTTCACATGCGCGGTAATAGCCTCGTACTTCGCATTTAGATCATTGTACATGTGATCTATCTTGGCAATAATCTCAGTGGACGTCTTCTGCTGGTTAACCATCAGTTGCTACATTAGACTCTTCAATTCATCCTGATATGTAGGCGCGGAAGTAGCTTGTTGTGGCGCAGCGAATTGTTGTTGGTTCCCTCCTTGGAAACGATTCTGATTCTGGTTAGGGATGAACTGATTCCCCTGAGTGTTGCTGGAGTAATACTTCTGATTCATACCTCCTTGTTGCGGATAGACTTGGTCTTGCGGGTTCTCGACATTAGTGCTTCGGTAGGAGAGGTTGGGGTGGGTCCGATAGTTGGGGTTGAACCCACGGTTCTGGTATCCCTGGCCACTCACGAAGTTAACCTCCTCTACTCCAACATCTTCATCATCATCAAACTCTTGAGACATAGGAGCAGCCCCATTCTCTTCCACAAATTTTACCGGTCTTTGATTTTCGCGTAGAAGTAGATTCACCTTCGCCGTTAACTCATCAATCTTCTGAGTGTCCACACTATTGACTTTCCTAGAGCCTTGTTGTTAGAGCTTAAAGCGAGGTTCTCGATCAACTCAAAAGCACCATCTCTAGTCTTAGTCATAAAGTCTCCATTACTCGCAGCATTTAGGGCATTCCGATAATCTCGTTCAAATCCATCATAAAATATCCCCAGAATTTGTTCATCCTTAAAACCGTGATGAGGACACTTCCTACGGTACTCCTTAAGTCTTTCCCAAGCTTCACAAAAAGCTTCACCAGAATGTTGTTGGAAAGACGAAATCTTGTTTCTCAAAGATGTCGTCTTGGACTTAGTGTAGAAATGGTCCAAGAAGGCGGCTCTAACTTCATCCCATGTCTTCAAAGAACCAGCCGGTAATGACTTCAACCATCTAAGAGCCTTGTCCGCAAGTGAAAAAGGGAATAGCTTGCACTTCAAAAACTCATTCGGCACCCCATTAGAACCCGTAGTGCTGCAGATTTCTTCGAAGTTCTCGATGTGATCCATCGGTATCTCAGCAGGTAATCCGTGAAAGAGGTGTTGTTTCACCAATGAGATCATCTGAGGCTTGATCTCAAAATCTTGCCTCTGAATTGTTGGAGAAACAATAGCCGAACGGTTTTGATAAAATGCATGGGGATTATCCGAATCCCCTATACCCGGTTGTACTTGCGGAGCTTGTGGTTGATTTCTTTGCAACTGAGCAATCTGATCCCTTAAGAACTGTAACTGAGCGTTCATCTCTGTCTCTTGATCTGCCATAATGTCCAGGGCAGATGTGTTTCTTCGTTGACGATTTTGACGTTCAAGGCGAGCTAACTCTTCGTTCGTGACACTAATTAATGATCCGGTGAGATTTCTTCTCGTTCTTCTACTGGTCATGCACCTGACACATAGCAAAAATAAATAAAAACAAAATTAGCAAAATTCTTAGACTATAAATAAAATCAAATGTCAAAGGTAACGCAATTGGGCCCCGGCAACGGCGCCAAAAACTTGATATGTAAAGTTTTTACCCAAAATAAAATCTGAAAGTGCACAGATAATCGCAGTAATATATAGGGTATCGAATCCACAGAGACCAAGGTTACACTATGAAATTATAGATTCTAATTTAAAGCTAAGATAAAATATGGTTTTGTGATTTTCAAAACAATGAAAAAGGCAAAAATAAAATGATGTAAGATTCAATAAGAACAAGCACTAGATCAAGGTAATTCGCCGGTGATTTCGGATTCAGGACTGAGAAACTATTCAGGAATTAATTTAAGTACGGTCTAGAACTCAAACATAATGATAATATTGCCCCACTGTCGTGATGTATCAATAACTTTGTCTAACAACCTAAATACCTAAATTGTCGTTTGGACCCAGCGATGTTGACAAGCATTAACGAGTTGGTTCAATTTGTTCACAATTGATGGTAACAATCAACTGTCGTTGGTTACACACCAATTACTCACCAATGATTTATCTAGCAACCTAGAGCACTGTCGTGAATAAGTTTAACTTAGAATCATAGATTAGGTGATCAAATTAATCTAAGCATTATAAATCCCTATTGATGAAGACATATAATAATCGGTCCTACACGGCTCAGCCACTAACATCCTAAATCACCATTGAAAACCTTAACCTAGCTAATGGACTACTCAAGCATGGTGAAATCAAACACAACAAAGTTATAAAGAGAATTCATGATATTATTGAAAGAGATTAGGGTTTAGAATTCTTCTCAAACAGAGTTGTAGACTGATCCAGCAAGGAGAAGAAACAAATTGGAACAATAATCGGAAGAAACAATTGGGAGAAACAATTGAAAGATTATCCAATTTAGAAAAAGAAGAATGTGAACGTGTCTCTGTGTGAACGTGAGAGTCTCTGTAGGTCTCTGGGTGTGAGGGAGTGTGTTTTCCTAGGCGGTTGGGCCCCCCTTATTTATAAACTTCACTTTAAAATTAGGTCAAAGTCGGAGCCTCTGGTGAGCAGGTGGGGCGAGCAGGCGAGTGAGCAGCGCGAGCAGGTGCTCGGATACGAAAAGTCGCCCTCTTGCTCCAAATTCCTCTCCTTAGCTCCAGCAACTCCAATCCATGCTCCAAAGCCTCCTAGAACCTGAAAAGACACGAGAAGAACTAGAAAGACTCGAAAAACAATAGAAAACAATAAGCAAAGTAGGCTAAAATCCTAATATATCAATAAGCTTCCATGATGCAGCTCTCCATGTACGACACCTCCAATGATGGACAAGCTTTTCTCGACGAACGGCTCTGCATGTATGACATCTTCCATGATGGACAGACTCTTCCTGAGGATCGGCTTAGCATGTACGACATTTCCAATGATAGACATGGTCTCCCTGGACGATGAAAGGCTCAACCGGTTGCACTGTAGAACCTCTATGAAGCGTTTTCTCCATTAATCTGCAATAAACTATATTATTTGGGATTCGAACCTCCAGACCTGGTGTATAAGCCTTTATACCCTTGACCATTGGGCCAATGGGCTTCTACTCATTAGGGATGGTTTAAGAAACCCATTTCACAAAAGGGTTAATATTATTGGTTATATATTATTTTATAATTTCAAATTTCAATAAATAATTAAACTATATTATTATTATTATTAATATAATATAAGGGTTTTGATTGATAACCACTTTATAATTTGTACATCCACTTTATAATTTGTAACGTTAAAAAACGATTTGGATTTCTTGAGTAATGGAGATGCTCTTACACCTTTCTTAAGAAACATATTTCACACATGGATTAATATGATTGGTTTATGTTTTTAACACTGTTTTTATTTTATTTTTACAAATTATAAGAATTGTAACATCGACATTCTACAACAGATAAGTCTTCCACTTTAATCTACGCTAAATAATTCTATAGTATCTCACGTTAAAGATCTCATGCATGCTTGTTTCCATTAATCTGCATAAATCATAATAAATCACATCGTCCAAAATTATTATTATTGATATAAAATCATATAATATACATTAGAAACTTTTTGGGTTTCTTGAGCAATAGAGATGCTCTTGGTACACTAGTATTCTGTCTTTTCTACTATAAGAGAGATTAAAAGATGAAGCAAACAATAATAACAATCATGAGCATATCATTTTCTACTTATTTTCCTAAGAGTTATCCAAATAACAGTTCATGATTAACCAATATGTATGTGAATAATTTTTTTTTAACCAAACATTTAATTATATGAAGCTCTTACAATTGGTTACCCACAGAGGGGCCAAGTTGTTTACATAAGTAAAAGAAATAGACCGACACCTAACTGATCGAGCCAAAGAATCCGCTTTCAGATGTGAGGAGCGGAGGATCAACGCGATGGATAATTGAGGGAATTGAGCTCGTAGGGCTTCAAATATGCTGGCGAGAATGGCAAGCGCTGGCCAATCCTCCGAAGACTGTGAAAACTTGAGTAGGGCGGCAAAATCCGTCTCAAAACTCTGACAAGGAACATTGTTCTCCAACAAGCAACTCATTGCCCATATAAACGCTTCTATCTCTGAATGGAGGGGTGAATGCAGATGTCTAAGCCCTTTGGCTCCTAATAAAACTAGTTGGCTACCTTGATAACCAAACCACCCGATTCCTGAGGTAGGTTCTGCTTCCTTCCACGATGCATCCACCGTACATCACATATTTAGGGAGAATTGCCAAAATACCCTACATTTAGTGGCAAAATGTCCCAATATACCTTTAAGAATTCTTTCCCATAATGCCCTTAATTTAATTGAAAAAAAATTAGATATGAGGTATTTTAAATTATAATTATTCTGATAATTGTAACATATGAAGCATAGTACTTTTTGTGAAAACATTTAAAAAAAAAAAATTAAACATCATGTTTTATTAATGATTTGAGTTTTTCCTTCTACCACTGGTAGATAGTAGATTCTGCCAATTACTGTTAATCTACCAGGCGTAAAACGTTATTTCTACCTAATTGTCAGTCTTCTATGAGAGCTAGATACTGAATTCTACCATTTTACAACTATCTACCGCTCGCAGATTCTAAATTCTACAATTTTACAACGTTCTGCCGCGGCCGGTTTGCCGAGTGTACCGACTCTCTCTACCATTATAGCTTCTATCTGCCAATTTGTATAACATACATTCTACCAAGTGGTTACCACTCCCATAAATGTAGGAGTAAATTTAGGAACGAATATTCAATTTCCTAAAATGTAATATTATAAATATATTTAAATTCCGTTTTTGATGTTTTTAATTTTTAATATTAATTACTGAATATTTCAAAAATTGTAATTAATTATTGAATATTTAATTATTTTTAATTCTAAATATTTTTTTTCCTAAAATGAATATTTGAAAATATATTTTATTTTTTTTGTTAAAATAAGTTTTTCTGTTTTTTCCTTTTTTATTTAATAAGATGAAATTAATTTCCAAATTTTAAAATCTCACAAATATTTTTTATATTAGTTTTTAAAAATACTATTTGTAGTATATATGTTTTTTATATGATTTTGTTTTTCAAATATATATTATCTAAGTAAACTAATTTTTTTATAAATTTGTATATTAAGTTTTTTTAAATATATATATTTTTAGTAGTAAATATGTTTTTTAATTGATTTTTAGTTTTCAAATATATATTATTTAAGTAAACATATGTTTTTATAAAATTTGTATATTAAGTTTTTAAAATATTTTTTGTATGATATATGTTTTTTAATTGATTTTTCGTTTTTAAATAAATATTGTTTAAGGAAACTTTTTTTTTTTGCTTTTTCAGATTTATAACAATTTATTTTATTTTCTTTTTTATTTTTAAATTTTTATAAGAATTAATAAAAAAATTTAGTAATGATAAATCAAGGTTAAATTTGGAATTTGAAAATACAAAAGCCTAATGGGACATTTCTATGAAAAATGACTCCTAATGGGACATTTTGCCACTAAATGTGGCATAATTTAGCAATTTTTCCATTTATTTAAGATGCAATTATTTGAGTAAATATATAATAACAATTTTCTTATATTTAATATGGGGAAATTGCCAAAATAGGCCACTTTATTTTGGAAAATGTCCCATTAGGACTATGTAAAATTTGCCCCATATTACCATTTATGTAATTAAAATTAATTCAAATAAAATGTTTTTAAATACTTAAAAATCTGATAATTATAGACAAGTCATGAATAGTGGTTTTGTATAAAAGTTTTAATTTTTTCAAGTTGAAACTTATTTTTAAAATGATTTTAGTTTTTCATTCTACGAGTGGTAGTAGAAATAGAATACGGTTTCTGTTTCTACGCAATATAGAAACATGTTTCTGATATATGCCAACGTTCTACATCTGCCCAGAGCACTATTTCCACCACTTACACTGGTATCTACCAGACGCTGATAGCACTTTCTACCGATAGTTCTGTCACTATCACTTCCATCTACCATTTCGTAGAATCCACTTTCTATTATAGTAGTTATTAGCTCCTAAAATCAAGGAGTGAATATTTTTGTTTCCTAAAATGATTTTTCAAAAATATTATTTTATAATTAAACTACCGTATTTAATTTTTTTTTTTTTGAATTTATAATTAAATAAATTTTAGGAATAATTTTCCATTAAAAATTTCTAAAATACAAAAGTTTCAAAAAAATTCCCACCCCGAGAATCGAACTTGTGACATGGGATGCATGGGCTTGTTTTCGTTTACGGAATTGTACCAGTAGAGCTGTAGAGTATTTCTTGTTTAGTGTTATTGTGTCAACATAATATATTGTTATTATATTAATTACCTAAATAAATAAATAAATATTGCCGCATACATTCGAACACGCGACTTGGGAATCATGGGCATGTCATTGTTTATGGGTTTGTACCGGTTAAGCTGAAGAGTTTTAGATGTTCATAGTTATTTTATAAACAAAATATACGTTAAAATGATTACATAAAATGATTGTTTGCGTAAAAATCAGTAGTATAATCTGAGTTATACATCCCTAAAAACGAGCATATTAATGTTGAATACGGTTTGAACAAATCAGTTTGCCTAAAATCTTGGAGAAAATAAGTTTGTTTCCTAAAATATTTTTTTGAAGATTTTATTTCCTTAACCATTTCTCTAAAATATTTGCACGTAATATTCATCTTCTTCCTCACGTTTCTATCGTCCAAAACCTATCTTTAATTTTTTTCTTAATTGGTAGTTTCCTCTGATACAAAGAAATGTAAAATACACTTATTTTGGCTAATATGGTGGATATCTATGCGATTTGTGGTGAATGGATCGGCTTAGAGTTTGTTGGTGACGAAGAAAGAGGTGGTCGTTTACTGGTTTTAGAAGAGACAACTGCTATTGAGGAGTTGAAGAATATTGTGTTAGAGGATTTCAGAATCGATCAACGCCAAGTTACGATGGAATTCAGTTATCTTCCTCAAGATTTAATAAACAAGTTAGGGTCTCCTCCAGTAATCATCTCCAATGATCGCCAAGTAAGGAATTTTGTTGCGTATGTTACGAAGAAACCATCCACACAGTTGTGTGTCACAATAAAAGCTAGAGTTGATTTTGTTGTCAACAAAGAGCCTGAGAAAGCAACTAAATCCGGTTCTCGTGTCTCTAAAAAAAAGAAATCAGAAGCTCGTGTTGATGATGATATGGATGATGTCTTACTACTTGAAAACAGAGAACAAGGTAGTCAGCAAGTTGCTCCATTATCTGTTGAGAATGTTGCGAAGAAGGGTCAACGATTTAACACCAAAATGATGATGAAGGCGAGAATGGAAATGTATGCAATGAAGCACAACTTCGACTATAAGGTTGTTAAATCTATTACCGAATGGTGGAATATACGCTGCAAAGATAATTTATGTGATTGGCGTCTTCGTGCAAGGAATGTATCCGGGTCTAATGTTTTCAGAATCACCAAGTATGTCTCTACTCATACTTGTGCTCCTTCCAGCAAAACGAAAGGTGGAAAGACAGCTTCGGCAAAAACAATTGCTACTTTGATTATGCCTAAATATCAAGGTGCCAAAGACGGACCGTCACCGATTGATGTCATGCAATGTATGCTTTTGGAGCAAGGAGTGAATATAAGCTACTCTTTAGCATTCGATGCTCGTGAGTACGCCATTAACGCAGTTAGAGGTATACCAAAAAAAAGCTATGAAAAAATACCAATGTACTTGTACATGCTTCAAGCAGCAAACCCGGGTACGCATTATAGCTTTGAAACCGATGGAATAAATAGATTCAAGTATTTGTTTGTTGCTTTTGGTCAATGTATCAGAGGCTTTGACAAAGCAATGAGGAGAATGGTTATTGTTGATGGTACATTTTTGAAGAACAAGTACAAAGGAGTACTACTTGTTGCCACAGCTGTTGACGGTAACAACAACTTGTATCCAATCGCATTTGGAGTCATTGATTCAAATAATGACCTTTCATGGGACTGGTTTATGAGGCAGTTAAAGGTTGTTATTCTCGAAGACAATGGTTTAGCTTTTGTGTCTGATAGAAATTCTTCTATTGTTAAATCAGTGGGAAATGTTTTCCCGCAAGCCAAAACACGGTATTTGCATTCACCACTTGCTGAATAATGTGGTGACAGGTTATCAAGGCAGAGGTTTGGTGAAGATGGTTGAAGAAGCTTCGAGAGTTTATACGGAAGCCGAGTTTGAAGAAAAGTTTGAAACAATTTGCAATAGTAGTAAGAAGATTGAAACGTATCTAACCAAAGCTGACATCACTAAATGGGCACGTTATTTTCCTGGATTCAGGTTCGACATTAGGACCAACAACCCTGCTAAATCGATCAATTATGCGTTGCGAGTACCTAGAGAGTATCCACTAATTCCTTTGTTGGATAGCATAAGATAAATGTTAACTAGATGGTTTAATGAGAGGCGAACAAAAAGCTCAAATCATCACCAGCCTTTGACCATTGAAGTTGAGAAGAAGATAGCAAGGAGGATCGACAAGGGAAAAACATTCTTTGTTTATCATACCATTTCACACTACTCTCGTTTGATTTTCTTATTTATTTTAAAACTTTTTTGTGTTTTGGTTTCATTACTTATGGTTTTGTTTCTTAAGTTTAAGACTTGTTAAGACTTGATAAGTCTTGTTTTCTTTTGGCTTTAAGACTTTGTTGTGTTTTGGTTTCATTACTTATGGTTTTCTTTCTTAAGTTTAAGATTTCTTAAAACTTGATAAGACTTGTTCTGTTTTGGTTGTAAGTGTAACTTTAAGTGTAAGTTTACGTGTCAAAAGAGATTGAAGAAAGGCAGTAATAAAACCAAGCAAAAAAATCCTACAAATGAATGTTAAAATTGGTAATGAAATAAGACGACACATAGAAGCACACATCACACAACAATTGGTCTACAATAGACAATATGTGAAATAAACACAAACAACAATTGAAGCACATATCACACTTTTCTGTACTCTTGCTTTCATTATCTTCATGTCATTGTCTAGAATATGTGTCTTCTTCTGTAGCTTCTCTATTGTGTCCATGATATGCTTTTGGCGACGATCTATATTTCCAATGTCATTCACAATTGTTTCTTGGTTTTCTGACAATACATCGAACTCTTCTAACTGAGACTCCTTAGCCCACTTGAAAACATGACCAACAGACGAGGCATTTGTCGTTGTGCATCGGTAAAACTTGCGGCCCGGATTCCTCTCTGTTGTAGATTTGAGAATCGTAGTTCGTTGTCCACAGCTACAACGTCTTGGAATTCCTCTTACGCAGCTACCACAACTTGAACCGGAAGATACGTTACTCATCTGTACAAAAGAATCCAAATTTAAAGAGTATATAAGCCAGTCAATTCTTCATCATTAACCCCAAATTCAAAATACTTGTCAATTGATTGACCTTGACATAGAATCGAATGTTGTCTACGAAACGGATTGTAGATTTGCAAAATTTAGAAGATAATTGACATACCTTCACTGATCGATGGACTTAGAGATACATTAAGGAACCGTAGTCACCGTAGCCTTGAGATTGTCAATTTAGGGTTTCACCAAAATTTGGGTCTCCACAAATTATGCACAGATACGAGACAGAGCCTTCATATTTGTATAGCAAATCGTGGTTGAACATAACTTTCTGGAAATTACAAACACTCTATGTATATAACAATTCACTACAAAAAAACAGTCCCATTTGCGAGGCCGAATTTCGTTGCAAAAACGTTGCAAATGGCATTTTGCAACGAATTTGCGACGATTTTCACTCCATCGCGGCTGGCTCGTCGCAATTTCGTTGCAAAATGCCATTCGTCACAAACTAGTTGCAAATTTAGAGACGCAAGTGCATCGACCAAATTTGCAACGAATTTGCATCGGTTATTTTCGACGCAAAATTGCGACGTTTTTGCAACGAAATAGCATCGTCAAAATTGCATCGGACTGGGCCGCCCAAATCTAACTCACGAGGTAAGTGGACAACCAGATGTTCCATCACATCAAAAAAAGAAGGTGGAAAGATCTTCTCTAAATTGCAAACCGTGATGGGAATGTCTGAATTCAACTTTAGGATTTTGTCCTCCATTAACGTTCTGGCATATAAGTCCCTGAAAAATGCTCCAATACCTGATATGAAAGTGAAGGTAAATACAAATAAACTTGGATGGGAAATAAATAAACAAATTCAGGAACAGTAGACAAAATTTAGAAAACCCTGCAATAGACTCATCCACATCTTGCGGTAAAAGCTCTTGTAGACAAAAAGGCAGTAATCGCTCCATAAACACATGACAATCGTGGCTCTTCATCCCAAAAAATTTTCCCCCCTGCTCAACACACCTTGAAAACGTTGACACGTACCCATCTGGAAACTTCACCCACTCCTTAACCCAGTTGATCAAAGCATTCTTTGCCTCAGGTGATAGTCGGAAACTTGGTATCGGTGGCGGATTATCGTTTATTATATGTAACTCGGGCCTTATTAATAGAGTTGCGAGATCTAGCCGTGACTTCCGATTGTCTTTTGTTCTACCTGCAACATTCAATAATGTGTGTATAATATTTTCGAAAAACAATTTCTCCACATGCATAACATCCAAGTTGTGCCTCAAGAGATGATCATTCCAGTAAGGCAACTCCCAAAATATACTTTTCTTATGCCAGTTATGGTACACCCCGTACCCAACAGGCATATTTGCAGGATGACTTTGCCAATTACCTCCAACTTTAACAGTTT
The DNA here is from genome assembly GCA_963576765.1 of Draba incana. Classification (NCBI taxonomy): domain Eukaryota; kingdom Viridiplantae; phylum Streptophyta; class Magnoliopsida; order Brassicales; family Brassicaceae; genus Draba; species Draba incana. The sequence continues at coordinate 24,702,042 of OY755215.1, forward strand.
CTTCAGCACCGTAACCATCCATTTGTTCTTCCAACTGCTCACCTGAGAGATAAACAACTGGGGATGATTTAACAACTCTCTTTTGGAACAACGTCTTACTCTTTCTATAAGGATGTCCCCTTGGAACAAAACGACGATGGCAGTCGAACCAGCACGGTTTCCTTCCAGCTGACAACTGAAATGATTCAGTTTGGTCTAAACAATATGGACATGATAAATTCCCGTGAGTTGTCCATCCAGATAGCATGCCATACGCTGGAAAGTCACTTATCGTCCACATAAGAACAACTTTCATGTTGAAGTTATGTCGGGTTGACGAATCATACGTGCGTACACCAACATGCCACAATTCCTTTAGTTCCTGGATAAGAGACTGTAAGAAAATATCAAGTGATCTTTTGGGATGATTAGGCCCTGGAACCAAAATGCTGAGGAATAAAAATTCTCGATGCATACACATTTCCGGTGAAAGATTATATGGCGTCACTATGACCGGCCACAACGAATATTTCTGACCAGACAAACCAAAAGGACTAAACCCATCATTGCAAAGGCCCAAATAAAAATTTCTATGTTCAACAGCAAAATCTGGATATACCGTATGAAAGTGTTTCCACGCCTTTGCATCTGATGGATGGCCAACCACCCCTTCCCCACTCTCGTGTTCTGCGTGCCACCTCATTGCTCCGGTTGTTTGCTCAGATTGGTATAATCATTTCAGCCTATCTGTTATTGGAAGATACCACATACGCTTGAACGGGACTTTTGTACGACCACTAGTCTTCTTATATCTTGGATAGGAGCAAAAACGACATTCCTGCAACTGAGCATCAGCTTTCCAAAAAATCATACAGTTATCAGTGCAGACATCAATCATCTCAGACGGTAATCCATGACTTGCTACCAATTTTTTTATCTCATAGTAACTATCTGCAGAGTTATTACCCTCTGACAAATACTCTTTAAGCAATCCACCCCATTTATCCATGCAATTTTCAGTTAGGTTTTCTTCGCTTTTAATTGCCATCATCCTAGATGCTAGCGATAATTTTGATAGCCCTTCTCTACATCCTTCGTAGATAGGTTCGTTAGCAGCATCTAACATATCATAAAAAAAATTTGCACTCGGGTTTGGTTCTTCAAAAGTATTATCACTAAATGAAGCAGTTGTTTCTCAAAATGCATCATTAACCATGTCATTGAACCTATTCCCATCAGCATTTCCATATGCATTAAAATTATCATGACCATACTGGTAATTATTATCCTCATAATTACTACCACCTACAATTCCATATGCAGATGCATTCAAATTTTCATGACCGTACTGATAATTATTATCCTCATGATTACTACCACCTTCTATATTTGCATGAAAATTACTTCTGCTTGAACTATCCGGAACATTCACAACAAAATCTTCCCCATGCGAAAACCAGACATAGTAGTTGGGTAAAAACCCCTTCGAAAATAAATGTTTCCAAACAGTATGCGTATCATGTGCGGTAAAATTTTTGCATTTCTTACAGGGACAATAAATTATCGCGTCGCCGGTCTCTTTGGACGTTCCCATCACGGCTCTCTTGTTGTTTTGCGCCTGGGTTAAAAACTGGTTCAGCCCGTCTCTAAACTCTGACGTCACTTCGCCTGTTTCTGGATTTGTGCGATTGTACATCCATCCTCTAATCGTGTAAACCTCAAGATGGTTAGACGACATAATTTATAACCAAATGTTTGAAAAAGTTGTGTGTTTTTCGGATAATGATGATATGTTGTTTGTTGTTTTAATTCACTTGTTCATCATCTGGTCGTTGTATTTATAGAAATGAGTTAGATTTTGCATCGATTTTGCTTTGTTTTTGCATCAACTTTGCAACGTTTCTGCATCTATATTGCGACTAATTTGCAACTAAACTTTTGCACCTCCAGACAGATGAGAACTACAAAATCGTGTTCAATATAGTGTTGTCGCAAAATCGTTGTAAAGTAAAAATCGTTGTAAAATAGATGCAAAATTGTGGCAAATACAAAAATATCTAACGTCACAAAAACGTCGCAAAATATTGCGAGAACTTTGCATCGAAAGAGTGATTTCGTCGCAATCTTGAGAAATTTGCGACGATTTTGCATCGGAAATTTGTGACAAAAATTTGCGACGATTTTGCGACTACAGTATAGGGTCCGATGCAAAATCGTCGCAAATTGGTCGCAAATTTGCGACGTTTTTTCCCTCGCAAAAAATCGTCGCAAATGAGACTGTTTTCTTGTAGTGATTAGAATACCGCATTAGACAGATTAAAACACAAAACACAATTGGTTACACTTCATATGCAATTCATACGTTCGACTTCCACTGTGGGTGTTCGAGGATAGGTAGTCACATTTTTGCTATTTTCAAAAATATTTAACAAATCATTGTATAGATGTGTCTTTATATAAATGTTTTAATATCACTAAACATATAATCACAAACAGCAACACCGATAAATTTCCCTATGACATACATACCACCGAGATTCACTATTCGGGTTCGAGGCTTGGTAGCCACAAATTTTTTTTTTTTAAATGACCATCTTCTTCCCCATTTAGGGGTTGGTAAATTCAAAACTCTTTTAGGGTTTCGTTTTTGTGGCTCGGTAGTAACAATTTTTTTTTACTTTTTTAAAAAAATGATCATATTCTTCCATTTAGGGGTTGATAAATTCAAAACTCTTTCAGGGTTTCGTTTTTGTGGCTCGGTAGTGACAATTGTTTTTTTGTTTGTTTTTTTAAATGACCATATTCTTCCATTTAGGGGTTGGTAAATTAAAAACTCTTTTAGGGGTTCGTATTTGTGGCTCGGTAGTGACAATTATATGTTTAAAAAAAATTTAAAAAATTACCATATTCTTCCATTTAGGGGTTTGTTTTTGTGGCTCGATAGTGACAATATATATTTTAAAAAAAAATTTTAAATGACCATATTTTTCCCCATATATGAAACTATATAGGGCATAGGCAACATTGAATAACACAACAAAAAGCAGAAATTACCATAAAACAATTAGGAAGTTTCAACAAAATAAGATAAAATAGTAGTCGCAAGAAAAGATGAGAACACCATAAAATCCTTATGGTAAGTCTGAGTCATATCTGAAAACTGAAATGAAATGAAGCAATAACAGTACTGGACACAAAGTACACCATCTCAGGCTATGTCTACAATAACTGGATCCGTACGCGTAATAGGCCGCTCATACTTCGACATTCGGTAAATAAAAACTGGATCATTTGCGGCTAGGAACATATCTGTCACCATCTTATGTCGAGCCCACCTGATGTTTTCATCGTTAAGCACTGAGAAGTCCATTCCAAGCATGTCACACTCAATATATTTCAACGCATACCGACCGCAGTGACAGTGACGCCGATTCAGTCCTGGAGGCATTAGTTCATACTTAATTTTATACGTTGATACCTTCATGTCTTTGTTGTCTTCTGGTGACTGAACAGCCATGACAATGCGCGGAATGATGTGTAGGAATGCGTTTAAAACCCTGTTACGTGTCCTGTTCTCACAGTCGAAGACCTGAACTTCCCTCTCTCTGAAATTAATGCACAGTGAGATCCAATGGCTGTTATGGACATTGAAAGGCACATATATACGATCAACGTCGATATCCCACACTTTCCTGGTCCTTCCATGAGCTGGAAGTTCCCCTTTTCAGTAATCCACAAGAATAGAACTCAACACATAATTTTTCTTCTCCGCCAGAAATCTTTTGTATTCACCAGTGATAAGTGTACCGAAATTACAAGACATCAAACCAACACGACCTACGTCCAAATGACCCAGAGATATCTTCTCCCGTAGAAAGAACATGAATGCATCCATATCCTGCAAAAAGATTTTACAGTAAATCAGTACATGTTCATTACATACTTCTCTATCAAAGTGTAAATCATATTTAACTAACCTGGGTTTTCAGCCATTTGTGGTGGCTCATAAACCTATCAGCTAAGTCAAAGGTGAAAATGGTTGGCCCAAATGGGAGTTCAGGCTTGGTACTACATAAATATTAAACAAGTTAGACTTTGTGTTTGCAAGGAAATTAAATCCACAAAACTACACAAAAAGTGGCCTTACTTGTAATCCCGTCCCCATTCTAATAACAATGCATTCTCCTTCTCCCTGACCAACACCAATGGAGCATCAGGCTCATCGTAGGATGCCTCCTCAATCTCAACTAGAGACAAAACCCTTCCATTGTTCTTCACCTTCTTTGCCTGAGCTAGTTTTACCCGTTGATTTTACTGCTGATTTAGGTTCCACCACTGACTTAGCTATCGTAGAGGGAGTGGGATCAAAACCATTGACCACTGATCTTTGTGAGAGATTTAGCAATGTTTTGTCAAGAAACTCATCGGGGCTTAAGTCTAGGTCTAGGTCAAGGTCTGAAGTCTGAGTTACATTTACATCCCTAAGATTCTCTAACATCACTGGAGGCATGTCAGTTTTTTTGCCTTGTTTGTCAAATGAAGACAAGACATTATAAACCAGAGCACAATACAGTACTTAACCATGGTTAAAAAGATGGTAAATAACATGTTACCTTGTTCTTTTGTGACTGAGATTGCCTCTTTGTAGTTGCAATTGGGGCTTTAGTGCTTGTAGATGCTTCAACTCGGCTTGTAAACAACTTATTTGTTCTGGACAAAACTTTAAGATCTTTTAACTCCCTATGAACTACATCAAATCGGGCAGCAACCTCTGTCTGAATAGTCTTCTGAATCTTCTTCTCCAAATTAGCAAAAGATGCTTCAAACATACCTATGATGAAGAACTTATACTCATCAGTAACAGCTGCATTTGTAGCAGCTACTCTTTCACACAACACCTTCTGCTTCCTTCTTCTGCACCATAATCACGTATTTTGCTCTTCCCCTTCCTTGAAGTAGAGGCAGAGCTGACCTCTGGAATAGGAGGATACACATCAGGAACCACATGAACATTCTCATTCTCCATCTCTGCATCATCTACAGGCTCATGATCAGACTCATTCTCTCTCTGTGCATCAACTACAGCTTCCAAAGGCTGCTTTGGCACAACAACTTTCCAAACTTGCTTACTCCAGTCTTTGTTTTTCCTGATGAGTTGGTAAATCAGGTCCACACGTTCGTCTCTCATTTCTGAACTCCTCGTATACTCAGCAGCTTGAACAATGTCGACATTTCCACTAAAAGAAATGAATGGATGAAAGACACCCTGTCACAAAAAAATTACTAAACATTGTTAGTCTCCACAAATGGCAAATCATAATATATAATATAAATTATACAAAGAACAATAACTTACTGATCCAAAGGTTGACTCTAGTCGTCTGAGTTCAGAATATTTCAAGACACAAGAACCTGACCAATTAGAACATCTAGGAAACACAACCTTATCCTTTGTTTTCTTTGTGGCCAACATAGTCCCAATGTCAGGAATAGCCTCCATGATCCAAATTTGCAATGCGTAAGTGAAACCATGCAGTGAATAGCTTGATGGCTGATCAAGTTTGGGATGCACATCCTTGATTGCTTTTAGTAGATGATCAAATGAATCTAGACCCCAATGATACGCTCAGAGCTTAGCCACATCCATGACCAGACGGATATACTTGTGTGAGATAAATGTTTTCTCATCAGACGGTATCAATAACCCAGCAATGACACACGCATAGACCAAACGCAGTCTATCTGCACGCGTCCACTGGTTACACTTCAGAAGATGTTCTTTCCTTATGCTCTTAGTAGAAATGGTGTTCTTCTCATTCTTTAGAAACTCACTCCAGAAACCCTTATCATCAACCCATTTACCAAAGTCTTGATCATGTACTTCTTCAAACTTCAAACCAGTTACCGCATGAAATTCTTGCATCGAAAAGCGAAGCAGCCTCCTAGCAAAAAACAAACCATAGCTCATGCAGCTTACATGTATCAAGCTGCCTAGTCAGAAAGCTATGGACGAGTCTTCCTGAGTATCTTAACTCATTTTCATTGATTGCCATTATAGGACCAAACACAGGATCGCTTCTAACTACTTCAGATTCAGATGGGAGCCTCTTCTTCACTAGCTTTAGAATAGACATTATGCAACAGTTGTTGATTTTATCAACTTCTGGTTCTTTTCCTTCAGCAAAAATCCTTTCTGGTAACTCTACTCTTTCCATACCTATTAAACCAAAAACAATAAAAGAAACAGAGTTATATCTCTAATATTATCAAAACAACGGAAGAAATATAAAGATTACAATGTCTGTTTTCATGACAATATAGATTCAGTTTATGAACAAGAACATTTGCAATCATAGATTCAATTTACAAGCATAGATTAAGTTTACAAACTAAATTTGAAATCATAGACTATTCGCATGAGAATTTATTGAATCTGACTACATTGATACACAAATGCACAAAACCAAACATGAAATCGATCAAAACAAGCAGAGATTCCCAACGAAATGTGAAAGAGAAAGACACATCAAAATCCTACACTATTCGCAGGAACTATCAAATAGATTAAGTTTACAAACATAGATTAAACCAAAAACATAGATTCAATTTTCAAACATAGATTAAGTTTACAAAAAACCCTAGAGTATTCGCATGAACTATCAAAATCTAAATTAGGTTAATGGACAAACTAAAATCGATGGAATTTGGATTACCTTGAGAGGAGATAGCCTCTGAAATTCAGCTTTATTTTTGCCGGCGACTCTTCGTGTCTCTGTAGCTGACGAGAAGACGGAGATTAAGCGTCGGCAGAGATAACGAGGAGGAAGAAGGAGGTAACAGAGTTGGAGCGAGAAGAGAGGATTAAACTGTTTATACTCGCCGGAGATGACAGAGACGGTAACTCCTCCGACGAAGAGATGACTTTATCGATTTGATTTGGTCGGAGAAGAGTGACGATGGAGTATAGGAAGAGGAAAAGTCGAAATCGTGTTATTGTTTTTCCTTTTATTCTTTTTTATATAAATTTAATAATCAGAATAAAATGTTTTATTTTTTATTCCAATTTTTTCCCGATCAAATTAAAAGATTTGATAAATTATTATATTTCCTTTTTTTATTATTATGAATATTGGAAAATTTTTAATAATTATAATTTAGGGATTAAATTGGAATTTTGAAAGTGCAAAATCTTATTGGGACATTTTTAGGTTCATAAAATCTTAACGGGACATTTTCCAAAAAAAAAGTGGCTTCGATTTGGCAATTTCCCCATTTAATATTCAGCAGCAAGTTGATGTTTCAACAGCAAGTCAAACCTCAACGTTCAATAAACAATGTACGGCATAAATCTGATTAACGATTTGATTATGTTAACAGCCAATGCAATCCTTTGATTTTATTCAACTATTACTATATGAAAGACCGAGTCAGGGACAACCACACGAGGTTTTCCTGAGCTAGAGAGAGAAGCAGGAGCTACTCTTGAAAGGGTTTTGTCTGTGGCTTTCTTTAATCTTTGAGCCCAAGTTTTTGTTTCTTGGTTGACAAGAAGAGGATTATGAGCAGTTGGTGGTTGAAGTGGGATTTGGGGTATTGGTTCAATGGATATGATAGGAGCCAGAGAGGGGATGGTGGTTTGAGAAGAGATGACAGTATTCTTTTCTGAGGAAGAGGCAGAGTTTATTGAATCTACAGAGGTAGAAACAATGGGAGCAATGGTTATGGGTGAGATAGTAGAGATTGCGTGGCTGGTTTCAATAGGTTTAGAAGGGGAAGGGAGAAGTCCTGAGGAATCAGAATTTTGAGTTTCCATTGCTACAGGAAGATTTTGTTTGACTGTACATTTGGGGGTAGATCTAGGGTTCTGGCCCCTTCGATTTTTTGGTGGTTTTTGTTGATTGGAGAGATCCACATCAGGAATTTGAGAAGGGACAGGAAGTCCAAGAACAACTCTTGTTGGATTAACATATCCAGTTAGTGAAGGAGAAGAAGGAGATTGAGAGTAGTATAGAGGAAGAGGAGGGTATTGGGATTGATAGGTTGGAGTAAGGGGATCAGGAGGGTCAGGTGGTAAGGGTGGGGGACGAGATGGACTGAGTCCAGCCAAAGCTGGGGAAGGATTGATGCCAGAAGCTTGACCAAGATTGCGCCATGGATTCGCCATGAACAGTGAACGAGAGTTTCACTTTTTAAGCTTCTTTCAGTATTTTGGGTCCTCTGCATCTCACCTATATCCCAGTAACTCCAGCTTGGATTCAATCAATCACTACCTACAGATGTTCAAGTTTACACAAGCAGGAATGATCAAAGTGCCAACGTCTGAGGAAATAACAAAGACTATGTTCAAGCTCAACCCTAACAAAGCCCCAGGCCCTGATGGACTCACCTCAGGTTTCTTCAAAATGGCTTGGCCCTTCTAAGGTCAAGAAGTCATAAAAGCAGTCACTCACTACTTTGTCACCGGATTCATGCCATCTTCTACAAACTCCACAATCCTCTCGCTCATTCCTAAGAAACCTGGATCAACAAAGATAAATGAGTTCAGGCCAATCTCTTGTTGCAACACAATTTACAAGGTGATATCTAAACTCCTAATTGCTAGACTAAAACCACTCATTCTAAAGATTATAGAAAAAAACCAAACTGCTTTTGTTAAGGGTTCACAGAACCAAACTCCGGAATAATAGGCTTCCCAGACAAATCTCCAAAACTCAAGCTCGTCTCTTTAGAAAAATTGATCAAACAGTTAGGAACAGAGCATCATCTTTCAGAGACACAAACCCTGCTTTGGCCTCAGAGATGATTCAGAGATGGTTTGCCACTAATCGACGGTGATATGAAAATCCCCAACCTGTAAGGAGCCCTAATTTCTCTATGGATCATGATGATTAATTCTCTCCTTTTTACTCGTCCGATGGATATTTGGTAGAGTATTCCCATAACCAATTTATTGGTTTGATTAAAACTTCCTGGTTCTGGTTTGGTTCTGTTCTGGTTCGTTTCTAGTTAACTCAAAACTTTGCTGGTCTTAAATTTGTATTTTATTTGGGCTTCCAAATATTCTGGGCCGAAAGGCTTTGTAAAACTTTTATTTTCCCTGCTTTTTAATTTGAAAATCTTTAAACAAAAAAAAAACTATTACTATATTAATTTATTCAAAGATTATGCGAACCGGTTCTACACTTCTACTTTCATACTAGGGCTGGGCGTTTTATCCGAACCTGATTACCGAACCCGAACCCGACCCGAAAAACCCGAAATCGAACCCGATCTTGAATGTGAAAATACCCGATCGGGTTTCAATTTCTTAAGGTTCGGTTACCCGTACCTGATCGGGTACCCGATTCTTTTTTCTTTTATACACCCATTAGTGATTAGGGTTGGATGCCATTGATTAATTGGTCAGTATTAATAATACTGTATGACAAACTCAATTCAATCTCTTATTGAAATTGAAAAGTTTTTTTTTTTTTTAATTTGGAGATGATTGATATGCTCAAATTAAACCTAAGAGCTACTCTCTCAAACAAAGAGATCAATGCAGTACTTAAGGTATCGAAATCCACAGAGAATCAGTGAAACACAATAGATTTAATAAGTTCAGATTAAGCTAGGCAGAATAAAAAGAATGCAAGTACTTAACGCCAAAATTTGATATGCTCAAATTAAACCTAAGAGCTACTCTCTCAAACAAAGAGATCAATGTAGTACTTAAGGTATCGAAATCCACAGGGAATCAGTGAAACACAATAGATTTAATAAGTTCAGATTAAGCTAGGCAGAATAAAAAGAATGCAAGTAAACAAAGCAGTAAATTCGGTTGTGAAAATCAATTAAAAGAGAGTCAGGCACAGAGAAATCTCAGGTAAATCAGATATGCAGATGATCAATTAAAAATAGGATTTATTAAGCTCAGTTCACGAACATGAATCACGAATATAAAACCAATCATCTTTCGCTGCAGAGATTATCTATGTTCAGATCCTAGAAGACCAAATTTTTTTGCGAATCCTAACAATCTAAACAAGCATTAATGTTCAGGTTCAATTGCTCACAAAACCCTAAACCAAATTTCTTTGCGAAAAGGAATTTTGCTCATCAAAGTCTAGTTCAGGAAATCAATCAAACTGTCGTTTCTATTAATTATCCTAAGATCAGATTTCAGGTCATGAATCTAAAATCAGCAATGAACACTAGATAAGATGAAGAACAATCTAAAGATATTAATCCTATGCAATAAAAATCAGATCTAGCAAATCATCAACAACCCTTGAATAACCTTAAACCTAACAGGGAAATTACTCAGACATGATCATAGAAGAAACCATATTTTTATTAATGAAAATCTCTAAGTAATTGATAAAATAAAGCATAAGCCTAAACAATGGCTTGGAAAACGTATTTATACAGGTTCTAAACCGTCATAGATCACAAAAGTAAACATCTGGAACTTCTGGGCAAAAACGGCAAATTTTCGAAAAGTGGCTTTCTGTGTACGCGCAGGGTGTCGATCGACACCCAGGGATGGTGTCGATCGACACCAGTCTCTGAAATCCATTCTTCACTTGCATTTTCGACGTCTTCTTCCGTAATGCTCCAAAACTCCCAATAAACATCTTTTATTCTCCAAACGTGTAGAAACCTTCAAAGACTCTAAAACCAATGGAAAACACAACAAAGACTCTATATATTGGACTTATATCATGGTCTAAACTGGGTAAAAACCATGATATATCAATGATTCCGGTAAAACCGTTGAACATTTACCGTTCCTTTACACTTCACTGTTTTCACATTTTTCTTAAAAATTATAACTTATTTATTCATATGTAGATTCGATTTCTTGACTTGATTGAGCATTGTTCTGTTACACTTCATATGTTTATTTTTAAGTATGTTTTTTTTTGTTGATTACAGTGCTATTTTGGATTTTGACCCCAAAAAAAAAACTATTTCGGGTATAGTTCGGGTATACCCGAACCCGCCCGAGCTCGAACCGAATCCGACCCGAATATATGTAATACCCGATCAGGTATCATATCCCTAAACATCGGGTACCCGATATCCGAAATACCCGACCCGAACCCGATCGGGTACCCGAACGCCCAGCCCTATTTCATACACTTCGACGATTCTACACAGACATATTAGCAGATGACGACTTAATTCCCTTTATTTCCCTAAGATATTGTCACATTAATCGATTCCATATTATACAATTTTATACGTTTAAACTCTACACAATTTTAAGTCCATACAATGATCTCGACATTAGAGTTTATAAGTATGTTGGTTTAGTTAATACTTGGTTAAGTTTGGTAGATGATTTAGATTCGGTTGTCGCTTAAATTTAAGAACAGTACTGTTCTTCTTTACAATTCCATGAAGGTATCTTACAATTCTGTTATAGTGATATCCATCCTTATAGTGATTTAAGTAAAAATTAAGTATATTTCACTCTAGTTGAAACACTACATCTATCTATCTACTATATAATGGAAGGCCCGCATTCTCCATGGAGAAAACACGTGGCAGCCTGTTTAATTGACACCTGTCCACCTAAAAAGAATAGGAGAAAAAGAAAAAACCAAACGGGCCCTGAATTCCCGTCGTCTCTTCTTCCTCTTCTCTCTGTTACGCTTCGAATTCTCTAACTTCCTCGGTCTATCTAATCAACACGCCTTCATTTATATGTGGAGAATATGATTCGTCATGTTCTCTATAGGATGCTTCACTCCTTCATCCTCCGAAGAAGGTTTTTTAAAAGCCTCAGATCCAATGCCATTTTTGGCCGACGAAGCTTTTGACTACGGCCATCGTAGCTCCTATCCGACCTCTTCCGATGGATATTTCGTCGTTAAGCTTGATTGGCTTCAACAAGAATCTATGATGCTTTACATGCCAATACAGACTAGGAGGGATAAGTGAGTTTCCGATCTCGATTTCTCATGTGGCTAATGAAGTTTGGATATATCTTTATTTCAGTCTATTGATTTGTACTCAACATTCAGGTTTAGCTTTCATACAGGAGTTCACATATCAAAAAAGATGATCTTCTTGGTTAACAAAGAAAGAGCATCTATTACAAAACTCCTTTGACAAGGTACGATTTAAAGTATAATGAATGGGTTAGATAGAATACATGAATGGTTGGTTGTTATCCGTTTTGCTTTAGGTATTTGTCGACAATAGTTTGTAAACGAAAAATCCAGAGTGGAGGACATAGCTAAAGTTAGAGTTTTCCACACTAGAGCTTGCCATTCATGTGTATGTACAATACATAAGTAAACCATTGTTTAGAGCTCATTCGTTGTTTTAAACCTTTCTCAACTAAGTGTTCTTTTTCGTTCTGGAACAACAACAACTTGTTGTTGTCCTCTGAGTTTGAAATTTAGTTCAAGAGCCAAAAAAAAAACAAAAACTATGATGAATATAGTGTACTAGCATAAAAATGGATATAACTTTAGCCGACAAATTCTAGCAGAGCTTGAGAGCTTTGGTAAGAGATAGATTTCGAGATGGAGGATAGGAAGCGAAACTAGAAAAATAAGAGGCAGTAATATAGCTAACTTGGATTAAGTACTTGAAAACTACTTTCCTCAATATAATGTGGATTACCATCTCCAGCTTTAGTTCTTTTAGATGAAAGTTGGTATTTTTGTGATGGACAAAGATTGAGACGTTATTTAATTAGTCTTAATTTTGTCTCTAAATTAGCTTCTTTTGTTTCACATGATTTGGTCAACCTTGTTCAAGATTTGATTTTGAATCAGAAAGGTGGAAAGATGTGCTACAATAGAATCAAGGGTTGAATCGGTATGCCAATGCAGAGTCAGAGTGATTGAACCGATTTGGCTTGATTGTTGCTGTAAATGCTGAACATCGTTTGACGCGTTGAACTCGAGATTTAAAGAAAGTAACCAACTTTAACTTTTCCAGTCAGAAGCGGTTCTCTGCTACCTTCATGGCACCCTTCATCCCGCTGATTGCATGGCGTCTTTCAAGTCTTTACCACCTTGTTGGTAATATCAACTCTTTCTGCAATAAGATAGTTAATGGAAATACCATATGGCTGCAAAGTTGCTTTAGTAATGTTAATTGACTCTTTGGAGTTGTCTTTTTTTTTTAATTTTAGGGAGTTGACTTTTAAGTCTAGCTTTCACATTAGGTCTTCTATGTTTTTCCAAATGAAAAATCATGGATTCTTGTTCGAGGCAATGCTTGAGTAAATAAAAATGTAGCTATGTCTCAACCATGCTTTCTTTTGTATTGGTGAATGCGTTAGATTCTTTGTTTTGGCGAAGCTGTTATGTTTGTACCTCACTGAATTTGATAAAATGCAGAAACTTTCTTTTCCATTTGTTTAATGCATGAGAATGACTGTTTGAACTCATAGCTTGTGCTATAGGCATGCTGGAGTCACCTGGATCAAGGGGCACAAGCTTTATTTGTGTCTTACATATTGGTTGTTTAACAATATACAACACGTCAGGTAAGTGTGTCTAGATACATTCAAATATAGTATAGAAGAAACAGTGTCAAATTTTTCATAATACATCAAATACAAGAAATATTAGTGACTTTATTTTTTTGTTAGTTAGTGAATTATTAATCTTTTATAGTTATTTTTGCTAATTTCTCTTTAGAAAAGGCTTACCGAGTTTCAGGGCTTACAAACTTTAAGCTTGTTGTATGCAGTAACAATAAACTCTAACCATATAATTTCATTTATGTGTATGTTATCGCAGGTGTATCGCAGGTGTCTCTTCAAACTTAGGATTGAGTCCTCTCCAATTTGTATTTTATGGTTGTTTGAACTTAATAGAGAATGTTTTATGACCAAAATATAATTCAATTCACAAGTTAGTCATGTTTTTGAGGAAAACTATTTTACTTCCTTTGCTGATTTGCTCTCAAATTTAGATGTGAATTCGTTTACATGTTAAACTAATTACAAATATGTTCGTAAAAAAAGTTCAAACAATCTTAACAACAATCTACCGATCTCACATATCTTATATTATACCAAATCAAACAACAAAATCATAACTAAAATATGCTTAGAAACCATATACCGCGATACAACAGCAAAAATAGCATAATATGCGAGTCCTACCGATCTCACATATCTTATATTATACCAAATTAAACAACAAAATCATAACTAAAATATGCTTAGAAACCATATACTGCGATACAACAACAAAAATAGCATAATATGCGAGTCCTCCCCTGTGGACGTCGTTACCACAAGAATAGACCGTCATAAAATTACAATCCAATAAGAAAAATGATAACCAAACAAGGAGCTCATGGAAAGCAGCTGCAAAACTGGTCTGCAATTTTCAAGTAAGCTCCTCTCTCTACCTATTATCAATCTTTAATTCATATTCAACAAAAGCATAATCACATTATAGAAATGCCAACTTCTAAGAAAGTTTCGAATTGTTGTGTTCATGTTACAAATGGATATGTGTTTAAGTTGATGGAGTTTTATTATGGTGATTTTTAGAACTTAAGATTTAAGTGATCTTTTGTACATCAAAGCTTATATAATTTTTCAGTGTAGTACATGTACGAACACACCATAAGTTATGGCTCACAACTATACGGTTATATCAATATATGTGTTCATCAGAAGAAAATTCATTTTATAGATTCTTGACGGAAAGTGCAATTATTAAAACAAATGCTTTTGTTTCTGTCTGTGTTTTGACTTTTACCAGTTGGTTTATATTGTTCCATTTCTTAAAGCGAGAGTCTCAATAAAGTGCAAGTTCAAGGATAGATATCATAGTTAAAGGATTGGATAAAAACAAGAATAGGGTTTAAGACATTAATGGGGTTCGCCAATATAGATATATTCTTGTGTAGTTGTTTTCTCTGGTTCTCTTATTGATCATTGTAATGAGTCTCTTCGATCACACCACGGAGTAACCCGCAACTGAGACATGCAAAGAATGACTTTGTTTCTATCATTTTTTTCATTCTTCCAATGCAAATTAATCCACAAATTTGAAAGGGCGTAAACGTTGACCATCTTCTTTTTGCACTAAAGAATTATGCCATGATAATGCATACACATTTTATTTCATCATTCTCTCCCATAAACCATTAGCTCTCTCCTATTTGAATTAGTTTGTAGAGGTTTGTTCTGCACTTATTTTGTTGAGGTTTACTTTCACAGTTATTTTGTTTAATCTCATATATAGGGTAAAAAAATATGCTGCCGTGTTACGTACGTGGTAAAGGGAATTACCGATTAGGAAAGGTGTGAGATAAGGTTTAAGACAGTGCAAATAGTGAAGACGAAGAGAGGAGAAGCAATGAAAGATCCATAACCAAGTCTCTTATGGTCGTTTTTGTCAAACCTAAAAGCAAGTATTGTATCGTAAAGAAAATCATTCTCTGTCATCTTCCTCTTCTCACTAAAGTTATTGAATAACATTTTTCTTCCTTGTACTGCAAGAAAAATTGACAAAAAGAGCCTAACTCGCTAATATGGATATACTAATGAATGAATGCGAGGGAGAGGATTGTGTGAAGTACTTGAGAACTTTTTTCTATATGATTTTTGTCCTTCTCAATGATTGTTTTGTTTCTATAAATGTCGGGTTTTTAAGACATGTTTAAGAAAAGAAGTTTTATTAGGTGGTGAAGATAAAAAATATTTGAAAATTGTATTCGTATATTATTAAAACAAGAAGATTTATATTAGTTTCTGAGTTAGGGGATTGTCGGCATTGGAGAGGAAGGATTTGTTCTTTAAAGAACAAATAATAATAAGCAGCTTATGAATGCTCACCCAAATTTTTTACTTTTAACCCTAATGAAGTCAAGAGAAAATGTAAATTTGTGAAATAAATGTCTAGCCTAAATTCATATTTCATAAAATAATATGTTATTATGCAAAAAAGAAATTTATTTTTATTATGTATTAGTATTTGTAATTTTAAAAACAAATATAACAAAATACCCGCGCGTATCTCATCGATAATCTATTATTCATGAATCATGAATACGTGCCAATGCCTCCCTTAGCCGCATCTAAACCTAATAAATGGGTCAGACAAAAAAAAACACGTGCCGAGAAATGGTAGATCGAAAGTGACACTATCTGATATTGATCTATGAACGATTGGTAAATAATGCTAATATATTAGAAACGTGTGCCTCGTGATAGATATTAATGGTTCAGCTACTTCAGTATTTCTATAAATACATAATACAAAAACTCCAAGGACATATACTCAAAAAAGAAGAAAGAAAAATGTTTACAGAAGAAAAAAAGAAACGTAATTATGGAACAATCTTTGTCTATTGTTTCTTCTGTTTTTTTTTCGTTGTGGAAGTGGTAAGATTTGTAAAACCTTACTACAACCTTGATAACCTAAGTGAGACAGAAGGAGTGGTGGAAGGAAGTTTGTTGGACGTGGTGAGCTCAAATATGCTTCCATGTCACTTCTTGAGCTCTCGATCCGCCTCTGTTTCTGCTAAGGATCACCAGAAGCTCGGGGGACCAATAATCATATATATACAGAGATCGTCCTCCAACTTCGTACTGCGTGAAGTTCGAATCTTTTGCCAATATGTCAAACCTCATCAAGGATGGTGTGTACGAGTCACGTCCTTTCTCCATTGGTGGATACAACTGGTACGTACACAAAACGAAACTTTTAACTCAAAACCAATTAACTCAAAACCAATTACCAGTGAGTAGACAACTTATATTCTTTTTCTTTTTTTATTCTTATGTTGGATATTCTAACTTTGACAATAATGAGTGGATAAGCTTATATCTCAAATGTTGGATATTCTAACATGTTGCTCTAAATCCCATCTAATATTCTAATTTAACTATATATAATTTGGCCCTTTTGTTAAAAATGTTTTTAGGACGTTCCAAATCTACCCGAACGGGAACAGACCCGAGGCTGCGGCCGGATATGTTTCAGTTTATGCAAAAATCGATAACTCAAGTCTTATCGCCAATCCAAAAGATGTGTATGCAGAGATTAAATTTTTCGTCTATAGAAGGACTCTAGACCAGTACTATATGTACCAGGGTACTAACTAGAGAGTGGAAAATATATTTGATTGATCAATTTTGTGGTTTCTTCAGACTAATTAACTAGTTTTTATCGGTTTTGTAGAGACCGTTGCGCAACGATTTCATTTGTTTAAAACACAATGGGGAATGCCAAACTTTCTTCCGACTTCGTATTTCAAAGATCCGGGACTAGGTTTCATTTTCGACGGTGGACAAAGTGTGTTTGGCATTGACATCTTCGTTGCTGAACCTTTCGACAAATGGGAAGTTTTCTCTTATGAACAAAACATTCGTGACCCTATTTTCGACTGGAGACTCACCAATTTCTCAATCCGTTATCTCCACTTTTACTCTTCTGATTCGTTTGCTTCTGGAGGAAGAAACTGGTGAATCTCTCTTTCTCTCTCGCTATATTTAAAAATTCATGGAGATTTAGAGTATGTGTTAATGTATGTGATGGTGTGTTTAGGGAGTTGAAAGTGTATCCAAATGGAGTTGGATCTGGGACAGGCAATTCGTTGTCACTCTATTTGATAAGTGCATCAGGCGAAAATGGTTACGTGCAAGCCAAGTTACGAGTTATTGGATCCACTTCTGTAGAGAAGCTAGGTCAGTTTTTTTCACTCTTCATGTATTTAGACTATTGTAGAACAATGTTTTTAAATTGACTTTTAATTTATTACTATATATAGTGGAAGGAATGCCCAATGCAACAGAGAATGGATGGGGTTTCGACAAGTTTATGCCACTCGCAGATATCAGAGACACATCCAAAGGCTTCCTTGTCAATGATACTCTCAAAATTGAAGTCGAGATTGTGTCTTTCTCTAAAACCGACGCTATCTAATTAGAGTTTTTAGATGACCACTCTTTTGTGTTTTTCCTTTCTTTTAACCGGAGATAATAAATTCGATGGCCAAGTGAATTACTATATATCACTCTGTTTGTGTCTTTGTTCAATAATAAAAGAGTTGGAAGTTTTTTTTCTATGACAAACTTGATCAATCCAGTAGCAAACATCACATTATATACCAAATTAGACATGATTGCAGAATTATTTACATGGAGGAAGAAAGCAACATAGAGCTTGAAGAGATGATATCAGGGGATGTTTAATAATAATAATAAAAAAAAATCTATATATTGAAAAACATCTTCAAAAGTTGGAGTACAAATTCAATACATAAAAGTATTAAGTAACTTAAATTTAAAAAAAAAAAAAAAACAGAATGCTACCAAAAATTGATGATTCCTATTTCTATTTTTTAAGATTTTTTTTCCTCTACATTATAAAATTATTAAAACAGTCCATAAATTTCCTGATATTTATTTTACGATTAAAATATAAAAAAAAAAAACAAGTGTTTCCATCGCGATTTTAAAATAGAATTGGACACTTCCACGATGCTTCTAAATAAATAACTTTGGGAATAGCGTTTCAACAATACATCTAATAGATTCCAAAAATTTCGCTTCTGATTATGATTCCGAAACATGAATTGTCATTAGATAGAGTTTTCAAGCAACCTAATAAAGTATAACCAGGGTTTAGCCGTTTAGGACCATTAACAAATAACTGGAAAAAAAACAAGTGATGTGACCAAGTCAAAAGTGGAGATTGAAATATTTGGGAGGGGTACACATGTGAGAACATTTTACTTCATTAATTCTTACACGTTAAATCAACATATGTACAACTATTCTTTCGTATTTTTAAAAGGGCACTTGTCCGTCCTATTACAATGTCTATGTAAGTATTAGGGGTGGGCATTCGGATCATTGGTCGGATTCGGTACAGGTTTTCTGCATTTTCGAATTTTTGGATTGGGGTTTATTAATACCATTCAGGTATATTTCTCTAACGGATCGGGATCGGTTCAGATCCTTTCGGGTTTGGGTCGGATTTGCTATTGATTTTAAGATCCAAAACTCATCCAAAGTCCTATCGGATTCGGTTCGGATCCGGTTTTATCTGAACCCAAACATAAGTTTAAGGCCATTAATAACATTAAGATAAAGCCTAAATATATAAAGAAGGCTCAAATTCAAATATAAGACCAAAATGATGAAAAAACAAGTCTTATCCATTTAATAAGGTTCAAACTTCAAAAATTGTATAAAATGTGAAAGAAAAAAAATAAGAATATAAGTGGAAGATATACATTGTTTCTATATATTTGGTTTGTTCAGTTATTACTTCGGTTATCGGATATATCCGAAACCGAACCAAAATCCAAAACAAATTGAAAACCGTTCAGTTATGTAACAATAACCAATATAGATCCAAACCGCTTAATTTCTGTCGGGTTCGGTTTCGGATTTCGGATTCGGATAATTTGCCACCCCTAGTAAGTATAAGCATAATCTGTTATTGTTTCTTTTTTTTTTTTTTTTGAAAATAACATAATTTGTTATTGTTGTAGTAATGTATAATTTATATGTTATGTAATGCACCCAAAATATTACGTATGTGTATGTACCTATAATACATATATGTGAATACAAACGCATAAGATACATTAGCTTGTATATTTGACATTCAATTTCGTTTATACAGAGAGGGAGATACAAATATTTGATTGATCTTTTGTGGTTTCTTGAGACTAATAATAAGTAGTTTCTATCGGTTTTTGTAGAGACCGTAGCGCAACGGTTCCATTTGTTTAAAACGCAATGGGGAGCCAAACTTAATTGCGATTCTACTTTCGAATATTTGGGGTATGGATACATTTTGGACGGCGGACAAAGTGTGTTTGGCATTGACATCTTCGTTGCTCAACCTTTGAAGTTTTCTTTCGAACAAAACATTCGTGACCCTGTTTTCGATTGGAAACTCAACAATTTCTCTACTCGTGATCTTGACTCTTACACTTCTAATTCCTTTTCTTCAGGAGGAAGAAACTGGTGACTCTCTCTTTCTCTCTTGTCTAAAAACATTCACGGAGATTTAGAGTATGTGTTATATATTTGATGGTGTGTGTAGAGAATTGAAAGTGTATCCAAATGGAGCTGGATCTGCGACGGGTAATTCTTTGTCACTCTATTTGATAAGTGCGGCAGGCGAAAATGGTTACGTGCAAGCCAAGTTACGATTTACGAGTAATTGACCAGACCCAATCCACTCATTTATAGAAGCAAGGTTAGTATCTTTTCACTCTACATGCATTTAGACTATTTTAGATGCAATGTTTTTAATTTTAACTTTTGATTCACTGTTAAAATTTACGAGTAATTGACCAGACCCAAGCCAAGTTTTCTATATTTTCACTTTGGTTCACTGTGTTTCAATTATGTTCAATAATAAAAGAGTTGTGGCATTTCTACGTGTCAAACTTCAAATCCAATAGCATATATCACATTCAATACCGAAGTGGAAGGGATTTATACAATGCAAATGGTTTTAAAAAAGCAACATAGCTTGAAGAGATAGTAGGAGGGAACTTGGTTTGATGATATACAGAACCAAATTTATTTAATTTATATATCTTGGTTTAATAATAATGCCATGATCAGTTTCGCTTGGCAATGAACAAACCCCACTTCTGTTCACCACTTGAGCTCCTGAGTAGCTTTGATTTCCATCCGCCTACGATATCCTCGTAATCCTCTTTCGAGAAGTCGCTGATGAAGTCGTCCTTCTCCTTCTCCACTGCGTTCAGCTCTCGTTTCAGGACTCTCATGAACTGAAAAAGCAAGCAGCAAAATGATTTAAGATTCTTTTTTTAGGCATACGAGTCATTTTCAGAAGAGCACGAGTTTTTATACCTGGTCGGTTCTATCCTCTGCGATCACCTCATCGAATCCAGCATCTTTCAGCATCTGTCGTACCAGACAAGTTTAGCCGACTTTGCTGTATCTTAAGCAAGTA
This sequence comes from Draba incana, assembly GCA_963576765.1. Classification (NCBI taxonomy): domain Eukaryota; kingdom Viridiplantae; phylum Streptophyta; class Magnoliopsida; order Brassicales; family Brassicaceae; genus Draba; species Draba incana. The sequence continues at coordinate 24,722,939 of OY755215.1, forward strand.
GAAGAGGAGAGGAGTTCTATCTCTGTATATACCTGACCATACGCTTGTACACCATGAAGATCATAACCTCGTTGCTTGATGTAGTTTGCAAAATCTGGAGACGGGGTTTTGGGGCTTCTGCAATAATCGGTAATGAGAACTTTGCCTCCCGGCTTCAACCATTTGTAGAATGTTCTGAACAATGCTGGCTTGTCCTGAGAGTAAGACAAGCAGTTAATGAGAAAGCAGAAGCTACACAATGAAGCCATAAGGGAAGAAGAAAAAGCAGAAGCTTATACTTGGATATGGAGAATGGTGTCTCTGCTGTAAATAACATCAAATGTGTTATCTGGATACTCCTTCTTGGTGCAATCAGCTACTTCGAATTCTACAGAGCATTTCAGTCCTATCGCGTGTTCTAGGGCAAAAGAGATCATGTTTACAGATAGATCAATGCCCACAACATCCACGTCAAAATTCTCAGCCATGTAGAAATCCCCTCCTCCGATTCCGCATCCAACATCTAGAACTTTCTGGCCGGGTTTCAGATCCAGCAAATCCACAAATTCCTTTGTTGTCTCTATATCAAAGGTCAAAACAAAAGAGCAGAGTAAAATAAGAAGAAACTTCAAAATACAGAACCATGAATACTGCAAAGTTGATACAAACTCGCTGAGTAAAGAGCATACCGAGTCCCCCTGTGCTCACAAATCCTTGTCCAAAGACACGCTCATAGCGTAAGATACCACTAGACTTATACTGGACATTATCCAAGAAGCGTTGGAAGCCCCTGTCGTTATCCGAACTGACTTTTTGCCAAAGCCAGCATATCTGAAATTTTGTGAAAAAATCTGATATGAATCTGCTGATATGGAAGATACCACCAAAGGGTGGCTATAACATGAAGAGGTCTATTACCTGGTTCTGGTTCTTTTTGTTTCTCACATAAGCTCCAATGCATTTACAGCTAACCAAAGAGAGTTCGTACGAATTCCCATCATCGTCATTCATATGGCATTCTTTGAAAAGCTGAAAGGAATTCATGCACCAAAGAGAGTTTCAAAATAATTGTCTGAAACAAAGAATGGAGGGACGTAAAGGTAGCACACCTTTGTGTAAAATTTGGGTTCGCGGTAGTGAGTTGGGTTATACTTGCGTTTGTTATCACCAGACTGATGGAAGCAAGACTCCCGAAAGAAAATATACCCGCCAACCTTGGTCCATTGTAACATCTTTTTCGCCAAATCTTCAACCTGCAATTTGATGAAAAGACATAAACTTTGTCAAGGGATATAAATGAAAGATCAAAACCACTCTTGATATCGCAAAGTTAAATACGGACAGGTTACTTATTCTAAGTTTGTACTGTTGTAAAGTGGTTCATGCAGTAATAAGTTTAATGGTTACCTCCTTATCAGAGAGATACATTAGCAGCCAGTTGGAGAATATCAGGTCCATAGACTCATTTGAAAAGTTCATATCCGGGGATGTGACATCAGCGCACATAAATTTGATGTTCTTGTAGTGCTTATTAATGTTTTCATTCTGCAGAGAACACTCTCATGAGGGTAAAGAAAAACAAAACAAAAACTCGGTAAAAAGAAAAAGGCATGATCTTGATCTAACCTTTTTGATAGCACTATCAATGAAATCAACCGCAATGACCTGACCGGCCTTCCGAGCTAATTCACAAGTGAAACGACCAATACCGGCTCCAAATTCGAGTACTGTTTTCCCTTCAATCGATGGAAGAAGCGCAAGTATCTAAACAAAACACACAATTTAAGCTCTAGAAGAATCCACGAACCAAAATAACAAGGCTAATAAGGTTTGCTATTTGATGATTTCTATACCAAATGCATACTGAATAACTTTAAGGTCAGGTGAAATAACTTTATCTGAATAACTTTATATTACCTCAGGACGTTCTTCTTTATCGAGATCAGCCGCTTTCGAATCAAGCATCATGGACTCAACGCTCAAATCCGCAGAATGCTCTTTCCAGTAATTCTTCTGGATTTCACGCTCCTCCCCTGAAATTCGATCCAAATCATCTCATCAAATCAAATCAATGCTCAACGAATCGACCCAGAAACGTTATACATCCTATCTTCTATCTGCATTACAATTACATCGTCGTGATTTTCGCCAGAATACGAAGCCGGAAACTACACAAGGAAACAAAACGAAACGATTTCTCCACGAAGATGATGAAATCGATGAATATTATGAAACTATAATCCTTCGATGGCGATTCTAGATCTGGAGAAGCTCCTTGATCTGCGGTTATGGAGTCTACCATTCGGCTTCATCAACTCTTGAATCGATTTCTCGATTTCCTTCTCTCTGTCCAGTGATTCTGTGAAGCTCTCTTCGCCGAAGGTAGATGAAGCGGTTTAATCCAATTTCGGTTTACGTATTTTTTCTATTTCAAGGTTATAGATCGGTTTATTCACAACCGAACCGGGGACTTTTCGTTATCATGGATCCGAAAATCAAACACGGGGAAAAAAATATGGAGAGTGACGTTGGGCCGTTTGGAGAATCTAATTTGTCGTCATGTGCATACACGTGACATGACTTACACCGTCCGATTAGTTAGGACATGCATAAATGGAGTGTGTCCCACGGAAATTATTACCGCCATATTTACATACAAGGATTTTCGTATTTTTCTTTAATTGGAAAAATAAATTATGTACTACGTTCCAAGAAATATTATTTTGATTCCATTAGTTTTGTCGCACAAACTTTCCGATAATTTTAACGACTATCCAAAATTATGTTTACTAGATTTTGACCCGCGTGGGAATATAAATTTCAGTTTATTGTAGAATAAAAATATATTGTTTTACATCATGCATACCAAAAAAATATTAGATAAATAATTATGTCCACTAAAAATATTATTCGATCCATTTTTGAATCTTGACTTGAGTTTCTTAATATGTGATAGGTTTTACGTAAGTGTATACAAAAATTAAAAATGAAAGAAATTGATTTACAATAACGAAACTAAAAAGCAAAACATAATCTTATAATGTATGACAAAAAATGTAATCGAGTGATATACATCTTATATTTATAAAAATAAATGTTTTTCAATAACTCTATAAAATATATTTAAACCCAACTTTATCACTAACCAAAATACTACTAATTGAATCGGTTTGAGTTTTCTGGTATAGTAATAGATTTGATAAGTATATATTTGTCATCAATACCGCATATATATTAGAAATATTGAAATATGTAGATATTTCCACCATGCCAAATTGAAATGTTTTGATTGGTTAATTTAATTAATGTGTTTCTTAAGATCTTCTTTGAATAACATCTAGGATTAATATGTTCCTTAAGACTCTCTTTGAATGAAACCTATGATTTTTCACTTTTAGTGTCTCCTTAATTAATATATAAATGATATTTTTTTTGGTTCAAGCAATTGTACAACATTTTTTTTTTTTGCTAAAACAATTGTACAACATCTACTACGAATACATAAACAGATTTGAATTTATATGATTATATGTAACGCCATTAATCAGAATTGTGCTTTAGAAAGTAGAAACTCCTGTTTTCTATATTGATGTTTTCAACTTTTTCTTATTTTGTATCGTCTCGCTATCAAAATCTTTCAATGAATCCAAAACTTTAAAAAAAAAATCAATTTACGTACATCACGTGTGAATTTAAAAGGAGGGACTGGAGAGTAGATAAAGAGAAAGAAAGATAGGTTTCCTCTCAAATGATTTATGATTTATGGGTACCGAACTCAAATTAATTATAAAGTCGTTATAGTATAAATGTAAATTAACCAGCTCAATCTTACAACTAGAATAACACTTAAGGTTAAATAATGCTATTTAACCAATAAATAGTTAAATACACATTTCACGTTTTAGTAAATTCCCAGAAAAACAATGCTATGTGTTTATAACGAGATCATGTATTATAGAAAATAATGGAAAAGGAAGAAAGAATACGAGTACTAATGGTGGAATTACTGATAATGGACTTGTACAAAACAGAATATGTTAATGTTAAACGTACAACTAAAGTGATTAGTCTGTTGGACAAAATTTCGAATTGCTATGTCCTTTAATGAAAATTGAGGATATTGTGGGATTTGTTACGAACAACTGAGGAAAATGAAGAGCAAATCATACCTAAGTTTTGGGAGAAAGAAGAAGAGATCGTGTTGCCATTAGTGTGACTGTGAGCCATTAGCTATTGACAAGAAGAAAGACAGATCAGAGCTTTAGGTTTTATTTTTGTGTGTTGTTCCTTCCGATCTTCTTCTCAATATATAGAGAAGAAAAATATGATTCTTTTTTAATGTTCTTATATTTTTATTTTCTTTGCAACTATGTCCATTTTCTTATAATAATTATTATTAAAAACTATAAAAGAAAACATGTCCAGAATTATTTTTGGCAACAGAAGTTTTATGCTTTTTACTACCGTACAAAGATCAATACGATGTAAATAATTAAGTTCCATGCAGATATAAACAAAAGAAAATATATTCTACCTAACAGTCACTAAGGTTTAGAGATATGTATGAAATTCTTTAAGGATTTTTGGATTTGGAAGCCGGTTATAATCTAAGATTCAAATTTTAAGAAGAAGAAGGAAAAAAAGATTCACGATTGTTTTCTGTGTATGAGACAGATCACTAATTTCAATATAATTACGTATGGACTTTTTATATAAAAACAAATAGATTTGCTACAGAATTATTGTTGAGCTTTAGACATACACCACCGCCTTCTATTCGCTTGAATCTAGCTTCGATTCAGCTCAGATCAAGCATAAACAAAGACAATGAAGATCGATTGATTTTGAGAGAAAGAACGAAGAGAAATTAGAGAAGAAGACACAGAAACTATTTTCGATACCGGTTCCGGTATGGATACCGTATCGAACCAGGAATCCCAGCAATCCACTATAAATCAACCCTTAACTTCTCACAGAGATTGAGAGCTCAAGAGAATACAAAACTTGTCGTTGTACAGAGACTTTCTCTTCATATATATCCAAAAGAAGATCTAACTGCAAAACCTCTAATTTTCCTAGTGTCTCTCATCACACGTGACACACATACGTGTATGACTCAAAACGTAATTCCTGGTTCTCTAAATGAGATTAAACCAGACCTGCAATATATGTTAATTTCAACAAACTCCACCTTAACATAATTGCAGGTTTACCTTTGTGAATTTCTGCTTCTTCTTTTCCTTGATTCCCGAAACCTTCTCCAATGCTCTAACACTTGAGAACCTCCAATAAGTCCAAAGCTTCATTGAACTTATTAACCTGGACTACCTTGGTGAGAATATCAGCTGGATTTCTTGAGGTTGCTATCTTCAGAACTTCAATAACTCCAGAATTCACCCAGTCCCTTACAAAGTTAAACTTTGTAGCCATGTGCTTTGTGCGTCCATGATACACATTGTTTTTAACCAGACATATGGCACTTTGAGAATCACACCAGATAGAGATTGTCTCTTGCTTGAAACCAAACTCATCTAGTAAACCTCTCAACCATATTCCTTCTTTTACTGCCTCAGTAAGAGACATATATTCTGCCTCCGTAGTAGATAGAGCAACCACAGATTGTAAACTTGATTTCCAGCTCACTGTGTTACCTCCAACAGTAAAAACATATCCTGAAATCAATCTTCTTCCATCCACATCAGCTGCATAATCCGAGTCACAATATCCTTTAAGTATCAATTTATCTTCTCTTGTGTATGTCAAACACAAATTCAAAGCTCCTTCAATGTACTTCAATAACCATTTCACAGCCTCCCAATGTATATGACCCAGTTTGCTCATGTATCTACTCACAATTCCAATAGCATAAGCCAAATCAGGTCGTGATCCCACCATAGCATACATTATGCTACCTACTGTACTAGAATATGGATTAGTATCTGTATCTATGCACTCAGACTCATCCTTCACCGCAGCCAACTTGAAATGAGCTCCAATAGGTGTGTTTACACTCCTAGCATCATCCATTCTGAATGTATGAATGACTTTCTTCAAGTAATCCACCTAAGACAGAGTAAGAGTCCCTTTCTCTCTGTCCCTAACAATCTCCATACCCAGAATCTTCCTTGCTGGCCCTAAATCTTTCATATCAAACTCAGAACTCAGCATCTCCTTCAAACCTTTAATCTCCTTCACACTCTTAGATGCCACCAACATGTCATCAACATATAATAACAGATATTGATAGCTTTCTCCATTTTCCTTCCTGATGTTAGCACATTGATTATGCTCACTTCTTAGAAAACTTTGAGCTAACATGAATTGATCAAACCTTTTATTCCATTGGCGTGGAGATTGTTTTAGACCGTAAAGAGCTTTCTTTAGCCTACACACCTTATCTTCACTTCCCTTAACAACGTAACCTTCAGGCTACTCCATATATAACTCTTCTTCTAATTCACCATGGAGAAAAGTCGTTTTAACATCCAACTGTTCTAGCTCTTAGTCTTAATTCACAACCACGGATAATAGAGTTCTTATAGAGGTATGTTTAACTACAGGAGAAAATACCTCTTGATAGTTTATTCCCTCCACTTGACTATACCCTTTAGCCAAAAGTCTTGCTTTATGCCTTCCCTCTTCTATTCCAGATTTAATCTTGAACACCCACTTGTTTCCAGTTATCTTCCTTCCTGGTGGTTTATCCACTATATCCCAAGTGCCACTCTTCAACAATGAGTCCATTTCTTCATCAGACGCTACTATCCATTTATCTTTACTACTACTTTCCATAGCTTCTGAGTAACTACTCGGCTCATCATTCTCAATCAGTTCAGAAATAAAGAGAGCAAAGGCAAACCCATTTTCATCAGTAAACCTCTTAGGTTTTACTATGATACGCCTTTCTTTGTCTCTTGCAAGCTGAAAATTCCTTAAAGAATCTTCTACAGTTGATTCTTGAACAGCTTCAGGAACTGATGCAGTTTTAGTTTCTTCTTCATCATCCGAATCTCAAACTACAATCACATCTCCTTGGTTTTATCACCTGTCTTTCCTTTCTCTACCTTCTTAGTTATATGATATATCATGGTTTTTACCCATTTAAAGCCATGATATAAGTATGTTTTTGGAGTCTTTTGGGTGTTTTCTGTGTCTTTTAGAGTCTTTGCAGGTAAATATGGAATTTGAGCTAAAGGGAAGATTTTGGAACATTTTGGAACATCAATAAAGAAAATGCTAAAGGATCAAGGCTATGTCGATCGACGGAGCAAGATGAGCGTCGATCGACACGTGTTTGGCGTTTCAAGAAGATTTGGACAGAAGGTCTAATGTCGATCGACAGGAACCTCTGTCGATCGACACGTGTTTTTAATGAAGACAGATCTTTCACGGGCCCAAGTTTCCACACGTTTCTCCTAAAGCCCAATCCGATTTTTACCTCTTGTATATATAGTTTTGCCTAGGTTTTTATGAAAGGAGTGCTATTCTATTGAGACTTAGCAAGAGAGAGATTGAGAGCTTTTAGGGAGACAAGTCAACTCTTTTCAGAGATTTCATTTTCGAACCCTTTTGTATCTCTATCTTTATCTTTTAATGCAGTATTATTCAGTTATTATGCTTGTTTCAATCGTCATGTCTGAGTAATCCATTAGTTAGGTTTAGGGTTTTCAAAGGCTGATGATAAATTTTTAGAACTTTATTAATGTTGGGATCAATCTAATCTGAGTTCTTCACCTTGATAGTTTTAATTCTATTTTAGGATTGATCACCCTGAATTAGATATGATAGGTTGATGGATAGATGCGATAGCATTATTTGTTAGCTGGAACAATATCATAGGTGAGCAGAATTACCTGGATGCAAAGGAATTTGGTTTAGGAATTCTGTGAACAATCAAACTAGAACTTAATGCTTGTTTAGATTCAATAGATTTGCAAAGGAATTTGGAATCTAGGGGTCTAGGGATAGATAGTTTCTGCAACGGAAGTTGATTAGCTTTACATTCGTGTTTGAGTTCAAGAACAGCTCTTAATAAATATCCCGACAGTAATTTAGTGCTTAATTTAGAGTCATGCCTGCGAAATATCCGATGCCTAATGCTTCGTTTCATTGAATTAAACAACAACAACCATCGTTTGCTTTCTTCTACTTACTTGCATTTACATTATACATTATTTACTTAGCATAATTCAAATTTGGAATTTCATTCTGTGAATCTTTTCCCTGTGGATTCGATCCCTAAGTACTACTACGATCTCTTAATTTGAGAGAGTAGCTCTGGGTAAATTTGAGCACACCAAATTTTGGCGCCGTTGTCGGGGATTTTGATTTCACGATTAGAATTGCAATACTAGAGTTTTGTCTAAGTTTTTCTTTTTTGTTTTAGTCTACTAACTAGTTTCTTTCCTTTGTTCTTTTTGTTTTGGGTTTCAGGTGTATGCCAAGGCCTGTCACAAGAAGCACAACAGACAAGGAATTGGTTGGATTTGATCTTGATACTTTAGCTCTTCTTGAACGAACGAACTACAAAGCGGCTAGAGGATCTAAGATGGCAGACGCTCAGATACCACCGATTGTCTTGATAACTGGAGCAGACGGGGTTCTGCGCGACCCAGAAGGGAACGTTTACAATGCAGCTGGGCAAAGGCTTGATGATGCTGGGAACGCAATTGTGCAACCGCTTGTTCAGGGAAACGCAGGTGGCAGAAACGGACGTGGTCCAACTTTGGGTGATTACAATCGCCCCGATCAGTTCTATGCCAACCGATGTGCTATTCGCCCACCTCCGTTTCAGAGAAACGACTTTGAGCTAAAACCGGCATTCTTCAGTCTTGTAGCTCAGCATCCTTTCCATGGGCTTCCACACGAACACCCAATGGACCACATTGAGAAGTTTGAGGATTTGGCATCAAGCATTAAGAGCCAAGGAGTGTCAAGTGACTACCTGTTCTGCAAGCTCTTTCCCTACTCACTGGGAGGAGATGCTTCTTATTGGCTCAAACAGCTCGAGCCTGGATCTTTGACCACTTGGGAGGACACCAAGAATGCCTTCCTCAACAACTTCTTTGATGATGCAAGGTCTGAAGATTTGAGGATGAAGATTGCTACTTTCCGTCAGCATGATACTGAGGCATTCAAAGCTTCATGGGCTCGATTCAAGTCTTATCAGAGAGATTGCCCTCATCATGGATTCACACCAATCCAGTTGCTTAGGATTTTCTTCAATGGAGTTGATTGGAGGTATCAGATGACCTTAGATGCTGCGAGCAGTGGAAATTTCACTACTAACTCAGCGGAGGATGCCATTGCGCTCATCGAGAACCTAGCCTCAAGCAACAGTAGCAAGAACGCAGATTTCGAGAGGAAGAAGCTCAGTGGCGACAAAGGTAGTGGTCAGTTTGCTCAGGAAGTCAAGGCCAAGATTGATGATGTGCATAACTTTCTAGTGGGAAAGAAATCAGTTCACTTTGCTGCAGAGGTTGAGACTTTCGAACCAGAGGTTGAGAATGAAGAAGAAGGAGTGAACTACGTCAATGGAACTGGATTTCAGAGTCAGAGGTATGGGAATCAGAATGGGAACAGAGGTTATCAGAGCAATTACCATAATAACGACTTTCAGAAGCCGTTTCAGAGCAACTATCAGAAACCTTCAAGCCCGAGCTATTAGAAGAATGACTTTCAGAAACCTTTCCAGAGCAATAACTACACAAGGACATATGGTTCTTCTTCTTACCAAACGCCTCCTGCTAAGACTCCTAATAGTGAGATGAAGTCGATGCTTGAGCAGATTTTAGAGGGTCAGCAGAAGTTGACTGTGAACTTCAATGGAAAAATGGATGCTATGTACCAGGATCTGAACGGGAAGTTTGAGGCGTTGAACACCCATGTCAAGAAGTTGGACACTCAGTTTGCTCAGTCGGCAGAGAACTCGCGAAGACAAGAGGGATTTCTTCCGTCTAGGACTGATTCCAATCCCAAGCATTCAGTTGCTGCTATCACCACGAGGAGTGGAAGGACTCTCCAAGGGCCGAAATTGACTAAGAAATTGAGTGCAGAGCAGTTGGACGAGCTTCAAGAGGTTGAGGACGAAGAAATTTTGGCAGATGCTACACCGTCGATCGACAGGGATGAGCGTCGATCGACAGGGCCTGAATTCCACGATTTTGAAATTTTTTCAGAGACTCAAGCGTCGATCGACACACCTACCCACGTCGATCGACACGGCTCCCGAACAGAGCCTCCTTTGTCAAAATCTTCAGATAAGTCGGAGGAGAGAGTCTACAAACCCAAGTTGCCTTACCCTAGGAGGGAGAGGAAGTCTAAGGTCGAGCTAGCGGATGCTAAGTGCAAAGCTATTATGGATAAGCTTGTTGTTGAGCTCCCTTTGATTAATGCAGTTAAGATAAGTCCAGTGATCCGAAGATACGTGAAGAGGATGGTCACTAAGAACTTGGGGTTTGAGGAAGGAGCTTCAATGATTTCAGAACAAGTGAGTGCAGTGATTCAGAACAAGATTCCAGAGAAGCTCACGGATCCAGGGAGTTTTGTGTTGGATTGTTTCATCTTCAAGGATAGGTTCCCAAGATCTTTATGCGATTTAGGCTCAGGTGTCAACCTCATGCCACTGTCTATTGCTGTTAAGCTTGGAATGACTGATTTCCAGCCTACTAGGATCTCTCTTATCCTAGCCGACAGATCAGTAAGGATCCCAGAAGGAGTACTGGAGGATATCCCAATCAAGGTTGGAGAGTGCTTGATCCCTACTGATTTCGTGGTCTTGCAGTACAGTGAGGAGCCAAAGGATCCACTTATTTTGGGCAGACCTTTCCTAGCCACAGCTGGTGCTATGATTGACTGCAAGGGAGGCAGTATTACTTTAAGCGTGGGGGATCTTGAGATGAAGTTTGAGATGGACAAGCTAATGAGAAGACCTACCATAGATGGTCAAACATTCTTTGTGGACACGCTCACTGACCTCGCACAGGAAGTTTTCAACGAGGTGCATCCCATTGATCCTTTGGAAAGGACTTTGGTGAACTCTGTTATAGAGGAAGATCAGCTTGACGAGGACGCGAGAGGATATGCAAGGATGTTGAGTACTAGCAAGGAATTGAAACGGTTAGTCTTTAGTGCTGATTTGGGAGTGACTTCAGTGAAAACCACTAAGGATAGTGACTGGAGTGAACAAAAAGCTCCAAAGCTTGGACTCAAGCCACTTCCAGCTGGGCTAAGGTACGCATTTCTTGGTCAAAATTCCACTTATCCAGTTATTGTTAGTGCTACTTTGAATAACGTGGAACTCGCATTACTACTGAACAAGCTGCGCAAATTTCGCAAAGCTCTTGGGTACAGTTTAGATGATATTGCAGGTATCTCCCCAGAATTGTGCATGCATAGGATCCATCTTGAGGATGAGAGCAAATCATCTATTGAGCATCAGAGGAGGCTTAATCCAAACTTGCAGGAAGTTGTCAAGAAGGAGATCTTGAAACTTCTTGAGGCCGGGATCATCTATCCCATTTCAGACAGTGTTTGGATTAGCCCAGTTCATGTCGTGCCGAAGAAGGGAGGAGTTACAGTGGTGAAGAATGACAAGAATGAGCTGATTCCAATGAGAACTGTGACTGGACACAGAATGTGCATAGACTACCGAAAGCTCAACGCAGCCACCAGGAAGGATCACTTCCCGTTGCCTTTCATTGATCAGATGCTGGAGAGGCTTGCGAATCACCCATATTACTGTTTCCTTGACGGATACTCGGGATTCTTCCAGATCCCCATTCATCCAGAAGACCAGGAGAAGACTACGTTTACATGTCCATACGGCACCTTTGCATATCGCAGAATGCCCTTTGGACTCTGCAATGCTCCTGCAACATTCCAGCGGTGTATGATGTCTATCTTCACCGACATGATTGAGGACTACATGGAAGTCTTCATGGATGATTTCTCAGTGTATGGTGATTCTTTCGAGGGCTGTCTTGGGAACTTGGAGAAGGTGCTTGCTCGATGCGTGGAGAGGCACTTGGTTCTGAACTGGGAGAAGTGCCACTTCATGGTGAGAGATGGCATAGTACTTGGCCATAGAGTTTCAGCTGATGGAATCGAGGTTGATCGCGCAAAGATCGAAGTGATGACAAGTCTTCAACCGCCCACCTCAGTCAAGGAGATTCGCAGTTTCCTTGGACATGCTGGATTCTACAGGAGATTCATCAAGGACTTCTCCAAAATCGCTCGCCCGCTCACCGCTTTGCTCTGTAAGGATGTTAAATTTGACTTTGATACTGATTGTTTATCTGCTTTTGAGCAAATTAAGCAGGCTTTGGTGAGTGCTCCCATCGTGCAACCTCCAGACTGGAATCTACCATTCGAGATTATGTGTGATGCCAGTGATTTCGCAGTGGGAGCTGTTTTGGGTCAGAAAAAGGACAAGAAGCTTCACGCTATCTATTATGTAAGTAGAACACTTGATGAGGCGCAGAGGAATTATGCGACGACGGAAAAGGAACTGCTGGCTGTGGTTTTTGCCTTTGAGAAGTTTAGGCCATACTTGATTGGAGCTAAGGTGATAGTGCACACGGACCATTCCGCACTCAAGTATCTAATGCAGAAGAAAGATGCAAAGCCAAGATTGTTGAGGTGGATTCTCCTTCTTCAGGAATTCGACATAGAGGTTAAGGATAAGAAAGGAGTGGAGAATGGTGTCGCAGATCATTTGTCGCGCATTCGGATTGAAGACAGCATTCCCATTGATGATTATTTTCCAGAGGAAAACGTCCATTTTCTTGAGATTGGGTCCCAAGCGAGTAAGGATGCGATTCGACAGAGTAAAATTGATCCAGAGACCTACCTGTCGATCGACGAAGACCCGTGTCGATCGACACGGGATTTTAAACTCGAATCCAAAATTTCTCCAGAGACGAGTCTGTCGATCGACAGTACCCTATGTCGATCGACACGAGCTGCGACAATCGGATATCAGGTACGCTGACATTGCCAATTACCTAGCTACAGAGGATGTTCCTAGTGACCTTAAAGGCTATGAGAAGAAGAAGTTCATGAGAGAGCTTAGGAGGTATTACTGGGATGAGCCTTACCTCTATAGGCCTTGTTCAGATGGTCTCTACAGGAGACGTATTGCAGAGAGTGAGACTAGAGGAGTGCTATATCATTGCCATGGTTCTGAGTACGCAGGACACTTCGCCACTTTCAAGACTGTCTCCAAGGTTCTACAAGCAGGTTTCTGGTGGCCTACGATGTTTAAGGACGCCAATGCCTTTGTTTCACAGTGCGATGCTTGTCAGAGGAGAGGAAAGATCAGCAAGCGACACGAGATGCCACAGAACTTCATCCTTGAGGTTGAAGTCTTTGATTGTTGGGGCATTGATTTCATGGGTCCGTTCCCGTCTTCTTATGGAATGAGTATATTTTAGTCGCGGTGGACTATGTCTCTAAGTGGGTTGAGGCAATTGCTAGTCCGACGAACAATGTTGTGGTGGTTATTAAGCTGTTTAAGACCATCATCTTTCCGCGTTTTGGAGTCCCCAGAGTTGTCATCAGTGATGGTGGAACACATTTCATTAACAAGGTTTTCTCTAACCTTTTGACTAAGTATGGTGTTCATCATCGAGTGGCTAGTCCCTATCATCCTCAGACGAGTGGGCAAGTGTAAGTCTCGAACAGGCAGATTAAGGAGATCCTTGAGAAGACTGTGAGTGTTACAAGGAAGGATTGGTCTAACAAGCTGGATGATGCATTATGGGCTTACAGGACAGCTTACAAGACGCCCTTGGGAACTACTCCTTTTCACTTGCTATATGGGAAAGCATGCCACCTTCCAGTGGAATTAGAGCACAAGGCAGCCTGGGCAGTGAAACAAATGAACTTCAACATCAAGCCTGCTGTCGAGAGGAGATTGATACAACTGAACGAACTGGATGAAATCAGACTTCAGGCCTATGAGAACTCCAAGATATACAAGGAGCGCACTAAGTCTTATCATGATAAGAAGATCATCTCCAGGAAATTCGAGCCAAACGACCAGGTACTCCTGTATAACTCTCGTTTACATATCTTTCCTGGCAAATTACGCTCTCGTTGGTCTGGTCCCTTTACTATCAAGGCAGTTAGGCCTCATGGAGCAATCGTTCTACTAAGTCCAAAAGGGAATGAGTTCATTGTCAATGGCCAAAGGGTGAAGCACTATTGGGCGAAAGCCGAGATTCCAGCAGGGAACATTGTTCCTCTAGACGACGCACCTGTCGCCTAGACCTGACAGAGTCAAGCTAACGACTGAAAACAAGCGCTGAGTGGGAGGCAACCCACTGGTAAGTCTATTTAAGTTTTGATTTTCGTTTTGTTTTACTAACGTTTTACTTAAGTGTTTCAGATTCAGTAAAAAAAAAAAAAAAAATATATATATTTGATGAGTTTAGACAGAGAGGTCAGTGTCGATCGACAAGCCTCTATGTCGATCGACACGAGGCGCGGACAGCACGAGGTAATTTTTTCTATAAAACCTAACTTTGTTCTTCACTTTTCTAAAATCCCCATATCGCAAAAACCTCTTTTCCATCGCATCTCTCTCGATTTTTCACCAAATCCAACGATTTCTTACTCTATTCCACACGATTTCTCGCCCTCTTTTCGATTCTAGTCTCCGTTTTCACGATCTGCAAGGTATGTGTCTCGAAATCCTCTCCTTTTATTTAGGCGCGAAGGTTTGAAATTCAAATTCCATCTCGATTCACTTTGTTTATTTTGTTCGATTCGTCCTTAATAGGCTTTTTGCTAGTGAATTAGAGGAACCCATGTACTTGAATTGAGTTGTTCATCAATTGTTTCGGAATTTAGATGATTTGTGATAAAATTTTGATGAACCATTAATTTAGAAAGAATTGGGTTGACTTCGCTGATGCATAGTGGTTAGGAATGATGATTTTGTTGAGATATTGCTTTTAATTACCATGACTCACCAATCGAATCCGGAAATTTTGATCTTCTGAAAACTGTCCCAAAAACAGCCGTGTCGATCGACATGATTATTATATGTCGATCGACATGATTATTATATGTCGATCGACATGATTATTATATGTCGATCGACAGGACCACTCCTGTTTCAAAATTTCGACTGATTTTTGATTTTGGTATTTGTCTCTTTTGTGATCTGCAGATGGCACCTAAAGTTCCTCCAAACAAGGGCAAACGTGCTAGAACCGATCAGGGATCGAGTTCTCAACAGATTCCTTACACCATTACTCGCCATGCATCACCGGTTTGGCCAAGGGGTGAGAACACACCATTTGCAGTTGAATTTGAATCCGAGACGAAGACTCTGAAGAATGTTTTGCAAAGCAAGGAGGTTGACAATCGTGAGCTTCGCAGCAAATGGGATGATTACAACTCTTTGCTCTACAATGAATGGTTGAAGGTACCAATGGCGCCCACCAAAATTCCCCACCATCTCGCCATGGCTAAGCTGACTATCGAGGATGAAATTGAGACATTATTGGCGAGGGCAGGTTTGACAACGATAGCGACTCGCAACGATGGTTTGTACCCCGATTTGGTCAGGCAGTTCTTTGCCTCGGTGAAGTTGGGTTCTGATGCAACGAATGATGAGGAAAGGAAAGATCCAAAGAACTTCAAGATGACCTTCTGCGCCAATGGGAACCGGTATGGGATTTCTGCTAAAGAGATTTCCAGGATTTTCGAGTTTCCTGAGGTTCCAGCTGGGGACCTTCCGTCGGATATTGATGGAGGAGTGCAAACACTTTGGCATCTTATTGGTGCTGGTTCTTACATCGTGGGCAGTTCTACGCACTCGGACATACGTCATCCGGTCATCCGTTATCTGGTTCGGTTGTTCTCCACTACTATCTTGTGCAAGTTGGAGCCAGGGAAGTTGAGGAAGCATGAGCTGGTTCTGCTTTCTTACGCTTTGAGAGACCTCGTACCTAACGAGACATGGGCCACTGGGTATCAACCCAACATGGCAATGGTTTTCATGGATTATCTACACTCGTTGAGGCACACTCCACTCACGGCTACCACTTTCGGTAAGAATAAATTTACTGCGGGGAACATGCTTACACCGATATTCAGGCGATGCAAGATCTCCTTTGTTGGGTACTCCTATGACACCACGCTCGGGTTTGTGGACGAGGAGCACATGAAGAACGCCCACTGGATCAAGACTGAGTATCCTATGAGTTGGGTTTTCCCCATTGCTTTAGGCCAGCCCAGGATGGTAGAGATTCGGAAGGTTAAGGACTTGATGCCAGTCACTACGAATGCATCTCTTCTATCTTTTGCGCCCGCAGAGGAGTTGATTCGACCGGTAGAGGCAACTAGGAAGATAACGACTAGAGGAACCAGTCTTTCACACGCTAGCACTTCTGCACCACCACCAGAGCACCTCCATGTTTTCCCTTCAGCTCCACGTGGTAATCTGAACGAGGAGGAGCGATTTCAGTGGCTTACTCGCGCACTTCAGTCGACTTGGGATGTTTTATCATGTCGGTCCAATTGTGTTCGTCCTCGCACTCCATCTCCATGACCATCTCCATCACCATATTCTCCAGCCACGGAAGAGGACGACTAGATCTCCTTTTCACTCTATCCTTTTTCTTTTTCTTTTTGCTTTTATCTTTTCTTTTTGCACTATTTGAGTCATTTTTTGTTTTCTTTTGAGTCCGTTTGTTTTGATTTCTCAGGATTTTAGAACTTGATCATCTTTATTTATGGATTACCTTGTGTTTTCCTTTTGACCGTTTGTTTATTTCGATGTAGAAGCAGTTTCTAACACTTGATCAAACCTTTAAAATGGTTTGCCATCATGCAAACTTTCGTCAGAGACTCCACCGTCGATCGACGGGGACCTCTGTCGATCGACGGCCTTCATTATAAACATCACAGAATTTTGACGGGGACCTCACTGTCGATCGACAGTCATGTGTGTCGATCGACGGAGTCTTCAAAAAATCGGTACAATTATTCTTCTCAATCAAGTTCCATTTTCCTTTGATTTCTTTCGCCAATCTCGGGCTACATAACACTGGGGACAGTGTTGTTTAAGTCTGGGGGAGGTAGTTGCTAATTATTGTGTTCTGTTTTGAGTTTTTATCGAGTCAGTCCGGTTTTTATGTTTTATTCGGGTCGAAATTCCCCCTTTCCACTTGCTTTGAACAGCACTCATGGACCATTATCAACGCGAGTTAGATGGTTTTATTAGGTGGGTAACTGATTGTAGATCGGTTTAACGGAGCGAGTTCAGACTTTTGGAGAACGCCAGAAACGATGTTGCAAACCCCCCCCCCCCCCCCCCCCCCTAATGAACTTTAAATCTCTTGTCAAGGGCATTGGTTATCATAGGACTTGATTCAGCCTTCAACACTTGAAAGCGAGGAAGGACCGCTCTTGAAACTTCTTCCCAGTGACGGATATAATTGTCCTAGATCTGGTGGTAAAGGACCCTCTGCTGAGGTAACCGCCATCATCAAAAGCCTCATAGAACAATAGTAATGAGAGGTGATCTAGAGAAGTCATAGAGATGCCAAGGAAAGTAAAAAAAAAAAAAAAAAAATAGAGAAAAAGGCATTGCATCTCTATGATATTCCTTAAAAGGATACAATTTCAGTGGGAAGAGAGAGGGTGAAACGCAGGAAAGTGTTAAAGGAGGTGAAAGAATCTAGAAGGTCCAGCGATCGATATTCCCTTGATGAGACCGCACCTAATTGATTAAAGGGGTTTGCAATAGAAGAGTCTGAGATTTTCTAAGGGGTATGAGTTTAATCTGGAGGACTGCTAAACTTTTAGGGACACATCGAAATATCACCGGTTAGCTGTGCAGGGGTATGTGGTTCCTAAAGGAGTGATTACATCTGTTTTGCTTAGGGACAAGCAAAAAGCTAAGTCTGGGGGAGTTGATATATCATAGTTTTTACCCATTTAAAGCCATGATATAAGTATGTTTTTGGAGTCTTTTGGGTGTTTTCTGTGTCTTTTAGAGTCTTTGCAGGTAAATATGGAATTTGAGCTAAAGGAAATATTTTGGAACATTTTGGAACATCAATAAAGAAAATGCTAAAGGATCAAGGCTATGTCGATCGACGGAGCAAGATGAGCGTCGATCGACACGTGTTTGGCGTTTCAAGAAGATTTGGACAGAAGGTCTAATGTCGATCGACAGGAACCTCTGTCGATCGACACGTGTTTTTAATGAAGACAGATCTTTCACGGGCCCAAGTTTCCACACGTTTCTCCTAAAGCCCAATCCGATTTTTACCTCTTGTATATATAGTTTTGCCTAGTTTTTTATGAAAGGAGTGCTATTCTATTGAGACTTAGCAAGAGAGAGATTGAGAGCTTTTAGGGAGACAAGTCAACTCTTTTCAGAGATTTCATCTTCGAACCCTTTTGTATCTCTATCTTTATCTTTTAATGCAGTATTATTCAGTTATTATGCTTGTTTCAATCGTCATGTCTGAGTAATCCATTAGTTAGGTTTAGGGTTTTCAAAGGCTGATGATAAATTTTTAGAACTTTATTACTGTTGGGATCAATCTAATCTGAGTTCTTCACCTTGATAGTTTTAATTCTATTTTAGGATTGATCACCCTGAATTAGATATGATAGGTTGATGGATAGATGCGATAGCATTATTTGTTAGCTGGAACAATATCATAGGTGAGCAGAATTACCTGGATGCAAAGGAATTTGGTTTAGGAATTCTGTGAACAATCAAACTAGAACTTAATGCTTGTTTAGATTCAATAGATTTGCAAAGGAATTTGGAATCTAGGGATCTAGGGATAGATAGTTTCTGCAACGGAAGTTGATTAGCTTTACATTCGTGTTTGAGTTCAAGAACAGCTCTTAATAAATATCCCGACAGTAATTTAGTGCTTAATTTAGAGTCATGCCTGCGAAATATCCGATGCCTAATGCTTCGTTTCATTGAATTAAACAACAACAACCATCGTTTGCTTTCTTCTACTTACTTGCATTTACATTATACATTATTTACTTAGCATAATTCAAATTTGGAATTTCATTCTGTGAATCTTTTCCCTGTGGATTCGATCCCTAAGTACTACTACGATCTCTTAATTTGAGAGAGTAGCTCAGGGTAAATTTGAGCATATCATTATGTCTACAAGAACTTGTCTACCTTAAACTTTCTCAGAATTCTCTGTCACATCTTCTTTAGACTTTTGACCCTTAATGTCTTTGTAGACTAAATCCTCTTGAAAAACAGCATTCCTACTTATCACATGCTTTTTTCTTCTACTAACCATATCTTGTATCCCTTAGTACCAGGAGGATAACCAAGAAACATTCCTTTCAAAGCTTTATGCTTCAATTTCCCTTGATCCGTATGGACATACACCACATAACCAAATCGCCTTAAATGTTTGTAACCAGGTTGCTTTCCAAGCCATAACTCCTTGGGAATACAATTATCTATGGCTGAAGATAGTGTCCTATTAATAAGGTAAGCAATAGTGTGTGCAGCTTCAGCCTAGAACCTTTCTTCTAGACCAGATTCATTTAGCATACACCTCACTTTCTCCATTACTGTTCTGTTCATTCTCTCAGCAACTCCATTTTGCTGAGGGGTATATGTACACGTCATGTGTTTTTCTATACCATTAACTCTGCAGAATAAATCAAAACTAGCATTGCAAAATTTCCAATCCGTTATCAGTTCTCAAGCACTTAACCTTCTTATCAACTTGATTTTCTACCAAAGTTTTCCATTCACAAAACCTTGCAAAAGCTTCATCCTTAGTCTTAAGAAAGTATAACCATACCTTTCTTGAGTAGTCATCAATTATTGACAAGAAATATTGACACCTTGAGATTGATGGCTGCACATTAGGAGAACCCCAGAGGTTTGCATGAACATAACCCAAGAACTGCTCAGTATTATGTTTTCCTACACTAAAGCTTACTTTCTTTGTCTTTCCCAAAACACAGCTTTCACAAAACTCCAGAGAACCAATACTCTTCTTTTCCATAATTCCTTTTATAACCAGAATTCCCAAATTCTTCATACTCATATGCCCCAATCTACTATGCCAAAGTGTAGTAAAATCCTTCTTTGAGACAGAAACCCAATTCTCATTCAACACTACACTTGCATCAACATGATACAAGCCATTCTTTAGCTCAGCCTTTAGTGAAAATTTCCCATTCATGTAGAATTTTATAACACCATCTCCACCTTCATGTTTATATTTCTGAGCATCAAGAGTACATGTTGATATGAGGTTTCTTCTCAAGTCTGGCACAAACTTCACATTCTTCAACATCTTAATAGTTCCTCCGTATATATTAAGTTTGATTATACGTGTTCCCAAAGATTCAACTACATGATCATCTCCCAACAGAATCTGACTTCTGCGTTCATCAAACGTATCAAACCAATCTTTCCTAGAGGTCATATGAGATGTACATCCAGAATCCAATACCCACACTTCATTAGGCTTCAAATAAGACATACTTAAGGCTTCTGAGTCAATCAACTTCTCCACTATAACCGCTGCTTCACCAGAATTCTCAATACCAAGTTTCTTCTTTCTGATAAAGCAATCCTTCTTAAGATGACCTTCCTTGTTACAATACTAGCATGTAACTTTCCCTTTAGGTCTTGATTTACTCATACTTCTACCTCTTGAGTCATTCTGATCTTTATTAAATGTCCTTCCTCTGCTACTTGTAAAGAGACTAGCACCAGCTTCCCTGTTATTGGTTCCACTCTCAACTAGTTCTCTTTCTTTTGATTTTGCAGAAGAAATTACCTCATTAAGCGTAAGAGAATCCCTGTCATACTTCAGTGTATCCTTCAATTGGTAATAGCTCGCTGACAAAGAGCTCAAAAACCTCTTCAGAAACCGTAACATTCAAACTTCCTAATTCCGCCACAATCTTCAGAAATTCATCCACATTCGCATCAACCGTTTTAGATTTATACGATTTGAATGTGTAAAACTTCATTTGATGATAAATTCGGTTAGGTAAAGAACTTTCCATGTATAATCTATCAAGAGTAGACCACATAGACGCAACAGTTTCACAGTTTCTTATCTTCCTCAAAACTTGATCCGTAACATTCAATATTATGAGATTTATAACCTTATCAGATTTATCAAGCTTAGCAGGATCTGGGACTACCTTTGTCACCGTCGTGGTTACCGGTTTCATCACTGACACACATTCGACCATAACCGCTTTCTCCTCCGATTTCGTCATCGAACCTCTATCTCCAGCTTTTCGTCCGTTAAAATATCCTTCAATCCAAGCATACCAAAGTGCGCCATCATCCGGATCTTCCATAACGAGAAATCTCCCGTTCCGTCAAACCTCTCCACCTCGACTCGTGTATTCGACATCGGATCTTCAACCTGTGGCTCTGATACCACTTATTGAGCTTTAGACATACACCACCGCCTTCTATTCGCTTGAATCTAGCTTCGATTCAGCTCAGATCAAGCTTAAACAAAGACAACGAAAATCAATTGATTTTGAGAGAAAGAACGAAGAGAAATTGGAGAAGAAGACACATAAATTATTTTCGATACCGGTTCCGGTATGGATACCGTTTCGAGCCAGGAATCCCAGCAATCCACTATAAATCAACCCTTAGCTTCTCACAGAGATTGAGAGCTCAAGAGAATACAGGTGAATTAGAGAGAATACAAAACTTGCCGTTGTAGAGAGACTTTCTCTTCATATATATCCAAAAGAAGATCTAACTGCAAAACCTCTAATTCTCCTAGTGTCTCTCATCACACGTGACACACACACGTGACACACACACGTCTACGACTCAAAACGTAATTCCTGGTTCTCTAAATGAGATTAAACCAGACCTGCAATATATGTTAATTTCAATAATTATGATAGTCAAGAAACCAAACATCATCAAAACTAATACATAGAGTGAATATTAGTGTTAACCGGTTTACCGGTTTTATAATTATTGCTTGTTATTAACATGCTAACCAGATTAGTACTCCCTCCGTTCCAAAATATAAGTTGTTTTATCTAAAAACACAAAGATTAAGAAACTACTTTTTTATAAAAAAAATATCATTTAATATACATAATAAACATAATTTAATCAAACCTAAAAAATACTACAGAATATTATTGGTCACACAATATTCAAAAAAGATGAAAAGTATCTAGGATTCTCAAAACAACTTATATTTTGAAGGAAAAAAAAACTCAAAACAACTTATATTTTGGAACGGAGGGAGTATATAATGGGTGTGTAACTTAGAGTTTGTTACAACAACTCAGATTAATTGATTCTGAATCACAAACAAACTACTTTTTCACTCTCTCTCTCTTCTTAAGCTTTTTTCTCCATTTCCATGGTGATTTCAAGTTCTAATAGTGAACAATTGCTTTAATTTTTAATCGCGAGGTTGAGATACGGGACATATCATTTTGATTGGTACAAACATATATCATAGTTTAATAGATCTAAAATTGTATAGATTCACAGATTCTTTTTCTTTCTTCAAGTTGGATTCAGTTATTAAGATGGCCACTTTAAACATTTTTAGTAATTAATTACTATACCTGAGAGCATGAGCATTGGTGACACCGGAGGGTCTAAAGAGGTGTTCTTATAATATAAAAGTATTAAAATTTGAGTAAAAGGAAGAAAGAGAGTGTTTTTGTGGGGTATATTGAAATATAAAATTTGAGTAAAAGGAAGAAAGAGAGTGTTTTTGTGGATAAAATTAGATCTTTTGGAGAGAGAGATAGATCTAATATTGGATCTTTTGGAGAGTGTGTTTAAAAGGAAAAGAGAGTGTTTAAATATAAAATTAATAAAAGTTGAGTAAAAGGATGAAAGAGAAAGTATAAAGTTGAGTAAAAGGAAGAAAGAGTGTGTATTTTAATAATTTTATATTATAAGAATAGTGTTTTTAGACACTGCGTTGTACATGGCCTGAGGGGGTGTAGAGATAGATAAAGCACTGTTTAGTGAACAGTGAAATAGACTTTGAGAAGTAGCGAACAGACAGTGATCCCAAGATGCTCCGAATGGCCAACTTTTGAAATGAATCTTTTAATCCAATGGCTCACAGCCACATGTCTTGTGTTTTTCTCTCCATGTCCTCTTATTCATTTATAGAAAACATTTTGAAATGATTATGAAATTTGATCATTGATTACTAGTACTACTACTACCAAACGCTATAATATCATTGAAGAAAACTACGAAATTGTAAACAGAAGTAGAATGACAAACTTGTTTAATTAAAAAATTGTGACAACATAAAATTATTTGCAAAAATCTAATAATGGTTTTATAGTCAGGTCATTTTGCGAGTTAATAATCGTAATGTTCTTCTAGTTTTGGGATAAATGCGTCTCCATAAGTTAGATAAATAAACATGTCATGTTAGACTAAAAAAAAATTGAATGATTATTTACATATTTCATGATCAACTGCTAATTAATTATAAACCAAAAAATTTAGCTAGTTGACTATAACTTAATTTATTTACACATGCTAGGAACTGTTGCCCTAGTACGTAGGAAACACTTGTTAAATATTTATATCCATGACCAACATTGTTACCAATAATTCTTTGTATATATGAAAAAAAACAATGCTAACAATTATTTTTTTCTCAAAAAAAAAAAAAAATTCAATGGTATTAGCCTCACATTATCTAGAAATATCTGAATATTCATGATTCCGACCTACATGTTTTTTTATTTGCATCGCTTTTGAAGATTCTATTTATGAATTGTCCGTTAGGGTAGCGAGAAACAATTATCGAAAACAAGAAAAATCAGTTTTCAAAGAAACAAATAACCAAAAAGCTAAGAGAAAAATATGTGGAAAAAGAAGAAATTATGCAAACCACTTGACACTGCTAAGATCCATATAATGGAAAAGTTAGTGGGTCTACTAAATTTCCTTGGACCACAACTTGATTTATTTATTTTCTTTTAATTTTTGGCAATTTTTTTAAATAAATGGAATGAGCAAAGCTCATATTGAATATTGAACATATGTGATTACCTCTAACATATAGGTTATGAGTGTTTGGAGTGTTTCTTGTAAACACAATGTGGTATCAAAAACATGTCACCACTCAACATTACTTTTTGCTTTTCTGTTTCGAAAAAAAAAAAAAAAAAACAGAAAAGACAACACTGACCGAGACATGCATAATTGGGAAGCAAAAGTGATAAACACACATGATAATGAAAAGCAACGGTTGTGGTGTGTTTTAAACACTGTAACTAGTTGACAATTTTTTTTTTTTAAATCGAAATATTCAAAATAATTACTCTATAAATAAACTCTCATTTTCCTTCTTCTTTCTAAACTCAAAAAAAAACTTAAAACTCTCAAAAAAAATAAGAAGCTCTTCATTTGCAGTTTGCAGTACCAACCCTCAAGTAAGCAATTTTTTTTTTTTTTGTAAACATCAGAATATAATGCATATAATACATTATAAATATGATATAATGCATGATAATATATGATAAATATGATATAATGCATATATATGTCTAATTACCATTATAATACAACATTTAAAACTATTTGATGAGAAATTTTATCAAAATCTAAATAAAACCCACATGAACATTTTATAACATTTACATGACATTTTTTTGTGATACTCTAACATTTGAATTATAAAGTAGAACATGTTATTAATTTTGATGTAAATTAATTAATGTATAATATTTATTTAAGTTTAAAAGTTAAGTTTCAAAATTAAAAATAAATGTAAGTATAGAGCGGGAGTACATGTACGTTACATTCCTTCAAACCGTGTAGAACACACACCAAATAATTATTACCTGACAAATGATTAGTCGTACATGAAGAAATCGAAAGCATAAAAAAGATAGAAAACAAGAAAGCTTCTGTTTTTGAATGTTTCAAAAATATAAGTGAGAGATATCAAGTTATTAGTGTGTGTTTAAAGACTGTTTTGAAAACGTTTTCAAAGATAATAAAAAGATTTTGGACGTAGAAGAAGGATTGTGGGCGTGAAAAAAGGATTGTGTGTGAGGGAAAAAATCTTATTTGTTGATTTTGAGAAAAAAATCCTATTTGATCAATTAAATAGTTTGTTATATTTATAAAATAAAACTTTCACTTTAAAAATAATTTTATTATATAATATTATAATATATTATATTATTTTACTTGTTTTTTTGGATGTATTTTTAATTTGAGTTTAGCAATAAATATATTATTGTAAAATGTATAAATAATTTTAATTTATAATTATATTAATGTCATTAATCTATTTTTATTTATAAAATATTTATCTAAAATATATATCCCGCACTGCTTTTGACATTTTCACCATTCACACATATAGACCGCACCGCATGTTGTTTTTTTCACCATTCATATGTTGTCCCGCACCGCTCAAACCGCAGTAACCGCACTAGTTCCGCATGGTGCGTTTTTTCTAACAGCACCGCACTAGTTCCGCATGATGCGTTTTTTCTAACAGCACCGCACCTCCTAAACCGCTTGTCCCGCACCGCTCTACTGTTGTCACCATTCAAAGCCATAATTTTAAAATAAATGGAAAGACTAAGGCTTCGAATGGTGACAGCTGTTTGGGTGGTGCTGGACAAGCGGTTTAGGAGGTGCGGTGCGGTTCAAGTGCGGTGCAGAAAAGAGCGGTTTAAGAGGTGCAGTGCGGTTCAAGTGCGGTGCGGGATAATGTTTGAATGGTAAAAAAGCAACATGCGGTACAAAAATAAAATTTTGAATGGTGAAAAGTGCAAATAGCGGTGCGGGATACATATATGAAAAATACAATGCAAAAACTAAAACTATTGAGAACTATTGATTTTACCAATACATATTTGCGATATTGTCTCTTATTTGCGTCATATATTCTCCATCTGCTATTTCTGATGCTTCCATATCAGCTGAAACAAGGTCCTCATCTGTGTTATTTCTTCTCGTCTCTGCCATTACTTCTGCAAAATCTGCATCCGAAAAATTTGAAATTTTGATAAAATTGTGTAATCCCATTGTTGTCATTACCACTCTCTTTTGTACGTTAACGTTGTATTTTGGAAAATCAGATAGAATCCTCCATTTTTTTTCCATACTCCAAACGTCCTCTCTATGACAGAACATAAAGAAGTTGCCATTTATTTAAACAATTCTTTTTTATTCCTCGGAGGAGGACCAGAGTTAAATTGTGACATATGATACCTCACCACCCTGTTACGTGATGATTTAAACGGTGCCAAAAATCCTTGTCTGCTTGGATAACCAGAATCAACGAGGTAATACTTGTCTAACAAAGGCATAGGAAACTCAGAATCACTTTGTCTTGCCATTGTCAGCACAGGTATGTCGTGACATGATCCCGGTGCTCCATTCCAAATGTAAGTGAATAACATATTCGAATCACATATTGCCATGATGTTCAAGGATGCATTGTCATGTCGATTCCAATACATACCTTGTAATGCAGGTTTCACTTTGACGCATACATGAGTTCCATTCATAGCTCCAACAAATCCACTAAAAATGGATAATATCTTCGATCTACTATTAGTCTTTCAGGAATTCGGTGTAGTTCTTGCGTCGTCGGAGTTTTAATATAATCACATGCAAGTAATTTTGTCGCCGTTAGAACTTCACTAAATTTTCGCTTCACTGTCTCTTGATTTCGTCCAAATCTCAATCCAACATCTCTTTGAACTTTATTGTGTCCACATATCAATAGAAACATAGCAACACTTTCTTCAATGCTTATATTTGATGTCGGTTGGAGACCGTAGTTTGTTTGTAGAAGATTACACAATGTTGTGAAAGCTGGAAGTGACATTCGTAATAGTTGAAGACAAGCGGCATCATCTTGTTGTAGTCGACACCAAATATTTCTCCATCCCAAACTTCCATCTGTTTGAACCGGTGCTCTTTGAAAATATCGATCATAGTAAGACAAAGTTGGTTAGATTATAAACTCCTCAAACTGGTCATTTTCCAAACAATACAATTCAATTCTCTCTTCGTAACTTAGATTGTTGAGGCCTTGTGCTCGCAACTAACATATGCGAAAAGCCTGAAAATTATAAACACAGGAAAAATTGTACATTAGGTTAATAAAATTTTGGCATTATAAAATTATACAAAATATGTAAAAAGTTAAAACATCTTACAAACCATACAATCAAAAGACATTAAATATTGAGTAACTTAAATGAAATTTATAAAACATGGAATTGACAAGCTAATCCTCGTTTTCAGCATCACTTTGATCACTTTCATTTATACTTGCACTCCGTCCTTGCGAGGTTCCCCATATATTGAATAAACCTCCAGGTCTATGTGTCTGTGAATTTTGTCCCGATTCAAAATAATTTGTGAAACCAAAATTGGGTGGTGATGATCGTTGAACGTTAGGTGAAGTGCCTTCTGTTGCACCTTCTGAATTCTCGAGTATTTTCCATATTATCTACTTGTCCTCCAATGGTAAATCCATATTGAACATTTGGTGGAGTCATTTTTGATGAGCCTCCTTGTTGAAAATTTGATGCATTCCTTCCTGGATGTTGGGGAACCCCCATTTTGAAAGTTTGGGGAAAGACCCCAATGTGGATCAGTTGAGGGTGAGCTCCATTGTTGTGCATTTGGTGGTGTGTTCCATTGATGTACATTTGGTTGTGTTCCCCACTGTTGTGCATTCGGTGGCGTTCCCCACCGTTGTGCATTTGGGGGTGTTCCCCACTGTTGTGCATTTGGGGGTGTTCCCCAGTTTTGTGCATTTGGTGGTGTTCCCCACTGTTGTGCGTTCGGTGGCGTTCCCCATTTTTACGCATTTGGTGGTGTTCCCCACTGTTGTGCATTCGGTGGCGTTCCCCAGTTTTGTGCATTTGGTGGTGTTCCCCACTGTTGTAAATTAGGACCCCATAAGCCAGATGAATTGTGACCCACCGAAGACGGACTACCAGATGATACACCTCCTGAATGTTGACTCCCAAGAGATTGGTTAGAGCCCAGTTGTTTTGGCACATCTTGGTTGTTCCGTGAAATGCCGGTCATAGCTTCTAGCAGTTGTAACTTATCCTCATCAGTGCTCATAGCAATATCAATGAAATATTTTCTCCAAAACACTAGCTCTTTAAGTGTGTTAATGCATGCCCAATAGAATCTAGTGTACTTTGGAAGCTCCAACGCAAGAAATATCGCTTCTGCCTTTTTAAACTCATCGTAATCATCTTGGTCAAAAGCACCTGGGCAAAGTTGTTGCAAACTTTGTCGTTGAAACTCTCTATAGCCACTGATGGTGTCTTGTATGGTTGTTTCAAACGATTGTCTTCTTCGAGCTCCTTTCGATCCACTTCCAGTACTGCTCCCCGAGATCTTTTTAGATATGTGTGTACTAACCCCACGTCTCCCACTGCAGGTTGAATTACTCATACGCCTACCACGTTGTTCACCTCTTCCAACAGAATTTCGAGTGGTCTCACGGGTGAATTCATTGGATGGGTGTGTATCGTCATCAATGTTAACACGGTACACTTCTTCATTTTGATCTGTATCATCATTCCTATTTTGAGGCATCTCATCACCATCAACATCTAAGAAACCATGAAGGCCATCATTTGCCCGTCTCTCAGTTAATATCTCTTCTCTTCTTTGTCGTGATGATTGTTGAGGTTGCGAATAAACATCGTGTAACACAAGACAGCGTTGTATCAAATCCCAATTTTTTGGCGGTTCTCGACCAAACGATCTTGTAATTTTGAATCCCTAAAAAAATATATGGGTTATATGTTATATATATTAGTCTGTCTATGTTTTTAATTTAGTTATTATAATGAGAATAGTTATGAATTATTACCGACTCATGAGCTTCCCACCACTCAGGCGGTACATCAATCCATGATATTTCAGGAACGACCTTGATACCAGTAGACTTCATCAAGAACTTCCACTTCTTGTATGCTTTTTTGAAGTCATCAAGTTTGATTTTGAAAAATCCATAGTTTACATTCATATCATATTTAAGATTGAATTTTTCGACCATATACTCTCTACCAAGAGTATGAGGATCCTTCAGAGTATAATTGTTCATAGCAATTGCATGATCATACAACTCAAATAATGTTCTTTCTTGCTCGTCCGTCCAATAAAATCTTGATGTGCTCTACAAATTTTAACATTTTATAGAATTAATTTTATACACT
The DNA here is from genome assembly GCA_963576765.1 of Draba incana. Classification (NCBI taxonomy): domain Eukaryota; kingdom Viridiplantae; phylum Streptophyta; class Magnoliopsida; order Brassicales; family Brassicaceae; genus Draba; species Draba incana. The sequence goes on from OY755215.1 coordinate 24,752,144, forward strand.
ATTATAAATATAACTCTTATCAAATTTTGTATAGAATACTAAGTAATAAAATATACATTAATATAAACTAATATAAAAAATATACTAAATAATAAAATATACACTAATATAAACTAATATAAAAAATAATATACTAAATAATAAAATATACACTAATATAAAAAATTTGGAAAATTAATATTGTTTTCGTTTATAAAATATACACTAATATAAACTTTTTTGTAGGAAACGAAATAAAATTTTACTCTTGTTGGTGCTTCACTGGGAACATTCGAGGCTCTTTGTCCGGAAGAATTTGTGTTCGATCGATGTCTATTCATATCTGCATTTTATGAACATAAATTCAACGGAAATCCATGATTTGGTAAGTAAAATAAATGTAACAAAAATAATAATAAAAATTAGATAAAATAAACAAAAATACCAATTTTGGTTGGGTCATCACATTTGGTTGATAAAAAATGTAACAATTTAACATAAACAAACTAATATATGTTATACAACTTAACCTTAAACAAAATTAACTATCAACAAATATATAAATTTATTATCTTATGATCATTTAAAATATTGTTTTATATACTTTTTTACTTAACTAATATTTATAACAAAATGCATTTCTTGTTGTATCAAAAAAAACATTAAATCCAAAAATATAAACTAACTCTTAGCTATAGAACATATCAAAATTTACTATAATTGTTTAAAATATATATTCATTATAACCAATTGTTAAGAGACTTCATATTTTGACGTAATTGTATCATAAAACTAATACACAATCTATATAGTAACATGTATAACTCGGCCAAATTTTTTATATTATTGTCAAAATATTTTATTTTAAATTAAAATAATTATTTTCTAATTAGTCTATATTTACTATAATAATTGTTTTATTAAAATTAACATAATTATAAATTTCTCCATAAATTGTTTTATTTTTTTCTTTAATAAAAAATAGAGTTTAACACATCAAATTTTCACAAAAATAAGAACAATCTCACACAGATTGAGCTTAAAAAAAAACTACATGAAAGAAAATCTTCAAATCGTAAGGTTGGGATCTTGCAAAAAAATAATCGTGAGCTTGTAAACACCTAAATAATGCTCTTGTGTTTTTTTCTCTGCATAATGATCTTTTGTTTTTTTTTTGTGTGCACAATGATATTGTGTGCTTATATAGACGAAATTTTTTTTTTTTTTTTAAATTAAAAATTTCCTTCTCAACCACTCAAACCACACATGATGGTGTGTCATATGCGGTCCAATGCGGTTTCATAACTTTAATCCCGCATATGGGAGTGTCTTTTGTCTTTATTCAATTAATTGTGTCTCTTTTATTGTGTCAAAACACTGCTACATTTTTCTTGAATGGTGACATAAATGGGGTCCGCCCTGTGGACCGCACCAACCGCCCAACATATTCAAGCTCTAAAGTCCGTAATGAATATTGAACAAATGTTATTACCTCTAACAAAAAAAAAACCGAAATGTCCTTGTGAACATATATCAACATAACTACCCAATGGGACACAAATTATACATTAGAATGTTAATTACAAAAAAAAAAAAGGATATTTGATTAACCACCATAAAAATCAGTAGAGATATATTAAATAGAGTAGGTAGTGGTACTAGTGAATAATGCGCCCACGGTCCTACTCCATTATAAATCAATTTTGTTCCTTTGATTTGCCTACTAGCCCTGGCCATTCTTGATATGAGATACTTATGGTCATAGGCGATTATATTATAATTTGTATTGGCAAAGGACAGTATATACAACTTAAGAATTCTACAAATGGGGGTGTATGCATATAATTATATAAACTTAATGATGGGACCTTGTAATTTTCACCCGATGATTTAGGGTTAAATAGCTATGTAACGAATTATTATTCTCAATTGGGTGTGCGGTGCCTATACTGGTCCCCTCCATCATTCCTATTTTTTCTATTTATTGACGAAATATTCAATATTTTCCTTACTTTTTGGGGCGTTATATAAAGATTCTCATTGCATCAGGTCCATTAGTAGATTTACAGTTAAATAAACAAAAGATTCAAAAGCCAATAGAAATGATTAAACATTTTAAACTATACAGTGGATTTACTCGAAAGAAAACTCTTTCGACCTCCATTCTTCATTGCCTTAACGACTTTTTATTTTTTTTGTGTTACAAATTTTGTAGCCAACTTGTAAGTCCAAAAAATTCAAGGTTTCTATAGTGTTTTCGGACCTCAAAACATCTATATTTTCCCAATTATATTTTATTTCGGTGAATCAACGATCTTATTCAAAAATCAGTAGAGAAAACTAAAGTTATTTTTGTGTTTCTAAAAATTAAAAAGAAAATGTAGATAACCAGGTACATTACACAAAGCCTCTAAGAATAAGAGAAGCCTATATTAACCTTCTTGACCCAATAAGGCCAACAATATTAGACTTTAGTACCAGTCCATAAACCTTTAATAACACTCTCGAAAAACTTAGCAACATGGAATTCTGATATGCTAATAATGTAAATGGGCTAAAGAGATGTAAGACTCTGGACCTTAAATCATTACAAAGCAAAACTCAAATGTAATTGAACTGTTGAAGAAACATCTTTAGAATTTTGTACAGTTTTCATACGCACATCTATTTGAATATTATATTGTTCACAATATTTAAATATGAAATACAGGAATGTGTAGCAGTGTATGTGTGTAGGCGTGCACCTGGGAATAGGTGATTGTTCCTCGAATTCAAAGCCAGAGTAGTCTTTATTTGTTGGTTTATTAAAAAATTTACGAAAAGCTTTTTAGAGACAGATAATCTACATCAATAAGATAACTTTATTTTAGTAAATCCTCAAGGGTTTTGGTAACTTGAAGTAAGTTTTCACGTGCAACAAACAAATGTTTTAAACGCGACAAAAGGAATGACCGTCATTCAAACACGCACATACTATAATGTATACTAGAATATTTATATTGTGGTGTTTTCTTTTTTTTATTTGTAAATTAAAATATGGTGTTTGTGGGTCTACTAAATTTGTAGACGTTTGTGTGTATAGCATATTGCATAACATATACTCCATTTATAGACATTGTTTTATCAACAAAAAAAAAATTATAGACATTGTAAAACCAGTCCTTCAACCTTGAGAGGCCGTAACAAACAAAAAAGAGTCTCAAAAAAAACATTTATTTTAGATTTGAATCAATGTTTTTAAAACCGAACCGACAAAATATCTGGGTCATGAGTTAACGTGGTTCGACCGGATTCAACCGGGCTTGATGATATTTTGGAATTATTAGTATATTTAATCTTATACTTTTCTAATATCAATAAAATACTTGAATAATTTTAAAAGTTTAGCAAACCTAAATAGAGAATTCACATGCACATTATAAATATTAAGAACAAAGCGATTTTAGTTTTTTTGGGGTGATTTAATCGAATAGTTAAGAGAACAAATTTATATTTCTCTAATATGTATCTTATCACGTGATATTATAGTCTTGATTGCTAAACTTCAAAACTAAAAACTCAAATAAAATTAGTAGAATAAATGTAATTGGAAGTAACGTAAATGTCACTATTCAAATAAATCATGGCTCAGATTGATAGCGTCTTTAAAAACGTACCGCCTCTTTATAATTTGTAACGTTTTAAATTGTACCAATCAACAAAGCGATACCAAAAGCTTTACCAACATTATTACAACTTTATCTATACAGTTTTGCACTATGTTGTACAGTTTACCGCTCCAGCTCTTAGAAAGATTAGGTTACCAATTGGACCTCGTATCTTTATCTTTTAAGTTGATATAATAATAAATAAAATAAAAAGTTAAAATAAAAATTATACAGTTTGATTGGGTCACCGGTTTCCGAGTTTTTGGTGGTTCAACGCTATTTAATAACCGGGTTAACTAAATTTGGGTTTTAGTCTTAATCCAACCCGAATCAGTACCCGATTTACGGTTAAATCTAGTTCGACCGCGGGTCTGGTCCATCCGGTTTTCAAAACATTGGTCTGAATCAATTATTGTCTTTTGGACTCTATAGTCGGTTCCTTTCTTATTAAAGTCACCCTATAAATATTTATCACTCGCTTTAATCCATTTCTTTTAACAACATGGTACTTTTTTATTTATAGGATTTGTCATGCAAACGATTAGATGAAATCCATTGACAGTCGTTTGTGGACAAAATTATTTTACTCTTTGTTGACCTAACTTGTCATCATGAAGGAAAGTTTCGGCCGCATTTTTAGAACTTTGATAAATTTAGTCATTTAGATGAGTATTGTAATAACAAACAAATCATGTATTAACAACTTTACATGATTTACTACTAAATATGGTGAAGGAACTAAATGGATTTCGGAGCGAACTCTTAATTTGATTATCGTTTGAAAAAGTTCAGATGGTTATGTAGTAGAAAGAATATAAATATTTTAGTTGATAATTTTTCGATTTAACCCTATTTAGGATTGGTTTTGAAGACAAATAATAAAAGAAAATGAGCTTGCAATATTCTAAAAAATAAGAACTAGTTGTATAGACATATATATCATGTTTATGATAATATATCAAAACGGCTCTTTTTTCTTGACTTTGTGGGTTATCCATATCAATATATGTGTACATGGTGAGGTATAAAATAGTATAAATTGAATAATGTTTGATGAATTAAATTGGTAACCTTTTGACAGGTTAAGAATGGTACAAGAGATGACAAAAAAAAAAAAAAAAGAATGGTACAAGAAGAAAGTTGATTTGAGAGTAAATTCTTAGAGGTGTTATCGGCAGATGGCTTCTTAAAAAAATATTAGAATTTATAGAATTTATTGTGAATATTGATGGATTATGACATTTATAATGAAATGCTTTGTTATTGGTTTGAAGACTTTTAAATTTCAATCAAAATCTTTTGTTATTCAAAAACTTTAGTATTTGATGATTCCATAGATCTATTAGAATCTAATATTATTATTGGTAGATGAATTTTTTATAATTTACTCAATAAACAAGATTTTGAGAATATCTTAGAAAACCATTAAAATTTTAAAATTCTTAAAATTAAACTTTTAAAATACATAAAACTCTCTACAAATACTTAAAAATCTTTTTATTTAAAAAAAAAAGAATTCCAAACATGGCACTTTTGAAAAAAAAAATTTCAAATATGCTACCCTTGAAAATTTATTGCAAATATACCACATTTTATAAAAAAAGATAAAATTATTAAAAAAACAATTATCTCTCAAAACTCAAACCCTTAACTCTGCCCTCAAAACTATACCCTAAATATAAACTAGTTAACCCAAACCCAAAAATATAAAAATTAAGTAAGAAAAAGATGATATTTTTGCAAAAATATTCAACGAGGGCATAATTGTGAAGTTGCATGCCAAGAGTGTTATATCATGAAAATTCTCTTTTTAAAATCAATCAACTCTATGAGAATCCAACTCCCAATAACTTTGAGAGTTTTTATGATACGTCATTCTTGGCATGTCACTTTACAGTTATGCAATCGTTTGAAAATAATTGCAAGAATGACATTTTTTAAAAACTTAACTTCTATATTTTTTAGGTTGGATTAACTATTTTATATATATGGTAGAGTTGGGACATTTACAAAAATGCCACTTTTGACATGCCACTTTTCAAATATGCCATTCTTCAAATATTTTCTTACCAATATGCCACTTATAAATCCGTTTAAAAACTTTATATCTCACAATTTTCAAATTTAAAAAATATTTTAATCCCTCACAAACCTTAAACCGAAAAAACTAAACCCTAATATAACATAGTTAAACCAAACATAATTGATTTTAAAATTTGGAAAAAGTGATAGTGGCATTTTTGAAAAATGGCATGTCAAAAGTGACATATCTTGAAATTGAGTTTTAGTTTTGAGAGCTAAATTTTTTTTAATAATTTCATATTTTTCTATAAAAAGTGGCGTATTTGCAATAAATTTATGGAGTATTTGTCATTATAATACTTTTTATAAAACATGTTGCGTTTTTAACACATTATAAAAAACAATGTCATTTTAACACTTTTGAGTACTGTTCACCGTATGTTTGCCCTCGTACACTCAAAATATTACCATCATGCCATTGCTTTTTTTTTCTACTCCATCACACGCCATCCTCTCTTCTTTATTACATTTCTTTTTTTCTTATAAATTTTTTAGTAAAAAAATTATTCGTTTATATTTTCAAACTCAGTTTTTTATTCTTAATTTTTCTAAATCCATATTACCATATTTTTGAACAACTAAAATAATATATATCAATATACACGTGTACGTGTATAAAATATGAGTACATATAATATATATTCAAATATATATATGTACACGTACACGCACATGCACCATTTATACGTATAATTATATGGTGTATACGTATAAATAGTGCATGTGCGTGTACGTATACATACAAAAATATATACGCGTTTATCGTATGTATGGAATATGTGCGTGTACATTTACAAAAAATATTATACATATAATGTATGTGTATGTGTATGTGTATGTGTAAATATGTATGTATGTGTATGTGTACGTCTAAATATATATGTACATATAAATGTATATGTACATGAATTCTGTATTATGTGTAAGTGTACGTATATAATATTTTTAAATACATACAAGTATATATATACATCTACTGTATTTTGTATGTACATACATATGTATGTACATATCTTACATTTATATAGGTATATGTATGTGTACAAGTATGTGACAGGTCTATAAAATGTATACGTACACATATAACATACTATATAGATAACTATGTGTTAATATGTGTGTACACTTATATATATGCTATGTATATGACTATACATATGTGATGTATGAATACGAAGACATACCATATATTTGTGTATATACATACGATATAGTTTATATATACATGTATAACATAATATATAATATCATTAGCAAATTTTATTGTACACTTGCATATATGAATTGTATATAAACTTTACATTTATTAATATGTTATATTTTGTTTTATTTTATATTGATAAAATTAACAAAATATATTGAAAATGGGTATCAAAATGTAAAGAAAAAGAAATTACAGTGAAAACTAAAAATGAAAATTTTTTTCTAAAATAACATATAAATATATAAGTATATAAAGGAAAAGAGATGTAGTAATTAAAAAAAAACAAAAGAATTAAAAAAAAATTCGAAAAAAGAAAAAGAGAGTGGATGGATATTTGCATGGTGTGATGTAAGGGTATTTCGGGTAATTCACAATAATAAGTGTTATATGAAACAATGAATTTCATTAAGTGCTAAAAAATTAATGAGTTTTTGAAAAAAGTGTTATATAAGCATATTATTCCATAAATTTTCAAGAGTAGCATATTTAAAAAAAAATATTGCATGTTTGTAATTCCCCCAATTACTTTTCCCTTAATTTGAATTTGGTTTGAAAATTTTCTACCCAATTATCTCTATTTTTCTATAGAAGATATTTTTGAGTTTTTTTTGTTTTATAATATAAAATGTTTTCATACTTTATTTTTATTTTTTATGTAGCTTAATCTTTATTTAATATTGTGTAGCTAACAATATTTTGCAGTTTTTTATAATTGATTAAATTTTTTTTAGTTTATATATTAATTTATACTTTTTAAAAAATTCTTAGTTTTCGTAATTTTAGTTACCACATCCTATACTAAAAAATAGAAAGAGTATAATTTAAGTTTGAAATTTTTTTATTTAACAACCATATTTAGAATCGTTTTGAACAAAATTAGATGACAAAAATTGAGTTTGCAGTTTCAGAAAAATCAGGACCAATGATATATTACGGTCCATTTAAATGAGAATATGTCAAAAACGGCTTCCTAAATTGCGGTTTTACAAATTTATGGTTTGTTTTATATTAATACGGTTAAAGTTTAAAATGGTATAAATGTTTTTTTTAGGGGATAAATTCAGTTGTAGTCTTCTGACAAGTTAAGAACACATATAATAATCTTCCCTTTCTTGCTCACGTTCTTGCTTAAGCATTCATTTTTTCCCCCTATCAAACCTTCTACTTTTTCTGCAAAATTGTTGAGCAAATGTAAGCAACCAAAACAAAATTAATATTATTGATTTTTGCGAAAATTAATTAAAAGACAGAAAAAAAAGAAAAGAGAAAGACAAATGACAAAAAGCTCTCAAAGCCTTGTCTGGTCGACGGCCGACCCAACACCGCTTAGTGGCAGGCAGACACTAACATCTGCAACTATAAATGACGTTTATACCCTTCTACGTTTCCATGTCATCCTCTTACATTTTTTAAAGATTTTTATAAATAACTAAATATGTTAAAATAAATAAAATCTTTTCCGTGAGAAGATTAACTTGCTTTTATGACAATCTCGGTCCTTTCAATCGCTTGCGTGATATCAAAAATCTAAAAATCAATCTCAACTATTTTCATTTAGGCATTAGAGTTGCACTAGTAATAGCTAATAGGCATTCATGTTGATTTGTTTTTCAACTATCTGTTTTTGAATTCTGTATTATTTATTTCTCAATAAAATGGTTAAGACATTTTGAGAGACAGCAGAGAATAAACAGAGAATTGGAAGCTTCTGAAAAATATGTTTGAGTGTTGAGTGACAATAGAAAGCGAAGTGACACGCCTCGTCTTCTTCTCTTTTGTCTGATTCTTCTCTCTTTATTTGTTGTTCACTAGAAATAAATATGAATAATGTGGAAATTAATGGGTTAATACTTAATACTAGAAGTTTTAGTATACGAATAGTAATAGTATTTGTAATTGGAAACAAATTGAAAATTTGAAGAATGCAACGGCGGCTATAGCCGTCTCAGAGAATGATGGTTTTTTACGTGAGGCGTGCCATAAATTTAGGGTCGCTTTCTTAACTATTTTCTCCTCTACTAATTATTACACCTTCCCATATTTATGACTACTATTATTTCACAATTTCGATTACTCATTTTGAACTTCTCAACAAAAACTTAACCCCAAAATAATGCTAACCTTTTAATTTGGTGAATTTTCTTAATTCACCGTACTACATACAAAAACTATACTCTATAATTTATTTTAAGAATATAAAATTTTACATATTTTTCAATAAATAGACATCTTGCTCCGAAATCATGTTATAGATCTATGTATGATAATTATAGCTAATGTTTTATTTTCTCCATCTCCATGTCAATATTTTATGTTCTCCCTTGATAACTTGATCTGGAACGACACATTAGAATCGTCGTATAGATGACACGATTTATTTGCATTTGGCACAATTTATTTTGCATATCAGATTAAAGTCGAGAGAAGAATCTGCAAAGCATCAGCATCTAAGTGGTATGTAATGATTCTGAGAAGAATCAGAAAAAGGATACACAACAATATTAAACGAATCTTTTAAGAATCCACAAACGCAGTGAAGAGGAATCTTGACCAAAGACGATTAAACGTACGCATGCACCAAGTGTATTCGTCCGCACCAAGTGCTTCCTCCATCTTTCCACATTTAATCGAGTGTTCTGTTGAATCCAAATATCTCTGTTTTTGGTATAACCACACATGATAAAAGTATAGAATAATAAGTTTTTTTAAAAAAGGTTAGAATAAGTTGCTGCTGCTATTCTCAAACTAATACTCTCTCCGTTTCACGAAGATAGATTTATTGAGTTTTTTAGTTTGTTTTATGAAGATAGATTTCCATAAAAGATTGTAGTTTTTAAGAAAAAATTTCAAATATAAAAACTGTTTATTGTAGAAATCAATGTACTTTTTAAGAATAATAATTGTTTTTTTAATATGTGTAAAAAACTCAAAAAATTTATTAATTTATTGGCAAAATAGACTTTTCTGATTTATTACATTTTGAAAATGAAAACGCAGCAAAGGAAATCTGCTAAGTAAACATTTATGTGTAATGACTAATTTGTGAAATGGCTCAATTCTTGTTGTTTTGTGAGATTAGATCCTTTAACACTGTAATTTACTTGAGCATCCACAAAGAAATGACTTGAACTTTGAGTGGTTTACCATTTTCTAAACGTTTAGTTTCACTAAAAGTAGCAACATTATTACAAAATACTAAGACCTACCAAAGAAACAGAAATGTTCATTAATTAAAACTAAGAAAAGGGAAACTTGTCAAGCTCCTACTCTTAATCTTCTTCCTTTCTTCAAGAGCTTCTTTTTCCTAATTGTCTTAGAAGCTTCTCTAAATCTGCTTTTGATTCATTTGTGGGTATTAAACAAAAAGGGGCATTGTTCTTTTCACATTTCATATAATCCCCCCAAAAAAGTCCCCATGTTTTTTCTTTCGTTTGGTAATCTCACCATATCCCCAAGATAATGTAGTAGAGAAGAGTTATAGGCAAAGCAATCAGCATCCCAAATATCACACTGCAAACAACAAATCCCACCAATTATTAACAAAAAAAATAAAAAAAATCCTTAATGAAAACAACAGTTAGGGGCAAACTGAAAACATGTTTATTAAAAAGATAAAATGAATTATAGGAATATAAACTTACGCAGTGCTAAGAATGTCAGGATGCACATTATACTCTTTCGCAAACACAAATGGTACAATTCCTTGTGGCAAAGCTGCCTGTATTTATTTATCAAATATCATAATCACTTCGAAATTAAATACAACATAAGCTATGAGAAAAAAATATATACATCAAGCATTTATTTAGTTTTATATTTAACCATAAATATGTATTCAATCAAGAAATTACTTGGATGATGGCAACGTGGAGGAGGACACCGCGGAGGCCAACGGCGTAAGAAGCAACGATCATGACGGCTGGTCCGGCGACAAATCTCATAAGCGCCGCAAAAGCTGCTCTTCTGTTACCACAAGCTATAATTCTTGGGTTTAAGGCCATGAACAACCCTTTACACACAAAAAAAAAAAAACAAATTGAACTATTGATTTAGTACTGTTGTTGCCTTTTGGTTAATATAGTAAATTTAGCAGAATAGCTACAAAAGCGTGACATAGAAATAATCATTACAGTCACTGTTCCACCAATATAACATCATCATCCTATATTACTATACATTTTCTAAAAAAAGGTTATGATTTAAAGATTTATTTTTTATAATCTGTTTTGATGTAATTCGATTGAAACATTAACTAGGTAAAGAAAATAAATAATTTTCCAAAACATTAAAATTTTGTTACTCTCAAGAGACATGTTATGATGATAAACAAAGAACACTGTGGAGCATGCTTTCTGCAGTGAAGCCAGTTTTGTTATTGCTTTTTTGATGCAAACGTGTTTCTTTTTTAGTTTTGAATCATCATGCGTTCACATGATTATAGATTATTTTAAATTATAATAAAACACTTAAAGAATGAAGGTTCAGAAAAAAGAGAACAATTGACTGTTTTATGGTAATAAATTGTAAGAGTACTATTAATTGTAGTATATAAGAAATGAAAAAGAGGTAAAGATAAAAGGAACTGACCAAGACTGAACATAGCCATGCCTAGACCTGCATCTGATAGTATGGAGATAGACTTTGCTATAAGAGCTGGCATTTCAATGTTCCACCTGCACAAGACCAAATCAATTTAATTCCCCCAAAGATCTTTCTCAAATCTTTTTTTTTCACTTCACAATAATAACATAAACGCATTCAAGACCGACTCTTTCTTTATCAAGAAACTGAACTTTAAATGACAAAATAGTAAAGTTAGGGGTTTTGTGGTTAGAAATAGTACTTGAAGGAAATGAGGGACCAAGTGATGCCGAATAAACTGGAGTAAGTGTTTGGATTGCGAATAAGTTTTCTCCAAACCATAATGAGTATTAGTCTTGTCATTACACTTGTTGGTGGCATAACCTTTGCTTGCGTCTGCGTTTTGTTGCGTATGTTATTACCACCATCCGTAGCCAAAACTTTACTATCATCATCTTTATTACCAAAACTAAACTCTTCCCTCTCCATGTATTGATTGTCTGAAATAAATAAAAAAGATAAAAAAAATTCAACAGTTAAAGAACACACTGATCAAAGCAAAAATCTTGATTAAACCAAAATAAGGTGAAGTTTGTACAAAATATATCTTCTTTTAAATGGGTTTTGGTGACTATAAAATGGGTTTACTAGCAATTAAGGATTTTTTTTAATCTGTAAAACTGAAACAATTAGATTTGAGATAAATTATTTGGGGTTGGTTTTGTGAAGAAAATAAATTAGAGTTGTAAAAACGAAACAGTAATGTTGTTGAGGGACCATACCGTTACTATTCCCCTGAGGTACAGAGATCTTAACGTCTTTATGTTGATCGTTCGTACTAGCGGCGTAATCGCCGTGGTGGTTTCCTCCGCCACCTCCACCGAAAACGTCGGAGACCGGAGAAGCACTTGAGCTCCAAACAAACATATGAAGATCTCTTCCGTTTGCATCTTGACCATTCCCTCTCTTCCCACCACTCACCGGAACATTCCCTTTAGCCGCCGTACCACCACCGGTCTGCGGCGAAAACATACCCGGGTTCGGCGCCGGATAATGCGCTCCTCCACCACCACCACCACTACCTCCGGACTGATAATGAAACCTCCCAGCTCCGGCGACAGTTCCGGCAACCGTCGCTTTACCCCCACCGTCTTCCTCAAAGTTCGACGGTCGTGGAGTGGGACCCTTGGAACCAAACACAGCTTCTCCAGGACCAAAGTTCGAATTCCGACCACCAGCACCCATCATCGAGTAAAAATCAGTATGGTTAAAACTCGAGCCACGTGGCGTCGGATTTCTCGAACTCTGTAAACTATAAATCTCCGCGTTGGTTAGATTCGAAGCACGAGGAGTCGCAGATAAACCTTGAGACCTTCTCGAGTAAATATCAGACCGTGACGCGTTAGAACGACGAACAGTAACATGAAGCTTCCCATCTTCTTTAATCTCAGCTTCAGTTTCAAGAACTTGCCGACCATCCAAAGACATAATGTCGGAATCAACATGAATCGAGACAATAGAACCAGCTGTGTCGGGAAACTGCTCGGAGATCAAAAGCTTAGCACCACGGTACTCGAATAAAAAAAGCATAAGTGTATACCAGATTATACACTGAAGAACAACGACTTGAACCATTAGGTCACCGGAGAAATCGCCGTACATGCCTTTTAAAAGAGGTATTCCCATTACGAGAGTGTTTGGGAGTGTTGTGAGTGAGAAGAGAGTTATGGTCCAGTCTAGTGAACCGTTACGGCTGAGTTTGCACCAGAGGAAGAGGAGAGAGAGGACGATGATTTTTTGGAGGGAATCTGCGGCGAGGAAACGGAGGTTCATGGCGTAAGGGTTGTTTGCGGCGATGAAATGGAAGGAAAGGAGAGGGACGGCGAAAAGTGCGACGAATCTGTTTATGCCGGAGCATTGGTCCGGTGTGAAGATTTTCCACCATTTGACGGAGCCGTAAGCGAGGATCATGGCTACGTATAACGGAACCATCGCCGTCATGACGTGGTAGAAGTCTGCCGCCGTTATCATTTTTTTTTCTCGCCGGAGGAGAAGAAGGTTTAGAGAGAGAGTGTGAAGAGAGCAGTGGAGAGGGAAATTGAAAAGAGTAAAGGAGAGTGTTGAGAAGAGACCACACTTTTATATTCTTACTTTTTTGTTTTTTTCCGTTGAGAAAAATACAACTTTATTATTATTTTGTTTTAAAAAGAAAAATCTTAATGATATTAGTATTCGCTATAGTTTCATTTAGCTGAAATAAAAAGTATTTTTACTTTATTATTGTAAAACAAGCTTCGTTAAAGAAGAAAAATATTAAAAGAAAAATTCAAACTAGCTCGAGTGTAACCGAATGGTGAATTCATTTAATTTTTACTAAAAGCTAACCTTTCTAAGCAAAACTAATTAGATGAGTGTGATATATATAGTTGAATGTTAATAAAGTCCAAAAAAAATGGTTGTTGCTTGTTGGGTTATTGATGGAGCTTTGGGGATAGTGAGAGAGGAGGCGGTTTGTGTAGTTCAAAGCAGAGGCTCTGTTTTTTGCTTTTTTTTTTTGGTATTTTTTGTAAGTATCTATTTGGTAGATCAATTTACCTCTGTTTTAATTATTAAAATTTCTGATTTTAGGAAATATTGAAATTATTATGTTTTCGATTAGTTTTTTTTTCCGTCTTTATGTTTTCGATTAGTAATACTACAAAATCATATAATACCAACAAAAGAAACGATCTAGTAAATAGAATGATGGAGTCTTTTTCTTTTGGTGAACTTAACATGGATAAAATCATAATAGAAAATAGTATACGGAAAACACCATTTTGAGATCACAAAATCCAGCAAGCAAATTTAGAAGAAAATAATGTACTGAAATTTTTGAAAAAACAAATGCTGATTTGTGACAAAAAAAAATATATATATATATGTTGCTGAAAAGAGGGTGATTTTGGCGTGAGCACATAAATCACTATGATGGGGTTCTTTTATGTGTCTTGTTTTGTTATATTTTTTCTTTTAATTTATTTATGAATTAGTTTATACATAAGTAAATGTATCATATATTAGTATAGAGTCCGTACAAAAGCAATGGGTTGATATAATGAGGAGTGCTGATATTTGAGGAAACACAATATTCCATCAGCAGTCTGCTTCTTCGTATTTTTCTCATCATCCCATACAAACATAACTCTTTTTCTTTCTTTCTTTTTTTTCCTGCTTTTTATTTTCCCAATGTTAACACTTTTGCTCATACAAAATACTAGTTTCAATAAAATAGTTTCCTTTTAAATAACTCACAATCTAATACTAGTATATAAATACTAGAATATGTTATAATTCCAGTTTCCTCCCTATATTTTGTGTCAAGAGACAATATTAGAAAAATGTTTATTATGCTTTATATAGTCTTTTACTAAATGAAAAATTATATAAAAAAAAAAGAATTTAAGTATGAGAATTTTCATGATATGCCATTTTTATCATACCACTTTACAGTTATTTCATCGTTTAAATTTTTTGCAAAAATGCAATCTTTTAATTTATTTGGTTTGGATTAACTATTTTATATTTAGGGTATAGTTTTTAGGGGTAGGATTTATGGTTTGGTTTTTGATTCATTCATGGAAAAAAAGAAAAAAATTAATGATTTCTTTTTATCTATAAAAAGTGATATGTTTGCAATAAATTTTCAAATGTGGCATGTTTGTAATTTTTCATTCGTGCAGAAGAAATAACAGCTGCATAAAATCATTTATAAGGTATAAAAAATTTTAGGTTAAATTTTTTTTTTTTTGGATCTCAAAATATTATGGATAAACTATGCTAGTATAGTTCTCACTATGTGGATGGAACAAATGATGTTTCATTCTATAAAAAAAAAATCATTTTAAAAAGCATGAAACTTAGGAGGGGTTATTCAATTGTGTATTTTATTGCATTTTAAAATCAGAGTAATATTTGTGTTATTCAACAGTGTATTCCACATAAATACATTAAAATCCACTATTAGTCATTTGTTTGATGTATTCTAAAATAAAATAAAAACATTTGTTATTCAATTTAGTATTGATTTTAGGGGATTTTGATTATAATAGATTTTGATGTATTATTTGGTCTACAACGTGAACACGTTCTCTTCTTGTAGCTCAATGTAAAATCTGAAATCTTGACTGAGCTACAAGAAGAGAACGTGAAGACGAGGAAAGAGGTGTTCGTGATAAAACATCGAAAGAGCCATGAACTCTCCAAAACAACAAATCGGGAAGATTCGTCGGAGAAATCAACCGATTCGAATCAGAATCTAGTAGATGTCGATGCGATACTAATTCAGTGTGGAAGACTAAGCCGAAGCAACTCCGCCACCGCGAAAACCCGAAGATACTCTGGATCTAAGAGAAGCTTCGACGGTGACGCGGAGAAAGCCGATGTTGAAGACGGTGGAGAAGAAGAAGAAGCTGAACGACGGATTCATCGGAATCGTCACCGTGGTAAGTAGATCTCTGGGAAGAAGATCGGAGATAAACCCTAACCCTAATTCCTTCGCCGGTGATATCAATTCTGTTAGTTCGAGTAACAATAACAGTAGACCGGCGAAATTTGTCTTTTAGGTTAGATTGATATAAACTCTGTGGCGTTTACACAACTTCAAGGTGATAATAAATTGGGATCTAATTGCAACAAGAAGATGATGATGAACAGAGATAATGAAATTCAGGGATTGGTTAAAGAATCTGGAAACTTTGTTGCTCAAGTATCAATTTCTAACCAAATCTTAATGAAATCATTGCAAGTATTGTTGGATTGAATTGGGTCGGTTTGAGAAATTGAATACAGTCAAGTATATGGTATTGTTGGGATGAATTATTTCTGAAATTGAGTACAATGAAGCAGTCTATGAAATCTTCGGTTGAGAATAACTCTATGTGAAGAGCAGAGATAGGGCTGGGCAGAAATAACCGGAACCGAAAAACCGAACCGAAATAGACCCAACTGAATCGAACTTTTAAGAATACCCAATGGGTTTTATATGTCTAAAACCAAAAGAACCGGAACCAAACCGATACCGAATCGAGAACCGAATGAGTACCCGAAATATCCGAAACATAAATTAATTTATAAATATTTATGCATAGGTTTAATATATTGGACATTTTTTCTTTGTTATGTTTACGATTAATTCGGTTAGTTCATATATTTTTATCTATTGGTAGGTTGTTCGGATAAAAATAACTAATATAAGTGTACTGTATATTTTTTATTTAAAATAGCTTGTATGTATATTGTTTTATTTTCATTGTTTTCGTATTTTGAATATTTGAGTTGGAACTTATGAAGTATGTCACTTTGAATAGGTTCAAACTCTTTAGTTTTTTTCATTTTATATCACTTTGTCTTGTAAACTCTTAAGTCTCGTGTTACTTTCAAGAAAGAGAATATCTCTCTAGATTTATATAAAGTTAAAACCACAATCAAAATCAATTTTAACTAGTACTACTAAATAACCGGAACTGATCCGATACCGGCTAGAACCGATCCGATACCGAACCAAAACTCTAACGGTTCCTATGTGGATACAAAAGTCCAATATCCAAAATACCCGGAACCGAATAAAACCGACCCGAAACCGAACCGTATATCCGATTGCCCATGCCTAAGCAGAGAGAAGAACCGAAGCCATTTCTATTTCTCGGTTTTTCCTATCTAGAGGTACCAATATAATTCAACAAAATCTAACAAAATCCTTTAAAATACATATACAACAAAATACATCAGAATACCAATCTATTGTGGGTAATCCATCAAATCCCAATAGAATACTCTCAAATACAAATCCAACATAATACTTTAAAATACATCATTGAATAATCCTTCCTTAGATTCAATAAAGTTTCAAAAAAAAAAAAAAAACTTATATTCAATATTTCCTCGTTTCAACTGCGACTTGGTGAACTAATTAACAATTAACTGCTTTCTCCTTTTGACCTTTTTCCAAACACTTTCAAACGATAAAATTATAATTGACTTTTTGGCAAACACTTCAGACGGGAAAAATGGAAAAGAGAGTCGAAGCTAGTAAAAGATAATTTGGTTTCGTAAAGCAAATTTTTGACTATTAAACACTTTAGTTATAGCCTATTTTGACTTGCTTTAATTATATATATATCAAGTGGCCCTGATGGGCTGATCCTTTAAATTAAGAAACAAATCTCAATGAATAAGTTAATTACCACGGGAATGAAATGATAATACACTGTACAATGTACATGGCACGAACTAAGCGATGTATATATGTAGTAGACTAGTAGTAAGTATTATTTTGATTTAAATCTGGTATAAATGGGTATCGTTCAAGTTACGCTTCGTTTTTTTTTCTTCCCGAAAAGGCGAAAACCTTCAAATTATGTTTAGCTACTACATACACAAGAGTTGGTAATTTAATCAGTTGAAAATATAATTTTGTGAAGAAGTATAAACTAGGTCTTGGATTCATACTTTGGCGACAGCACAAATAGGCAAATACCAATAGGATAATTTTCAAGTTTTTTTCATATTTTTATTGGTTAAAAAGGGGAAAAATGATTAGTAATTAGAGATCACTGTGCTCAAAGCCTCCCGTCGTTTTAACTTTTAACTTTTAACATGCATGAGGATTTTTTTCTTCGAATTACGAAAACATGAAGTAGCATGCAAAAAAATAGCAATAATATTCTTTTCCAAATACAATATTCTTTTCCAAATACAATATATATTTTTTTTTTGCTAAATGGTAAATATCATATAAATGAAGGCAGAGTTACAAAAAGTAAGATCTAAAGATTGAATCTCCTTGGCAAAAAAAGAATAAAAACAAGGAAACACAAAAAAAGGTTAAGGGCAACCAACTAATTTCTGAGCCAAATAGACATTAGGTTGTGGAAACCTCTCCAATGACGTCTAGCCGAGATGATGTTACGAACTTCCCTATCAATAGACTTCACGATGATGGCACTTGGAATTGATTTATTGTTGTGGAGGATATTGTTCCTTTGCTTCCACAGAGTGAAGATAGTGGCTTGAACCACAATTTTCCGCAGTGTAGAAGGGGCAGAAGATGAATCAGTCTTGATCCATGAGAGCATCTCACTCCAAGTGATGAATAGCCTGGTTGATGAACTGAGCTTGGACACCGTCCAAATACAATATATGGAGTGATGTGTATATTATACTAGTAAATAGTGATGTTTAGCTAGCCGTTGTATTTGAAAGTATAGGTTATATATACTTTATACATATTTCTGATCACGCTGTAAAAGATTACAAGAATATGCTTTTTTACCATATTAAAATCATTACGTCTCATTGGCATTGCTAATTATAAATCACAAAAATAAAATTCATTATTTGGGTTATCATTCAGAACTCATAAGTACCGTAAAAAAACATAAGTGATTAATAAAAATAATTCAACTCTATGATTAATTTCTTAAAAAGTTATTATGTATACGCTTCTCGTGCAAACCGAAAATAATGTATTGCATGTAATTTGAGGCTCCATGCGTTTGTGCTTTAACACGCTTCGCTAGAGCAAGCCTTCTAATGAAGATTGTCATCAAATCAACTAATCCCCACTAATAAACGGATGATGGCTAATGAAGATTCGTGTTTGATACGAAATGTTTTTAGCTTTTTGAATAAATACATGTACATAGTACATATTTTTTAAAATGCACGACATAAATTCAGGGACTATTCGTTTGTCCATTAAAATTGACCATTTGAATAGACATGAAAATTGATGTTCGTTTATCGTCAAAATCGAGCACCATTCAAATGGTTCATTTCATTGGGTTTTTAAAAATTAGGCAAAATTTTAAAAATTATTTGGCTGAACCAAATTGGATCATTTCCATTCAAATGGTTCATCCAAATGCTCTATTGGAATGGATCATTTGGATGAAAATGTTAAATGATCATAAGAACAGTCCCTCATATGTAAAATTTGATATCCACACCCTCGGCCTAAAAGAACGGGTACTCTATTACAAATGTATAGTCGCATGAGTAATTTATTCACATTCATCAAAAATCTAACCAATCCATTATATGAATTCAAATTCATATCAATACACTCTAATCGAAATCCAAATTTATATAAATCATACCGTTTCCAAAATATGTTACTTCAATTCAAACTTCTAAATAATTTATATTAATGTTGTTATAACTTTTACGACTTAACTTAAATTCAAACTTCTGCTACAAGAAAAAACGGGGAGAAAAATAGAAAAATATAATACTTGAACTCGGATCACACAACGGTCCGAACTTTTTAAACTACACAAGCAACATCCTTTTTAAAAAAACTTCGAGCTAAAAAATATCCGGTTAGTTTCTGGATTGTATAGAGACTTGTTTATAACCAAACGTAAGATAATAAACTTAATATCTTGATAATTTATAGTTTCTATTTCTTAGAAGGAAAATCGTACTTTGAGAACCATTCGCTCCATCGTAATAATTGCTGGTAGTTTCTAGATATCCTTATGTCTACTACTACATTAATACACTATATACTAACATCGAGTTACACAAATTTCCAGTATACGATTTTCATTTGTAGATAATACGATTGTGATCAGTGTACTACTCTGCTCAGTCTTGATGGTGAGTCTATCCCAGTTTATTTTGTTCTTTTTGCTACAACATCGAAGTGAAATCATCTTACAGTTTAGGAATTAAACAATTTTATTTAAGAAAAAAGTGGAGAGAGAATGAGGAGGGGCATGCGTACATACTAAGGTTCTGAATGGTAACATCAGAATGATTAAATTTCTGGCAGAATGATTAAATTTCTAGCAGAATCTGGCATAATAAAAGAAAGTTAAATGGTGTCAGTAGAACCATTTTACTAATAGCAGAATCTGGCAGAATAAATAAAAATAATAAAATTAATTTATAAATAGTTGATTATAATTTTTTTGTCAAAATAATAATTAAAAAAACTAAATTAATTTGTTTTTGTTTTTTTTTCCAGAGGATTAGATCGAAGATGAAAAAAAAAAAGATTCTACTGTCGGTGGAATGGTTTTTGTGACCGGTGTCAAAGACCCAATTATACTCTCAGTTGAATGCTTCTACCGGTACCAGTAATAGCCTAATGATGAGAAAAGGGTAAAATGGGAAATTAAAGTAGTGGTGTGGCACTTGTCGTGAGCTTCATCAAGCCACGAACTCCGAACTCATTGTTATAACCAGTGTTCTAAAATACGGCGAATACGGCCGTATATACGCTAGACAATGAAGCACCGTACCGTTTTTCTACTATACGTTGGTAAAATACGGTTTGTGCAATACGGACGTATAAACGGCGCCTATACGGCGTATATATGGTTGTATATACGCTGCCGTATATTTATCACAAAACTTTGATCAAAACTTATCGACATCGTTTTGTTATTTTAGATTTTGTATTTTATATAAAATTGTAGAAGAATAATAGAAACAAAAACCCTAAAGTAACCACTAAGCACACGTTTAGTTTCCTCTCCTCTCGTCTCTGCAACTTCTGCAACTTATCAAGATCAGTTTGTCGTTTACGTCTCCGCAAGGTGCAAGCCACCACCATTTCCTTTGGTTTGCGTTAATCTTCTTTCTAAATTGCTTAATCCTATTGTCGCTCTGTTTTTTTTTATTCAGTTTTGAATTTGATTTGCTTGACATATAATATTCTTGTGTTTTGCTATAAAGTATAAACTAATAAAGTAGTACAAAGTCAAAATATATTGAACGAATAAGAAGGATTAGTGGTTCTGACTTTTGATTAAAAAATTCAAATCAACTTAGTTGTTTAGTCTCTCGTACGTCTCTATGTTCTTGGTCTAATTTGTGCTTATGATTTAGTTATTGAATGGGAAATAAAATTCTGGTTTATGAGATTTTAAATCATTCTTTTGTTTTTTTTTCCCAGAACTTGTAGTGGATACTAATTTGAACACGGATTCTGCTGGAACTTCAAACACAACGATTTCAAAGAGAAACTCAAAAGATGTTGCTTGGGAATACGGGATGTTGATTAATCCAAAGAATATAAACAAGATTAAATGCAAGTTGTGTGGTAAAGAGTTTTCAGGAGGTGCTTATAGGATCAAAGAACACATTGCTAACATTCCTGGAAATGTTTCTGCTTGTCCAAAATCGACGGAAGATGATAGAAACAAATGCAAAAATGCTATTGAAGAAGCAAAGAAAAAGAAAAAGAAGAAAGCAGTGCTAGATGGTGAGTTAAGACAATCAGTTAATATTCATGAAACTGAAGATTTGGAAGATGAGACTGAAATTGAAGAAGTGAGATCAAAAAAGATGCCTAGGACACTTGGTCCTATGGACAAATTTGCAACAACCATTGATCCAGAATCGAGACCCCTTCCGACTAGGCAACAAAATATCAATGATGCTATTTGGAAAGAGAAACTGCACATGGTTCATCAATACATGTGTAGATGGGTGTATGTTGCTAGCGTTCCATTTAATGCATTAGAATGTGATGAGTTTAAGATGATGGTTGAAGCTATAGGACAATTTGGTCCAGGAGTTACACCCCCAAGTCAATATCAACTCCGGGAGCCTTTACTAAAAGAAGAGGTTGAGAGGATTGATGGTTTGCTAAAGCCACGTGAAGAAGAGTGGAAAAAGTATGGATGCACCGTTATGACAGATGCTTGGACGGATCAGAAGAGACGAAGTATCATGAATTTGTGCATCAACTCTAAAGGAGGTACTATATTCCGTTCTTCTAAAGAATGTTCTGATGAGGCTCATACAGGTAAATATATTTTTGAGTATGTCAAAGGATGCATTGAGGATATTGGGGAGGAGAATGTCGTTCAAGTGGTAACAGATAATGCCACTAACAATATGGCTGCATCAAGGATGTTGAAAGTGATCAAGCCTAGTATCTTTTGGACATCATGTGCTACTCACTCCATCAATTTAATGCTTGAAAGCATTTCAAGACTCCCAAAGTTTAAAAACACAATCCAAGCAGCGAAAAAATTCACAATCTTCATTTATGCTCATCATAAGACGTTAGCATTGATGAGATCATTCATGGATAAGAAAGACATCGTAAGGCCGGGAGTTACTAGATTTGCATCATCATTTCTTACTTTGCAAAGTCTCTTGGAGAAAAAAGATAATTTAACATCCATGTTATGTAGCAGCGAGTGGAGTTACAAGGATCCAAGCCAAGCGACAAATGGTGAGATTAAAAATGGTCTTTTTATGTGTTTGGAGGCTTTTTTCCCAAATGATGTCGTCACACAATGTCAAGTAATAAATCATGAAATGCCGATTTACCAAAACAAAGAAGGGAATTTCGGAAAACCGTGGGCCATCTTAGGTTGCAAGAAGGAGGATTATGATCCAGGTTCTCTTCAAAATTTTTTAACTTTGACATTCTCTTTTTTTATTTTTTATTTTGAGTTTTAGTAACTATTTTATTCATTTAAATTGCTTCTAATTCCAGTTTATTAGTGGGAAACATATGGAAATGAGGTTCCTAATCTACAAAAAATGGCAAAGAAGATTTTAGCTTTGACTACAAGCTCATCAAGATGTGAACGAAACTGGAGCACATTTGAGGGGGTTAGGCTTTACTATAATTTTCTAAATGGCTAAATTCCTCTTAATTCTTCTAAACAAAATGTTTATATAATTTATATTGGTGGATTTTTACATGTCGGTACATACAAAGAAGAGAAACAGACTTGATGTAAGTCGAATGAACAATCTTGTGTATGTCCAATTCAATTCAAAGTTGATGAGCCAAAGGAAAAAGAGAAAGGAGAAAGACATTGACATATTGCTTGCGGATCATGCTACCAATGCTCAATCATGGATTGTTGATGGGATTTATGATGATGAAGGAGACTCGGGATTTGGTTTACATGGTGATGGTGGTGGAGAAGAATCCTCGAGAGAAACAAGTCATATGGATAAAGTTAGAGAGCTACATGAAGAAGAATTCATATCCGATGATGAAGAAGAAGAAGAACCCATTGACTGTGAATCCGATGGTAACTTGGTTCTAGAATTAGATGGAGAAGAAGAAACCGAAGAGTAGAATTTTGTTATCTTTACATTTTCTTATTTTCCATTTGAATTAGACTTTTGTTTTAATTTTTTAGTGCTTGTTCTTGGAGGCTTACGAACCTCTGTTTCATTTGTTTTATGTTTAAGTTTTTGATTTTCTTTTCTTCTCACTGTTTGTGTTATCCTTTTATATATTATTGTACTAATTAAAATTGTGTACTACTACAGTACGTCTATACTTGTTATATTCTTATATGTGGCAATATTTGGGCATATATATATAATATTTTTATTAAAAAAAACCTACCGTATATACCCCGTATAAACGTCCATATATACATCTATACAGTATACGGTGGTCCACCGTACAACTAGTGTATAGCGTATTTTAGAACACTGGTTATAACTAAGTTTTTTCTTTTTAAAATCATTTTTTGTCGTTTCTGATTAAAACTAATTATAAAAGTAAGGGGTTTTTAAGATAGAAATCAAGAATAAAGGGGCCTATCTTGCAATTTCAAAAGTTTCTCCGACCAAAAGCAAACATCAGACCAAATACCGATCTACGGCTACGAATCAATGGGAAAAGCATACATCGCAAAAACATTTTTAAATTTCTTTATAAATTTGTTTTCCTTTTTTGCACGGTTTTGGGTTCTCTAAAAGGCTGAACCTACAAAAGAATATATAGAAATAGAACAGAGAATATTAAAAAGGATCTGAAAAATTACCAACTTTTTTCTACTTCGTTTCAAAAAAAAAATTTGTGTTCCTCAAAAGCTGCTATTGCTGCAATAAAGTATCTTTTTCATCTTCTTAATTTCGTTAAAAGAAAAAAAAAATATATATATATCTTTGTCCTCACGATAACGTTAGGATTCCTTTAACTTAAACATCAAACACTAAAACTCGTGCCGTCTTGGGCAGACATAAACCCAATATGTTCACATTATCACATACAATAAAATATTAAATGATAATATATTTTCACTGCTTCATTTAAAAACCGAACCAAACCGAACACAACCGGACCGTCACCTTTTTAAAGGCCTCGTATTAATCCGCTTAAATTTAGTTTCGTATCATATAATGGGCTTTGATGTGCTTAGAACTAAGCCCAATAAAGCAGTAAAAAACCCAATAAGGCAATTTTACAAGTTTTTTGTTTGTTTTTACAATCCTTTAGAACCGGGAAGATCAATCCACTGAAGCTCAATTTGGACTTCACCACGCTCGACGTTACGTAGACGGAGACAAATATATTGAACGATTCGGTCGTTGATCCATCGGACATAGCTTTCCTCGGCTAAGCAGTTGCTTCGACTCGGGCAGATCGTCGATATAATGGTTCCTTCCGGTAAACCGGAAAGCCCCATTCGTAAGGCTTCGATGTACGGTTTCAAATCGATCTCTGCGTCTCCCATTTTATCGTCCTTGCTGAAGAAATCGTGATCGTACACGATCTGTTTTGACGATTTAAAGTTAATTTGTGAAACCGGTCCGGTTTAGAAAGTGATAGGTAATTAGGGAAATTTATTTACCAGATTAAGCGGTAGATTAGGGTCGGTGACTGTGAATGTTAAATCTTCTTCCCAATTTGGGTTTACGTTTTTTTTCACCACTTTGGTTTTGAGTTTCTGCAAAATATTTGGGTATGTGAAACAATCGTTGAATAAGTAGTTTTGTGGAGTCATCGAGAGACTTACCTGACGACCTAGCTTGAGAACCACGTAAGGATCACTACTGCAAACGTCACGAACGGCGAGGTTGATACCGCGTTTGACGCGAACGCGAAGGATACCTAACAGATTATCCATCAACGACATCCTTCTCCCCCGATTATTGATTCAGACAAACTAATTAAGGATTAGTACGGAAAACTGGAAGAGCTATAAATGATACTATTTCAAATAATGTTTAGGATTATTGCTAAAGAACTAGTATAAGTACAACCACATTTTGTGCCAGGTCGTGAGGACCGCGTAAACGCCACTCCGCACCGCGGAATTCTGTATATAATAATATTTTCTTCATCTTCGTGGATTCAGTTTTAAGAAAGAAGGAGAAAAAAAAAGACATGCAAGTCATAACATTTAGCATCCTGTTTGTCGGTGTGTGAAATTCAGGCTCAGTTATGTTTAACAGAATTGAGAAAAATATTGAATTATTATTACTATATATATCCAAATACTTTTGAGCTATTATTATATCCAATCCAAAAATGTATATATCTGATGTATGTAATTGTAACCGTTATTGTATTCTCAAAAAATTTCAAACCTACACAAATCAACTAGAGAAGATGAGAGAACTGATACTACAAAGTTTCTCGCTTTTTTAAAACTCTGCTCCATACGACTCCCAAGTAATAATTATGGAACTAAGTTAAAACCTGTACAGCGGAACTGAGCTACTGGGGAACGTTTAGCGAGATGGAGATCAAAAGGAAGACCTTCTCCATGCTCATGCATGTAACCTAAGTTGAACATTGCTTGCGCGTTTGATTGAGATTTAGCATACATGTATGCCTCTGCTGCACGCACGAAATCCCTCTCTGTACCCTGAGAAGATGAGTAAAGATCCCCGTAGAATCAGTTAAACTGGTGACACTATTGAGTCAGTGTGTTCATTCTTAAATTCTTACCCGACCGTAGTAATATGCACCTCCGATAAGCAATGCAGCATGTTCGTTTCCCTGTTCAGAGGCACGCCACCACAAAGAATGAGCACGGTCGTGCCTCTCGTTATCTGTACAAAACCCAGAAACTCCCATACACATGCTTCTTTCCCCGTATTTATCAAGGATCCAGGCAGCGTTACTTTGTGCGACTTCATAACCAAGCTCTGACATTCTTGAATACAATATAAAAGCCTTCCCCACATCACCTTTTAAGTAGGCTTCAAGAGCCAATCTAGAGAGCGAACTCCATGGTCCTCTTTCTGCTACTAGCTTGTAAAACGTTGTGGCTTGCAACCAAAATGTACTAAATCCCTCAATGATGTAGCCAGAGTGCACAGAGCTAATCATAAACTCAGCAAAATTGGTTGGAGATAAGGATAATAGCCCGACACTCTTGATGATTATACGTTTTAGGCTTTTAGCAAATTACACCACTCCTACCTCACATTTCAAAATGAAGGTTCTTGCAAAAGTAAGCGAGAGACATCAAATACTACTAAATGAGCTATCCATAGTGTCATCAGTCAATTAATATTCTGAAATTTATATGGTCACGAAAATTCAGAGTTTTTGTATGGAATTCATGATAAAGAAGATAGTTACCATTTCTAAGTTCCTTGTAAGCCCAACGCCACTATGGAACATCTTGGCGAGTTGATAAAAAGCCTTTGGTTGACCAGCATTGGCAGCAACAAAGAAATATTTGGTTGCCAGCTTCACATCCCTCTTGACCCCAATGCCTTTAAGATACAGAACTCCAAGGTTATAATGCCCGCTAGGGTCTTCATTATCAGCGGCCAGCTCAAAATACTCTCTAGCCTGCACTTAAAGAGACATTTTAAGGGAATTTTTTTCGGGTCACTGATCAAAGTAGTGATTTTGAAGAATAAAATGAAAGAAACACCATACGTATGACGCTTAGCTAAATAATTTTGTGAGATCTAACTTAAGTAAGTGTTGGTCCATCCATATAACTTGACAGCTGCGTCTTTTTATGAACCACAGAAGAGAGAGTTGATTATAATTTGTAAGCTAAACAAACAAAAGAACTAAATTTCTAGTCAGATAAAGCAACTTACCTTAGTGTAGTTTCTCTTATCTACTCCATAGCCTTTAACATACAAGTAACCAAGTCCATTAAACGCCGAATAGAGACCTTCTTTTACAGCAAGTGTAAGACATTCAAGTGCCTTATCATAATTCCTCTCAACACTAGCTCCTCGAGCATAAATCTCACCCAAAAGCTCCATAGACCTCGGCTCTCCTTTGTCTACAGCCTTCGAAAACCAATGCAACGCTTTAGCGTGATCACGCCTTAACCCTCTCAAACCAAAGTAGTAAAACAATCCCATGTTGTACATTGCACCAGGACTCCCTCTCTCTGCCTGGTATTCCAATATCTGATAATCCTCATCATCCTCCCCACGAGACTTCCTTAATCCGTCTTTATTCTCCTCCGTTCCGATATGAATCCTCACCGGCTCAACCATTGGAGAATCCTTAGAGATCAGAAAGCTATTCACTGCTGTCTCAGCTAATTCAGCATATAACTGTACAGCTTTATCATGCATCTGTGAACAAAATTACAAGAAACAATCCAAACTCATTCTCTGAGCAACACCTACACAATGCTAATCTAGCTATACAACAATGAGCAAATTCAATGTTCGAATTGCTTACATTTTGCCGTAGATATCTGAAAGCAAGTGCCATTTTCGACTCCATGTTTCCTCCTTCGGCTGCGAAATGATGGTACAGAATCGATTTGCTTCGGCGCGTCTCTCGCATCATCCCGATCCCGTACACGAATCCCATCACCGATTGCGAATGCGGATCTCCGGACGACGAAGACGAATCGATCTCCGAAACCGCTTCCTCCATCAATCTAGGGGTTCCCTCACTCGCCGCCGAGAGGATTTTACGGAGTCCGGAGTAATACAGCGGCGACGCGGCGTGGACGGCGGAGGAATCGTTCGGTTCGAGGATTGGACGCCATGAACCGGGATTGAGTTCCTCTTCGGATTTTGATTCGGATTTTCCGAATTCGTCGAAATCGGAGGATTCGAATGCGCCGGTATCGTCGAGACCGCCGTTGAGATCGTCGTTGGAGAGAACGAGAACGAAGGGACGAGCATGAAGGCGATGAATGTAGAGAGAGAGTATCAAGAGAGAGAGAGTGGTATGATACTGTGACCTGAGACTCTCATTGCTATCTTCTTCTCCGATTTCTTATTCGTCTTTTTTTTGTTGGTAGTTTCTCAGTGATTCGACGATTTGACAAGAAGATACAATGGGAAGGGGTAATGGCGTAATTTCGATAAATTTATCCATAATCGACCGCCACGTAACCATATGCGTCTATTGACATTTCATGGACTTGTTTTTCTTTGCTTCACTATATATATAAGGCCCGTGTTAATACGCAGATTAACACATTAAATTATTAATAAATATTTTAATTTTAATTAAAAATCCGTTGAATTTAATAGAATATAGACTATAAATCAATAGAGATCATTTATATCTCAATTCTTATGTGATAATTGATATAATATGAATTCATAATCATATATATAACATAATTCAGATCATACTCAATATTTTTTTTAACTATATAATAAATCGTAAAACAACTAAAATATTTTAGAATTAAATCAGAAATTAGTAAATTTTATGTTAGTAACCTCATAGAAAACATATAAAAAATATTATCAAACATCCATATATACATTTTATTATATCCTCTGTTCATCCCATATATTATTACTTATATTAATTTAGACTATTAGAAATTTTCCAATTATATTATCAAACATTACATATATACATCTTATTATATCCTCTTTACATCCCATATATTATTATTTTTATTAGTTTAGACTATTAGAAAATTTCTATTTAATTATTTGAATAATTACTTGGAAACTCTTTTTGTTAATTTTTCATTTTTAATTTTATTTTTACTTAACTAAATTTAAGTTTTGACACATGTCATCATCTCAATCAATATTAAACACATGTCATGATCTTGCGAATTACAATTTTGTTTATGTGTCACGCTCTCGTCGACCGGCTTCTCTTTTATATAATATAAGATGGACTTGATTGGGCTTGAATCAGATCATAATAAATTTAGGACGATTTTTAAAAATGTCACAATTTTAAATTTTTGTTTTCAAAATATCACCATGCACTAATTCCGTCAAAAAAAACAAAAAATATCACCACTAATTTTAAGAATCAGACTGGTGTAGCCGTAGTGATTGTGTTTGCGGTTGCAAGAGTTTGCGGAAGCGATTGCGATTTCAAGCGTTTTTTAGCGATTTGAACGATTGGTGCAGCGCTTAAAAATTAGTGCGTTTGCGGGATATTTACGACTGATTGATAGCGGATGCAGTAGCGGTTAAATAATAAATTAATGGAAAAATGAACGTAAACATTATATTTTATTTTAATTTGTTTAGGAGAACATGTATTTTTTTGTTACTCTAAACTAATTCTGGATATTTTTTTTTTAAACTTGAAAATGTGTCATTTAGGATATTTCTCATAATTTTATTATGATAGGGAAAGACTAAGTAATATTGTAATTTTTAAGGATGACTACATCAAAGGTTAAATTCTTGTTATTTTTCACATACATTGTATATTAAGAACTGATAAGGAATGATTTCATTAATTGCTTACATGCACCCAGACACCTAATTTTATTTTGTACTAATCCAGATTTAGTCTCCAATCCTCTAGTGTTAGAAACAAATCATACAAACCAGGTAATAAAATCCATGAATCCAGAAACAAATCCCACCTTCATATTTACCAATAACAAAAAAAACCATTCATATATAATATAATCCCCCATTTTCCTCTTTATATAAGAACACAAATATACTCATCAAACAAAACCAAAAACAAAGAAACTACAAAAGATGGAGATTTGCAAATTTCTTGCCTTAGTCATCACCCTCATGGCTCTCTTCTCCGGTGAGACAAAAGCACAACAAGGAGCAAACAGTCAGGTAATGGCTTGCATGCAAAGACTATTACCGTGTCAGCCATACATACACAAGCACTACAAGAAAACACCATCGATTCTGACGGAATTTTCAGCCGTCAGTATTTCCGTCGGTCAATTCTGACGGTTTACTGACGGTAATCTGACAGAAAATTCATTCCGTCAGAAATCCGTCAGTTTATTCTGACGGAAAGGGCATCCGTCAGTTTTTCGTCATAAATCCGTCATTATTAACCGACGGAATACCGACGGAAATAATCGGTCATCTAATTCCGACGGTATTAATGACGAAACACTGACGAAAATAAGATTTTTTATAGGGCTGACGGAATTCCGACGGAATTCTGACGGATTCCGATGTCGGCAAACTTTGTGTGGTTAACACATCGTCTGGGTTGGCCGATGGGATTGATGTGTCGTTATGTCGGAGGTTTTGACGGTTGTCTGACGGAATTCTGACGGATTTTCATTCTACTTAAGTTTTCCAATTTCTCCGGTTGTTCATAAGATCATTTGAAAACCAAAAAAAAAAAATTTTTAGATATGAGTTCTTCATATTTTCGGTCATGGATGGACGAGCCAATGATGGAAGAGGGGGGTAACTTATCAACGACTGCATACGCTACTGGTATTTCCGAGTTCATGAAGTTACCCAGAAATCAAGAGGCGGCCAACAAAGGTCAGGATATCAAATGTCCTTGTTCTAATTGCCGTAATAGAATTAGTGTTGATGTTCCTAATGTTTGGAACCATTTATATAGATATGGATTTAGGGCCGGATATAAGGTTTGGTATTTACATGGAGAAAGGAATTATGAATATGGTAGTAGTAGTAGTAATGCACCTTATTTTCCGGATAGCGTAGGGGAACCTACAGCGGAAGTAGATGTTGGGGTAAGTACGGAAGTAGATGTTGGGGTAAGTACGGTTGCGATGGTTAGAGATAATTTCCGGTCGTCTGGTTATGAGGGTGGTAGGGTTGAAGAGCCTAATTTAGAATCTCGAAGTTTTTTCGATATGTTAGACGCAGCAAAGCAACCACTATACAGCGGTTGTAGGGATGGTCATTCACCGCTATCTTCTGCTACAAGGATGATGAACATAAAGACTAATTACAATTTGTCCGAAGATTGTGTTGATGCATTCGCTGAGTTCGTGAAAGATATTTTTCCAGAAGATAATCTGGCCCCTAGATCATACTACGAGATCCAAAAACTTGTTGCCGGTCTTGGTTTGCCCTACCAGGTTATTGATGTGTGCATCGACAACTGTATGATATACTGGAGAGAAGACGAGAACCGAAATAAATGTAAATTTTGCAACAAACCACGGTTCCAGGACACAAGTGGGAGGGTGCAGATTCCCTTCAAACGGATGTGGTATTTACCCTTAACGGAGAGGTTGAAAAGGCTGTACGAATCTGAACGCACAGCTAACTCTATGAGATGGCATGCAGAGCATAGACAAGATGGAGATATCACGCATCCTTCTGACGCGGAAGCGTGGAAACACTTCCAATCAGTATATCCAGATTTTGAGTGTGAACGACGGAATGTATTCATAGGCTTATCCACTGATGGTTTCAACCCGTTTGGCAAGCATGGAAGAAAATATTTGTTGTGGCCGGTCATCGTGACACATTACAATTTTCCTCCATCTATGTGCATGCACCGAGAGTTCTTGTTTCTCTCAATTCTAGTTCCCGGGCCAGATCATCCAAGACGGTCGCTCGATATATTCCTCCAACCATTGATCTGTGAGTTGAAGATGTTGTGGGAGTATGGTGTTACGGCATTCGATGTTTCAATCAAGCAGAATTTCAACATGCGGACGGTTCTTATGTGGACAATAAGCGATTTTCCTGCGTACGGTATGTTATCTGGATGGTCAACGCATGGAAGATTGGCATGTCCTTATTGCCAAGACAATACTTCAGCTTTCCAATTACAGCACGGCAGGAAGACTTCATGGTTTGATTGCCACAAGTGTTTTTTGCCGGATAATCATCCATATCGTCGGTCGAGAAGACATTTCAAGACGGATGTACAAGTGTTTCATGGTCCACCTCCTGAGATAGATGGTCGCAGCATGTTGGAACAGTTACGAGATTTTGGTGCAGAGCGAACTCCGGAATGTGGGGGTAATGGCCATTACCCCGTTGACGGTTGTGGGGAATATCACAATTGGCACAAGAAGAGTATTTTCTGGGATTTGCCTTACTGGAAAGACCATCTACTTCGGCATAATCTAGATGTCATGCATGTGGAAAAGAATTTCTTTGATAACATCATGAACACCGTATTAAATGTACCAGGAAAGACAAAAGACAACTGGAAGTCTAGATTAGACTTGCCATTGATTTGTTCGAGGCCATCTCTTCATGTAAAGAACGGAAGATTGCCGATGCCTGCTTTCCGGTTAGACGCAGGGCAGAAAGAAGTATTTTTTGAATGGTTCAAAAAATTTGTAAAATTTCCAGACGGTTACGCATGTAATCTAGGTAATTGCGTGGATTCGACGGAAGCCAAGTTTATAGGGATGAAGAGTCATGATTGTCATGTCGTGATGCAGCGTCTTCTTCCATTTGTATTTGCATATCCTCTTCCACAACCTATCCACCAAGCTATTGGAGGTATATTTCTTACTCCCGTTAGTTTCTTACAACCATAATAGTACTATATATGTACTAACTTGTTTAATTTTCGTTTGTAGGAGTTGGTGCATTCTTCCGAGATTTATGTTCAAGAACGCTTACCACCCACGGGATACGTAACTTGGAGGCCAATATCCCGGTTATCCTTTGTAATCTTGAGAAGATATTTCCACCGTCTTTTTTTGACGTTATGGAACATCTTGCTATTCACCTCCCCCGCGAAGCAGCCTTAGGAGGCCCTGTTCAATACCGATGGATGTATCCGTTCGAGCGGTACATGTTCCACCTGAAGAAAAAGGTTAAAAATTTGAGCAAGGTTGAGGGATCAATTGTCGCACAAAGCATAAACGAGGAAGTCTCCCAATTTTCCGAATATTACTTTCCACCGGCAGTTAGTACTAAGGCGAGACGGCCTCCCCGACATGATGATAGAGGTGAGAAAGCAGTCTATGACGTGGTAGTTCCCGAGTTGTTTACCCAAGTTGGTCGACCAAGTGGAAAAGCAAAGAAACGCAGACTATCACCACAAGAGGTCACACATTTGCATACATATATCCTAAGAAACTGTGATGAAATTTTGGAGTACGAAAAGTATATATATATCAGTTATCATACTAAATTTATAGAATTATTTTACTTCATCTACTAACGACTGTTATATTACAGGATATATATGTCTCTCGCACGTGAATACCATCGTGATAAGACAGATGCCGAACTTGCTGTCTTGAAAGATGAAGAATTTGAGAGGTGGTTGAAATGTTATGTAAGTTTACTATAATTACTTACTCTTAATTTTCGATGTTATCACGTTCATATGTTACTTACATCTTACTATTATCATTTTTAGGTTTCCGATTGTATAGCACGTGCTCATCCCCTCCCGACATGGTTACTAGAGTTTGTCCATGGTTTACGCAGCACCGCCATTTCATATCCCCAATTTTGCAGTAGGGGATATTCGTTCAGGATCCGCAAGGAAGGACGTGAAACGTCAACTGCGGACTATGGTATTTTGGCAAATTCCGGCGATACCATGTACTATGGGATTTTAAAAGAAATCTTGCAAATCCGCTATCCGGGAATGTTGAACTTGAGGTGCATTGTGTTTATGTGTGATTGGTATGATCCATCCAATGGTCGAGGGGTTCGAGTTGACCCTCTTGGTGTTATTTCGATAAATTCAAGCCGAAAACTACCGTATTACGATCCATTTATCCTTGCTTCTCAAGCAGACTAGGTATCAATACGCTAATATGTTTACCTATGTACTCATAGTTAACGTTTCTTGTTCATGTATATTAACAATATCAACTAATTGTTAATAGGTTTGCTACATGCCATATCCTCGAGTAGCCTACCGTACAGATCTGTGGATTACAGTTACGCCAATAAACCCCAGAGGAAAAATCTATGGAGTTCCAGAACATGATGCTCTACAACCATCGAGAAGTGTACCAATGTCACCTGTTGAGGAGATGGATAACATTGACCTTGTCGTTGATGTCACACATGTCGGGGATGATCTAGTGCATTCAGACGAAGAGGAAACACGCGGGGAATTTGACGACGATTCAGACTCTATCCCTAGTGAAGATCCCTCCGAAGATTCAGAATAATAATTTGGGATTAAATGTTTGCTTTTTCATGTTCTTCTCTTACATTTGTGTGTTCCGTATTATTTAATAGTATATATATTGTCATGTTCACTGACTAATTAACGATAATTATTGGTATTGCAACTCCAATAAAACATTACATATAATGAAACATAAAATTTAGAACACATTCTTAAAAAGGTACACAAAATCCTTGCAAATATTAAACACACAACGGTTATGGTACAACTACATAATAAACTCCGCATTTGAAAATCATATGTCGGTTTCCACTTCAGTGATGTTCTTTCCCTTTTTCTTCTTTTGTTAGAACCATTTACTGATGTTCTTTCCCTTTTTCTTCTTTTGTGGAGAATCTACAAAGCCGTCACACAATTCGCTTTTGATTGCATCAACATCTAGATTTATGTTTGGCTTCTCTGGACTTTGGGCGAACTCGAAATCATGATAGTAATGATCCTTTGGTGGCGAATCTATAAATCCGTCGCACAATTCACGTTTGATTGCATCAACATCTAAATTTAAGTTTGGCTTTTCTGGGCTTTGGGCGAATTCATAATCATGGTAATGATCCTTACATACGTTTGAAGTACTTCCACTGTAAGTATCTGACTTTTCCATCAATTGACATGGTTGCTCGCCTTCGATTGGATTGGCGTGGTGGATGTTTTGCGACCACTGGCTGTCAGGCACTATTGTTAATGTGGAATCTTCTTTATGGATTGGTGAGCAGGTATCAAATTCCCACGAGTAAGTGGGAATCTCTTGAGTGAATTCGTCGCAATGAGATTCGGTTTCCCAGGAGTATTTTGGAACATAAAATTTTTTTTTATCGGATGTTGTTTTTGCGTCTTCATTTGGAGAGCGAGAAGACATGTTTTTTTTTTGTTACAGAGAGGTGTAGAAGATATACACTCCATCAGATGTATTTATAATAGAAGTTATATGTATAAACCGTCGGTATTTCGTCTGTTACGGAGAGGTGTCGGCAAAGTTTGATTGGTCAGCTGTACCGACGTATTTCCGACGCAGCTATGTCGTCAGAATTGTGTGATGGATGTCCGACGGATGGCGGACGATTTCTGATGTCGGCAATGATTGATTGGTCAGGTGGACCCACGGATTTCCGACGAAGATAAGTCGTCAGAATTATGTAACGGAATTCCGACGGAATTCTGACGGATCCGATGTCGGCAAACTTTGAGTGGTTAACACATCGTCTGGGTTGGCCGATGGGATTGATGTGTTGTTATGTCGGAGGTCTTGACGGTTGCCTGACGGAATTCTGACGGATATCACTTGTACATAAGTTAGCAGATTTTGTCATTCCTTTATAAAAAAATTTCAACACAAAATCATAACACATAAAAATTCAATTACGTAATGGCAAACAGAGATTTGTGGAATTACTATATGCAAAACCGAGCACCCGGTCATAACCCTCCAAACACAACTCTTGTTCCTTCAAGCCCTCCTTACGATAACTTAAATGTTACTGAAGCTGAACCGACAATTTCACTCCGTCCAACTCAACAATCCCAGACCCAAACGCCCGTAATACCGGGACCTGGCCAAGTTGTACGCCGAGGCCTGTTTCGAAAGAGGTCTCATGATGCGCAAGTGATGCAAGGTGAAAGTTCTCAGGCACGCCCAACAGAAGATTTTATTCGTGAAGTCATTAATGAGGCACCACAGACCGACCAGGATTTTAGTAGTCCTCGGTGGACTTCTACTATCGATTACATACTCCGTGAAGGTATATATGTAGGTATGTGGTTACAATAATGATTGTAGCTGACAAATACTAAATCAATCATTCATACATGTAGGTTCTTATAACAATAGGAGCAGGCCATTCTGGACCCAGCTTGCAGAAATTCAATGTCCGCATTCACAATTTGTGAAAGTGAAAAAGGTTTACGTTTTCGACCTATTTTATTAACATGTAGACATAAAATTTATTTCACAAGTATATTCTGTTTCATTATCAGATTGTGGCTATGGTCTCTAGTTTAACCCCCAATGACCAAGGAGATCTGCTAGTAACCTTTAAAGATCCTTCAGGAAAAATCGAGAGAACCATGCACCATAACATCTTCAAGAAGGAGGAGTACAGACTCACCACTGGTGTAGGTGCGGTGGTCATCCTAAAGAATGTTACCGTTTGCCGTTTTAACAGGATCTCAATGTACCTTAACATCATAGAGCGGAACATTGTTAAGGTACATGTATATTATAAGTTTATAAATTTTTGTAGGAAATCTTAATTAACAAATTAAATTCATTTTTGAAACAGATAATCGGTGCTAATTCGATGATTGCTGAATACCAATCACCGGAAGTATCTACGATGGATGATGAAGATGACGGAACTACTGGGTACGAATATGAAACAGTTCCAGACTCAGATGATGATGAATAAAAATCCCACGTCCATGATTTTAATATTTTCGCACTATCCATTGTACGAGTTTATCCGGATAATATTGTTATGTGTAATATTTTACCCTCCATGATTTTATAAGTATGTACCATCGATCATTTAATATGGAATAATACGGATTTCCAATCTTTTTTGTGATCAATTAATAATCCCCTTTAGGTAAAAAAAATGAAAAGAAATAACAATACGATATTTTAACAATTTTCCAATTGTTTCCAATTCAAATTTCTTTTAATTTGTAAATTTTTTCAATTCTCTTAATAGAAAAACACATGAATCTCTTACATATAAATTGTTGAATCTTATTAAATTAATATGAAAACAAATATTCCGTCAGAAATCCGTCAATATTGCCTGACGGATTTCTAATGGATCTTTAATTTATAAATATTTAATCCGGTTAAAAAAAAAAAAATT
Source organism: Draba incana (assembly GCA_963576765.1). Taxonomy (NCBI): domain Eukaryota; kingdom Viridiplantae; phylum Streptophyta; class Magnoliopsida; order Brassicales; family Brassicaceae; genus Draba; species Draba incana. The sequence continues at coordinate 24,789,530 of OY755215.1, forward strand.
TAAAAAAATCGTCAGAAATCCGTCAATATTGACGGATTTCTGACGGAATTTTATTTATTTTAATTTTTTTGCAAAAAAGAAAAATTAAAATACAATCACGTGTTACGGATTTGTAACGGATCCTAAATTTAAAATTTGTTTTCCTCGCATACAGATAAACGCTATATTTGTTTAGGATGTACGATATTATAACAATTTTACGATTGTTTTCCAATGAATTGAATTTCACTTCTTATAAATTGATTGTAATTTATTAGGATTTATACAAATTTATAATATGATTAATCTTCAAAATTCTTTAAATTTTTAAATTTAACATTTCTCCATTACACAATAAAAATAAAAACCCCAAGTATCTTTTACATTTAATTATGTATAAATCCTTATTAAACTATTTAAAAAATAAAGAATCCGTCAGAAATCCGTCAGCCAATATTGACGGATTTCTGACGGATTCTTTATTTTTTAAATAGTTTAATAAGGATTTACACATAATTAAACATTTTAAATTTTTAAAATTTAATCTTCAAAATAATATGATTAATCTTCAAAATTCTTTAAATTTTTAAATTTAACATTTCTCCATTACACAATAAAAATAAAAACCCCAAGAATCTTTTACATTTAAATTGTTAAATACTTATTAAACAATTTTTAAAAAAAAACTGTCAGAAATCCGTCAGCCAATATTGACGGATTTCTGACGGAATTTTATTTTTTTAAAAATTTTTCTAAAAAAGAAAAACTAAAATACAATCACGTGTTACGCATTTGTGACGGATCCTAAATTTAAAATTTGTTTTCCTCGCATACAGATAAACTCTATATTTGTTTAGGATGTACGATATTATAACAATTTTACGATTGTTTTCTAATGAATTGAATTTCACTTCTTATAAATTGATTGTAATTTATTAGGATTTATACAAATTTATAATATGATTAATCTTCAAAATTCTTTAAATTTTTAAATTTAACATTTCTCCATTACACAATAAAAATAAAAACCCCCAGTATCTTTTACATTTAATTATGTGTAAATCCTTATTAAACTATTTAAAAAATAAAGAATCCGTCAGAAATCCGTCAGCCAATATTGACGGATTTCTGACGGATTCTTTATTTTTTAAATAGTTTAATAAGGATTTACACATAATTAAATATTTTAAATTTTTAAAATTTAATCTTCAAAATAATATGATTAATCTTCAAAATTCTTTAAATTTTTAAATTTAACATTTCTCCATTACACAATAAAAATAAAAACCCCAAGAATCTTTGTTCCTTTAAATTGTTAAATACTTATTAAACAATTTTTAAAAAAAAACTGTCAGAAATCCGTCAGCCAATATTGACGGATTTCTGACGGAATTTTATTTTTTTTTAAATTTTCTAAAAAAGAAAAATTAAAATACAATAACGTGTTACGCATTTGTGACGGATCCTAAATTTAAAATTTGTTTTCCTCGCATACAGATTTTAATAACCCGTCATAATTCCGTCATAATTCCGTCATAGTGTTCTTTAAAACCACCACTTCGTCTTCTCCGTCGAACATAGAGAGAAAAAAAAAAAATTCAACTCCTCTTCTCCGTCCGATTCACCGACTTCTCCGTCCGATTCTCCGTCTTCTCTGTCGATTCACCGCCGTTTGTCACCCAACTCACCAAATCAATGTAAGTTCTTGGTAGTTTTAAGATTATGAACAAATCCATATAAATTTTTTCAATCCGTTCAAATCGATGCTTCAAATTGTGTGTTATACAATTGGGTATGGGTAAATTTCGAAATAGAAATCTTGTAGAACATGGTTTTGTTATTGATTTACGAATTAAAGATATGGAGATTTAGAAAATCATATGAATTTAGGGATTTAGAAAATTCCATGAATTTAGTGATTTATTAAAGAATTTTGAATTTTGAAATTATGATAAATTAGGGATATATGGATGTATAGATTAATTAAATTTCAATTGTAAAAAGTTGTTGTAATTTTTAAGGATTTATTGAGATATATACATGTAAGTTGTTAAAATTTGGGAAAAAACTCTTAAAATACAAAGATGTAACGTTTAAATTAAAAAACATATGAAAAGATGTAACTTTAAAAAACATGTAACTTTTAAAAACATGTTACTTTATAAAACATTTAAATAATGTATAAAAACTTTGTAATTTAAACAAATAGAAAAACTTTTAAAAACCATACAAATTGGAATATGTGTAGATGCATTCGCGGATTCAATTGTAATAAATTTTTGTAATTTTTTAGGATTTATTGAGATTTATACTATGTACGTTATAAAAAGTTGGAAAACAAAAATTCGTACATTTCAAATAAATTGCAAAACTTTTACAAACATGTAACGCTTAAATTTAAAAACATTTAAAATATGTAACATTTAAAAACATGTAACTTTTATATATCGCATATTACCAAATTACCATAAATCATAAAATCCTTAAATTCTAAACTCCCAAATACTAAAAATCATAATTCCCAAAAGCCCTAAATCCGTAGTAAAGATTGTAAATTTTAAAGCAATAATTGACATACTAATTTTAAATATGTAATAAAAATAAATGGTTATTTAAAAAAATATTAAATCGTAGGGATTATCCCCTATTTCATGGTGGTACCGGAGGCGGTGAATCCAGTAGGGGAGGTGGGACTGCGAGTAATTCGCAAATCCCAACCACTCCTCTTATGGGTACAGCTGCCTCTGCTGCTCGTACGGCTATGACCATCGAGGAGTTTGTGTCACAACCTGGTCGGGATAGGTTGACACGCCTTGACCCGGACTTACCTGACAACACGACCTGGTAATGACTACTTTTCAAAATTTAAATGATTATATAAGCTTAATAAAAATTGTTTAAAAATATGAAACAAAATACCGTGTAGGTTCCAATTTTCGGGAAACGGTATTGCGGGTTGTATCAACGAAATGGTCAACAGCATGATAACTAAGCCGTATCCCACATAAGAGTCGATGCCGGCTGAAGACCAGGACACATGGTTTCGGCAATTTGCGGTAAATGTTTATATTCTTAAATAAATATACAATTTTTTTAAAAAAATTCCAATTGTCAATAAATCGAGTATTGGTTTTCTTTGCAGCAAGAATTTACGTGGGACCCCCAGTTGACTCCTATGGTCCGACATTTTTTCGACAAAAAGGCGAGGAGAAATTACTCGTCGAAAATAAACGAGTGGAAGAACAAGTGGATAAAAAAGGGGAAGGCGCCTAAGGTTATTAAAGACAACACAACATTATGGGATGGACTTGTTGCATATTGGCAACTGGAGGCCACTCAAGGGACCTCCGCCCAAAACTCGAGTAACCGGAAGAGCCAGCGGAATGGGAAGGGAGAGGCGACCCACAACCTCGGTGCAACGAGCAAGGCGACACGTGTTCAGCAACTGGTAATTTTTCTAATTTTTCAAATAATTTTACTTATCGCTAACATTTTCCGTACTTGAATATGCTAACAGTTTGAGAAGACCGGTGTGCGTCCGTCGAATGTTGATATCATCAGAGATGCCCACACCAACAGAAAGACGGGTGAAATCCAAGATGCGATTGCTCGGGAAATCGTGGAGAGCGTGGAGAAGGCCGGGCAGGAATACCTCCAGTCGCAACCGATCGTCGAAGGAACTCCGCCGCTAACCGAAGTTCCATTCGACAAGGTGAACGAGTTCACTTTCGAGGTTAGTAAACGTGTCAATTTTAAACACATTTAAAATACCTTTTAATACTAATACGTTTTGAATTTTAATTATTTTTTTCTTAGGTAACCCCTAAGAGCAGAGGTCGTGTCTACGGCCTCCCCGAAGACAGTTGCTCATCCGTTTCGTCGTATCGCTATCACGGTGGTAGCAGTTTGCTAGCACAAAACGCCCAACTGACCCAACGGGTTGTCTCTTTGGAGGAACGGATTGAGGAGGCGGAGGAACGGCGCAAGAGGGATATGGAGGAGGTGGAGGCACGGCGTCTGAGAGAGAAGGCAGAGGCGGACGAACGATACAATCAGATGGAGCAGAAGATGAACGAGTTCTTACGTCGTCAAGGACTTTAAATTTATATTGTAATTTAAATTTAATGTAAAACTTTAATTTCTTTTTAAAACAATTTCTATTTAATTATAATTTTCTTTTTTTTTTAATTTAATTTTTTCTTACTAATTTAGTTTTTTGCATTTATTTTATTAAAAATAATTTTTTTTAAAAAATAATGCCAAATCCGTCAGAATTCCGTCAGGACACTCTGACGGAATTCTGACGGCCAACGGATCACCGGAATCCGTCACGAAACCGTCGGAATTCCGTCAGTTACTTAAACCGTCAGAAAACCGTCGGAAGACTGGGCTCCGACGAAATTCCGACGGTTTCCTGACGGATTCCGGTGATCCGTTGGCCGTCAGAATTCCGTCAGGGTGTCCTGACGGAATTCTGACGGATTTGAAATTCTGACGAGATAGAACTGACGGATCAAATCCGTCAGAAATCCGTCGGAAAACCCCTGATTCTGACGGATTTATGACGGATTTTTCCGTGAGAAACTGAGATGTTTTCTTGTAGTGAAGGTGGATCCGCCACCTGCACCGTCGTGTTGTGTGCCAATGAAAGAAATCGTGGAGAAAGACGCACCTTGTCTATGCACCGTTTTCAACAATCCGGAGATGCTTAAAACCCTAAACCTTACCAAAGAAAATGCTCTAGATCTTCCTAAAGCTTGTGGAGCTAAACCTGATGTCTCACTTTGCAACAACAAATCCGCTTGTGAGTTTTATTACTAATCCTCAAGTTAATAATCATTTTCATTTGATTAAACATCTTATTAACTTAACGATATTTTCGTATGTTTTTTGGTTTTTTCTTTTGTTGTGAAGCTTCTTCGCCAACTCCGTCGCCGGGATCTACCAACGGTATGCTCTAATTCGTATCTTATCTCCAATTTGGTGTTACATTTTATAGAGAAGAAAACATATAGTTACATAAACTCGCATGAAGAACATTTATTTGTATGTTTTATGATTAACTAATAAATTAAAACGAAAATTCCCACAAAAACGTTTAAAAGTATCCAAATCGATGATTTCACTTGTCTATATAATGAATGAGACATGCATGAACTAATACATACGAATATACGATACTCTTTGGAGTCGCAGCAGTTAAAATCTTGGTTATATTTTTAGTCTCAACACAATTAGAGCTAATTAATTTGGTTTTATTTTGTAAAAAATAATTGTTGTGACCTTCTCATTCAACAGGGGGCTCTTCACTTCAAGCTATCAGCTTCAATGGACTTAGCTTTGTTTCTGCTTTTGTGGCAATGATCTTCCTTTGATTAGTGTTAGCTCTTTATTTTATGTCTGTATTTTGTTTTTGTCATTTTCATCTCTGTTGTGTTTACTGTTAGCTTTTCATATTTGAATTTTATTTCAATCTTGGATCTGAATTGGATTTTGATAAGCCTTGATCATATTGTCTGCCCAACTTTGGATTTTTCGTGAATTCTCAATCTTTGATCTACTTTGAACTCTCAAGCGGCTAAAATATGAAGACTAATAGAAATCTATTTTAAAAATCTGTTGCCTATGCTATGTTTTTTCAAAATGATGATTCTTCTTGTTAATTCACTTTGTAATAAATCTCAAATGTTGTCTTTTCTTTTGTTAATCGGATCAGTTATAGGCTAAAATCTACACACATATCTTCCCAATGGAATTCAAAGTAAGGAATATTGATGCGCTGCATACAAAAATATTTGTGGTAGCAAGTGTGGCGGGTATCAATGTAAACACTCTGACTAAAGCAATAGCTTCACCAAACGATGTCACAAAGCCAAGAATAATAGCAAAAGAGGTACGACGAGCATCCATCATAGCCAACTCCACCGTCATCGAAGACTTCTTTTTTAAATCTGAAAAACTTTTAACAAAAAAAGAAATTCGGATAAGTTCGATCTATTAAATGGAATGAAAAAACAAAAAGAGAACAAAACGATATCGTTTACTTTATCATAGCCAACAAATTCTTGAACCAAAAGGAGATACACAAACATGCTGGAGTCATGGCTTACACTGATGATGGATTGGTTTTGATCCGAGTCGTGTCTCTCTTGGGGAACATATCCTAATACGTGGCTAGTCCGGTTACGCATGAATGCGTAAAAACTGATCCTCTATGTCTTGAGTCGCAACCATATTTCTTGCCACTGGGAATTGCTACACGAACTAAGGAAAACGGTGACCTTTTCGGTTTCAAAGTTGTATTGCATTATGATGCAAGGCCAGAGAACTTAACTTTGCTAATATATTCATCTCAGACTGGCTTGGAATGTCGAAACTGTTCATTTTCTTTTTGCCTTGTGGAGACCTGATTATCGCAATTCCATTAGCTTCAATGGGTCTCTTCACTGGTTTGCCCAAAAAAAAAAACGATGACGTGAACTGTAAACTATGGGTTAAGTGTAAAAGATGGGTTATGTGTCAATAGTCTTCGTGTTTGATTTCAATGCAAGACTCTATCGAAGTGATGGTAAACCATTTCTCCTTACCTCCTAAATCAAACCTAGCATTCTAGCAATATACGTGTGAGTTGAGCCATAAACCTTTGACAGAGCTCTTTCCCAAACTCACCAAGCAACGAGTCTCTCTCATCATGGGCTTGACCTAGTTAAGTTTCCTCGAGGCATATGGTCGAATTGCATGGTCGGAACTTCATAGCCATGTATCCTATCCATAGCCCAACATGATATGAGCCTATGCTCAATCTCACCTCCGAGTCTATATCTGGATCGCCATGATCCAACCAGATGCTCTGCCCCTACACCTCTGGCCAAGTTTGTACTTGTCCATCCGGTCTTCAGATGCTTTTGGATTGAGGTTGTTTTTATCTCTATCGAAGCCTTACCAATCCGCGCACAACTACTTTCTAGGTTAGCATTAATGCGACCGTTGCGTCCACATTGCCCGTTTAACCTTAGCCAAGACTTATCGAGGCACACCGAGACCATATCAATACACGTCTCCAAATTCTATACTCAGGCACCCTGAGGTCACACCCGTATACTCTCATGCCTCTTATGGTTGAGTGGTCCCTGACCACTGCCACATATCGGACCACTGTTTGTTCTCACAAGCGTACATACTAGATTCATATTCGTACCACAACGCCTACGTAATGGTTCAACCCTCGTCCGGATCCCTGATCTAGATCGAGTTTCTCTTGACTATACTCTACTCTTGACCCTATAATACTAAAACATCATATGAAAGCAATAATAGAAAAATAATAGAAAGAAGTATTAAGTACGGATCGAGCCTTACCTTGGCCGTGAACCGCTCGCTAGGGACTGGGATGCTGAATTCCTTCTCAAGCTCCTCCTATTTCCTTCCCGGCGTGAGCGTTTGTCTCTGGCTCTTGGTAGATGAAATGTTTTTGGTGTGAAGAATGAGCTCACTAGCCCTCTATTTACACTCCACCCAAAATTTGTAGGAAAAACTCTCTAGAATACCATTATGACAAGTATTTTTTCTAAACATACCACTAAAAAATCATAATCCAAAAATGCCACTAAAAGTTTTGAATAATCAAAACTACCGCACACAAAATTTTTTTTAAGGGTTCATACTTTAAATTTTTTTGATTTGGATTAATCATTGTATAATTAGGATTAGGGTATAGTTTTTTTTTTTTTTTGGGGGGGGGGGGGTTTGGTTTTGAAAGTTTAAAGTGTAATTTAGTTTTGTAGTATATTTAGAAAATCAAAAATTTTAGTGGCATTTTTGGATTATAAAACTTTTGGTGGTAAGTTTGAAAACAAAACTTCAAAATATAACATTTTTGCGAATTGCCCGTGTATGTATACGCGTATGTATGTCGATCTATATGCATTTAAGTGATAACCAACTACACATGGAAAATACAGAGATAAATAACTGTCCTTTAATATGAGGGCGAAGCACGTTTTCAAAGATGCTTAAGAAACAGATCTAGTCATATCCAATTCATTACAATGAAGAGTAGATTTCTCCTAACAAAAAAAAATCGAAAAAGTCCATTGGTAAAAAAATTTCTGGTGAATTGAGAGAACCAAGTAGAATAAAATTCTAAGGCTTTCATTCCCACCTATGAAAATTGATGCAGCGGAAGAAAAAATAAAAATAAAAAGATTAAGCAAACAATACATTATAAAATTAGAAACGATCATTATATAACTAACGTTTAAGAAAACAAAACGAGCAATTAAGAGAGTAAATAGTTAGCCAACAAGGGAATTCAAATTGACATTGACAGAGAACAAACAAGAAAGCTAAAAAACATTGAGGAAAATGTCAGTATTTCGAAAAACCAACAGTTATTTTCGGAGCGGTAATCTCGAAAAATTTCACCCGATCGAGATACGGCGTATTTGACCCCAGATACGTAGCTATCATGATTGTAGGGCTTGGATTACTTGATGATCTCAATCGAACGGCTAAAATATGGGGAGGTCGAACATAACTGTAAATGTAGTGGTGTATAAATTAGTTCACCCACACCTCTTCCTCACTGTAAAAATCATAATTCCTCCCTTTCTCTTCTCTTTATTTCGCGAGTAACTTGTTTGTACTTTTAATCAGATCAGCTATGGGCCAAAATTCACTTACATATTTTTGTCAGAGTCGAAGTCTCTTCCAAACGGCCGGAAGTCCAACTAGGGAATCTATGTGACGCACATTTGGATGAACGTAAACATCACGACTAGCTTCTAGCTACCACATGTTACATATTCAAATTCCTTTTTGGACCGGTTATATATATTTGAGTTCACTGGACTCATATATCATGTGACATCTAATTAGATACTTATCGTAATCGAAAATGACTGAGCCCGGGTAATGACACGTCAATGGTATGACAAACAAGTAGACTCTTAACTTTTACTTTACATAACTTCAATTACTTTACTTTTTTAGTTTTCTCATTCAATAGAGACTAGAAAAAAGCTTATTAAAGCATGTTTATCAATGGTAAATTGGGGTAAATATTGTAGATTATTATGAATTAAACTTATTTAATTAATTCCAAATGGGCAAATAGTGGTATTTACGGTTCTACATTTGCCTCCTATAATATCGGTAATTATAGACGACGTGGAGGGAGCTGATTGGTCATAAATTTTAAAGAACAGAGAAAAAAAAACACGCGACTTTTGGTAAACCATTCTTCTCTGTCTCTCGATCTCAACATCTCCTCGATCCATCTCTCTCGATCTCTTCTCGCCGATTCGTTTATTCAAATCTGCGAAAATCTTCGTTGATTCCTATTTTCCCTTGCTCCGATTGACGGAGACGGTGAGATTTTTCCTTCACCGGCGTCGTCTTCTCGCCGGATTCTTCAAATCCCTAAATCTCTGTCGATCTGTTTGATTCCGCGAGGTAAATATGATAAATTCTTTTCTGATTTAGGAATTGAGTTTCGTTTCTAGTAAATTAGGGTTTGAATTGAAATTCTCCTTTCTAATTTAGGAATTGGATTTCATTTCTAGTAAATTAGGGTTTTTAATTGAAATCCCCACTCTCATTTGGGAATTGGGTTCTGTTTGCTCTCTGATTTAGGAATTGTGAATTAGGGTTTGAAGCAATGATCTAAAGGTTTTGGATTTTGGGGGTTTTTTAGGTGAAACGAAGAGGAAATTCGACAGTGTATACACTGGTGGAACAATGGATACACCAAATTCTAGAAAAGTTTTACAGTATTGGCATTGTTGTGGTTCTGAAGATCCATTTGATTATGGATGTACTGCATCTCCACATTCTACATATGACGATTAATGCAAGTTTCTAGTATTTTATTGATACGAAGAAGAAGAAGAAAGGAAAAGAATATGTTGTAAAGTTATGGATTCGGGGCAAAGCAAAAAAAAAAAGAAATTAGTTTTCTTGCAGAGAATCAGAATCTTTTATGTCCTTGGTTTATATTTCCTTGTAATCACATTATCTCAATGTACACACAACAATAACTTTTGGGTTAATAGAATTCTTGTTTGGTTTGCTCAACTTTCTAACTTTGCTTCTCAAGTTTCTGTTAGTTTGCTTCATGTTAGTGTTCTTCTTTGTGCTTAATTGTTCATGTTCATTTGTGTTTTTTTGCTCTGGTGGTAAGAATTAGGTGGGAGATCATTTAGTGTTGGTGGTTGATCAGTTATCAAGCGATTCTGATAATGGGATGGTAAACCGAGCAAACACGGTTAACAAAGATGGTACATCTGAATCTGTTGTATCTGCAAGAACTGATATTTGTGAGAGCAAACTTGTACAATGTAGGATTTGTCATGACGATGGGGAAGATTCCGGAATTCTGTCGATCAAGATTCTCTTTTATTCGAAAGTGTGTAATTTCGAAATTTTTGAATTTCAGTCTAATTAATTTCATTCTAATAATAACTAATAATAAAGTTAGAGAAAAATTTAGAAAAAAAAATTGAAGATTTTTCTATTCTAATACAATGAATAATGATAAATAGTCTCTTGAATCGCCAAATATATATATATATATATAGTTTTTTTCCTTTTCGAGAGATTAGAAATCGACAAATCTAAAAGAAAAAGTAAGTGGACCTAACCCATCGAATCATTACTATATCCACTATTCTGATATTCACATTCGATAGTTTTTTTTTTTTAAACCCCTCTATATTTACTACCTATAATCACTAAAAAAAATACAAAACTAAATTAAGGTATATATGATAATCCCAATACAATTAATAATATAAAATTCTTATATTACCTCACCTTCTTACCTAAAATTCTTATATTACCTCACCTTCTTACCTATCTATAAATATGCGCTTAGGAAATTGTATCATTGCTACATGCACCAGACCGGGTAATTAATGCTCAGTCAATTCATGAATCCAGATTTAGAATTTTAGTTTTCTGGTCTTTCGTCCTATGTACGTAGTCAATAGTATTATCATAACAAATCAGGTACATTAAAAAATCTACTAAAGTCAGAATCAAAATTCACCTCCATAGTTTGACCATCCAAAAAAATTCACCCCCCCCCATTTTCTCTATATATACTCACTAAAACCAATTAAGAACAAAAAGAAAAACTGCACTTATTAAAATGAATATTTCTATAATTTTCGGTATAGCCACCATCTTCACAATCTTCTATTCTGTTCAAGTCTCAGCACAAATCGGAGAGGCAATGCGATGCGTAGTAAAACTGTTACCGTGTCAACCGTACATTCACTCAATATTTCCTCCTCCATCGTGGTGTTGTTCTCCGATGAAAGAGATCGCCAAGAAAGACGTGATTTGTCTATGTGCAGCCTTTAATCATCCTGACATGCTCAGATTCATTAGCCTCACAAAAGAGAACGCTATTAATCTCCTTGCCTCATGTGGAGCTAATCATGATTTTTCAGTCTGCAATAAGACCTCTCGTGAGTTTTATTTATTTATAATAAAGTCTAGCTTTATATTATGTGTAATTATTGTATTAGTTGTGTAGACTATATACGATGTTTTATAATAAAACATATTGTTTCCGTTCTGAAAATATGTTTTGGTTTTTCTTAATGAAGTCTCTGAGTCTGCTGCATCGCCAGGATCTACGACTAGTGGTATGTTTTTCTTTTTTCTTGTTATGATAACTTTTAATTTCAGAATTGTTATTGAACTTTTACGTTATGTAATTATTTTGAGCAATGAAAATACTTTAATATGTTAATCAATTCGAATTTGTTATATAAAGTAACTTATGTGACTCTTTAATTGAATCAGGGAGCTCTTCCGTTAGAAGCATCACGAGGAATGCAGTCCTAGCTATCAGTTGTTTGGGATTTAGCTTAGTTTCTGCTTTTATGTTTTGACGTACAGTCTAATAGTTTGTACTAGATCGTTAAATCGAGTTTGAGTTTAAATGTTTAAGAATGTGCATGAATGAAGAATGATGTACCAAACAAAAAATTAAACCACCTATTAGAAAGTTTTAGTTTTTAACTTTTACCATATGCTAAATTGATGAAATAAGTGTCTTTCATTCCAAAAACAATCAAAATATTAAAGCAACAATTACTTAAACATTATCGATTTTTTTTATTTTTTTACCGTCTTCATAATAAAATGAGATAGACAATATGTGCAAACTTACAAAACGAAATTAAACGACGTCATTGGTTTTATATAAAAATTGGATATTTCTCTTATAGTTTTTTTTTTTAGTTTGCTTTTAAAATATGGCTTTTCTAATTAAGATGGTACAAAAAATAAATAAATTGAAGATATTTATTTTAATGATTAAAATGTTCATAAAAGTTGTTATACACTAACTATATATTAAAAATTGTAAAACCAAAAGTTATGGCAAAAGCAAGAAGATATTCATGATTTGATAATGTTGCAGTTGAAGTACTGTCCTTTTTTTGTCTATGTAAATATGATTTAAAAATGAACAGTTAAAGGTTTACAAATTGTTTTGCGAACAAAATGCTAATTCTAAGATTTGATTTATGACATACTTTTTTTTTAAAGTACGTGGAATCAATATGCGATTGATACTTTCTCAAGTCTATATAATTGTCGAGCAACCAATACCAAACCAATAGCGATAAACATCAAAAACTTGATGCGAACAAAAAACAAAAAAAATTATAAATGAAAACAACATGAACGGTCGTGAGCCGCCGTTAAAAGCTCTTTCATTCGATAGCTCGACACTAGTATCTTCGAACTCGGATGCTTACAAGCAAAACGAAGCATAAATTCTCCTCTACAACTATGAAACGAAATCGACGAGCAAATCCTAGCGACCAACACTAAAACATATGGTCTCTTATGTGATTAAATAATAATCTTAACATTCATACCAAAAAAATAATAATAATAATAATAAAAAATGGTAAAACAAAAAAATAATGCCACCAAATTTTATGTGTAACAGTCATTTATGATTAGTTCTAATCATTTTGTAATGATTGTAATAACGAGGAAGGATCTTCCAGTTTCAAAGACGTAAAAGCGGAACAGGAGATTCTTTTTTTAAAACTAAAACAAGTCAAAACCAATTACTCCGTAAATACCGTGTTCGCATGAGCGAGCACACGTGTTCATGTTGTGTGTAATAAAAATCAGAAAAACGAGTCACCCACCCACTTACTTATCCACGCGCCTTTTAAGCCTCGGATATTCGGTTCGTTGACATTAAACTTTTATTTTTATTCGGTTCAAAACTGATCTAGAAGATATCAAGTGAGATTATCATTAACCTCATCCTAATCTGAATTTTGTTAAAATTTAGAAGACTTGTCATGTGGACTAATCTAAAAATAACAGTAAAAGACAGAAAAGGAAGAGAGAAGTTGCAAGGTTTAATGAATGAATCAACTGAAAAAACCGAAAACAAAACCGGAATATCAATTTTCTTAACCAAACTAATTTTTAAATACAGGATGCTAATCGTTGACCCAACAAAAATAAATAAATATTACTTTTAAAATAATTGAAGATAAAGCAACATTTTAAGCGCGTGAGATTTTCCATATAAAGAGACTTCCCCAAAAACTCAATCTCATCACAAAAATCAAATCTTCCAATTATCTCTTCTCTTCTTCATCAAATCTCAAATTTCGGCGGAGAAGAGAAGAAGATAACAACAAGACATGACTGGATTCTATGTTTCTCTGTTCATCTCAAACTTTTCAAATGTCTCTTCGCACTTATCTCCGACATTTGAAAACATCCCGTCGAATAAGATCGTACCGACACCGATTGAGAAAGTTGTCTCTTTGGTCTCTCGTACTGGCCGCGATTTGCAGCTTTACAACAGTTCCGGTCATCGTCAAGTCGTTGGGTACGTCCAATTTTAAAAAAAAAACCTAATTTTCAATTTTGGGGGAAAAATTAACGAATCCTAGGGTTTACAATTCTTCAATTCAACGAGTTGGGTATGCTTAAAATCATATAAAAATGGTTTCTTGGAATCTAATTTTCGAATTCTAGGGTTTACGATTCTTAAATCATTGGAAAAATGAAATCTTGGAATCTGATTTCGAATTTTGGGGGAGAATTTTGAATTCTAGGGTTTACGATTCTTCAATTCCATGAATTGGGTATGTTTAAATCAATGGAAAAAATGAAATCTTGGAATCTGATTTGGAATGTTTTTATTTTAATGCAGATGTGTACCTTACAGATACAAGAAAAATGGAGGTGGAGAGATTGAGGTACTTTTAATAAGTGCACAAAAGAAAGGGAAAGGAATGTTATTACCAAAAGGAGGTTGGGAGATTGATGAATCAATGGAAGAAGCAGCTTTAAGAGAGACAATAGAAGAAGCTGGTGTTACAGGACAATTAGAAGAAACACTTGGGAAATGGCAATACAAGAGCAAAAGACACAGCATGATTCACGATGGTTACATGTTTCCTTTGCTTGTTACTCAACAGTTTGAGCAATGGCCTGAATCCGAAATCAGACAACGGAAATGGGTTAGTTTGTCGGAAGCGATGGAGTTGTGTCAGAATTCTTGGATGAGAGAAGCTTTGGAAGCGTTTATTAACAGGAAATGTCAAGGACAATGAAGGAATTGAAACATATGTTAATTTAGATTTAGCTCCTTTAATTAGAAGCTGATTCGTCAAAACTATAGACTTTTGATTGTTCTAAAGCTCAATCTAGGCTTTAGGGGAAATGTGGAAAGTTTTTAGTCTTTGTGATTTAATTCATTCTTAGTATTCATTGATTCATTCATAAGTAGGTAAACTCATTCAAAAATTTGTGTAGTCTCGTCCTTGTAATTGTTTTCATAAATCCAAACGATTAAAATTAACTAGGGGATGGTGTTGTTAAATAATTAGTTGGTTTATGGTGTTGTGTATAGTATAAAGTCAATATTTGAATTGGTTGTTATTATTGATTATATTCGGAAAATGTACTAATCGGTGTGCATTAAAGTGAATGAGGAAAATGAAGGAAATGGTCAACGAACACAGGGCAACATATTAGCGGTATATGAAACGTGTATGATTTAGTTTGAAAAAGTAGGGAACGGAGGATAGATTGTAGTAATTGTATTTCGCAATGTAGTATTCGGTCCACAGAGTCAGGGGAACAAATGTGGAAAGTATAGGACTCGGTTTCTAGTAATTGTATTTCGAAAATGTAGTAACCGGCCCACGAAAGCACGGGAACATAGTATTTTTATTTGGAAAGTATAGGACTCGGTTTGTAATATTAGGTTCAGTACAAAAGAGTAAGTAAGAAATATGATGATGGTAATGAGAAAAAGTATTTTACAATAACTACATATCAAAGTTTCACAAAAACAAAAAAAACAAAAGAAACTAAATACATAAAGTTCAAAACATAGTGTCGTCGTACGTCCTATACGTTTTTCGATACTTTTGAATCAACTATAGGGAATTAAGAACAAAAATCAAAACATCAATTAACAACAACACGACAATAACAACATTACATAACTTAAATTAGAGTCTAAATACCTTAGTTAAAAAAGCTTGAGAGTGTTCACAATGTTGTGCACTCATTGTTAAGAGCATCGGTACATTTAAACCACTACTTCTAAAATAAACAATGGAATTGTTTGTGGAGTCATTAGAACTCTCAAACATCGTTATCACTAAACTAAAAAGAGAAAACAATTGGTAGAGATAAAGAACATAAACAAAACTAAGAGATGGTGAAATATATTTAGCTTAGCTTTGGTTTGTATTTATATCTATGATCCCGCATTGTTAATAACAGGGTATACTTTCCTAACTACAAATCTGAATTAATGTCATTGTCAATAAATGTGACTTATCAACTCACATTTATTATCCGTAACTATCTACACTATTAACATAGTCAAACATATCATGTAAAGAGGCAAAAACAAATATTCTGAATTAACCAACAATGTAATAAATAATCTTAAGTCGTACTAAAATTTATAGGGAATGTTGATACTCTGAAGTAAATCAGAAAAGCAGACAATATATACTGTATATTCTTTGACAAAAGAGTTCCTATTAAGTACTCGATAAATTATTTAATATTTACATATATATACAAATATCTTTCAGTTGCACAAAAAAAAAAACTCTCAGTTGCCAAAAAATATGTTTGTAAAACTATTTATGGTTATAAATAAATTACGTAATTATTAACCTGTAAATTACAATGTATTAATCTTAAACGTTTTAAGAAACATTATATACAAAAGTGTTTGAATCTTCAAATCATTTACGATGAGAAATAAATTATTATTAAGATCGTGTGCTAATTAGAAAATATCAATATTACTAATCGATTTAATTTTTTATAACAACATTAAAATGGTAAAAAAAAACTATTCCTTAATTAGCTTCTTCGTTTTGATCCTTCATCATCTTCATTGCATCTTCAATAATCTTTACTTTTTCCATAAGATTCTTCACGTCTAGTCTGGTTATATTAGCTCTTATTGACTGTTTTAGGTAGTGTGATTTGAGGTAGACTTGGTTCCATTTGAATTTTTTATCGATTTTGCTCTTCTCCTCTTCACCAATTCTTTTATAAGAGAACTTTTGATCATGGAGATTTAGAAATCTTTCCCAAAGGAACTTGAATTCTTCATCTTCGATTTATCGATTTTTCTCCATTTTCTCTAAGTACTCCTTTGCTTCTATTAAAAATTCTTCCTTCAATTGGCGTAATATCGTTGGATCCATTTGTGTAGAACAAAAATTGAAGGATTAATGTATGGATAATTTATGTGTTTTACTGAAATGAGGACTTTTTATTTGCAAGATCTTATTTTTATATGCTCTACACATGTTAAGGCAAATAAATAATTATTTTCCAAGACAATAAAGTGTTGTCATTCAAACATCCAATCAAATAGAAATGGTTCACTTAAGAAAGTGGTATAATTTTCAACATATTTGATGCTCTTTTGTAGTTGTTCAAGAATAATTTCGAACAAAATTTTGTGTATATACTTAAGAATAAAAAAAATATATTATGTAATTAGTTGAATTGCGTAGTGAAAAAGAAGTTTGATCAACATATTTCAAGAATTCACTTGATATAAACTTAAAATGTTTATTATAATAACATGCGGAAATTAGAAAAGTATTCAAGTAACTACAAATATAAACTTCAACAATCAATCTGAAATTTCCTCATAACTTGAATCTTTGTCCTGTAAAAAAGTAATTATATTATTAAATTACATCCTATTATATAATACAAAAAAGAAAATTAAACAAATTATTACCTCAATACAACTCATAGCTTCGTGCAGATTAATAAATTTTAAGACTGTATGAGGGTATTGTTGGGCAAGACGATTGAGAAATTCACTTTCATTCGTCGATGATTGAGAGGAACCTTCAAAGTTCTTATTGAAAACATAAGGGATTATTTCTGGAACCAATATGCGAGATGACTTCGAACGGTTGGTGGCGAAGATGGCAAAGCGAAGTCACATACTGATCTTCGCGAGATGATCGAGTGCGACGTTTAAGAATGTCCCAAATCCGCGAGTCGCTCGCTATGCGCGAGGCGACGAGAGGGATATATAAAAAATCTGAGAGTCGCTCGCTATGCGCGAGGCGACGAGAGGGATATATAAAAAATCTGAGAGTCGCTCGCTATGCGCGAGGCGACTAGATGAATTCGAGAGACGGCGAAATAAAGTCATAAATCTGCGAGTCGCTTGCTATGCGCGAGGCGACTAGATGAATTCGAGAGACAGCGAAATGAAGTCATAAATCTGCGAGTCGCTCGCTATGCGCGAGACGACTAGATGAATTCGAGATACGGCAAAATGAAGTCACAAATCTGCGAGTCGCTCGCTATGCGCGAGGCGACTAGATGAATTCGAGAGACGGCGAAATGAAGTCACAAATCTGCGAGTCGCTCGCTATGCGCGAGGCGACTAGATGAATTCGAGAGACGGCGAAATGAAGTCACAAATCTGCGAGTCGCTCGCTATGCGCGAGGCGACTCGAGATATAGATCGCGAGGTGGTGAAATGAAGATAGTCGCGAGGTCGCGAGCTGATTTGATGTAGAAAGTCGCGAGGTTGCGAACCTATTTGGTGAAGATAGCGACTTGACCAAATTGCGAGGGTGCGACTCGATCAACTTCATGGATATTGAGAGGTCGTGGTAATCGCCGAGGATTGAAGTCTTGAGAACGTGAAGTCCTGAAGTCGCGAATCAAATCTGAGGTGAGGTCGCAGGGTCGTGCTCTGAGCCAGTTGGAAGTCGTAGAATCACAAGTTCGGATCAACCTCCCTCGAAACTGATCTTCCGAGCCCAGACTTTTGGGCCCATTACGAAATGAGGCCCGCCTCAAAACCCGAACCGTCAAAAATGTCTTTATAAGGTGCGATGCTCCTCACATACTTCTCATTATTTTCATTTCTCCGAAAACAGGTTTGCTCTCTCCCTCTTTTCTCTCGTTTTTCTTTCAAGTATTAGATAGGATTTTCGCCGTCCCATCACTTCGCCGCCGCCGTGTTCCTCTTCGCCGCCGCAGTCTTTTTCAGAAAAATTTGAAAATCGTCACTTCGATCCAAAGAAATAATGTCGTCAACGAGTTCTTTTGAATCTGCGAGATCTGCTGAGTTCGCCGAGAAGAGAAAGTCGATCTGGGATTATTCTGCTAACAGCGAATCGGTCGTTGACGCGAGCTCAAGTTGTGGTCAGTTCCGATGTAAAGAGGACGCAAGTAATTCTGGTTGCGAGGACGCGAGCCCTTTTTGCCAAGAGGATCGAGCTGGAGGCCATTCCCCTCTTGCCGAGTTATTCTCTTATCCCTCCCCTGTCTCAAGGCAAAGTCACGAGACAAGGGAGATTGCTTCACCAGCGCGAGCCCCGCGACCTGACCTTGAAGAAGGAGTTGGGACCTCGCGCCCCTCACTAATTGGCGAGGCGTCTGCTGCTAACGAGCAAAGGCTTGTCATCGAAGTTCCGCACCTTCGTGACGAGTCCCTTACTCCTGTCGAGCCGTTTCGTCAAGTAAAGATCGAGGAGCGCAACTGGGAGTATAACCCTCTAGCAGAAAAAGAGAGGTTGCTAGCCTGGATCGGTTCCGGAGCGGCCGAAGTCGTGAAGACAAAGAAGTCGAGGCGAAAGCAACGCCCGCCTCCAGGCTCTTCATGGTGTGACGAGGAGTCGCTGGATATCCTTCGCGCAGAATGCGGAATCTCTGATGAGGTCGAGATGATTGCGCCGACTCCCGATCAGCGAGAAGACAATCCGCCCGTCGGTATGTTCACCGCATACGAGTGCTGGTTTAGGGCCTGCTACCTCACATTCCCCATTCCTAAGTTGATTCTACGGTACACGTGGGTTCATAGAATCGCGCTCGCGCAGGTGAACACAAAAGGAATTCGTCAACTGGTTGGTCTTTTGACGCGAGCCGCTGAATGTGGCGAGCCTATTGGAGTTCGCCATCTTCGTAACTTTCTTGAGTTTCGTAAACATGTCGACTCGAGCGGCAAAAGGCTGTATAATCTGGCGAGTCGCCCTCATTACAAGGTTTTGGACGACTTTCCGAATAAGGACCACAGTTGGCGAAAGTATTTTTTCTTTGTGTCGGTGTCGGCCGCGTCTGTTGAAGAAGAAGACCGGGTGGTGGCGAAGTGGGGAACACTTGGTAGATTTTCTTGATCTTTATCGCGCGAACTGCCGCCTTTTGCTTTATATTAACCCTTTTGTTCAATTGTTTTCACAGTTAACAGACCGCTATTCACTCCTGTTCCTGGAATCGACGATGTGCACAATAAGTTAAAGGCTCGGAAGTGTCTCTGGAATCGTCACTTCCACTATCGAAGAGTTGTGCGAGCTCGCGAGTCCGTTCTAAACGACGAGGACGACGAGTCTGATTTAAGCGAGTCAGAAGATCTCGAGACAATGTCATCCAAGCCTACTTTCTGCGACATCGCCAAGCAGAAAACCGCAAAGGCTAAGAAGGTCGACTCGAAGGCCGTCGCTTCTGCTGTTGAAATGTCTGAGCGGAGTGTTGATAAAGACAACACTCCTGCCACAAGGAGCGACGAAGCGGCTGCTGTAACTGCGAGTGGTACTTTGGCTGTTATTGCTACACAGCCAATTACCATTAGTGACGAGCCCGTCGAGTCCGAGCAACAGCTGACTCGGAAAAGAAAGCACACTTCTGCCGAGAAAGGCAAAGGTAAAGCTGGCGAGAAGAAGTCTCGTCGCGAGCTGCCGACTCTGCCCCTAGGCGAGTCCATTCCTCCGGGTCCGCAATCTGGAAAATCTGCTGAGCTTTATGACGATCCCTTAGCCGCGGCTGCTCTAATGGCTAAGGTCACATATCCGGGTGACAACCTTCCGATCCCGGAGATGCTGGTAAAGAGCGAGCTCTATAAAGAGTTCGCGTCTCGCCAGGCTAAGGTAAAAGTCTATTGTTCTACTTGTTCCGTTTCGCTTTGTTTCTCATATTTTTAACTTTTCTGCAGGCTATCGCCCACTGAACCAGAATGGTGATAGCGTACGACCAAGAGGCGAGGTCAAGGCAGGCCTTTATTGACGAGGCCAGGAGGAAAGAAGAGGCCGAGATGAAGAGACTCGCAAAGAAGATGACAAACATCACTGCTGAGCGCGACGCCTACAAGAAGAGTTCTGACGACTTGGGCGTGCATCTTCATAGAGTCGGTCTAGAGAAGAAGAAGGCCGAGGAGAAAAGTGCCGAGTTGGAGGTGGAGTTATCGACACTGAAAGCGAGTCGCGAGAGCGACCTCGAGGCGGTTGCTTCGTCTGCGAGGCGATCTGCGGCTACTGAGGTTCAGGCTAGAATGGATCGCGCTAACGAGCTCTTTTGTCGGATGATGAAAAAGCCATTCAAGAAAATGGTCTACCTTGCGCAAGCGGAGGCCAACCTTCAACTTCTTGATGACATGGAGAAGCCTGACGCAGAGGAGCCATTTGACCCCAAGGCCGAAAGTGCCCTTCTAACCGATAACAAGGTCGCGCTGGGCGACGCCGATGTCGTTTTTGATGAGATAGCTGCCGAGCTGAGGAAAACGTTAGGTATGAACTATGCCGTCCCCATTAATGTTGCGGATATCGTTGTTTCTCCGCGAGTCGAAGTTAGCGCTAAATCTGTTGGTATTAATGTAGCTTCGGGATCCAACGACGGCTCTCTGGGTATGCGCTTGCGAAGTGCGAGCGAAGAACTGAGCGACAACGAGTCGGGTGAGACGAATAAGACTGTCAATCCTGAGCAAGCTGTAACCACTGACCCTTCGCACGAGCCGGCTCCTTTAGAGCAGGATCCCAAAGCTGGCGAGGCTGCAAGCTCGGCTAGCAAGGTTGTTTTGGCCAAAGAAAGAGTCGAGGGCGATCTGGTCGCCGAGGCCAAAGAAGTAGAAGATGGCGAGCTTGTCGCCTAATCTAAGTTGTAATAGAATTTTAGGATTTGTTTTTGTTTTGCTCAAGTGTTTTAAGACTTATCATTTTGTGCCTGGACGGCTTTATCCAACTCGTAACATTTTTAATTGTCGAGTTGGTCGGACCAAATTTATATAGAAATTTGGATTTCTTGCGACTTGTTTGCTTTCTTTATGATTCATCTTTACGATGCGGTTTTAAGACGCTTACAGGCGATGCGGCGATGCGGTTTTAAGACGCGATGCGGTTTTAAGACGCGATGCGGTTTTAAGACGCGATGCGGTTTTAAGACGCTTACAGGCGATACGACTTATCGTATCGTTGTAAAATTAGCCATGTTCGACCAGTGTTAGGTATAACTGGGTTTTGCGAGACGAACACCCTGGTTATATTCTACTGAATATATCTTATCCAGGCAAATATCGGTGCAGAAGAGTTCGACAGAATCTCTGACCGATTATATTTGCTAAGTTCGACCAGTTTGTTAAGTAAAAACTGGGTTTGCGAGTCAAACATCCTGGCTAACGGACACACTCTACTGAATGTGTCTATCCCGATATGAACTCGCGAGATGAACATCCTGGCTAACGGACATACTCGCACTGAATATGTCTATCCCAAAAATGAACTCTAAATTTATATAGCGCGCTTTATCCGTTTGTGGATGTATATGAAAAACTTTTTGATGAAGTTTTATAGATCGTCATTATAGCTAGTAATGACGAGTTGACATAGACGTCGCATTTAGACAGTTAAGTCGTTTGCGAACTGATGTCATCGCGTTTTAGACAGTTAAGTCGTTTAGCGAGTCGACTTGTCGCGTTTAGACCGAAGTCGTTTGCGAGTCGACTTGTCGCGTTTAGACCGAAGTCGTTTGCGAGTCGAACGAATCGTAAAAAGACTTGGTTAAAACCTTAAGTCGTTATCGATCATCGCGTTTAGACCGGAGTCGTTTGCGAGTCGACTTGTCGCGTTTAGACCGAAGTCATTTGTGAGTCGACTTGTCGCGTTTAGACCGAAGTCGTTTGCGAGTCGAATTGTCGCGTTTAGACCGAAGTCGTTTGCGAGCTGAACGAATTGTAACAAGACTTGGTTAAAACCTTAAGTCGTTATTGATTGTCGCGTTTAGACCGAAGTCGTTTGCGAGTCGACTTGTCGCGTTTAGACCGAAGTCGTTTGCGAGCTGTCGTGTGTAGACATTTATGTTGTTAGCGAGCTGCTGCGTGTAGACGTTTAGTCGTTAGCGAGCTGTCGCGTGTAGACGTTTAGTCGTTTTGCGAGCTGTCGCGTGTAGACATTTTAGTCGTTTGCTCTACCGAATGTGTCTATCCCGAGATGGACTCGCGAGATGGACATCCTGGCTAACGGACATACTCGCACTGAATATGTCTATCCCAGAAATGAACTCTAAATTTATATAGCGCGCTTTATCCGTTTGTGGATGTATATGAAAAACTTTTTGATGAAGTTTATAGATCGTCATTATAGCTAGTAATGACGAGTTGACATAGACGTCGCATTTAGACAGTTAAGTCGTTTGCGAACTGATGTCATCGCGTTTTAGACAGTTAAGTCGTTTAGCGAGTCGACTTGTCGCGTTTAGACCGAAGTCGTTTGCGAGTCGACTTGTCGCGTTTAGACCGAAGTCGTTTGCGAGTCGAACGAATTGTAAAAAGACTTGGTTAAAACCTTAAGTCGTTATCGATCATCGCGTTTAGACCGGAGTCGTTTGCGAGTCGACTTGTCGCGTTTAGACCGAAGTCGTTTGTGAGTCGACTTGTCGCGTTTAGACCGAAGTCGTTTGCGAGTCGACTTATCGCGTTTAGACCGAAGTCGTTTGCGAGCTGAACGAATTGTAACAAGACTTGGTTAAAACCTTAAGTCGTTATTGATTGTCGCGTTTAAACCGAAGTCGTTTGCGAGCTGTCGTGTGTAGACATTTATGTTGTTAGCGAGCTGCTGCGTGTAGACGTTTAGTCGTTAGCGAGCTGTCGCGTGTAGACGTTTATGTCGTTAGCGAGCTGTCGCGTGTAGACGTTTAGTCGTTTTGCGAGCTGTCGCGTGTAGACGTTTAGTCGTTTTGCGAGCTGTCGCGTGTAGATATTTTAGTCGTTTGCGAGTTATGTTTGGGAGTATGAATATACGGACCCATTCCCCCCCCCCCCCCCCCCCCCCCCCCCCTTTTTGAGAAGGCAACTGAACTTGTCAGAAAATGAGCTGCTTACGTACCCTATGAAGGGATCGAGTCGCCCATCAGCTAAAGCGTTAAACATGATAATAAAAGAAAAAATATATTTTATAGTTGTGCCTTATGAAAAGGCTGCCTACGTACCCTAAAAAGGGATCAAGCCATTCGTAGTTCTTATTACCTCGAGTAAGGATCGTGGTCGGCGAGATGCTGCGAGGCCGCGAGCTAATTTGATGAAGAGAGCTGCGAGGCCGCACGCTATGTTGATGAAGAGAGCAGCGAGGCCGCGAGCTGATTTGGTGAAGAGAGCAACGAGGCCGCGAGTTGATTCCACAACACAAATTCTGCGAAGTCGCGAGCCGAACTGTTTGGATTGACCCGATGAGTCAGATTGACGTATCGTTAGAAAATTGGGAGTATCTCTCCAACCACAACTCCAAATTATATGAATCAAACGGCGTTGGAAAGCTGACTCAATTTTCTAACTGCTGGAGAAAATTCATCTCGCAATGATTTCTTTTCGCGTCGCAGCGAGCTGATTGTTTCGAATCGGCGAGACGGCCAGATTAACGTATCGTTAGAAAATTAAGCGTATCTCTCCAACCGCAACTCCAAATGATATGAATCAAACGGCGTTGGAAAGCTGACTCAATTTTCTAACTGCTGGAGAAAATTCAGCTCGCAATGATTTCTTCTCGCGTTGCAGCGAGCTGATTGTTTCGAATCGGCGAGACGGCCGGATTGACGTATTGTTAGAAAATTAAGCGTATCTCTACAACCGCAACTCCAAATGATATGAATCAAACGGCATTGGAAAGCTGACTCAATTTTCTAACTGCTGAAGAAAATTCAGCTCGTAATGATTTTTTTCGCGTCGCAGCGAGCTGATTGTTTACTTAGTTTTCTGGCGAGCCGGTCGAGCCGATGTTCGTTGCTCCTCTCTTCGAATTCCGGCGAGCTGCCTAGATTGGTCCAGATCAATTCTCTCCGCGAGCTGACTGGCTGTGAGCATACGAGCTCGAGCTGACTGAACGATCAACATCTTTCCTGAAAGTTGGTCGAGCTGATCAATGATAGTTTTCCTGCGAGCTTATCGACAATAACTTGACGCACACAACCGACAAGCCGAAAGGTAACATTGTTGAAGATAACGACGAGCCGACCAAGTACGCTTAGCGGCGAGCCGGTTTGAAAACTCCAGCAAACGTCCAAGTAGATAGCAAACTGAGTGAAGATGTTTTTGATGGATTTAACCGCGAGCCGCCTCGCCCTGCTCAAGAGAAAGAGCAAACTGAGCAACGATATCTTGGTGGAGATAAGAGTGAGCTTGTTGATATTTTTCTAGTCAAAGTGGTGAGCTCATTGACAATGTTATGCCGAAGCAAGGCGAGGAACCAGTCGACGAGGCGAGGAGTGCCAGGCGACGAGGCGAGAAGTGCCAGCCGACGAGGCGAGCTTCTAGACAGCGAGGCGAAGAGCCCAGCGTTGAGGCGAGAAGTGCCAGTCGACGAGGCGAGCTTCTAGACAGCGAGGCGAGAAGTGCCAGTCGACGAAACGAGCTTCTAGACAGCGAGGCGAGGAGCCAGGCAATGAGCCGAGAAGTGCCAGGCGACGAAGCGAGCTTCTAGACAGCGAGGCGAGGAGCCAGGCAATGAGCCGAGAAGTGCCAGTCGACGAGGCGAGCTTCTAGACTGCGAGGCGAGGAGCCCGGCGATGAGCCGAGAAGTGCCAGTCGACGAGGCGAGCTTCTAGACAGCGAGGCGAGGAGCCAGGCAATGAGCCGAGAAGTGCCAGTCGACGAGGCGAGCTTCTGGACAGCGAGGCGAGGAGCCAGACGATGAGGCGAGAAGTGCCAGTCGACGAGGCGAGCTTCTAGACAGCGAGGCGAGGAGCCAGGCGATGAGGCGAGAAGTGCCAGTCGACGAGGCGAACTTCTAGACAGCGAGGCGAGGAGCCATGCAATGAGCCGAGAAGTGCCAGTCGACGAGGCGAGCTTCTAGACAGCGAGGCGAGGAGCCAGGCGATGAGGCCAGAACTGCCATTCGACGAGGCGAGCTTCTAGACAGCGAAGCGAGGAGCCAGGCGATGAGGCGAGAAGTGCCAGTCGACGAGGCGAGCTTCTGCCTAGGCCTCTCCAGCGCGTTTCTCTCTCATATGTCTCTCTCTGAAGTTTTTCCTCCTCCAAAGCGGACTGGTCGATTACGTTGGTTAGCCCATCCACAATGGGCTCGCTCGGACCTGAACTACCATCGACCCCTGGGGATTGCGGATTCGTTATTGACATCCTAGCGAGTTTGTCTAAGTGTTTGTTTCGTGTATAAAGCTAGTGTGCGAGTAGATACCCTCCTTCTAGCGCCAAATTGTGCGTGCTGGAAATTCACACAATTGAATTTGTGAAGATTCTTATGAAATAGAGCTCCTTTAGGGTTTCAAACACTTAGAAAGATTTAGAATTAGATTATGAACTAGAGTTCTCATTCATCAAGATCAGAGCGTTTTTACAAAGTTTTTCCGTTCCCTCACAAGTGAGGGGGTACATGTTTATTTATAGAGAAAGTAGGTCGGTTCGGATGAACAGTAATGGGCCGTTAATGGGCCGCTATCTTCTGGATTTGACTATTGGGCCGTTTCGGCGAATACGACGTCGTTTAGGCTTATCGATTCTTCGAGGGGGGATCCGACCCCTACAGTTAGCCCCCCAGTTCAACAGTTTTATAAATTAAAGTGTTGAAGTAAGGGTGTCCGAGTGAAGAACCGATTTCCGCTTAGACGGTTTACGTGTTGATGATAATGTTGAGCCCAGATGACCTGATTGCATCGAATCCAGCGAGTCGGTTCTTGAAGTCGCGCAGTGACGAGATAAGCTAATCCAAAACCTGCGAGTCGCTGGTGAAAGGAAGTCGCGAGCTGATCAAGTGCGATGAGATGACGATCTTGCGAAGTCGCGAGCTGATCGAGTGAGACGTTTCTGGCGAGTCGATTTCGATCTTGCGAAGTCACGAGCTGATCGAGTGAGACGTTTCGGGCGAGTCAATTTCGATCTTGCGAAGTCGCGAGCTGATCCACTTGAAACGCGTGGCGACGAGACGACGATATAAGTATGCAAACAAGCCTCAGTAAAAACCTCGTCTGGAAAACCCGATGGGAAAAAACCAGAACTAAGTGAAAAAGAGCGCGAGTCGCACACTTGCTTAGGTCGTCTTTGTCGCCGAATTCTAAACTTGGTTTCGTTGGTGTATCCACTGAATCCTTTGGTGTAACGAAAACCATTGCTGATGCGAGGCGAGTAGATACACCAATATGCGAGATGACTTCGAACGGTTGGTGGCGAAGATGGCAAAGCGAAGTCACATACTGATCTTCGCGAGATGATCGAGTGCGACGTTTAAGAATGTCCCAAATCCGCGAGTCGCTCGCTATGCGCGAGGCGACGAGAGGGATATATAAAAAATCTGAGAGTCGCTCGCTATGCGCGAGGCGACGAGAGGGAAATATAAAAAATCTGAGAGTCGCTCGCTATGCGCGAGGCGACTAGATGAATTCGAGAGACGGCGAAATAAAGTCATAAATTTGCGAGTCGCTTGCTATGCGCGAGGCGACTAGATGAATTCGAGAGACAGCGAAATGAAGTCATAAATCTGCGAGTCGCTCGCTATGCGCGAGGCGACTAGATGAATTCGAGAGACGGCAAAATGAAGTCACAAATCTCCGAGTCGCTCGCTATGCGCGAGGCGACTAGATGAATTCAAGAGACGGCGAAATGAAGTCACAAATCTGCGAGTCGCTCGCTATGCGCGAGGCGACTCGAGATATAGATCGCGAGGTGGTGAAATGAAGATAGTCGCGAGGTCGCGAGCTGATTTGATGTAGAAAGTCGCGAGGTTGCGAACCTATTTGGTGAAGATAGCGACTTGACCAAATTGCGAGGGTGCGACTCGATCAACTTCATGGATATTGAGAGGTCGTGGTAATCGCCGAGGATTAAAGTCTTGAGAACGTGAAGTCCTGAAGTCGCGAATCAAATCTGAGGTGAGGTCGCAGGGTCGTGCTCTGAGCCAGTTGGAAGTCGTAGAATCACAAGTTCGGATCAACCTCCCTCGAAACTGATCTTCCGAGCCCAGAATTTTGGGCCCATTACGAAATGAGGCCCGCCTCAAAACCCGAACCGTCAAAAATGTCTTTATAAGGTGCGATGCTCCTCACATACTTCTCATTATTTTCATTTCTCCGAAAACAGGTTTGCTCTCTCCCTTTTTTCTCTCGTTTTTCTTTCAAGTATTAGATAGGATTTTCGCCGTCCCATCACTTCGCCGCCGCAGTCTTTTTCAGAAAAATTTGAAAATCGTCACTTCGATCCAAAGAAATAATGTCGTCAACGAGTTCTTTTGAATCTGCGAGATCTGCCGAGTTCGCCGAGAAGAGAAAGTCGATCTGGGATTATTCTGCTAACAGCGAATCGGTCGTTGACGCGAGCTCAAGTTGTGGTCAGTTTCGCTGTAAAGAGGACGCAAGTACTTCTGGTTGCAAGGACGCGAGCCCTTTTTGCCGAGAGGATCGAGCTGGAGGCCATTCCCCTGTTGCCGAGTTATTCTCTTATCCCTCCCCTGTCTCAAGGCAAAGTCGCGAGACGAGGGAGATTGCTTCACCAGCGCGAGCCCCGCGACCTGACCTTGAAGAAGGAGTTGGGACCTCGCGCCCCTCACTAATTGGCGAGGCGTCTGCTGCTAACGAGCAAAGGCTTGTCATCGAAGTTCCGCACCTTCGTGACGAGTCCCTTACTCCTGTCGAGCCGTTTCGTCAAGTAAAGATCGAGGAGCGCAACTGGGAGTATAACCCTCTAGCAGAAAAAGAGAGGTTGCTAGCCTGGATCGGTTCCGGAGCGGCCGAAGTCGTGAAGACGAAGAAGTCGAGGCGAAAGCAACGCCCGCCTCCAGGCTCTTCATGGTGTGACGAGGAGTCGCTGGATATCCTTCGCGCAGACGTACCAGGAATGACAGCGGATGAGTCCCATTTATCCCCGTCTGAAGAAAACCCACCACTACCTCCGAATCCACCTCAAGTTCCAGCCTTTTTTTCATAACTATGAACCAATACTATTCAAATCTTTTCATTTAATATTTTTTGGAAACTGTAATTTATTAATATTAACTAAAAAAAAAAGCTAAAACATCATCTTTTGTGGAACAAATTAAAAAGCCAAAACTTCATGTTTTATGGAACAGAGGGAGTATTGTTTTGCATCATACATATCAAAAAGATATTAGATAAATAATTATATCCACTAAAAAAAATAATCGATCGATTTTCGAATCTTGAATGTCTTAATATGATAGGTCTTACGTTTTAAGTGTATACAAAATATATATAAAAAAATTGATTTACAATAACAAAACCAATAAGCGAAACAGTCTTATAATGTATGACAGAAAATGTAATTGAGTGATATATATCTTATATTTATAAAAACAAATGTTTTTTAATAACTCTATAAAATGTTTTTAAACCCAACTTTAGCACTGACCAAAATACTACTACATCAAATGAATTAAATCGGTTAGAGTTTCTCAGTATGGTAATGGATTTGGTAAGTATATATTTTTATTATCAATGCTCCGTATATATTAAAGATATTGAAAATATGTAAAGATTTCCACCATGACAAATTGAAATGTTTTGGTAGGTTGATTTAATTAATATGTGTCCTTAAGTTCTTATTTGAATGACACCTAGGATTAATGATACTTAAGACTCTCTTTGAATGACACGTAGGATTTTAAACTTTTAGTGTCTTCTCAATTAATATATATAGGATATAGGGAATGAAAGAAAAATTAATATTTAGGGTAGCCGCAATGAATGGGAAAATCTTTGAAAATAAGAGAATATTTTAGTTGCTAAAATTATGGGAGCACTTATTCGTAAGATTTTGTAAAAATTTGGCAAGTTCTACTTAAATGCATATGGAAAATAATTAAATTGATTCAACGTTTTAATTATTTGCCATAAACTAAAAGATAACAATTTCTTAAAATATTATTGTGTATTTATTGTTATAACCCACAAAGATCCGGGTCAAGATTATGACCAATCAAATTAAGAATAAAAGATCCGCGTGTTTATCCGTTTTGAACTGGTATGAAATTGGATCCTGCACAATTCCTTCCGAAATTGCCTTTCTGAATTTCAAAAATGTTTTTAGAAAGTTGATTTTTGATTATGAATTTCAAAAATGTTTTTAGAAAGTTGATTTTTGAGTGGCAATTTGAGTAATTAAAGGTCTAATTTTGCCCAAACATTTTTTTATACTCTTCGATTATTAGTATTGATAATCTAGTATTATTATTTTAGTACACCTATTGTATATATATCAAAAGACTTAAACCGTATGATTCACCAATCTTCGTCTATCTTAGGCTTGAGCTTAATGACGACATTGTTGTAGTGAGAAAGTCTTTTAACCAGCCTTCTAACCTTAAACTTAAGGTAACTTTCGTCCAACAGTACGAGAATCTTGGCTAATGCCTTTGTGTTTTTAAGCATAAGTTCCACGAATGAAATCATGTGCTTCAACTCTACATCCCAACGGTTTTCGTTCCAAAAGACTCCATCTTTTGATCTCCAACATTGATCCAGATGCAAGCCTTGCTTTTTTAAGTATTTGTCCATATGCTTCCCCCGCTCATCAGAAAAAAAATACAAAATCGGTTCTCGGATATGTTCGAGCCAAGGAAAATAAAAGAGGTTTTACTAGTTGTAAAAATACCGTTATTGTGTTGCAATCCTTTGCGAGTACTGTTAGCTTCTCTAAATCAGGTGAGTTTTGTAACAGTCTTTCTATACCGGGAATAACATACTGATAGATTACTATCTTAAGAGTCAAGGCTTTGACCTTGAGCTTCGGAAAAGGAACACCACGAAGCTCGGTCAGAGATAAGATCTAACAAAAAGCAAATAAAGATAGTGAATATCAGAAAAACTATAGAATATCAATTACTAATGATAACTAATCCATCTAGAAAATGTTAACGTGTAACAAACCGATTTTTTAGCAGTAGAGAATGCAAGAATGAGCCCGAAACATATACATACCTGAAGAAAGTTTCCCCCAAGGGTAAGCTTCTCTGCGTTTTGTAACTTATCTAGCATCTTTAGCACCATGACTTGAAGAATATCAGCCTTCAAGGTCGGGTTCATTGGGATAAAGAAAATGTTCAGTTTAGCTTCGGTTAAAGACGCAACATCAACTAAAGTACAAGGTAACTGAGAGTTTCTCAATCTGAGACAATATATATGTGGTGCCACAATATGTGTTGGCCCTGGAACCCAAACGTTACGGTTTATTTATAATATTCTCAAACGCAGTGATTTGCTGAGATCAAGAACCATCAGTTTATCGCAGAAATACAATGTTAAACTTTCGAGAATGGGACAACCAGATAGAATCTTAGCCATGGATCCATGAGAG
This sequence comes from Draba incana, assembly GCA_963576765.1. Taxonomy (NCBI): domain Eukaryota; kingdom Viridiplantae; phylum Streptophyta; class Magnoliopsida; order Brassicales; family Brassicaceae; genus Draba; species Draba incana. The sequence continues at coordinate 24,820,596 of OY755215.1, forward strand.
AGGGTACAAAAACTCAAGGATAATGTCTTGAGTGATGTCCAAGACACAGAACATTTGGGAATGATCTTATCACAAAAGCTTAATTTAAAGGTTGAGATGCTTGAGAGAGGCATTGATGTAGAAGAAATCAGGAATGTTATATATATTACAGGACAAAGGACTCCAGAAATTCAGGGACAGATTCTCAACGTTGCGAGATATAACGAACTCGATCCACTTGTCCCTGTGGGATATATATACTCTGACGCGAGCTGATTTCGAAGCAAAAATCCATAATCTTGGGAGCAGTGTAGCGAGTTAGGATTTTGTTTATCGAAGGTACCCACCATCCTCGTTCATCGTCATAGTCATCGGTATCAATTGGCCCAACGTTGCGAGAATTAGAAGAAACATATCCTAGTCTTTTTGTAACTGCACCAAGTGGCTCTTACTTTAGTGGTTTCCTCCTCGTACTTCGAGTCCGCTTGGGGGGAAGAGTATTTCCGAAGGAAATAAACTAAAAGCTAACTCCGGACTCACAGAGATTAAGGTATCGAGGTTTTAAAATAAAAAACAGTAATATGCGTAGAATCATCTCACTCACAAGAATAACCTTACCTTCCTGAGCCGTTCTTTCTTTCTTAATCTTGTCGAGTTCAACCATAAGAGCTTCAGTGTTGTCCTCATCATCATTGTCACTTTCATCATGACTAACAAAAGACAAACAAATCGTAAGTGAACTTTCAAGGAACTTATACATACGTCAATAGAGAAATAGAATGGAGTCTTCAACAAATGAAGAAAAAAAGAAGAAGTGAATTGTAAAAAAAGAAATTCAAGTATATACTACAAAATTACCGATTCTACCCTCAACAAATCAAGGTTTTTTTTTTTATAGTTTGCGATAGGGTGCGGAAGTTTCAAGAAGAAGAAGAAGGAAACAATGGCGATTAGCGTAGGGATCGTCGTTGCTGCTCCGTCGTGTTGTGGAGATGGACTCTTTAGACCTAACTTCTCGGCCATATGCAGCGGCGTCTCTTCATCTGCTGATTTCCGGTGGTGGCGCGGACGAATCGATGTCAAAACCGGCGTAATTTCGGGTCGCCGACGCCGTGACGTTGGTGGGTTTTTGATTTCTAGCTGTCTCTCGCCGGATTCTTCTTCTTCGTCTCCATCGTCTTCTTCTTCCTCTGGGTCAAAGACGAAACTCTATGTCAGTGGTAAATTCCCTTCCTTTCTCTCTCTCTCTGTGTTCTTCATTCTTACAGTGTTTCTTAGATGTTTCTGTTTCCAATTGTCAATCTGTTTAATACCAATTCTTGATTGATACTTGTGTATATTTAGAGCAACCCGCTATTGAATTGAATTCCTTTAAATTTAGAATATCTCCAAAGTCTTTGGAGCAGTGGCTTCAGTTTATCACCAAATTGTAAAAGTTAAAATTGTTAGATTGATGTTAAACCTTGTGTTAAATGTAATGAGAGAATGGAATGGAATGATAATTTTTGTTGTGGAATAGCTTTACACCGTTGTAATGGTGAATTAGAAGAGCCTTAGAACTTGGCCAAAAGAGAAATGCAGTCTTAATGCTCTTGTTATGGTTATTTTTTCTTCATGTTTTGCGACCTTTTGATGAATCATTTGTCTCGCATTTCACCATATGAGACTTGAATTCTTAATAATATGGATAAAGGGTTTGATGGTTTTATGCACAGGGCTTTCTTTCCGCACAACTGAAGATAACTTACGGAATGCTTTTGAACAGTTTGGCAACCTTGTATTCGGTAACCCATAAGCTCTCCGTTGAATCCATCTTACTAGGTGTCTTTTTAATGAACCAGTAAGATGATCTGAGAAAAAAACTATATGTAATTTCATGTTTTTGATTATTCTCGGTGTAGTTAACTTGGTGATGGATAAAGTAGCAAATAGACCAAGAGGATTTGCTTTCTTGCGGTATGAAACAGAGGAGGAGTCTATGAAAGCTATCGAAGGGATGCACGGAAAGGTACTTAGCTCGGCATTGCTCGCTTGTATTCGTTCTTAAATCGACTAAGAACAAGAAAGGGTTAATCGCAAATCAAAATTCCCATTTTCTAAAAACTCTGTTTTTGGTTTGTATAGTTTTTAGATGGAAGAGTTATATTCGTGGAGGAAGCTAAATCAAGATCAGATATGCAAAGAGCTAAACCAAGACCAGAGATCAACAGAGCTCAGTCCAAACCTCGCACCTTTCGCACGTGGTAGCTATTCTTTTTACTGTAATTCTGTAAAATTTTCAATCTAGTTCTAAGATTTATACAATGGTATCTTGTAACATTGTTTTAGATCACACAAGTCAGGTTAAAAAGTCATTTATATATTTCAAAACAAATGTAATCTGTTTTCCTTATTTAGGTTCAATGATAGATATAAACCATAGCTTATGATACAAAAAAGCTTAAATCAAAACTAGGCTTTATCCATTTTAGGATTTACTGATTTTGTGTTAATTATGAATCAGAAAATGCTGGTAATTTTAGTAAATTAGAGTATTTTTTGTACAGGTTATGAATAATATAGATTATAGTTTAGTCTTAATTTTTTTTTTTTTTTTTTGTGTGTATTAATTTATACAGTTAATGGAATTATATGAAAGAAGTTTCCTTTGTTTTCATTAGTAAAAGAAAGTTTCCTTTTTTCCCTTGTCTGACAATCCAATTTCCATATTGTTTAGGGTTTCGTTTTCCTTTATAAGCTAAAGAGCTTATCTTCATAGTCTCTCAAATCCAGATTTTTATTTCTCTCCAAATCTCGTCTTAAAAGTCATATTTAGTGTCAAACGAAACATGGCGATGCCGAAACAAGAGACTCATATACCGCAGATCGGACACCCCTTGTTCTCCAATCAACGTTTGAGTAACTGGTTTCCGTACCTCGGCCCTCCTACATTCAATTCCATGAGATCAACCTCTGATTCAATCATCATCCTAGGAGACGATCACGAGGAGGAGGACAAAGACGAAGTAAGTAGCGTGTTCAAGGGGTTACCGGAGTTGAAGGTGGACGAGGATGATGGTGTATCAACAATGGATTTATGCTATTCTTCTACTGATCCTCACGAGAAGAAGAAAAACGAAGATGAGAGGTCACTATCAGTATCAAGAATTACATCAAAGACAAGCTCTCTCGTTATTAATTCCAATTCTTAATTGCTTCTTTAATTTCATTATTTTTTTCGTTAATCGCTTCTTAGTAATCATGTGTTAATCGTATATTCATCTTGTTATTTGTCAATCATAGGTATATTCGTCTATAAATCGTTTATCCAAATTTTCGATATTAAATTGAAATTGTATCGGCAAGCAACAATATATGTGGTGTGTAGGGAAAGGAACAATCGGATACATAGAAAAATTCACCGATCCACAAACGCGAATTCGAGGCATCGGGATGATCATCAAAAATCGCATCTCTGCCATTAGACTTGAGAATCAGAAATCAGCAAGCAGGATCATGCAAATATGGTTTTCAGCCAGCCTGAGTTCTAATAGGCTACAAGATAAAACATTGTGGCCGTTTTACTTTTTGAAAAAATATTTTACAAATAAAAACAATATTGAGTTTCAAACTCATGACATGTTTTAAGAGAAATATTGGGGTTTGACCACTAGACTAAAGAAACTTTTATAGAATTGAGGACCGAATTTTTATAATAAATATAAGGACCACAAGCAGATACTTTGCCCGCTTGCCTTCAGGACCGGCCAAGCGATTTCAAGCAACACAAAATAGTTCAGAGCGATTTTCGTGATTGTTGCCAAACGCAACCAACCGTAATAGGAGAACCAATCAACCCCTAAATCGTTTTCCTAATTCGAGCCAATATAGATTGATAAATTCTTTAAATACCACACTTTGAAGTTTTGTTTCCAAACATACCACCAATTTTTAAAAGTTCAAAAAAAAAAATTTTCAAAAAAAATTCAAAAGTTCCAAATATACCACAAACACAAAAATTAATTTTTAAAGGTTTAGAATTTAAATTTTTTTGTTTGGGTTAACTATTATACAATTAGGGTATAGTTTTTGGGGGTAAGGTGTAAGTTTTAGGGTTTAGGGTTTAGTTTTGAATCTTTAAAGTTAATTTTTATTTTGTGATATTTTTGGAACTATTAAAAATTGGTGGTAGTTTTGGAAAAAAAACTTAAAAGTGTGGTATTTTTGAGAATTGCCAATATAGATTAGTTAAGTAACTGACTATATGAAACAACTTCAAAACTGTAAGAGCTATATATATATATATATATTAAAATAGAGAATTTAGTCTCTTCTCTCCCGTTCTCCTTCATATTTATGTTTCTTTGAATCTTTCATCCAATCTTTCTTATATTCAATCTCTCCCAAAAAATTAGGAATTTTTAATGGGTTTCACCTTTTCGTGTTGAATCGACACGGTGAATTAGATTCGAGAGATCGGATTTGTTGGTGATGATTATGTGGAAGATGAAAATCATGGTGGTAAAGAAGGAGTCCATCCTTCTTCTTCCCAAACCATCAACCATCATGTTCACAAACCATGTTATGATTGAGTTTCAGACAAGAAGAGATCTTGTGGCTCAGATCTCAACCTCAATGAGTCGGTTCAGTGAGTTGAGTTCGAGTCGACTGAGTTGGTTGGAGGTTTCTGGAAAAGAATGATAAAATCTATATTTGTGTGATTATTAATGTTTTATCTTGCTACAAGTAAAGTTAACATGCTATGTAATTGTGTATTTCACCATTGTAACTTGTTACAAATAAGTGTACACAAGTAAATATTGTTTTAACATTGTCAAATTTTTTTTAGCACAATATATACTTTAAGAATGATATATTTGTATTCGTAGCACGTTAAACCAAATATTATCTTTGATAAACTGTAAATAAGAACAAAGTTATATGCAACATAGAACAATAAATAATGTGAAAGTGCTGTTTAATATCATAGTTATTGTGTAAAATGAAATGTTAGCAGTATATCTTACAGATTCTACGGTACAATATATAATTTAACGTGTTAATAAATTATTTACCTTGATATTTATATATGTAGATATGTATTTTTTTTAACTTACTTTGTTATCATTGTATTTATCTGAATTTTCGTAATCTAAATGATACTACACAACAATGTTCAAGAAATTGCGCTCCCGCTTAGCGCCTAGAACGTCTAATCGGAGCCTATGCGATTTTTAAAGCAGTCTAGACGTGTTACGGAAATCCATAATATATTAGATTTATATAGCAAAATATATAAAATATCATAATTTATATATAAGAAAATTTAGATTACATTTATTATCATCATTTTATACCCTAATATTAAAACTATCATGATTTTTAAATAAAAAAATATTATATTTTCATAGTACTATAATATTTTAGGTGGTCTAAGCGTTAATCGCCACGGTCTGTAGGGGCCTAGCGCCTAAGCGCCGCCTGGGCGAACGCCTTGAACGTTTTTTAGAACATTGTTACACAGTATACATTGCCGTGTGGTGAAAAAAAGTGATGCTACACAAGTTGAAAGGGTCAAAATCGTAATCTCTAATACAAGTGGGTGTGTCGGACTTAGTTTTTTTTTTGTTTTTTTCTTACACCTAATTTTTTTTCCGTTCTTTATTTTTGAGCTAAATGTCTCATCCGAAACAAAACTACATGATGTTTGGAACAGAGGGAACCCTAAATCAGTGACAAAACTACATGATGTTTTTAAACGAATACACATCCGAGAAATAAAACGAATATACTCAAGATGAATGTGATTTTGGTAAACGAATAGACTTTGAACTTTTTGTTACACCAAAATCGTATCAAAGTTTCAAAAAAAAAAACAAAGAATATAACTAAATTTCAATGATAAATTAAACGAATTCTGTGTATTTTATCATTTGGTTTCTTACTTTTCATATTTTGCACAACATGAGAAACTTTCAAAATAATGTCTTCTCATACATAAACTTTGCAAATTTTATTAATATAGAAACATTAATGAAACTCTTGAGCAAACTTTTCTCAAAAAAAAAAAAAAAAAAACTCTTGAACGGAGCTTCCATCATAAATCTTACTTAAGATGCAATTATTCGAGTGAAAATATCCTAACGATTTTCTTTATATTTGATGTTCATGAATTAGCTCTACTTTCGTCATTGATTCAAGGGATCTGGTGAAGATAGTGGATGCGCCACATGAGTGACCCGGTTTTGAGCCGGAGTTGCGTGATTTGGCAATTCTTCGGGAGTCTTTCCCCGAACTCGATCTCATCTACTGATAACGGGAGAGTAATACGAGAGCAGATTTGTTAGTAAGAAATGCATGCACGCGAAACATGATTTTTTCTTTTATTAGCACTTTAGTTCCCTATTGGTTCACGGATGCAAACAATGTATTTGCTTAACTAATATTGAAATGTGTTTGAGAAAAAAAAAAAAAATGTTGATGCATTACTTACGCATAATCGTTCAATACTAAGTCAAACATCAACATTCAACAAACGATACATGATTCAAATTTAGTTATATTATTAATCAATTCAAAAGATTTATGTGAATCTTAGTAATCAATTCAAAAGATTTATGTGAATCGGTTCTACTATCATATATTCATATCATATAGTCCTATTTACCTACAATTAATTATAATTAGTAGATGACGTTATTACCCTCCATTAATTACCCTATGGTGGTATTCGTTAGAGTGATTTAGAAAGAATTGATTTTAATATTTTGTAGAAGAATTAATTAATAGATTCCCATCAAATTCATAGTAAAAATGGTAGGGTCTTCACATTTTTTTCCTAGAATTCTATTAAATTTCTTTGAAAACTAAAAGAATAAGAGTTTAGAAAAATTGAATAATACGTGAATTTAAAAGAATAAAGTAACTAATCAATTGAATAACACAAAAATTAAAACAATTAAGATTCTAATCAATTAAATAACACTAGAATTCTCTAAAAAGTCTAATTCTCTCAAAATCAATAAAATTCTTCAATTGAATAACACCCCTAAGACATTAATTAATTCGATATGATAAATTCTATACGTTACAACCATATGTACAAATCAACTCTTCATTATCCAATTTGATACGGTTCAAATTCAACACTATTGAAGTCCATACAATTAATGATCACTTTATTTATTAGTTTATCTGTATGTTGGTTTAATACTGATCAATTCATTAAAGTTTGGACTATGTAGTTTATGATTATGTCTTTGTTAGCACTTGCACTAAAGAACAGTCGTGTTCTTCTATTCAATTAAATGAAGTTATTTGACAATTATGTAACTAGTTAAAATACTACTTACAAAAGATTGTTGATCCTGTTTACAACTTGTACCGTATTTTGTGTAATTATTCGATGAAGCGGTAAATATATGGTGTTACGAGGAATGATAGCATTATTTTTATTGTATTGACATATTTTATATTCCGTTCTTCTTCTAATTATATTTTGCTAACTTAATTTGCTATTTCACCATCAAACAAATTGTACTTTTGGACTTTTGATCTATATTAATTCAGACGTGCCAATACGTGCATACCATTAAAGCTTTGATTCCCATAACCGCATCTAAGTGGGTTCCGTAAAAAGGAGAGAGTACGTAAACGTGCCACGAAATGGTGAATACAAATATTAATGTATCACTATCCAACAAGATTGTGCTATTAACGATTAGTAATTGTAAGATATTAAAAACGTGTGCCTCGTGTCGTGACATATATTAATGGGTCAGTAAAATAATTTATGTCTATATATACACAAAACTAAAAGTTGTTACAAGCATACTGAAAAAGCAAAGGAAAAAGAAAGAAAAATGTTTACAGAGGAGAAAAAGAAAGAGAAAAATTATGGATCCATCTTTGTCTACTGCTTCTTCTGTTTTGTTCTCGTTGTGGAAGTCGCAAGATTTGCAAAACCTTTTTACAACAACCTACAAAACCTAATGGAGACAGAAGCAGCAGTGGTAGAAGAAGGATTGTTTGACGTGGAGAACTCAGGGGTACGTCCATGTCAGTTCTTGAAATCTCGCTCTGCCCGGAATGACCAAAAGCTCTCGATACCAATAAGGCAAGAGATAAGAGCACATCCTCCAACGTCGTACTGCGTCAAGTTCCAGTCTTTTGCCACTATGTCGAATCTGGTCAAAAGCAATGGTGACATGTACGAGTCGCGTCCTTTCTCTGCTGGTGGATACAATTGGTACGTATATGTTAAGTTGCTTCCAACTGAAAACAAAATGGCAATTAATTGAGAAGTTCGTATCTTTTATATATATATATGTGTGTGTGTGTTTGTGTTGAATTATGTTATATTTTAACACACATTGCTCTATAGATTCTAATATGTATATGTTTTAACTATATATAATTTGATCTTTTTCTCTTAAAATGTTATAAGGACGTTACTAATCTACCCGAACGCGAACAAGCCAGCAGGCTCGGGTGGATACGTTTCGCTTTACGTAAAAATCGATAACTCAAGCCTCATCGCCAATCCAGGAGATGTGTATGCAGAGATTACATTCCTCACCTATAAAAGCACTATAGACAAGTACCATCTTATCAAGGGTACTAACTATTCATAAGAGAGACGGAGATATGTATTTCTTTTGATTTTGTTTTCCATATTTTCTTCAGACTAATAATTAGTTTTGATCGGTTTGCAGAGACTGATGCGCAGCGATTTCATTTGTTTAAACAACAGTTTGGACAGCTAAACTTCCTTGAGATTGCGTATTACCAAAACCCGGCACATGGATTCATTTTCGACGGTGGACAAAGTGTGTTTGGGGTTGACATCTTGGTTACTCCACCTTTTAAGGAATGGGAAGTTGCCTCTTACGAAAAAAACATTCGTGACCCTGTTTTCGCTTGGAAGCTCACCAAATTCTCTATCCGAAATCTAGACTCTTACACTTCTGATCCGTTTTCTTCCGGGGGAAGAAACTGGTGACTCTCTCTCTCTCTCTCTCTCTCTCTATATATATATATATATATATATATATATATATTCATGGAGATATAGTCATATAGAGTATGTGTTAATAGATGTAATGGGTGTGTAGGAAGTTGAAAGTGTATCCAAATGGTGCTTCATCTGCGGCGGGTAATTCTTTGTCACTCTATTTAATAAGTGAGCCAAAAGAAAAAGGTTACGTGCAAGCCAAGTTACGAGTTTATGACCAGATCCGATCCACTTATGTGGAGAAGCAAGGTTAGTGTCTCGCTTTGATATCTCCTTTCTCATTATCTACTACCAGTTAGACCATTTAGACTTAATGATGAATGTTATATGAAGGGAAAATGTTGCTAAATCTACTTTTGATATGTTCCTTATAGTGGATGGATGGCCCGATGCAGTAGAAATTGGATGGGGTTTCGACAAGTTTATGTCACTTTCAGATCTCAAAGATACATCCAAAGGTTTCCTGGTCGGCGATGCCCTCAAAGTTGAAGTCGAGATCTTGTCCTTCTCTAAATCCGACTCCTTTTCTAATTAGGATTTAAGATGATTCACTCTTAGTTGTTTTTCCTTTTTTATTTGAACCGGAGATAGTGATTAGGTCAAAAACCAGACTAATCCCCACTATGTAATTCCAAGTGAATTGCCATCACTCTTGTTCATTGGTTTTGTTTCTGTTCAATAATAAATGAGTTTGGAGCTTTTCTTTGTCAAACCTGTTCATCCAAATGCAAAGATCACATTTAAATACCAATTGTGGACAGAATTAAAAATAGAAATGATTTAAAGAAAGACTCGCATGGAGGGAGAAAGCAACATATACTAGCTTGTAGGTTTTATTATACTCTGTGAACGTATAAGATTGATAGACTTGCTAATCATTGCCCTGATCACAGAAAAGAACAGTTTGGTTGGACATCTTTTTGTCTTTAAAAAGTTGTATGTATATAATTCTCTTCTCTCTAGATTAATCCTCTCCCTTCTCTCTAGAAGAAGAAAAGCTTATTATCGGTGAGTTTGGTTTCTTATGTATATAGTTTATTTAGTCTCTGTTTTCTAGTTTTCTTCCGATCTCTTTCGGTTTCGGCTTCCGGCTTGACCGGATTTACATATTCCGATCTTATTCGGATCTCTTTTTCTGATCAGATTTTCTTTTCCGTTTATCGGAGGTTTAGTTTTCATATCCTTTTGCATGGTTTTATAATAGTTGTTAATCCCGTTTGTTCTTGGGTAAGGAATCCTTCTATTGAGTTGCTTGCTTTACGTTCATGACGGAATTAAATTCTTCACATCTATGTTTAAGGATCGATTTTATCGGTTCTGTGAAGTTTCCTTAATGAAAGTAAAAAATGTTCATGCATTACTTACGCATAATCGTTCAATACTAAGTCAAACATCAACATTCAACAAACGACACGTGATTCAAATTTAGTTATATTATTAATCAATTCAAAAAATTTATGTGAATCTTCGTAATCAATTCAAAAGATTTATGTGAATCGCTTCTACTATCATATATTCATATCATATAGTCCTATTTACCTATAATTAATTATAATTAGTAGATGACGTTATTACCCTCCATTAATTACCCTATGGTGGTATTCGTTAGAGTGATTTAGAAAGAATTGATTTTAATATTTTGTAGAAGAATTAATTAATAGATTCCCATCAAATTCATAGTAAAAATGGTAGGGTCTTCACATTTTTTTCCTAGAATTCTATTAAATTTCTTTGAAAACTAAAAGAATAAGAGTTTAGAAAAATTGAATAATACGTGAATTTAAAAGAATAAAGTAACTAATCAATTGAATAACACAAAAATTAAAACAATTAAGATTCTAATCAATTAAATAACACTAGAATTCTCTAAAAAGTCTAATTCTCTCAAAATCAATAAAATTCTTCAATTGAATAACACCCCTAAGACATTAATTAATTCGATATGATAAATTCTATACGTTACAACCATATGTACAAATCAACTCTTCATTATCCAATTTGATACGGTTCAAATTCAACACTATTGAAGTCCATACAATTAATGATCACTTTATTTATTAGTTTATCTGTATGTTGGTTTAATACTGATCAATTCATTAAAGTTTGGACTATGTAGTTTATGATTATGTCTTTGTTAGCACTTGCACTAAAGAACAGTCGTGTTCTTCTATTCAATTAAATGAAGTTATTTGACAATTATGTAACTAGTTAAAATACTACTTACAAAAGATTGTTGATCCTGTTTACAACTTAATGAAAGTAAATCGAGGGGATTGAAGATGTAGATTGATTTAGAACAGGTTATGTAGGTTTGGGGTTTTCTTATGAAAGCGTCTCAACAATTGATCTGGTCACTAAATCCATCGAGATCTTCAGGAAATTATCACTTGATAGTTATGGAGTTTTCTTCCAAGGGCTTCGGATGATGTTGCAAAAGGATTTCTTAAAGGTTTCAGAGACAGAGCACTTGGATTCCATGGGGGAAATTGATCAAAATCATCAAATCTGGAATCGAAGCAGAGCTACACGGAGGAGATTATGGTCGGCGGTGGTTCTGTTTCAGATCTGCAATTGGATGCATGCGTGGACACGTGTTCGTTATTAGGGTTATTATCTGTCAATTAAATCTCGTGTCCTCTGTATTATTAGGATCTCAAATGTACTCCGAACACCTTTTATTAAATGAAAAAGTTGACAACCAAAAAAAAAAGGTTGTATGTATATCTCTCTCTTTAACTATTCAAAAGTAATGGCTTTTGCTCATCGATAATTTTTTACTGATTTTTTTTTTTTTTGTTTGAATAACTGTAAAACACCACAAGCTACTGAATATTTCGTGTGTTTTATTAAGTCTCGTAGGGCAAAATTATATACAAAGACAATACTTGGAGAGGAGGTTCTCCAGTTACTGCTCCACAATTTCAGGGATTTGATCCCATATCCTAACTTACAATCAATTTGATATATACACATATATAAACAAGGAAAGAGAGATACGGGAAGTTATGATGAAATATTCAGAGGGAATATTGGACAACAATAACCAAGGAAGTTCTGGGCCGAAAAACGTAATCTCTTCTGACTCGAAACAACATTATGTATTACGTAATATTATTTGCTAGCTAGTGATGGATCAACAAAAAACAAATTAACATAACAAAAACAGATTCAAACATAATTTATAATACTAAATAAGCATAAAAAAGTGATATATTAAATAATATAAATTGTCTTGATTCGTGAGTAAAAAGATTGTACAAGGGGTTACCGGAGTCGAAGGAGGACGAGGATGATGGTGTATCAAGAATGGATTTATGCTTGTTGTTTAAAGGAATATAGATGCAGATCAAAACACGTATCCAATACGTTTACTTTATTGAATTGATAATAAAAACGAAATACAATTGAAATATAATTGTTACATACAAAAACAGACTTGATCAGTCACACTGAAACAGCGATAATTTTTTACTTGTACCTCAGAATGATACAAACTTAATGTATCTAGAAATATAAGAGTCGGGGCTTTCCAACTGTAGGTTGATCGTCTTCTGGGTCTTTCTGGAACGGCGGGAAATCAGCCCGTAAGTTGACTGATCGAATATGATTTCTCCGTCTTGCTTGAATGACCGGAGAACGTTTGATAGAGGCTTGCGAATCGCAATCTCCTAAGACAGAATTTCGCCTCTACTGGTGGAAGTAGTTGCGAGGACGTCTATCTTAGCAAACCTACTTTGAAGTTCTCAGAAATTGATTTAGTGAAAAAGAAGAATATTGAATTGGAATTCTCTTCCCTCCTCTTCTTTGTGATCTCTTTATATATTGATTCAAAAGATGCTTGTTGAAAGAAGTCTCTTTTCACAATTGAACATATGTGCCTCTTCTCAATAGTCACATATGATGAAGGGGTGCTTATTTATTTATTTACATAAAGAAAAATATACTTATGTAAATATTATATATTGTATTTATGTAAATATATTTAAGTACATAAACTCCAACAATGCTATTATTCTACTGATCCTCACGAGAAGAAGAAGAACGAAAATGAGAGATCACTATCAGTAGCAAGAATTACATCAAAGACAAGCTCTCTCGATATTAATCCCAACCCTTAATTGCTTCTTTAATTTCATTTTTTTTTTTCCGCTATTCGCTTCTTAATTTACTCATGTATAACCAACGTCAACTAGAGTAATAGTGTGTTCATCTTGTTATTTGTCAATCATAGGTATATCCCTATCTATTATTAGAGAGGTGATTTATGAGAGTTTGTTTATTTGTCTTCTCCATATTCACTCTCACAAAAAAAAATATATGACATGACAAACAAAGAAATATGACATAGCACTCTCTCACAAAAAAATCTTATGATATTGCAAATCAATAACTATTTATTACTTATAAAAGTCTTTCGGGATTATCAACAAAATGGTTAATTAGTAGAATAACACTTTTGGGAGATGAAATTGAGTAAGTAACATATCAAAAAATAGAATTAGGTAAGTAGGAGAATTAAATGTCAGACAAAATTACCCCTACATGAATTCATAAAAAAAATAGTTTGACTATTTTTGAAACTACATAGTTAACTATTTAGTTAGTTAACATCTCACAAAATACTTAACAATCTCACACTATTTTAGAATTATCTATAATATAGTTAACTATTTTTTCAAAAAATAGTGATGAATTTAAAAACATAGTTGTTTACTCTATCGATTTCATAACATAAATGACTAGTTGGTAATGTTGTTATAATAGTTAGCTATTTAAACAAAATAGTTAACTATGTTGAGAAAGTGATTACCTAATATAGTTTGCATAATGAAAAAATAATATACATAGTTAACTATTATAATTAACATAGTTAACTATTATAGTGGTTTATAGTTACCTATAGGAACATAGTTAACTATTATTTGAAACATAGTTGTCTATTATATTTTCCGAATATAGTTAACTATATCGTTATTAGTCTTTGTTAATTTTCATTAAAGGTAAAAACGGAAAATCAAAACTTCATATTGTTAGTTACTACCTTTTGATTTATTGTATGTTAGATAATTAATTAGATGACAATTATGTAATACTAGAGTAGGACCCACGTAAATACGCGGGTAAATACACTAAAATTATTATTATAAATATTTAAGTTTTAGTTAGTAACCCGTTGAACTATCAAAATATTTTGACATATTACTTCAACACATGTTTTTAAATCATTAGAAATCAATTTATATTTTAATTTTCATGTACTAATTAAAAATGCTATATTTCTACCCACAAACATTTTAAAGAAAACAATTACAACAATAGATAGATTCATAAGAATTACTTACTTTGTTCAAACTAATTAAAATATTTCTACTCCCATGAGTATATTGTATGTTTAAAGATTTCTAGTTTTTCATTTTCTAAGAACACGTCCAACAATACGATGATAAATACGATTTCGATCTAACAGATTTAAAGCTAAACAGATTTCATTGGTTTGTGGAACACTTGAATTCATAACTTGTTTATTTTATATTTGATTGAGAAAATATACATATTAAGCACAAAAATAAACTAAGATGTTGATGTTATTATATACGTTGGTGTGCCAATTCATAGAATATAAATGCATATATCCCTTTCTGTATATTAGGAAACTTCTCATTAAGCCTCTAACGGTTATATTGTACATCACTTTTTATATAACCCGTAGTAAATATGTCAAGCCAATCATATGCAATTCTATTCAATTACCAATAATAAATTTGGTAATGTGCAATTTATATCAAGTAATAATATATATATATATATATATTATTTATCAAACCCAATAATATAATATACAAAAAGTTTAACTTTAGCTTTTATATAGGCAACTATGATTTTAAATCACAAAGTCACAAGAATAAGCTTTAACAAAAAGAATCATAACATGAACAAAACAAAAAATTGAGAAAATTAATGACTGATTTTAGAATTTATCCCCTATTGCAATTAGAGCGGTTTATTTTGGACAAAGTAATCCTCCTAACTAAGAATTTTAAAGAAAACTTTACTACACCACAAATTGTGAAGTTAGAAAAACATAATAATTCCCCAAAATGATAAAGAAGTGAGACAAAAATATACAGTCGAACATCAATTATTCTCTTCTTACAATTTAAGATTCTAACGAAATAAAATACAAAGATGCATTCCAACATCTAGTTGAGATGATGTAGAATTGCATATGTCTCGATATAAGCAAAACATACTACAACTTGTCTAATCAATAGATAATCTTGTTTGATGTTAAAAAAATATGACTAATCATTTTGTAGAGAACCGTAGTGATATTAATAAAGATATACAAGTTACAAATTTTTGCAAAAAAAAAAAAGTCTTTTATATGTTGTAATCTTTATTAATGAACAATCTATTTCTTTTCATATATAACATTGTATAGGTCCAACAATTTGCAACAAATGCTTAGTATTCTTACCTAGATAATTATTTATTGTAACACCAACTATTTGCAAAGGGAGTTGATCCAGCAACAAGGAAGCAAATCTTGGAGCTCACAAACATAACAAAGATTGGAAGCATTGGTAAATATCTTGGACTCCCAGAAATGGTAGGAAGAAACAAGGTTGATGTCTTTACTTACCTTGCTCAAAGGATGATGCAGAAGGTGGACAATTGGTATTCTAAGCTCCTATCTCCAACAGGTAAGGAGACACTTATAAAATCTGTGCTAACTGCACTTCCCACATATTGTATGTCTTGTTTCTTATTACCAAAGAAGTTGATTGAGAGATTTACAGCAGTAGTGAGAAGATTTTTCTGGTCTTCGAATAAGGAAAGAGGAAAGATAAACTGGGTTGCCTGACACAAAATTGTTAATCCAAAGCAGTTGGGAGGTTTGGGATTTCGGGATTTCAGAGATTTTAATATTGCCCTCTTAGCTAAGCAGAGTTGGAGGATTTTATAGCAACCCTCATCTTTATTAGCTAGAGTGTTTAAAGCTAAATACTTCCCAAAAACAACATTGCTAGAGGCCAAGCAGAAGTGGTCCTCAAGTTATGCCTGGAGAGGCATACTTCAAGGCAATAGGTTGTTGAAAAAGAGAGTACAGTGGAATATTGGAAATGGAGAGACTGTGACAGTATGGAGAGATCAATGGTTACCAGTACAGCCAGGTGTGTCACCAAGACCTATATCAAATCTGGTTAATAATGAGATGAAAGTAAAGGATCTCTTCATAAAAGTAACAACTTCCTGGAATTACGAATTGATGAAAAAATTGATTCATCCCAGTGATTTGTCTCTTATAAGGAATATAAAGCCATCTGTTACAGGAGTTCTTGATGCGCCTATATGGATTCATACAAAGAGTGGAGGATATACAGTGAAGTCTGGATATAATTTCATTAGGTCCAATCAAGGTCAGACTTCCACATTTCACTCTGCTTTGTTTAAAATGCTTTGGAAGTATAAACTGCCTCCAAAATTGCATCATTTCTGGTGGCGTGTTCTACATGATGCCTTACATGTGGCTTCAAAATTAAAGGATAAGAGGATTACTAAAGATAATCTGTGTCCACAGTGTGGGGAGGAGGAGGAAACAGTGCATCATTTACTGTTCCAATGCCGTGTTAGTAAAGAAATCTGGGAATTGGCACCATTACCAACTCTTTCTAGCATTGGCACATCATGTAGCAATATGGGAGAAATTTATGTTGCAACCATGGAGTTATATGAACCAAATTCACAGCTTATTCAGATATTTCACTTCCTTGGATGGAGAATTTGGAAGCAACGAAATGAGGTAATATTCAATAATAAAAGATGGCCGATTCCTTCCATTATTAGCAAAGCCTTAAAGGATTATGAATTGTGGAAGCAAGTAACTAGTTTGGAGGAAAATGAGATTAATGTAGGTGGAGGCTCTAATCAAGCATGTAGGGAACAACCTCAAAATTTACAGGGTATAGCTTGTTGTAAGGTGGATGCATCTTGGATCTCACAATTCCATAATTTTGGTATCGGCTGGACTTTATATGACCATTCACAAAATAAGATCATCACTGGTTCAGGAAGTTTGTTGCCAGTACAGTCTCCAATTCAGGCAGAGGCAGAAGCTTTGAGAATGGCGGTAATTGAGCTGCATAGGATGGGGTACAAAGATATTATTTTTGCAGGTGATTCAAAACAGATTTATGAAGCATTGAGAAGGAAGGGTAAGGAGCTTTTGCAGAAGGAGGACATCTATTTTCCCTTCAAAGTCACCTTGCAAGATGTATATAACATAGCAATCCAATGTAGCTTCAAGTTCACTTATATTCCTAGGCTTGAGAATATAGATTTAGATAAATTAGCTAAGGAAGCTAGGATGAAATCTCAAAGCTATATTGTAAAATGGCACTTGTAATATGTTGAATTGGAAATGGAAGAAATGTTGACAAAAAAAAAAAACACAAATAATCAATAAATTATTAATTATTAAATATTTTATCATGTTAATTTTAAATGTATGTAACGTGTGGACAGTTTCCAGTCTCAATGTATAATTGTAGAAATACGTTGACCAAAGTGTTTTTTTGTTTGACGGAAAAATAATTACGTTGACCAAATTTGACCATTCCTCGTAGGGCTGGGCAAATTATCCGTTAGATTTGCTCCGATCCGTGATCCGTTTTGATCCGATCCGAAAAATTCGAATATCCGTTATAAATCAAAGCAAAGCAAATAGTAAAATCTACGATCCGTCTAAAGCAAAGCAAATCATAAATACTAATTTTAAAAATCCGAATATCCGATCCGATCCGTAAATTACATATATGTACATATAATATGATATACCTACAACATATATTTGCATTTTTTAACCTTTTCAATACATTGAACGGATATAGTTATAGTAAATTTACGTAGTTACTAATTTTGTAAATCAGTTGTCTCATATTTTTATCTAAAAATAATAATAAATGTTTCGTAGTCCACCATTTTTTCTTTCACTTTTCATTTTATTTTTAGTTATATCAAATAAAATTATCTAACTTATATTATTTTTTCACTAATTAGTTTAAAATTTATACTGAAAAAATAACTTTTTGAAAAAATAAAATATTTTTCTTTCGTTTTTTTCAGTTAAAACAAATATCCGCAAATATCCGAATATCCGCAAATATCCGGAAAAAAATCCGGATATCCGTAACTCCAAATATCTAAAATTTTCAAAGCAAAGCAAATCGGAAAATTTAATATCCGTGAATAACAAATCGAATCACAAATACTATAATTTTTCCGGATATCCGATCCGCGCCCAGGCCTAATTCCTCGTGATGTTCGTACTTCGTAGTCAAGCTGTTAATGCTTAATTAAGAGGTATAATTTGGTCAACGAATAGTTAAGAGATATAATTGGTCAATGTAAGAGATGATATCTTTTCATATTTGAATTACAATTTATTTTGTTTCCATAGAAAAACACATAACTATTTTATATTTAACGAGAATAGTTATGGTCAGATTTCAAGTAAAATCAAAACAATCAAATAATTGAGTGAGTAAGAGATAAAATAAGTAGAGATGTCTCACTGGCCACATTATCCTCCGTGTGTGAGTGACTCTTGCGACAGTCCATCATGTTGCGCTTAGGGTATAGTTCAAAAATCTAATTTTATTCATTGCGTCCTCTCTTTTTCAACCTAACAAATATCATTTATCTTATTTACTCAGGAGCAAAATTTTTGTGGAAAGAGTTGAGAGGAAAAAATGGAGAAATGGTGAAAAAGACGATCGAAAAAGAGAATCCAAATGTGACAGTAGCCATCATACCACAAGGAAGAGTTGGGTTTTCAGATTTTTGTTGTAACAGAGTTTGTCTCTATTTAGATTCCAATGGTAATGTTTTTAACATTCCCCAGATCGGTTGATTGTCTTTCTTACTTCTCTCGTAATCTTATTTGATGTAACTGTTTTCAATTAAAATAATAAGAGACCAAACATCTCTCAAGAAAACGAAATCATATAATAAACTAATATGATTTTATCTTCTTCTTTTTTTTTTGCTCAAAATATGATTTTTATCTTATTTTGAATTGTCATTTGTCGGCTTCATAATTCTTCACAGGTATCTTGCACTCAGTTTGATATGGAAGTTATTTATTTTAGGGAAATTTGAAGAAATAATACACCTTTAAGATTTTTTTGTATTCAACTGGCTTGCATATTAGCTTAAATTCCGATGTTAAGTAGGAAAATAGACTCGATTCCGGGTGTGATGGTGCATGCTCTCAGTGGACTTACCTCTTGCCACTAGATTAAGGTCACTTCAAATACACCTTCAAGATTTTGTTCCAAAAAATAACATTGATAGTTTTTGTTCCAAAAATAATATCAATAGTTTTTTTTGAAATTTTATAAGAAATGTAACTTTTGAAATACCACTTTAAAAAAATGACACCTTTCCAAATTTTTAATATCATTTATATTTGAGTTAACTATGTTATGTTAGGGTTTATGATTTGTTAGAGGTCAAAATATTTTTTTAAGTTGAAGATTTTAGGGTATAAAGTTTAAAAAATCAATAATTAGTTGCATTTTTGAAAATGAAGAACTCAATGTGGCATTTTTGTAAAAATATATTTCAAATGAAGCATTTTTTAATTAATTTTTTTTTTTTTTGAAACCCCACTAAAAGTTTGTGATCTAATTATCTAAAACTACTACAAACCAAACCATTCATAGATTTTTTTACAAAAACCTAAAGTTTCTTCTTATTTTAGTGGGCTCACTGTGGATGGCTAATTAATGGCTTGAGTTAACTATTGGGTTGAATCCGAACATGGTGTCAAGTTCATGTATATTTTTATTGCCTTTTTTAAATATGAGAACCTTTCAATGGAATTGGCCAACTGTGAGTCAGCATGAATGAAGAACAATTGCGAGAAGATCCAAGCAGACCTCTTCTCATAATTCTCGGTAAGTCTCAATTTCTCGATCTTTTGTCAGATTTGTGATCTTTCATCTTTGGTTTTGTATCCACTTGAAATGTTGGAATGGGTTTATGGTCATAATTTGACAATCAATCAAAATGTCTGGAAAAATCTGATCAAAGATCGAAAATTTCTCACACCCGGAAAGTGTTCGATGAAATGTCTGTGTAGGAGATGTCTACATTTTTCAACAACTGACAAAGATATTTGATTCGTGTGCAGATCTCAGAGATCACTCTAGTTGCTTGGTCTGCTTTTAGAATGTCGAGTGCCGATTCAGCTCATGAAGCATTATTGTTACCTAAGGAGAAGTTAAAATCCATGGCTCAAGACTTGAACCAAAACTCAAGGACTTGTTCTTCAAGTAAAAGAAGACTGCGTCGCTCTAGAAGCGCTCCTCGTGATAGTATGTACAATGATCATGTCAACATTGTTGAGCTACCTCCTGATCCAAGTAAAATTCCAATGTTCAGGGGTCTAAACCCGAATCTCCGGAAAGTGATCATGTTCTTGGTTATGTATCTAACCATTAGTACTTTCTGCTTCTACCTCGTGAGAGACCAAATCTCCGGCCTTAAGACAAACGGTGTGATAGATTCCGTGTATTTCTGTATAGTAACGATGACCACTGTTGGATATGGTGACCTTGTCCCTAATAGTTCTACGGCAAGGCTACTTGCTTGTGCCTTTGTTTTCTCGGGAATGCTCCTCGTGGGTCTCCTTTTAAGTCGAGCAGCGGATTATCTAGTGGAGATGCAAGAGACTTTGCTCGTTAGGGCTTTCCATTTGCGTAAAACCTTTGGTGCAACAGATATTTTCAAGGAGTTGCATGCTAACAAGTTGAGATACAAATGCTATGTGACTTTCCTTGTCCTAGTATTACTCTTCCTTGCCGGTATAGTTTTTCTTGCAATGTTTGAGAAAATGACGGTTATCGATTCTTTCTACTGTGTTTGTTCTACGGTTACGACATTAGGTTATGGCGATAAGAGTTTTAGCTCGGAAACCGGACGCCTTTTCGCTGTGTTTTGGATCTTGACGAGCACTATATGTTTGGCTCAGTTTTTCCTCTATGTAGCTGAGCTACATGCAGAGAACAAACAGAGGGATTTAGTGAAATGGGTTTTGACACGGAGAATCACAAATAATGATCTCGAAGTAGCTGATCTTGATGAAGATGGACTCGTTGGGTGAGACGTGAGACATTTTCTTACTTCTTATCTCTGTCTTATGTCTGTCTTTTGTGTGTAGCAGGGCTGCAGAGTTTACATTATATAAACTGAAAGAAATGGGGAAGATTGATGAGAAAGATATTGATGGGATAATGGATGAGTTTGAGCAGCTCGATTACGATGAATCAGGAGCTCTAACGCCTTCTGACATCATTCTCGCTAGGAAAACGTCTCAGATCCAAAGGTAAGCATCATCATCATTATCTTTGTTGAGTTGTACCTGCACACGACCCAAAACGCGAAGAAAGTGAACAGTTGTGGAATTTTTGAGTTCTTCTGTCTGTGTTTCGTCATTTCTGTAATGTAACGCAACACTCACTCCTAGGTTGTTTTGTTGATGCCTGAGTGAATAAGTTACATATATATATATATAATATGGATTTACAGGAATCTTTTTCTTAGTAAACTGAATTTTGCTATTGAATTGATGTAAAAGCTCAGGTTCAACACAGAGGATCACAAAGAATGTTCTCGAAGCAGCTGATCTTGATGAAGACGGGGTCGTCGGGTGAGACATCAGACATATTCTCTCTTTTGTCTTCTTTTGCATCTTATTATCATTATTGTTATTCTTCTTCTTCTTCTTCTTCTTATCTCTGTCTTTTGTGTGTTGCAGAGCTGCGGAGTTTATAGTATATAAACTGAAAGAAATGGGGAAGATTGACCAGAATGATATTGCTGAGATAATGGAAGAGTTTGAACAGCTCGATTACGATGACTCATGAACTCTAACGACTTCTGACATCACTCTCGGTCAGACAACATCTAAGATCCAAAGGTAAGCATCATTAAAATCATCATCATAATTTACATATAGTATGGATTTACAAGAATATTTTTTCTTGGGAAAATGAATTTTGCTATTGAACTGATATAAAGCTCTGGTTTAACATGGAGAATGACAAAGAATGATCTCGAAGCAGCTGATCTTGATGAAGACGGAGTTGTCGGGTGAGACATTATACACATTCATAATCTTTTATTTCCTTCTTCTTCTTCTTCTTAGCTCTGTCTTTTGTGTGTTGTAGGGCTGCAGAGTTTATATTATATAAACTGAAAGAAATGGGGAAGATTGATGAGAAAGATATTGATGGGATAATGGAACAATTTGAGCAGCTCGATTGCGATGAATCAGGAACTCTAACGACTTCTGACATCATTCTCGGTCAGACAACATCTCAGATCCAAAGGTAAGAATCATCATCATCTTGTTAAGTTGTACCTGCACTTGACCAAGAAGCAAAGAAAGTGAAAGGTTTTGGAATTTTTGTCTGTGTTTTGTATTGCACACACTTTCACTCCTTGGTTGTTTTGTTGATGCCTGAGTGTATAATTTACATACACATATTGGAGTAATATGGATTTACAAGAATATTTTTTCGTAGCAAACTAATTCTTGCTATTGATCTAATATAAGGCTTTGGTTTAATTTAAAGGGTTTGATTGCTTAGCAATTTCTGGTAGTTTGTTATAATAATTGTTATATTCAATATATATATATATATATATATATATATATATATATATATATATATATATATATATATGTAATTATCTATTTCAAAGAAGTTTCCATTTTTCTTTACATGAGAAAACAATTTCCATTTTTTTTTTAATGTTTTCCTTTTCCTTTTCAGAATCATGATCACTCCGAAGCTATATAAACAAAAGAGCATTAGATTAAACCACCAAAATCCAAATTAAGAGCCTAGCTTCATAAATCTCTCAATTCGATTTTGTTTTCTCTCCAAATCTCTTCTTAATCACTTTCATCTTTTGATCAATAATTGGTACGAAACGAAATATGGCTGTAAAGAAACAAGAGATTACTCATCATGAGTCGCAGATCAACCACACCAAGAAACGTTCGAGTCAGACCAACGAGGAACTCCGCTTCATCGTCTCTCCGACATTCAAATTCATGGGATCACCATGTCCTTCTTCTGATATAATCATCATCGACGACGAGGAGGAGGAAATTACCCTAGAGCCGAATAAGAAGAAGTAGAGATTAGGGTTTTGGTGGAACTACGTTGAAGTCATCAACGAACTAAGTTGCGTGGTCAAGGAGTCATCGATGGCTAAGGATAACAATGATGCTGTACCAATTGTAGATTCATTCCTTTATTCTACAGATAAGAACTCATCATTATCATCAAGTGATCATGACAATTTCATTGATTTGAGTGAGGACGAGGCTGTTGGTGATAGTGATAAGGGCAATGGACACGTGACACTTGAGGAGTTAGGTGTTACGGTCGAAGATCTCAACAGTATGCCATGGGAAGTGTTTGATCCGACATGGGAGATTAGGTCACAGACCATGGATCCATGGCTTGGTGGCACGTCAAAGACATACTTTCTCTTGATCTTTAATTCCCACGCTTAATTGCTTTTTTTTTTTTTTAAATTCTGTTTATGTAGGACAAACTTCTTCTAGAGTGATCTTGTCGTTAATCATATAAAATAGAAGTACAATATGTTGATGTTTATATGAAAGAATTATCCTTTTTTTTGTCTATTTGCGGTTCAATTCCATTAGAGAAACTAGAGTATCCGAATACAGTTTCTTGAATTGCATAGAGGAGACTTTATTTATTTATGTTATCGAATTACAGAATAAAATCTCAACATGTGATTTCCTTTTATATGGAAACACAATTTCCTTCTTAGTTATACAATCTGTTTAGGATTTATGTGAAAACAAATATCCCTATTTTGTTTAGGATTTTGTTATTTTCTTTCAAGCCTTATAGTGTGTAATAATATATAATGAGAGCAAAGGGCACAATACGCTTAAAACACCCAAACCAAATCAAGAAGGGCAGCTCGTAGAAACCACCATGGTCTCAAAGAAATTAAAGTCCCTCAAACCAATTTATATTCCTAGTGAGTTTGTTACTGGTATCATGTCCCGAGTTCCAGGAAAATCCCTAGCGAGATTCCGATTAGTCTCAAAACAATTTAGGTCTCTCTTCTCTGATCCTTGCTTCCGACGTCTCCACCACAACCGTTCACGTGATTCTCTATTTACAATCACGGCACTCAAGCAAGAATATACAGAAGAATACGATTTCTCTGTGGACTTTCCTGATCGGGGCGGGGATGATAAAATAAGATACTTTTTTCTTTTTGACCAACAAGAACAATGACCTCCTCTACGAACGCACGCTAGACTTTAATGGTCGTCGAATCCGAATGTTGAGTTCTCACCACCAGCTCTTATGCTTTGCTACTGAAACTGGTATATATCTTTGCAACCCCGTGAACAAGGAGTTGAAGAGATTACCTCTAAGTTGTTTCAACAGATCCAACTACGAGTGTCTCGTCTCCTTTGGATTTGTAGACGCCACAGTGGCCTCACGACCTAGACGAAAACCGTACGAGAAGGTTGCCAGGTCCTGGCCTTATCACTACTTGGAAGAAAGTTGATCTCAAGTTTGATTGATTGACCATGGATATT
Organism: Draba incana; assembly: GCA_963576765.1. Taxonomy (NCBI): domain Eukaryota; kingdom Viridiplantae; phylum Streptophyta; class Magnoliopsida; order Brassicales; family Brassicaceae; genus Draba; species Draba incana. The sequence goes on from OY755215.1 coordinate 24,845,237, forward strand.
GTGGAAGATGGTCGCCTTAAAGTTTCCCCTTGGAGAAGGGTTCATAACCCATGTCCCTATCTATTACAACTCTCCTCTCCGGTTCACGTCAATGGATTCATCTATTGGACCACTAGTGACTTTCTTCAGATCGTATCTTTCTCTCTACAAGACGAGACTTTCTCAACCCTAAACCCTAAACCTCCCTGCTTCTGCCTTGACACACAAGGATCAGAAAAATCTCGTTTTTTCACTTTATCTGGAAGCCGTGGAAACTTATGGATGATAGATTACTATAACTCATCTCAAATAATCGAGATATAGAAGATGGAAGAAAGTGCATGGACCAAGATTCATAAGATCGACCTAGGAGAAAACCTACCAAACAGAAACGGTGGAAAAGTGAAGATGCTAGATATTAGGTCAGACCAAGTTTTGTTCCAGGTATCGTTGATGTGGCCGTTGTGCTATTACTCCAAGACAAACACCCTCAAGAGATACAAGAAATTGTCTGACGACTATCAGCTATGTCACTTCACCGATAGACTCTTGTCTCTACACAACATTGATATACATGTTTAATCGGTTTGATTATCATATACATAAATCTCATTCTTAATAGATAACCGTGTATTTCTAGTTACATACTTATAATTCAGTCCTATAATAAAAATCATGAGAATTAACACAACTATCAACGTATATTAATATACTGAAGATAAATTTATAAGATAAAATTCTGAGATAAATCAATAAAATTAACAATCATAGATGTCTATTTTGAATCTCTACTGGTGAAATTTTTCTTTCGTCTTAAATTAGGTCATTTGATTTTTTTTCCTATTTAAGAATTCCTTAAACGATTTAGTCAATTGTTTATTTAGTAATTAGTTCAACAATGCATAACCACCTACACACTATCAAACAATAGGCATGCGCATAAATACACACACATGACACATGCAAAAAGCTAACTATACATACAAATCTTTTGTGGTCTAATGTGTCCACACAAAGATCTTATCTGAATCTTAGTTATAACATTTATAAAATAAAAAACTATATAAGTTGCCAAACAATTTGAATGCGATGGCATAAGAAATCATTCAGATCAAACAGATGGCTGTTAGAAGCTTTTCCACGTTGGCCTAAAAATTCGTTAATTGCTCCTTGGTCGTTTTCAAACCTCATTAAGCTTTTCTCGTCTTTAGCCTCCTCCTTGGTTCATCGAACCTTCGCAATTTAGCCCAAATTTGTACGTATTTCCTTTTTTTTCCGGAACAATAAAGGTTATATCATTTATTAGTGCTAATGGTTTAGTTACGGTTATTTCTTACTATATAAACCTCGAATGATGGTTTCGTTACTGTTATTCCTTACTAAATAAACCTCGATTTGACCCAAAAAAAAAAAACTAGATAAACCTTGAAGGTGATAGTAAGGTGTAGAACCAAATATAATAAAACATCTATAAATTAATGACGTCGAAATTACAATATTTTTATTAATTTAGCCAAATATTAATTTATCGAAAAATTAATTGAGTCAAAACTAAATAGGAATATTATAAAATCTACCACTTTTTCAAATATCTTACAAAATCTACCACATTCTAAAAATTCTTATATTGAATACCACATTTTTGTCTTCTAATGAGTGAAATTGACACAATTGCCCTTTATCATCATCTATCTATTTTGCAATTCGTCCACGACCCCCTGGTTGTCCACCGATTTTTGTTTACAACCACCGTTGCCGTTGACCACCGTCGTCGCCGTGTCCACCGTCACCGTTGGCATTGTGTTCACCGTTGGCATTGTGTTCACCGTAGTCGTTATGTCCACGACCATCGTCTCCATCTCCGTGGTGGTGGTCGTGTTCATCGTCGTCATCTTGTCTACGGTTATCATCTCCGTCGTGACCATTTTCGCCGATCTTTGTTCTATCTACGACCATCATTGTCGTCCACGGCCACCGTCACCGTCTCCATCGTGTTCGCCGACGTCGTTTTGTCCACGGCCATCGTCTCTGTCTCCGTCGTGGTCACCGTCGCCGTCATGTCCACCGTCGTCGTCTGGTCCACGCTCATCGTCATCTCTGTTTTTCAACGACCATTGTTGTCGTCCACATCTCTGTCGGTGTCCACGGTCATCGCCTCCGTTGTCGCCGTCAGTCACCGTTTCCGTCGTCGCCGTTAATTACCGTCTCCGGACTAATTTCCATTTTTTCCGTTTTGAGAAAGAGAGAAAGATAGAGAAGGAAAAAGAAGAATAAATAGAAGGAGAGAATGAAGAAGATATATGGGTAAGTTGGTAATTTTAATTAGAGGGTATGGTAGATTTAATAAGAGGTTTGGAATTGTGGTAGATTTTATAAAAAATTTTGAAAAAAGTGGTAGATTGTATAATTTTCCCAAACTAAATTTGAAATCGAAAAATTATTTTAATTTATCGAGGTATTGATCTATTGAATAGTATTTATAGAGGTTATATTGTGTGTGTGATGCAAAACAAATAATAGCAAAAATACATATACACATATAAATATAAATTTTAGTTAAATATATACTAATTATCTATCCCATATAAATATAACTTTTTGTTACTCCTCCTAACGGAATGATGCGACACATCCAAATAGTGAGATAATATTTTTCGTAAATAAATGATATAGTACACCGTTTTGCAATTATCGAAGACGAAAATGAGATATAAAAATAGTTTGTTATGATGTTTTCTATTAAAAAAATTGTTAAAATTTATGGAAACATAGTCAATAAAATATAAAATATATTACGTAAATTTTACCATATCATTTTTGCGATTATTGAAGATAAAAGTCATTTACAGCTCTAGTTATAATTTTAAGACCGCTCAAATACTTCTAACTTTTCAGCTAGTATTATATTTTTAGCACATAGTAGCACTAAAAAGAAATAAAAATGATTACTACAAGGACTAATTATGATTAGTCATTTTCCATGATATATAAGCTGAACAAATTTACAGTTTGATACATTTAACCACGTGCGTTATCAAACACTCATACAAGTTGCATTTTTTAACGAAATACATTAGGAAAGAAAATCCCAATTTTTACAAAAAAAAGAAGAGAAAAAGAACAACATTCCCATTTTAAGATAAGGAAGAAACTAAAAATGATATCATCAAAATTCCCTTTTCTTCACCTTCTCCGTTGTCTCCTTCACACTCACATCAACAAGACTTCAAAATCATATAAAATCTGAACCTTCTCTATTTCTTCTTCTTCCTCCATCAGACTCATCCTCTTCTTCTTCTTCTCTCTAACTCTCTGTATTTTCATGGCTTTAGTTCGTGAACGTCGTCAACTAAATCTCCGTCTTCCTCTACCTCCAATCTCCGACCGCCGCTTCTCCTCCGCCGCAACCACCACCGTCGTTACCTCCGCCGTCGTCTGTAACGGAATATCCGCCGGCGATCTCGAGAAACTCAACGTTCTCGGATGCGGAAACAGCGGACGTGTTTACAAAGTCCGTCACAAGAACACGGCGGAGATCTACGCTTTAAAGACCGTTAACGGAGACATGGATCCGATTCTCACAAGACAATTAATGCGAGAGATGGAGATTCTCCGCCGTACGGATTCTCCGTACGTCGTTAAATGTCACGGAATCTTCGAGAAACCAGTCGTCGGAGAAGTATCGATTCTAATGGAGTATATGGACGGAGGAACCCTAGAATCTCTCGGCGGCGGCGTAACGGAGCAACGACTCGCCGGATTCGCGAAACAGATTTTGAAAGGATTGAGTTACTTGCACGCTCTTAAAATCGTTCATAGAGATATTAAACCTGCGAATCTGCTTCTTAATTCGAAAAACGAGGTTAAAATCGCTGATTTTGGAGTGAGTAAGATCTTAGTACGATCGTTAGATTCGTGTAATTCGTATGTTGGGACTTGTGCTTATATGAGCCCAGAGAGATTTGATTCGGAATCTGTTCCCGGATCCGATGTTTACGCCGGAGATATTTGGAGTTTTGGATTGATGATGCTTGAGTTACTCGTCGGTCATTTTCCGTTACTTCCGCAGGGGCAGAGACCGGATTGGGCGACGTTAATGTGCGCCGTGTGTTTCGGAGAACCGCCGCGAGCGCCGGAGGATTGTTCTGATGAGTTTCGGAGCTTTGTTGATTGTTGTCTCCGGAAAGACTCGAGTCAGAGATGGACGGCGTCGCAGCTTCTAGCTCATCCGTTTCTCCGGGAAGATCTTGAAATCTAGATTCTGACTTTGAGCTTGTGATCCTACATAGTCGAATATGGGATTACAATTATTTTAATTTTTGTAGAATTTTGGTTAGTTTCTGAGGTACTATTATGTTGGTAAATTTTGTACATATATATATTTTATATACTCCGGAATTTTAGGGGAAACATTGGCATTAGTAAACATGGCCGAAAAACTATTTCTTCAATCTTTCAGAGCAACCTCAAAATTTGAGAAAAAAAAACAAAAAAGTGTTGTCGTCCAATGGTAAAACCTCAAACAAAACCTTAAAAAATAAATATTTTGCAGCTTAGTCCTTCCTATTAATTAAAATTAATATAGTTCTTAAAATTTTATAAATAGTTATATTACATACACAAAAATAATACAAAGTACATCTTATTATATAAAAGAGAAGCCGGTCGACGAGAGCGTGACACATAAACAAAATTGTAATTCGCGAGATCATGACATGTGTTTAATATTGATTGAGATTATGACATGTGTTAAAACTTAAATTTAGTTAAGTAAAAATAAAATTAAAAAAAAAAATTAACAAAAAAAGTTTCCAAGTAATTACTCAAATAATTAAATGGAAAATCTCTAATAGTCAAAACTAATAATAATAATAATAATAATAGATGGATGTAGAGAGGATATAATAAGATGTATGTATATGTAATGTTTGATAATATAAATGAAAAAATTCTAATAGTCTAAATTAATATAAGTAATAATATATGGGATGTAGAGAGGATATAATAAGATGTATATATGGATGTTTGATAATATTTTTTATATGTTTTCTATGAGGTTACTAACATAAAATTTACGAATTTCTGATTTAATTCTAAAATATTTTAATTGTTTCATAAAAATATTGAGTATGATCTGAATTATGTTATATATATGATTATGAATTCACGTTATATCAATTATCACATAAGAATTGAAATATAAATGATCTCTATTGATTTATAGTCTACGTTCTATCAAATTCAACGGGTTTTTAATTAAAACTTAAATATTTATTAATAATTTAATGTGTTAATATGCGTATTAACGCGGGCCTTATTCTAGTTCATTGATAAACTAATACATTAAAATATAAAACACACAGTAAAAAGGAAACTTGAATATGTAATACATGTAATTTTGGTGTGTAAAACTTGCTTACTGTAATATTTTTTCTTGAATTAAATTTACTTGATGTTATAATATATGTTACATAATTATGAGATATGAATTTGTAAGGATTAACATGATGTAAAAATAAACTAATATGATTATTTTGAAAACATATATAATTGTAGGGATTAAACTGCAAAAAAAAAGATGAACCTCAATTTTTGAGGTTTTGAATAGTGACACCTCAAAAAAGAATTTCAAATTTGAGGTTTTAAAGTTGCTCTTGGAGAAAGAAAAATCTCAAATTTGAAGTTTTAGAGTAGCTCTTGGAGATGCTCTTAGTGTACTGCAAATGATAATTAATGTACATAAGAATTTAAGTTCTTTATGTTATGTAACTAAAAGCGCTAGCGGTTTTTAAGCTATAAGCTTTAAAGCATAGTGTAAAGTTATACAAATAAAGTTGTAAAAAAAAGTTGAGTGTAATACTGTTGATAATGCTTTTGATATAGATTTTGTGATTAGTACGATCTAAAACGTTATAAATTTTAAGTGACGGTACATTTAGACGGTTACCAATTTAAACTTTTTTCGAGCCTTCTTTTGGTAAATTCTAATATCCATAGACACTGAGCACAATCATAGTGAAGAAATATTTTATTGTAAAGTAATAAGCTAGTGATTACAAGTGTAGCATATTTTATTTGTGAAGGCAATCAATCTTATATTTATTCTAAAATGTTGTATCATGGGGGATCATTATCGGTCCTTTATTTTATAATTGTTAGTTGTTGGCCTATTAAATCTTCATAATATTAAGATATTCACAAAATAAGTCCTTAAAATTCATTCTCATTTTACATAAGTAGTTTTCATTACATATTATTACATGGTCCAAAATCCGTTTTTATGAATTGGGTTTTATGAACAAAAATAACTCAAGTTGGCGGTGCTTTATGAGAATCTTTACAAGTCAATAGTGGTAGAAAACATTACGAAACCAATTGATGAGAATCTAAGGCATGTGCATTAAAGACTTTATGAATAAGTGTCGCGCAACCCTTGTTTTGTTTTATGAATAAGACTCAAGTATCTAATGCATATTCCCTAAGTAATATCGCGAACTAGTAAGATATCCAAACTATTAGTGTCCTTTTTTTTGTGGAAAAACAAAATAAAGCTATTTATTAAAATGAAAAAACAAGGGTTGCGCAGTCGACATTTAAATTTCCACTTGGTTGAGTTTGGACATTCGTCGAAAATGCGCGCTAGTGGAAGAGTTGATAACAACATCTCTATTATTATTTGTTGTTTTGTTTTTCCTACTTAATTCACTATTATCTCAATAAAATTAAATATGAAATAGAAATGGTGACGAATTGGCTTGCGTTAGCATTGATGAATCACGAACAAGAAATGCCACTAGGTGTCACTCATCTTGTTGTGACTTTGACACATTTTTTTGTATGTATATGGTCAAGTGAAAAAGATTTCCGATTTGGGTTTGTTATATTGCCTTTCATTTCTCTATCTTCATCCGCTTTGATATTATTGTATTAGTGTTTCTATAAATGAATATAATTATAACAAAAGAAAGTAATCTAAGAGGAAAAGATTTATTTTTTCTTACAACTAAAAGTCTATATATTTATTTAGATGGGTGAGGAACAATTTACCTCCGAAAACAACCAATCTAAACACCATATAACTTATATAAAAATACAGTTTTACACACGTTCAACTTTCAAAATAATAGACGTATATGTTCAAAGTGATGTAATGTAAAAAACAAAAAGCTCAAATTACAAATTCGGAATGGAAAAAGTCCAATTCAGTTGGTTCTCAATCATCTTTACTAAATCAGAACAATTCTTTTTTGAAATTCATTGAGAAAATGTTGGTCCATCAGACATTATGACATCGTCTAAATCTTTTTTTCTAAAAACCTATTAAACTTGACATGCGATTTTTAGAATTTTTTTTAATATATTTTACTGTTTTTCTTATTGTAATTTTGTAGTTAAGAAAACGCCCCCTCATTATTTTTTTTAGTTATTGGTGAAAGTTTTCTAAAAATAAAATGAAAGTAGAACTTAATTTGGTTGAATCAAACCCATATTTGTGCATCCTTATCCATTGAAAAAAAGATAAACGATGTAGAAGTAGAGCCATATTGAAGAAAATAAAGCCCTTTTGTAAGTGTGACCCACAGTGATTACGAAACAATATTTTTTTTTGTTATTGGACAAAACAAAATGATTTAATTAACACAACAAAATATAATAAACGTATTTACAAGCGGAAACTATCGAAACAGGCATGTCCCATATAGATTTCATATTTTCATATAAACAATAACTAAAATTATAGTAAATTGACGAATATTATACCAAAGAAGTATAACAAGAGAGTCCAGTTTTGGAGTCTTTTTTTCTCTTTTCTTTCTACTTCCAAGTTGAGAAAAATCAACCTAGAAGTTGCTAAATCGACCAAGAACTCATTTTAAGTCTTTCCTCACGTTTCTCAGTCAAATTTACTCAAAAAATTCTTCGAAAATGATTATTCTTGTCTTATTCAAAAAAGTCTTGGTTCGATTTTGATAGTAATTGTTGATTTGAAAGAGCTAAACCCTTTGGTTTAGCCAATCTCATATTTATCTAGCGATAATTTCTCGCTCAGGTTTAAAGAGAAGATCGTGTAACAAATTGTCGAAAAACTTGTATGATTTGTTTGACAAAGAAGCCTCGTCGTAAAGCCTCTTTAAGGCGTTAGGATCAGTTTTGTATTGGTTGTACCGTGCATGACAAGAAACATGAACTTTCACTTTATTCAGATTTTGCTGCAAATGACCAACGATTCTAAGGATCATGCAACCACCTTGCAAGAAAATTGTAGAAAGGGAAAAACATGTAAGCCTGTGAAGAAACATGACATTAGTAAAGTGGAAACACCTTAAAACAAGATTATCTTTTTCAAAAATACATCCAACTAGTCTCTATCTGGATGATGTGGTTAACTGCAATAAAATGAGCATCTTTTCGTTGCTGCATCTCAATTCTTTATAGACCATCTGGATGAACAAACGAAGATGACCCAGATCGTAGAATGTTAAGAGGATTAAGACAGAAGATAAAACAAATCAGTGGTAAAATCCGCCTAGGTTGAAGTATTAACAGAAACATAGCAAACTTGATTAATATTATTTAGGAGAAGAGTGATTTGAGACTAAGTGTATCAAAGACTTCTGTGAAGAGAAAACAGGCTTGAGCCTGAATCAGACAAAGCCCATGAAGCCCAAAGTTGAGATAAAGTGTTCTTCATCAGATCTGAACAGTGAACACGATAAAGATAAAGCAACAACCCAAAAGATGAAGCCGTTGGGGAGAATCGTACACTTTAGCACTATTTGGTGATCTTATCCGATTATATTTGACTCATTAGCTGTCAAAGAGAACTAGGGTTTTGTAATGCTAGTATAAATAAGCTATTGATGTAAACATCTTCTTTAAGGGAAAAAAGGCTAAGATTTATCACAAATTATTTCTCTTCACAGAGCTTTTTAGCTCTGTTTTCATAGTATCAGTGCCATGGTCGAATCCATGGACTCTTACTTTGTTCCGTCTCTAAACATTACGAATTGTGTTACTGTAAAACTAAGTCATGCAAACTACATTTTATGGAAAATACAATTTGAAGCTTTTCTTTATGGGTAAAAACTTATTGGTCTTGTTACAGGTTCTATTCCCAAACCTGTAGCAGAGCTAGTAGTCCTAAAAATTGATACTCATGTTCCGAATCCATATTATGTTACTTGGTTACAGTTAGACCAAGTGATCAAATCTTGGTTACTAGGATCTCTCTCTGAAGATGTCCTCAGTATGGTGGTTGGCTGCAGCACCTCTCAAGAAGTTTGGCTCTCCATTGCTGCTCATTTCAACAGAGCCTCCTCTTCGCGTCTCTTTGACCTTCAAAGGTCTCTTGAGATCGTCTCCGAGCAAGATAAGTCTATGGCAGATTACCTTAGAGAAGTTAAGAACATTTGTAACCAAATTACTTCAATAGGGAATCCTGTTAGTGAGAAAGCTAGAATCTTTGCTGCTATTCATGGTCTAGGAAGGGTTTATGAACCTATAATTACTGTATTGGAGAGTACAATTGATGAAATACCAAGTCATAGCTATGAGAGTGTGGTTTCTAGGTTTATTGGGTTTGATAATAAACTTAAAACTTGCACTGCTGCTGCTTCAGAGGTCATACCTCATCTTGCATTCATGGTAGTACCTCAGGGTTATTCCTCTTAGTTCTACAACAACAGAGGCAAAGGTTATAACATGGGTAACAATAGTGGTAGAGGCTCTTACTCTACTTAAGGTCGTGGCTTTCATCAACAGAACTCCATTTCTTCTTGTTCTTCATCCTATGGAGGTTCTTCTTATGGTGGGTCTTCAGCTGGTGACAATCCAAGACCCCAATGTCAGATCTGTGGAAAGAGAGGACAAACAGCTTTTGATTTGCTGGAACAGGTTCAATAAATTTTATCAATCTGATCATGTTTAGCAGCATTGGCAGCTATTTGTATCACTGATGTTACTGAAGCTTCTGGTCAAAAGTGGTATCCAAATATTGGTGCAACCTCTCATGTTACAAACACCTGCTTCAAGCTCAGCCATACCTTAGGAATTATACAGTTATGGTTGGAGATGGTAATTTTTTACCAATAATATATACTGGATCTGCTCAGTTGGCTTCAACATCATGTAATCTTCCTCTTAAAGATGTCTTACTATGTCCTAATATTGCTAAGTCCTTGCTCTCTGTTTCCAAGCTTACTTCAGATTATCCTTGTTCTTTTGAGTTTGATTGTGATGGGGTTCTTGTAAAGGAAAAAGTAACCAAGAAAGTATTAACTCTGGGAAGAAGTGTTGAGGGTCTTTATGCCTTAGAAGAACCAACAGTGCAAGTTTTCTTCTCTTCAAGATAGCAAAAGACTAATGAAGATATCTGGCACAAGCGGTTGGATCATCCAAAACCTCAAATTTTGCAGTAGTTAGTTTCAAGTTATGTCATTTCAATAAGCAAGAGTACCTAGATCAACTGTGAAGCTTGTCATCTTGGGAAAAGCAGTAGACTACCCTTTCCTTCATCTTCTTATGTTGCTTTTAGATTGTTAGAGAGAATCTATTGTGATCTCTGGGGGCCAGCTCTTGTTGTTTACGGACAAGGATTTCGTAACTATGTAGTTTTCATTGATAATTAGTCTCATTTCAGTTGGTTATATCCTCTCAAACTCAAGTCTAATTTATTTACCACATTTATAAGATTTCAGAGTTTAGTTAACTGCAAAATTGGGTCCTTTCAATGTGATGGTGGAGGAGAATTGTAAATTAAGAGAATGGAATTGTCTGTGTTATAACAACGGCCATTCTAACATATTTATACAAAGTTAAGAAACCCTAACGAGACTTGCTCCCTAAGCTAATGTCATCTCTCACTTGATGACAATCTGTTTCTATGTGTTTCGTCCGTTCATGAAATACCGGATTCGCCGCTATATATATGGCCGACTTACTATCACAAAATAGACGAACCAGTTCAAGAGGAGGAGCTCCCAAATCTCTCAACAACCGACACAACCACTTAATCTCTTGCGTAGCTGCAGCCATAGCTCTGTACTCCGCTTCCGCTGATGAATGCGACACAACACCTTGTTTCTTTGTTCTCCATGAAATAGGAGAATCCCCTAACATAGCTACAAATAAGCTCAACGAACGTCTAGTGGTCGGACACAATGCCCAATCCGCGTCACAGTAAACAGATAAACTGAGATCAGAATTCAAACTCAACATTATACCTTGACCAATGGTCCCTTTTAAATCACGAACTACCCTTAACGCAGCTTCCTATTGATTTTCTCGTGGAGTTTGCATAAACTGTGAAAGAATATAGACTACATAAGTAATATCGGGTTGAGTAATAGATAAGTATATCAAACGACCAACAAGTCTCCTATATTTTCCGGTATCACGAAGAAAACCACTAGTATCCAACCCCAAACGATGATGCTGCTCCATCGGAGTAAACACAGGTTTCGATCCCAAAAGCCCTGTTTCTTTAACAATGTCAAGAGTATATTTTCTTTGAGATAACATGATACCTTCTTTACCTCTTCCCACTTCAATACCAAGAAATTTTTTGAGCTTGCCCAAATCTTTCATACGAAAACATCTTCCAATATACTCTTTAAATTTCTCCAAATACTCCATATTATTACCACACACAAGTAAATCATCAACATAAATAAGCACTTTTAGTTCAACATTTCCCTCTGAATATGTGAACAAAGAATAATCTGCATATGAGTGTTTGAAACCAAACTTCTTAAAAGCATCAGTGAGCTTAGCATACCACATCCTTGGCGCTTGTTTCAATCCATAAATAGCTTTGTGCAAGCGACATACCTTTTTTGGATCCGAATGATGAAAACCTTGCGGAAGCTTCATATATACTTCTTCTTGAAGATCTCCATGAAGAAAGGCATTGTGAACGTCCATTTGATGAACTATCCAACCTTTTCCAGCAATCACACGCAATAAACCACGAACAGTGGTCATCTTAGCCACGGTAGCAAACGTCTCATAATAATCTTCTCCTTCTACTTGCTTATTCCCCAAAGCAACAAGTCGTGATTTGTGTCTTTCGAGCGTCCCATCAGAGTTATATTTAAGCCTCTAAACCCACATATTTCCGATCGCCACTTTACTGGGAGGTAAATCCACAATACGGAATGTTTCATTAAGCTCAAAAGCATTCATTTCTCCTTTCATTGAATTTCTCCATACTTCAAGCTGAGCTGCTTCCTTAAAGCTTTTCGGTTCAACTCCATTTGTGACAGCTGCTAAGAAGACTTGGTGTGTAGGAGAAAATCGTAAATCAGAATTCACAAGTGGATAGGGTGTATTACCTTGGACCGTAATCGGAGACTCTGAAGGAGAAACACAAGAAATGTGATTGGGGTCTTCATTAGTGCTCACATTATAACTAACATAATCTTGTAAACGAACTGATGGAATCTTTTTTCTTTGTCCTCTTCCCAACAACGGTTTTGGTTTCATAACAACCATTCCGATCGTTTCTTCTTGAGATTTCTCGACATTAGATTCTAAAATCGGTGCAGCGGAAACATTTTGATTAACTTCTTCTCGAGTAGACGCAACACCACCATCTATACTCTGTTTTTGAACCTCGTTAATTTACTCAAGAGAAATAGGATCACTAGAAGAATCACTCCCCCTCGAATCAATAATTTGTATATCGTGATCAAGCCAATCATTATCAGGATGAGAAACTAATAGTGTTGGCTTTGGACGCTCTTGCGAGTTTGTAACTTTAATCGCAAAAGGGAACACATTTTCTTGGAACACAACGTCTGTTGATACCAAAAACTTCTTTTCTTCTACATCATAGACTTTCCATCATTTCTTCCCAAAAGGATAACCCACAAAAACACAACGTCGACTTCTTTCTCCAAATTTATCTTTGTTTCGATCTTTGCGATGAACAAAACATAATGATCCGAATACCCTAAGCTCTTCATATGGAGGTTTCTTGTCTGCTTGGCCCTAAAAGAAACGTCACATTGACTAGGACCAACTTTATTCAAAACACCAAAATTATTAGAAAAACTTGAAAACACTGAAAACGCCGGATGGCCTAGTCTCTTATGCCACAAATCTTCATCAAACTTTCCATCAATTTTGTTGACGCGAACTGTAGGAACATCCTTAAAATAATAAACCCCATCACGTTCTTCACCTGCTCCAATCAGAGTCCTCAAAGAACGGTCCTGTAAAACACACATAGCATCAATAAACAATGCAAAACAATTCATATGCTTCAGAAGCTTCGATAATGAGATTAAAGAACAGCTCATATTAGGCACATGTAACACATCCTGAATTGATATTTTATCGGTCAAAATCATTAAACCCATTTGAGTTGACAAAGTTGTGCTACCATCTGAAAAACGACTCTACAAGGAGGATTATCTCTCACATTAACAAGAAGAGATACACCTCCTGTCATGTGATGCGACGCTCCGGAGTCAATGATCACATCTCCTAAAATCTTACCAGAAACTTTCTCAGAAGATCCACTAGGTTTGCCATCATGAATTATCTGAGTTATTGCTCTCCATTGCTCCGCCGTAATCTCTGGTGGTGATGCAGAAACATGAGGACTTGTGGCATGAGCTATAAGTGCAGCACCTCGTCCTCCTCCTCTTCCAAATGAGGAACAACCACCACGTCATGTTCCTCTGTTGAAACCACGACCACCACCATGTCCGTTTTTCTCCTGCATCCATTCTGGATGTCCGATCAACTGCCAACAAGAACTCTTCTCATGTCCAGGCTTCCCACAATGAAAACACACGCGATTCTTGTTTGTACCCATGTTAGATCTAGCTACAAAACCTGACGCATCGAGATTGTCTTGACGAGAGCCAAATTGATCCGCTGTTTTTATTTCACGTGCCACAAAGCCAATTGCTTCTTGTTTCTGTTCTCGAGCCTTTGACGAGTTAATCCTATCTTCTTCTCTGATAACTTTGGCATATACTTTACCTAAATCTGGTAAATCATCCGCTTCAATAATCGCAGTAACAATAACAAGATGACAAAATCTAGTTTCATCCAAGCCCATGATAAACTGATGCACTCGTTCTTCTTCTCTCTCCTTCTCATATGTTGAAGCAGCTGAACAAGTACAAGCTGGGGGAGGTTTATAAGTCTGTAATTCCTCCCACATCGTAGCCAATCTTCCATAGTAGTCTAACACCGACTGTCCGTTTTGCCGACAAGACGTGATTTGCTCCATCAATTGGTGAACTCTCACCTTATTCCCAACCGCAAAACGTTTCTTCAAATTCTCCCACAACTTGTGAGCATCAGTAATAAACGTAACCGTAGATTGAACTCTAGGCTCGATAGAAGACCTTATCCACCCTACAATCATTGAATTAACACTCAACCACGACCCAAGATCATTATTATCCGCTGTTGGTTTCTGAAGAGATCCATCTATGAATCCGGTTTTCTTCTTTGCACTAAGTGCATTCTTCATCTCCATAGCCCATTCATTGTAATTATCTCCTCTCAATTGAACGGAAGTAATCATAGCTCCCGGATTGTCCGATGAGAAAACCGAATATGGTGAAACCACCATTGTTTCACTCATTTTGGCTACAATTGCTGTTTCACTCATTATCACTTGATCAAAAAGAAAAAATTTGTTAAAAAGAAAAAAAAAACTAAAACAATGAATTGACTCTCTAAATAGAAACATAAATCGATGTTTAGATTGATCTCTGCTCTGATACCATGTAAATTAAGAGAATGGAATTGTCTGTGTTATTACAACGGCGATTCCAACATATTTATACAAAGTTAAGAAACCCTAACGAGACTTGCTCCCTAAGCTAATGTACATAGCCCAATATTTATAAAGCTCAATATACAACCGACTTTTTCTAAAACTCTAGCCAATAAGAATATTTAAGTAATACATTTATGCAGCATATGTCTAAGTGTGGTATTCAATAGTTCCTCTCTTGTCCTTACACACCTCAACAAAATGGTTTGGCAGAGAGGACACATAGACATATTGTGGAGTTTGGTCTCTCCATGATGTTTGACAGTAAGATGCCTCAGAAGTATTGGGTTGAAGCATTGGCTACATCCTATTTTCTCATCAAGTTGTTGCTTACTTCAGCTCTAAAAGAAAGTCATAGACATATCAACATATCTATGGTAAGCCTCCTGATTATAGCTCTCTGAGAACATTTGGTTGTTCATGTTTTCCAACATTAAGAGACTACGCACACACTAAATTCGATCCAAGGAGCTTGAAGTGTATTTTCTTGGGATACAATGACAAGTATAAGGAATATAGGTGTCTGTATCCTTCCATTCGTCGAGTATACATCAGTCAACATGTGATTTTTGATGAAATAATGTTTCCCTTTGCTGGAGCTTATCAATATCTGCATCCTTCAGCAACAACTCCTCTTCTTAGTGTTTGGCATCAAAGTTTCAGGACAGCTACACCTGCAGATTCCATCTCCACACCAGATATGTCAAGCTTTATTACTTTCACTCCTAATCCTTTTGGTCCTTTGCAAGAACTGAGTCAGAGTAATGATGAAACTGTAACTTCTCCTACTGCTCAAGCTTCAGTTAACTTTGGTAATGAGACTTTGTCTTCAGAAGGACCTACAAGTGAATGTGGGTGTACGGCAATCTTTAGATCTTGTCCTATAGGCAACAAGTCACCAGTAGTTCGTAATGAAACAATTATCTCTACTTCTCAGCCTCAACATGCTATGATCACCAGAGGTAGAGCAAAAATCACTAAGCCTAATCCCATGTATATTCTTCTTACCAAAAAGGTAGCTTATCCATTGCCAAAAAACTATTGCTGCTGCTTTGAAGGATGAAGGTTGGACAGAGACTATACATGAAGAAATGAATACTTGTGATGAAACACAATCTTGGTCTTTAGTTCCCAAAACACATGATATGTACATCCTGAATAATAGATGAATTTTTTACTACAAAGTTGAATGTTGATGGAACCTTGGATAGGTTAAGAGCAAGAATAGTGGTTAAAGGGTATAATCAGGAAGAAGGAATAGACTATTTGGAAACTTATAGTCCAGTTGTTAGGACTGCAACAATACGGTTGGTTCTTCATACAGCCACTGTTATGCAATGGGAAATGAAGCAGCTGGATGTAAAGAATGCTTTCTTACATGGGGAATTAGAAGAGGAAGTCTATATGAAGCAGCCTACTGGATTTATTGATAAGGAGAAGCCTGATTATGTATGTAAGTTGAAAAAAAAAGGGGCAAAGTTTCTTCAACATCATCCGTGTAATGTGCAGCATGATAATTGCAGTATCGTGATTGTGAACCCCAAAAAGACAAAAGAAATTTGATTAGGATCTGTAGATATCGTGAAACAAATTACATCGGCAAACCAAATTACATTAGGATTACGTTCCACTACAAATTAAGGTACATTTTTTTATTTCTTTGTGGATAAATTTCTGTCTAAGGTACTTTTTGCAAGATATATATTATGCCTATGATTAGGCATGGCTCTGTTGGTGAATTGAATGTCGATAAAATGTAATGTAAGTGTGATTAAATATGGTATGATAATAAACTACAAATGAAAATATTCCTCTCATTTTCTTTTTTTATTGGTGAAAGTTTTCTAAAAATAAAATGAAAGTCAAACTTACTTTAGTTGAATCAAAACCATATTTGTGCATACCTCAAACTCTGCTATACCTTATCCATTTAAAAACCAAAAAAAAAAAGAACAGAGCATTAACAATGTCGAAGCAGAGTCTTATTGAAGAAAAGAAGCCCCAGAATGATCACCACATGATATATTTTTGTTCTTGAACAAACAAAAAGAATTAATTCACATAATAAAAAATCATAAAAGTATTTTACAAGCAGAAACTATCAAACAGATATGCCCAAAATAGATTTCATATAAACAATAACTATTATAGTAAATAGATAAATATTAAACTCCGAGGTTTACAAAATCATTGATTTATGACAATACCAAACGTCAAAATGTTTTGAGAGACCAATCAAATATTATACCAAAGAAGCATAACAAGAGAGTCCACTTTTGGAGTCTCTTTTTCTCTATCTTCTTTCTACTTCCAAAGTTGAGAAAAATCAACCAAGAAGTTAGCTACTAAATCGACCAAGAACTCCTTTCAAGTCTTTCCTCCTCACGAATTTACACCGAAAAATCCGCAAAAACAATTATTCTTGTCTGAATCAAGAAAGTCTTGGTTTGGTAACTGTTGATTCGAAAGAGCTAAACCCTTTGGTTTAGCCAATCTAATATTTCTCCAGCGATGATTTCTCGCTCAGGTTCAAAGAGAAGATCGTGCAACAATCCGTCAAAGAGCTTGATCGATTTGTCAGACGAAGAAGCTTCTTCGTAAAGCTTCTTGGAGGCGTCGGGATCAGTCACTGTATCGGCAGAACCGTGCATGACAAGAAAAGGAACTTTAACTTTGTTCAGGTTTTGCTGCAAGTGTGCAGCGATTCTAAGGATCTCGTAGCCCGTTCTAACCCGGATGGATCCTGTGAAGACTAACGGGTCTGAGTATTTGGCGATAAGAGCTTGTGGATCACGAGAAACTGGCATTCCTTTCTTGTTTGCTGCACTGAATTGGTACCTTGGTAAGAGGAACGCAACGATTGGAGCAATAACCTTACGGAAAATAACAAAACAAAGAGCTGATTCAGATTGTTAAGAATTGTTTGCGTAAAATTGTATGATTGTTTTCGGATTTAAACTTACAGTGAATATTGGATGGGATGGTTGGACTCCAACAGCTGGTGAAGTCAATACGATGCCCGAAACTCGGGATTCAATCTTTGGATCTAGCATGGCCTGCACTTGGTTTAATAACATTTTTTGAGTTCTTGTAGTACTTTGGATGATAATATGATGTTCACTCTAATGGGTCTAAAGAGGTTACCTTGAGGATGATTGCTCCTCCTGTTGAGTGTCCAATGCAGAAACAGGGGAGTCCTGGATTCTCTGCGAATACTTTCTCCAGAAATGATTTCTGCAAAGACGATGGTGTGAGTTTGTTTTACTAAATAGAATGCTTTCGTAACTAAAACCATATAGCGAAAGAGAGAGACGTACCAAATCTGAGACAGCGTAATCAAGGGAAGGAACGTAAGCATGAAGTCCATCACTTCCACCATGACCTGGTAGTTTAAACCAAAAAACATTGCTACTCACAGTCAAATATAAGCTATCATTTTGGGAGAGGCGTAAATAAGGCTATAATTATAAGCTCAGATTGTTTGCAGAGATTACAAATCACACAGTTCCTAAGTTGTTGGCACTGTAAAGCTAAAGATGAGGTTCATGTGTCACCTTTCCACAAGAATTATGCATCACCCCCAAACACAAAATCACTATATTCCCTGCGACATCCAAACAAGGCATCGTTGGATAACTGTATTTCTAGCCTAACAAACAGCTGCATTGCAAAACACTTTCATGTTTCTGCTTTTTTAAACGTTCTAAGGTCCGGTTATCATCAAAAACGTATTTCAAATATCGCACCAAACGCTCAAGACAAAGACTACCACGGTGGCTACTACTACTATGTCTGAACTCGAAACCGAACACCTTTAATATCATCAAAGTCCTTATGAAAACCACTTTCTAGTAATTTTAATGTAATGTACAAGGAAGATAGTTTGTGTTCGACCTAGCAGACTAACCGGAGACGAAGACAGAAGCTCCTACATTATGTAGACTGCCAAATAAAAAGGCGAAAGAGAAGAGAGATTACCAATCCAATCAATTCCATAGACCTTGAAGCCATTAGCATTTAGCTTCTTTGCAAAATCACTATACCTGCCACTGTAAATGTTTTGGAAAATAAGCTAATGTTAAGCTTCCTAATGCCAAGAACATTATAATTAAAGCAAATGGCGCATAACAATAACATAGAAAGACAGGTCCAAACCTGTGCTCGTTTAAACCATGTAGCAGAACAATAACCCCCCTGCAAGAACACAACACATCGAAAAATAAGAAACCAGACAAGAGAAATGATGGAAGGATACTACAAATTACATTGACTAACTATTTTAAAAAACTCAGATTAGCTTACAAAATCAGAGGCATGAAAGATTCAAAACCATATAAAATAGAAAGTGATAGTGAGTAGAAAGAAACATTAGACTGTCTTTTGTATAAAAGTTGTACACCTGTGATTAGGGGAAATCGGAGACCACGACTGAGTAAACAACGTATCGCCTCTCTTGGTCGTGAAAAGCGAATAATCTCTGACGGAGCTTCCATCGTCATCCTCCAGAACTCGCCGTATCGCAAGCTCCCGTCTAATCGCAACCTCCTCATCAATCACCGCCACCGGAACCGACGGAGGCGCAACGCTGCATCCGATTTCTCCTCCGCCGATGTTATTACTCCTCTTCCTCACCACAATCGGAGCCCAGACTTTCCTCTCCTGTTTCTCGTCTCTGATCACCACCGCGCCGGTCCTCCGCCGCCAAACGACGACGCGAAACGGAAGGAGGAGGAATAGAATCAGCGATTGGATAATCGTGACGAGGCGTTTAAGCTCTCGCATCGAGAAAAGTGCCCTAACGCGACCGCTAGCTCCTGATGTTAAAATCAAAGTTGATGAATCTGATCCCATCGGCATTGTTTCCACCGCCATTGACGACGATGAAGATGATCGTCGGAAATCTGTGAGAGTTATCGGAATCCGATTTCGTGAAGAAGACCCAGTAAGGGGTAATTTAGGGATTGGGTTTTTTTCTCCTCTAGGTATTAAAATCGTTCCTCCGTTTGAACAGATCATAAACCAAGGAAATGGATTGAAAAAAAAAACCGAAAAGAATTCGTTTATTTTCCAAAATTAGCAAAAATAATTTTGAGTGGAGAATCTAAATTTAGAGCTTTCTCTGTTTTGTGAACAAGATAAAAAAAAAAAACAGAGCTAGGATAATTATAATGGCTCTGATGAAGATGAAGAAGAAGAAGAAGCAGAGGAAGAGGAAGAAAAAATGAAAGTGAATACGATTCGGGGGAATAATATAACCTTTTAAAGAAAAAATTCGAATGTACAGTCAAAATCTCGATTTTTTAATTACTTTATGTGCATATTTTAAAAGGCGCGTAGAGTTTTCCAGAATTGACACGTATGGGGTCAAAATTAATTTGATATATACATTAAAAATTGGTAAGAAATTTATCCTAAAAGACTGTCCTATATCATATAATCCTATTCCTAAAAGGCTCCTTCCCAAAATTATGAATGATATATAACCTTAAATTAAATCATTTTATAACATTTATTTTATTGTAGGAAAAAAAAATAGGAAATATATTAAACAAAAAATTATTCCCATTACATCACATAATTTCACAGAATTAATTAAATAAGCCCAATTGGTACAAAAGTTATTTAATGGTTGATAATTTGTATTATTTTTGATGCTATAACAATATTATTTGTTTTTTTTAATGGTTGATACATTTTAGCTATGAATTTCATTATATTTTAAACTCCCTACAAGTAGTAAAAATTGGATATTATCCAAACTACAATAAGCTTTTGTAACTATGCCTCGTACGTCACGTCATGATTTGGGCGGTTGTGATATAGTAGAGGTTTCTCGTGATATCAAATTTCAATTTGAATTTTTATCCAAACGTTTATAAAAAAATGATTTAAGTCTTGTTCTCAATTTGGGCCACGAATAATTTAACCACATGGTTCAAAATAAGAACCAAGAAAACACAACAGTCGTTTTCAATCCGGATTTTGGTACACACATATAGAACACAACGCATGTTCACTACACATACTAACCGAAAGATTTGAAGCCATGATTTAAGAACATTAAAATGGTTACCCGGTACAAAATATACCACTTTAATAGTATTAATTTTTAAAAAATCAAAATTGTATACCCAATTTTTTATGTTTCGTTCCTTTTTGATCATTTTGTGTCACCAACAAAACTTCGTGTTTGCATCAAATTGATTGTGTATGAGAAAGAAAATCTAAAAGGATCTACACTAAAACCTCTATAAATTAACACTCGATAAATTAATAATCACTATAAATTAATAAAATTTTTCGGTCCCGAGTCGGGTCAATGTAAAAATTAGCAAAATTTGATAAGATAATAAGATAATAATTATTTTTGAAAATCCTATGTAAAATATGGTCCCAACAACATCATAAATTAATAATTATGAATCATAGGTATAATATATATAACTAAGACGACTTAGTAATACATGACTCTAATATTGTTAGTTTTTTTCTTAAAGTTGGAATTACGTTGAAGCTTAACTCTAATTTTTTTATTGCATCAACAATTTATTGTGTTGTATTTTTAAGTGTGTTTTAGATTGTACCTCTTGACTAATTTTAGATTAAATTTTTCTTCAAACAACGTTTGCAAATCTTTTCGGATGCATGACATGATCTCTTTTGTACTCACATAACTCTTTGGGCATCTAATATGTCATTATTGATTTCGAAATAAATCTTAGTTGGGAAGCCATTGTAAATTATGGCGTTATAACAATGATAGAATATTAAACATGAAGAATGCTTAATCAAAAACCTAAGAAAAATATTGAAACAACTAAAATTTCGTACATACAAGAGAAAATATCATTTAGTAAAAGAAAAATTGATATAAATATGTAAAAATCAAAATATTTTGAAAATTAAAGTAAAATATTATTTACTAGAATATGAACTTTAGAGAAAATTTCCATTTTAAAATAAAATAATTTTGTTAAGATTATAAATTGAAAAGGTATCTCTATAAATTAATAGTTATTAATTTATCGATTAATTAATATCTCTCTAAGTTAATAAATTTTCAAAGTCCCAACATTATTAATTTATAGAGGTTATAATGTACATCGATAAAATTTTATAAACATCTATAGTATTCATAAAATAAAATAAAATTTAAGATATTATGGGTCCCAAATATTACGGGGTACAAACATGTCACTTTTAAAAATATTTTTTTCAAACATGTAATCTTTGAAAATTTATTATAAAAATGTCACTTTTTTATAGGAAATGAAAAATCATTAATTTTATTTCTCTCATTCTTTCACGAAAGAATCAAAACCCAAACCTAAACCTATCACCAAAAACTATACTCTAAATATAAAATAGTTAACCTAAACCAAAAAAATTTAAAAACTGACATTTTGCAAAAAAATTTAAACGGATGGTATAAATGTAAAGTGGCATAACAAAAATGATATCTCATGAAATTTTTTAATATTATGATATGTTTGAAACAAAGTTAATAATTATTTATGAGAAATTTTTAAAACCCACTACATTAAAGCAATATTATTTATTAATATTGTAGATATTTTATGAGATATTCATTCACGAAGATGCTCTAACCCAAATTAACCTTAAATTAGTCGCAACTATACTCAATTAATTTAACTTTTGTTTCCATAATAATAATAATGTAAACAATTACAAAATTCAGACAAAAACGCAACGTGACGAGATGCGGCGGGTTATCGTCGTGAAATAAACAGAGCCGTTGCTTTTGTGGGTCATGGACGGTCCATTATGGACCAAACACGTGTAATGTACTCAAAGGACTGTCCACTTACCGTTGTTTTACGGACCAGACACGTGTCGCTAAAAAAGCCCCTCCTTTCTCTTATCCGTCTAGTTACCCACTTACATTGTTTGTTTAGGCTGTAAATGGTAATGCAGTTATAGCGGATTCTGGCAGATTTGCAGATTCTAGCGGAATTTTTGGTAGTTTTTTGCGGAATCTAGTGGAATAATTTTGAATTTAAATGGTAACTGCGGATTCTAGCGGAATCTGACGGAATTTTTATATAAATAACTAATTAAAGTTTTAAAAATATTGATAAAAATTATGTTTTCAAATATATTTAATATTATAAAATAATAATATTTTACAAAATTATCTTGTAACTTAAATTATTTTATATTTAAATAAAATCTATAGAAAAAATAGAAATTAGTAACAACTTTTAAAATTTATTTCTTTATACAAATATTTATTAACCAAATAAATTAAAATTTAAAATTGAAACTCAAAACCTTAAAAGTTACAAATACATTCTTTTAAAATATATATTGAAAATAAATAGTCATCCCATAATTGTCGTTTATTACCCATTCGGGTATTTTTTAATTTTGGTTCGGTTTTGGTTCGCTTATTGTCGGGTTTGGTTTTGATTTCGGTTTCGGTTACCTGAAATATTCACAATTACGTAAAATTAATCGAAAAATGAGAAAATTGAAATTTCAAATAGTATATCTAATTAAATTGATTATTTTAACAAAATATGCTCATAATAATTTCTGAATTAACCGAATTTTTTTTAAAAAAAATAATAAAAGTTGCCTAGAATATATAAATATACATGATATTATATATATATAAATATATATAGTTAATTTTATGTTTCGTGTAACTCGAGTACCCATTCGGTTTTCGGTTTGGTTCGGGTTCGATTTCGAGTTTTTGATTTTACAAATATAATACCCATTCGGGTAATTTATAAAATACGGTTCGGTTCGCTTCGGGTAATTTCGGGTCGGGTTCGGTTTAGTTTTCTGATTTCCGATATTTTGCCCACACTTAGCAGTCACTATAAAAGTCATATTATAAATAATATATACATGAAACGTAAATAGGATTTAAAAAAAGAAAAGTCTTCTTTGAACAGTATTCTTCAAAAATCTTCAAAATCAAATGGTGCCATTATGAACAGTATTCCACAACAATCTTCTCAATTCCTCAACGTGTATGTTACCATTTACAGCCTTAGTAACAAATAAACAAACATGTTCCCATGGCTCCAAAACAGCGTTTTGCAAAACGCCACAATCTCTGGACCACTCTCTTTCTAATCTAGTAGCGTCTAATTACATTTCAACCACATACAAATAATACTGAGTGTTATTAAACATTCTTCTTGCCGAAATAAGTTCGAGATTGAAGAAAAGAGTTACTTCATTTACAAGGTAGCCTGTATGTCCTGGTGATTCGAATCTGGAAACAAAAAAGAATCCTTTTAAAACTTTTTGAACAACTCTTGAATCTTAAAACCAAGCAAAAGAGAAAGTACCTGTGCAAACGCGTAAATTGCTCGTAAGATTCTAGCGTAGTCTGTCTCCAGCATTTGAATAACCAAATCAGCCAGTAATGTCCCCCACATCCTGCAAACTTCCACAATTATTTGTCCCAACAAAAAAGAAGAACAAGAAGCAATGTAAAGCAGTGTACACTAACATTGGACCGAGTAATTGCATCGCTGTTCTTAAGCCAATGTATCTGGATGCAGCTCCTGCAAAGCCCTGTGATCAGTTCAAAGTAAATGTAATCACATTGGAAGGCGAAATGTAGTTTATGTTCACAAGCGATAGGACGAAAGAAAAAGAGAGATGGAGAAAAATGACTACATGCTTTGCTGCAAGCAGAGCGGCTCGAGATTCCAGGTTAATGGCGGTTAACTGTCCACCCTGTAGAAAATAAGTCGATATATCGACATATTATTACACCATTGACATACATTATGTAACTTCTCAGAAAGTTCATGACTAAGTGCTTCTCAAATCCGTGAGCGGTGATATAACGAGTTCAAATGCTAACCTTTTTAAGTATCTCTTTCCTCATCTGGTAGTTGGCAGCTTCAAGGAATACTTTTCCCGATAGTCTCTTGGCCAACTACAAATGGCCACAAGAGTCGAGTTATTTGTATCACCTCACGGAACAAGGACAAGTTTAAAAACACAAAATCTATACCAACTGATAAACTTTGGCAAATGTGATCATGCCACCACCCTGCAAGAAAGCGAAAAACATATAAGCCTGAGAAGAAACAGGACATAGTAAAGGCTGGAAACACCTCAAAACAAGACTACCTTTAGGAACATAGATTTGATCTCTGTAGCACCCACTTGTAGTGCAGCAAGTAGTTCAACTTTCCATTTACTGAGCCCGAGTTCTAAGCTTCCATTTACATCTGATACTTGGGAATTTTCCCATAAACCAGGAAAAACCCCTGATGCTTCACTATATGGATTAAGTTAGAGGTTGCAGCGAATAAGAGTTGAAAGAATCCCTCCATTAAAAAAAAGCTTGCCGCGAAACTAATGAGTCACCCTGAATACCTCGAGAAATTGTCGACGAGATAAAGAAAAATCTCTGCTTCCAGGTCTTCGGTTGGCAATTGGCTGGAGCAGGGAATATTCAACTTATTTCTCACCGCAAGTAACACGTTTTTATACGTAGGCCTCCAACCTCTATAAAATGAAAGACCCATAAATCTTACTCAAATTCTTAGTTTCAGATTCTCAATGAACATATATTATAAGCTATCTATAAAGGGTTAGTTGCACGCTAGAGTTGCAACAGAGTCAATGGAACAGATTACTCAAGAAAATTCAACTTTACTGAAAATTCAATTTCCTAGTAAATCCCAAATCAAGAAGCTATAGTCTAATGGTCAAGGACAGAGCAAGCAAGCAAGCTTTCTACCTCAGTGTTGAGCGAGCATCTGCAGCGAGAAACAAGAATCTCGATTCAAGAGCTTCGATAAAACCATCTCGCACCTCAATGTCTTGCCCTATCATTAGCCTGTCACCTCCTCCTTTATTCGGAATCGATTTCAGCAAAGGGCTGAAATAGCTGCTCACACAAACAAAGCAATCCCAAAACATTACTCAGATCACAAAATCTTTAAACACTAAGGGTTCAAGAACTCGAATTTCGACACCAAAATCTACACTAGAACACTAAATTGGTTTCCAGAAATTCACCTGGGACCAAAAAGGATATTCTCAAGCTCATACAACTCAGAATCAGTAGCGAGCTCGAAAACCAAACGAAGCTCCGGATCATACGTAGCTACAAACCCCAACACTCACAATAGAGTAAGCAAAAAAAACGCAATGTAAGGAAGAAAACGAGAGAAAACACAGAGTTATCCAACATTCTAAAGCTGCGTTCGCCGTCGCCGCCGCGGAAATTGCAAACCCTAGCCGTTTCCTCCGCCAACCACCTCTAGGAATCTGCACAATCACAACCGATAAATCAGATACTGTAACTGAGAGAGTGAGATTAAGATAAGAGAGAGAGAGGAGAGAGTACCTGAAGAGAGAAATTGGTCAGACTCGGATAACGATTAAGCGGCGGAGCTACGAACGACGACGAGATAACGGCGACGGAAACAGTGTTCATCGGAATTTAATTGCTAAGCGTAGGGATTGTTTGCTTCATAACAAAAGAAAGAAAAAAAAAAGCACAATAATGTTGAATTTGTTATAAAAATAGATTGAGAATTTTGTCATGACTATAAATATAAATAAAGAATAAAAATTTATACCCATGAAATTGAGATATTAAAAGAATGAAGAGAAGATAGCAAGAGAGAAATTTTATCAAAGTATGAAATTATGAAAGTTGTATATTTTAGTTGTGTCTTACAATTGAACAAACTTGTTCATTTATATAGAGGTTTAAAAGATGAAGTTACTAAATTAAATAGTGATATGGGATCCATCATTTCCTATAAGTTGTAGATCATCATGATCTATAAGTTGTAGATCATCAATGTCTAAGTTGTAGATCATCAATAATTGATTTCTTCAACACTCCCCCTTGGAGACCAATGTCATTATTTTCTCTGTCTTTACGTATTCGTTGCCTCATTAAAAACATTTCCAGGAAAACCCAATGGGAAAAACCATAGAAGGATTTTTCTGGATTTATCGGAAGTTAAGTATAAATACTTCTTTCTATTCTCAGTTGTGGACTGAGTATCATATCCTTGCAGATATATGTTATTGAAACTCAACAAATTCCTTTTAGATATCGGAGAATATAAGGCATTATTTATGGAAAACTTGGTTCCATTTGGCAACATAAAAGTTGCTCTACCACTTTCTTTAACAAGGTCTGTAGGACCTGGTATTGTATCGACAATAATATTTGTCGGTTTTAAATTAGAGAAATATCTCTTGTTTTTCAGAATAGTGTGTGTTGTTCCACTATCTGGTATACAAATTTCTCGAAACATTTCCTTGCGTCTCGTTTCATCCATTTCTGCAACCATGAAAAGATTAGATAATAGATAGTAAATATTATTCATAAATATAAAACACACAATTATTATACATGAGTTAGTTGTGTTAAAACAACATTATTTTTCAAATAACCGAAAACATAATAATATATATGGCATATCTGGAGATTATTCAATAATCTTATTTCGAGCATTTTAGTTATCCGTAAAAGCGGTCTCGTTGAAGTCATTGGCAAAATCGGGAGAACCGAGGTATAATGTATCCTCAAAATATTTCGCAAGATTCACTTCTTTCCCTTTGCCTTTGTTAGATTCTTTATATAGCTTGCAACTTAGCTCATTAGTTTTCTCTGCGATTAAGAGGGTGACAATTAACTCTGAGAACCTTTTGTATCCGCAATTTTTATACATTGCTTGAAGGACACTATGTTCTTTGTGGAATGTGATATATGTCTTTTCGAGCTTTTCTGCTTCGGTGACTGATTTACCACAAAATTTTAATTGTGATACAATCCTCAACATTGCGGAGTTATACTCCTCCACTTTCTTAAAATCCTGAAACCTCAGGTTTTTCCACTCTTCTATCGCATGAGGGACATTTATTTCCCTCTGATTATCAAACCTTTCTTTCAAGGCTTTCCACAGCTCTGCTGGGTTTTTAATGTGCGCATAAAACATTATTGCCTTAGCCTTAGCTTGGGCGGATGATTTATTTTCCACTTTGATGGTGTCGGATAAATTATCCGCTTCCATATAGAGTTCAACATTAGTTGCCCATGCTACATAGTTAGCTCCATTAATTTTGAGAGCTAGAAATTTAAGCTTCTCAACATTGGTCATTTGAATTCTAATAACAAGATTAAATAAATATTATTAGAAAAATTATATTATTTTAGAAACCGTATACATGAATCCTAACAACGATTACAAAAAGCATTATTGCAATAAACAGTAAAATAAAATTTATGCGATACTCTTCGGGGGTAAACTCTCCAACGAAAAGACCATAAACAGAAGATAGAATTACACCGATAATAAAAATTAAAAACCACCGAAACATTTTTCTTACAAAATGAAAATTAAACAATTTTTTTTTTCGTAAGAGGGAGAAGATAAAATGTTGAGTGATTTGAAGAATGAAAAATATGAGTGTATTTATAGGTTGAAAATATTTTTCATAACCGTTAACTAGCCGTTATAAAAGTAGAAAAAATTTTGAAATTTTTTCTTTGTTACCGTTAGAGGTAAAAATTAAAACAAAAATTAATCTGAAAAATATTAATGAATAATCAGTAAAATTTACCAGATAAAAAATATATTTAATTACAGGTGACTGAAACTTTTTATATAGTAATCAAAATATAAATAAATTTTAACAATAATATTATGGTGATAGAGTTAGCCATATCAAAATAAATAAATTATGGTGACAGAGTCATCCATATTGAAATATTAAATAAATTATGGTGATGAAATTATCTATATTATAACAGTAAATAAATTATGGTGACAGTCATCCATAGTATAACGATAAATAAATTATGGTGATAGAGTCATTCATAGTATAACGATAAATAAATTATGGTGACAGAGTCATCCATAACAAAACAATAATTTAATTTCAAGGCGGCATAGCCGACCATTAACGAATATATAAAAAGCAATAAATAAATTACCAGGCGGTAAACCGACCATTTGTAAATAATAAAAGCAGAAAATAAATTAAGCAAGCGGCCAAGCCGTCCATTAGCATATATATAAATAATTATGGTGCATGAAGCAACCATTGAAAAATAATATATTATAGAGGTAATATTCCGACCAGTATAATGATTTTTTTTTATTATTATTTTTTGTCATAAACGTAGAGTGATCGTGCTGATAACGTGTTATAAAAATAGATTGAGAATTTTGTCATGACTATAAATATAAATAAAAAAGAAAAATTTATACCGGTGAAATTGAGATATTGAGATAATGAAGAGAAGATAGCAAGAGAGAAATTTTATCAAAGTATGAAATTATGAAAGTTGTATATTTTAGTTGTGTCTTACAATTGAACAAACTTGTTCATTTATATAGAGGTTTAAAAGATGAAGTTACTAAATTAAATAGTGATATGGGATCCATCATTTCCTATAAGTTGTAGATCATCATGATCTATAAGATGTAGATCATCAATGTCTAAGTTGTAGATCATCAATAATTGATTTCTTCAACAGAATTATATTATAATGATTGTATTCAATAAAAATAAGATCACAAGTAAAAACATTAATCAAAGGACTAATAAAGGATCAGTGAAAGATTACAAAAAAAATAAAAATAAGAAAGAGGTTTTACAAGTTTTTATGACAACACAAATGTTACATTCTCATCAAATATTTCACAAGTTTTGTTTCTTCTTCATCTTCTTTGAATCTCACCATTGCACTGAAGAAGAAGAAAACCAACCAAAAAAAAAAACTTGGAATTAAGGATTTTTTTTTCTTTCTTTCTAAGCAGAGATTGGTTCGTAAGGATATGAAAGCCAAGGATGCTTAAGAGCCTCTGCTGCAGAAGGACGCTTCTTGGGGTTTATCTCGAGAAGATGAGCCACGAAATCTGTGAATCCTTGGTCTCCCATCGGTAGCCGATGTCTCAACGATGTTCTTTTCGGTATTAGGTACTCCAATCTGTTGCTTTCCTGAACAAACAATGTAATGTTTCTTTATTAGCATTTATTTATGCACACTCTAGTGAGAGTGATTCAGGGGAAGACTTTACCTGGTTCCGCTCGTAGAGCATTCGGTTTTTCGTGAAGTATTTGTGGGAATCACGTCCTTTCGTAAGCATTCCATGATCGATAGACCCTATGATTCCCATTACCCTTGCGAGTAAACTAGCCGGAGAATCATTCTGGAAAAGAACCTGCAATATAAAACTCAAACCAAAAGTTAATATAAATTGATTGAACCGATTCACATCGGAAATGGACTTAAATGCAGAACAACTTACGTTGCCTGTACATAGTTCTGCCAAAATGCATCCAAGAGACCACACGTCTATTCTTTTATCGTAAGGAAGTCCCAAAATGACTTCTGGTGCTCGGTATGACCTCGACTGGACATAGGAGCATAAGTGATCTGTCTCGAAACAGCTACTTCCGAGGTCGATCACTTTTATTTCACATCTGCTATAGCTTTTCACCAATATGTTCTCAGGCTTTAAATCGCAGTGTATAAGTCCAAGGCCATGTAGAAACTGAAGTGCTTCCAGACATTGGATAGTGATTGACTGTACAAAAACGGTCCAAAAGAGGTCAGGAATCGGGTAGATATGCCCTTGTGATGAACGGTAAAGATGAAGCGGACAAACAAACCTGCAATCTTGGCATTGTGAAATAAACTTCACCACCTGATTCTCGGTTAAATTTGTGGAATTCATATAGATTGGCCTTAAGAAGTTCACATACAATTAGCAAATGCTCCTGCAAAAATACAGCCACGGAAAACAAACCATCGACAAAGAGAAGTTACACAATCGGTCCATTTTGACATACTATACCAGAATAAAACTGTGCAAAAGAGACGTGATCACTTACCCGGTAATAAAAGTAATCATACAACCGTAGAAGATGGTATTTGTCGGCAGGATCGTGCTTGTTGACATACTTCAAAAGTTTTATCTCGTCAAGACTCTGGTCAAAGAAGTCTTTGTTGTTCTTTATAATTTTAATACATACGTCCATTCCTGTCTGCAAGTCATGCGCCTGAATGGCTTTACTGAAGGCTGCTGATCCAAGGTACTCGGTGACATGGTAACGTCCAGCAATGACCGAATTTAATACCACGTGGAAGTTCTTTTCCTCTTCGAAACCAGTTCTGATCAAAATCAAACAAACAATTAGAGCAACACTCAACTATATATTATGAGGTCAAAGTTGGAGAAGAAAGAAATCTTGCCTGTTTTTTCTATGGACGATTTTGAGGTCAAAGGTTTCAAACTCCTCTTCTTGGGCCTTAATTTGTCTTACTTGCTCTTGAACTGCCACTGCTTCTTCATCATCAAGTGATGTCACATGGTCATCTTCTCGTTCACTGCTATCATTTCCATCATCTTCTTCTTTGTCATCGTGCTTTCTTTCTTTGCGAGCGTAATTCGATAGTGTAGAGGGAGATGAGTTAGCAGATTTTACGGATGTTTCATTGTTCTCTTTCACAGAACTTTGAGGACTTGACGATTCACTACTTTTTCGTCTCCAAGTTGCAACCATATCATCAGTAGCTGTTGAAGCACTCAAACGTTCCGCGTTTACCGTTTTCTGATATCCTGACCATAATGATTTACTAGATTCTGCATTCATCAACTGCCCATCTTTTTGCGACGAGCCAAACGAAAAACCTCCATCAGTTATCTTCACATGATAACTTCCGCTGGAATCATTATCTACAATGTAGTCTGGACCGTCATTTTTACTTGCTTTCTGTTTATTCTTGGTTGATCCATCAATATGTTTCTTATCTGACTCAGCGTAAAGCTGTTTAATCCTGGATGCTACAGCATCATGATGATCACGCGAGTACTCGAAATCCCCTTCACTACTCTCTCCCGCCAAACTTTCACGTATTTCACTTCCAAAATCAGCTGCATCACTATTTATACCCACACCAATTGATCTGACTGAATCATGCCGATCTTCTTCCAGGCAAACATCATCAAGATGAGATTTCCGACGAGCATTTACGCCTTTCTTATCACCTAACATGAGAAGTTCATTTGTCTGAGCAACAAACCCCTGCCAAACAGGCTCATCACGCATTGAATTGAGCACTTCCTCGTCCATCAATTGCCCGTCGTATTGGGCTATTAAATCGTTTTTCTTGCTAGCTGGATACATTTCTAAGACCGTAAGTCTTCGGTCATTTTCTGAAGAAATAGGTTCAGCATCTTTTGACTGAAGATACTGTTCGCCAGATAAATAAGAAGCCTCCTCTGCATAAGACTGATCATCCTCGTCTTTGTTTGCATCTCTTCCGTTATTGTCAGGACTTCCTCGGGTCGTTCCTTTCTCATGATCACTTGGATAATCAATTTCATGAGCAAGAAACCATGTTTCATCCTCAATAGGTTGTCTGACGTAACCAATGTCATCATCATCATCATACTCATCAGAGTCCCAGTATTCATTACGGTAGTCAACAGATTCACTCAAACCATCACCGATGGTAGCAAAACCAGACACAAGATCCGATGCGTCCTCTGCTATTCCCTGACTTACCGAAAGCCAGTTTCCCCCAGCAGATTTTTTCCCACCTATACGAGATTATTCAGAGATTAACACTCACTTTGACACCACTAGTAAAATTTATAAGGTTAAGGTTAAACTAAAACAGAAGAAAGTGAAGCAAACATAGTTCCTTTAGAGCAAAAAGGAAACTTTGCAATTGTCATGTAACTAACCAGAAGAGCTGATTTCTTGTCCAATGGGAACATCAAGGTATGAACCAATGAGAAGGGCATCTTCGTCATTGAATAGCCTAGACCCTGAACCATCACGCTCGAACTTCTCCTCACAGTAAAGACTCAAAGGATTGTCTTCAGACTTGAGCTTCACAGGAGGTAGCCTAGGAAAGTCTTCCTTCCGAGTATCATACACAAGTGGAAAACCTAAGCTGCTTATACTCTTGTCATCAAATGTAGATTGAGTTTTACCAAAGAACAAAGCTCTTGCCACCTCGCTCTCTTGCTTCTTGATTGCTTCCCTCACATCACCGATTTCCGCCTTCTTCTTTCCTTCTCTTTTATCCGAATTGGTAACCGTATTGTAACTAGTTGACGCATCACCTCTCGAAGATTGAAAGAGATCTACAACATCTTCAGTTCTTACGCGTGAGTTACCTCTATAGCCATCGTGCTTTCCGAAATTCTCAACTAAGCGATCAATCTCGTTTGTTTCACTTATTTTGGACCCGGAGTTCGCTTTACTTGTATTTCCAGACCATGAAGTACTCTTATTCCCAAAGAAGACAATATCTTCACCAGTTTCAATGATCTTCTTATCGATATCATCACCCAAATTCCCGTGCCTTGAATGGTCCAATGCATATAAATCCCCCAAGCTGCTACTACTAATATCATCAACGTTCCGATAAGGCTCCAAGGTACCGTTACCAGAAGTAAACTTATATGAAGCGTCGTCATCATCACCCAAGTTTTTAGAAAACGTGAAGCTCATCTCACTCGAAACAACGGTTTCCTTCTTGTTCGGTTTCTCGCCGTTTTCCCATTTGATCACAGAACCATTAGTGCCAGTTCCACAGTCTATCTCTTTCACAATCAGCTCCTTGGAGACTTCGCTATCTCGAGAACCCGACCTACGAAGCTCGTTACTAGCATTAGTAGCTCTTTCATCTGAATCTTTTTCCTCTAAAGTAAGTTTTTGAAGAAACCCATTTAAGTCAGAACGGTTATTCAGCTCTTTACGCAAAGCTTCTTCTGCTTTAGAGAAACGATTTCTCTTAAGAAACTCTAGAATCCCATCAAGAGAGCTTTGGTCTGTCATTTTTTGACCTTATTTATTATTACAACATACAGGAGAAGAAAATCCGACCAATCCTGTGACAAAAAGATACAAGCTTGCTTCTGTTTAGATCTGATACCAAAAACAATTCAAGAAACTTTCTTTTTACCCAACATAAACAGATTTGAGGCAAATGAATATTTTTCAGTCACATTTCAGAAACGAAGGTAAGAGAGGGAAACAAAAAACACTCACGTTTGGTGAAGAACTCCAAAAAACCCTAGAAATTCATGTTACAAAGCGGAATCGAAGAGTCTAGAGATCTGAAGGAAGAAAAAAAAACCCAGAAATTAAAGAGAGGAAGAAACAAAGAAGAAGACGCATATGTGAGTGGATCCAAACTTGTGGGTAAGCGAGAGAGGGGAAAAATGTGCTTACAGATCAACGAGAGGAAGACGAAAGAAGAAGAAGGCGAAGACACGTTGAGTTTCCAATGGATGTAATGATTTCTAATGATTTCAGACATTCAAGTCGTCAAAATTCCTAAATTTAAATTAGGGTTCTTTCTTTCTTCCAATTTTTTTTTCGTTTTTTTTTTTTTTTACATATATGGTGAGGATTTGAACCTTGGAGATTAAAATCCAGTTTAAAAATACTATTAATTAATTTATAAGTTTTGTCCACTATTATAATGTGTACTGTTGCATATGGTAAGTGACAGTAGTACATATACGCGCAAATTAAATTCTGCCCTACCGCAAATTTTAATGATATTTGGAGAGATTTTGAATACGAATTTTTTTCCTTTAGTTTATTTAATTGACGATGATTTTCTTCTAATTGTAATATAATTAATTAATTATCATGTACACCGCTTAAAATCGGAAAATTATTCAAATGATCACTGTTATATATCAAATAAATAGTTGAATGAATTATGCTAAAACTTTGTTAATTTCTTAGAAAATACATTATTTCGTTATTTTTTCTTTTTAACCACAAATCAAATTCTCAGAAAAGAGGGATTAAACAATTTCATCACAAGTGCTTTAAAAAACTCGTGTAAGTTTTATAAAAGAATTAATTAATTGCTTTATCGAAAAGTGGTCTCCTAAAGCCGGGTCCGAATCTCTTTAGTTGTGTTTTGTAGTGTAGAGACTACGTGGAAGTACGCCATTCCATTTTAAAAAATTATGATTATTACCATCCAAATATGTAAATCCAAACTACATCAGAGAACACATACATGACCGAAACTCCCGTGAAACAATGTCTGTATGTGTATATCTTAAGCATTCAACAAGCAAGTTTAGCTTAAGCATAGGAGGATCTGCGATCATTTATCGTAAATTGATTAAATTGTATAGACTCTCTCTCTCACTAGTCACTACACCAAGATTTATGAGTTTTTGGATACAAAATAAGTATTTCTAAAGTGAACTTTTGTGAAGTAGCTAAAAGTAGTCAAAAGAATTAAGTCTTTACATTAAAAAAAACCAAAAATATTGATTAACCCATGGTTTATACTTTTTCAAAGCAAATTGTCCAGCTGGGTTTGCAAATCCTGGATAGAGATCATATTGATATTGGTTTGTTCTTCAGCTGAATACTCAGCTTTGAGCAAGGACTCCACTTGGGTATGAGCTTCCACAATATTTGTCCTGCATATACATACGATGAGCATATCGATGCGTTTGTTAGTATTCAAACTGGCAAACGTAATTTATTAAGTAGCAGAGGATTTCGAGCAATGGACTTACTTGATCGGCTTGAAAAGTATGCCCCTTGTTGATGGATTATGCAGATAGAGTTTCATTTTGCCTAAGATCGGAAGTAACTCTTGCTGTATTGCAGCGTATACCTGGTTTCAAGTACATGTGATACAAAATCAGCCTTTCTCATTTTGCATCTGAGCTATGAAGGTAATAATAATAAAGCTTAAAGATGCGAAAAGCCATTGTGGGTTATATAGATGCCAATAATCACTTGAACATGCATTTACGGTGTTTGAGAGCTCAATGAAAAATAACTCAAAGAGTAGGTTATTTATCTCATACCTTCTGAACAAGTTCAGCCACCTTATCTGGAGTAGCAAAAGCTTGTTCCTTCAGTGGCTTAGCCATGACAGAATCGACTTTTTGATTCTGAGTTCCAGTGGAAAGAGAAACTTTTATGGCTGTGACCTACATAGACATAAAAGTTGAGACAGTGCAAAACTATTAGTCCTAATTTGTCCCTCTTACTACCGATGCACTGTATCAGATAGATGGACATGTCTTCTACACAGAAAGAGATTTTACATTTCTGAATTTTTCAGGGAAGGTCTAAAAAATGAAACGCACCTTCGTTACGAATGAAAGCATAGGATCCACAACTAATTTAGTGACTGACATGATGAACTCCTCACAAGTTGTCTTTAGACATTTTTCCAGTTCCTGCGAAGATAAAGGTTTACGCGTTATTTCCATTCACAAACCTGAGTGACAAACTTATGTAAACATGAAGAAAATCTGCAATTGATAGTGGATGGACGATTCACAAACCTTCTTGGCATCTATTTGGCTCTCCAAAACTCGAGGTGACAGGGTCCTTGCCAATGAGGTTGACCTAGACCAGTCAAATAGTGACGTTTGACCTCTAAGTATCCTCCTCAAGTGTTCCTAACCACATTTTTTACATGAATGATAGGTATTTATCAGGCCAAGTTAGCAAAGTCATCAGCAACAGAAAGAAACTGATAAATAGAAATTTAGATCTACATATAAAGTAGACTTGAATGTCGAGGAACTGACCAGCAAATGAGAGAAATCAATCTCTTTGTGGGTGACTGAAAATTCTATGTCAAAAGGCGCAATCTGGAAACGGATATAGGTATTGATTAAACACACAATCATTGACTAAACTGCAAAAGTAGCAAACTAAAAGATAGATCAGTCAAAACCTGTTCCCTCAAGATGAGGAGATGCTTGATAAGGAAAAGCTGGCCATCCATTGTAGTTGAGCGCTTAATGATAAGCTTGCTCGCTTTCTGTTGCATATTTGACAAAATAATATGGAAATGTCAGCTATTACAGACGTGGAGCAGATGTAAAAGCTTGTTAATCAAAATCAAACGAAAATAACTAAAAACAACTATTACAGGAAAATGGTGCATCTTCGTATACTTAAAACTGATAATGTCATTGAAGATAAGGAAAGCTGAAAAGGGAACAAAA
This sequence comes from Draba incana, assembly GCA_963576765.1. NCBI lineage: Eukaryota > Viridiplantae > Streptophyta > Magnoliopsida > Brassicales > Brassicaceae > Draba > Draba incana. Next base: position 24,882,017 of record OY755215.1, read on the forward strand.
ATCAAGGCGAGGAAAATCTGCTTTTCTAGCTTGCTTACTTGAATTGATAGAGAGCAAACTTCTACAGCTTCCTGTGGAACAGAAGAGATGGTTTGTTAGAGAACTTTGCCTAAACATGAATCGTTTTTTTTGTTTCTTTGACAGAATGAAAAGCAACAAAGTTACTTATAGAACAGTCTTACCTGTGCTAATCCAGTGAAGACTGCAGGCTCCAAGCAACGATACAATTTAGATAGACAAGAGAGGGTCTTCTCCAGAGGTGGATACCAAGTCTTAAATACATCAGCGTTTTCACCATCCTGCACCATAGAATATAAGTACACAACTAATGATTACCCAACCATAGAATAATTTGAGAATTTCATTCTACCAGGAGATTAGTTTCAGATGGTGTATCAGGAGATTCCTCTAGCCTTGCAGGGTAATCCAGATCTTCATGAGATGGAATATAATTTGAAATCTGCAGAAGTAAGAAGGGGGATTTCAACAGACCAACTCAAGGAAAGCAAAGTCGTCTAAGACTAAACACAGTAACACAGCCGAAAGTAGCAAATTTCTCCACTTAGCATTCGTTCAGTATCAACAGTTAGAACACAAAATTTAGGTGACTCGTCTTAGTGGTGACAACAATAAAGTTCACTATTTCTACATAGACGCAGATGAGAAGACCACTCATATAGAAGTAGAGGCCAGGGAGTGAGACAAAAGAACTTGTAGGAAAACTATCCATGTATCTTATGGCAAGGTAAATATGGTACCTCATCTCGAATATATGTTCTGGCACGAAAAGTCAGTCTCTCATTAACATCGGCTAAAATTCTTTGTAATGTAGGCCGCAGTCCGGCCAGCGTTTCACTCTGTCTAGCAGTCTGCTCCCCCAAGACTTCAACTTTAAGAATATGAACAAGCTCACATAGAAGGTCAATATTTGCTTCGTGAATCAGTTTTGGGCGTAAAATGTCATACAAGTACGTAGACCTGTTCAGGAATCAAGCAAAGACAATAAATTGGAAGCATCATATAAGATATAACAGATACAACCTGGAAGATACTAGCCAATAGCCATAAATGTTCCTATTCACCGAAATCAAAACATGATTACTTATGCTTACTCATATTTTCTGAATTCTAGACTTTTAAGAAGTCATAATCGGATCCAAAGTAAGTTAAGTACAGTGTAGCGGATCCACCGACTATGACAACTTCCTACCTCTAAATAAAGATAAAAGAGACTAGTGTTAAGCGAATCAAGATAATAAGTCAACAAAAGTAGGTTCCTAATTCAAAATTAAAAATAATGATGGGGATAATTACCTGCTGTGTTTATATAATGAATGCTAATGGTAAAGAAAACTAGAAGGAGAATAAATTGCAATTTCTCAATTATTAAGTATTCAAGTAAATAAAACTAAATGCCAAAGGGTCAAAATAATTCAACCAGTAGTAGCTGTCTATATCTCAGTATAAAAGGCCCCAAAACTCATTTCAGGGTTAAATTGGACAGAAATATAGATGGTGAACTTGCATGGGCACACGAAAACTTACAAAGGATCCATTAAAGGTGCCAGACTTGAAACTTCTTCTGATGATGCTGGAAAGAAGTGAGTGAACAGTTGATGCTCCATTTGACAAACCTGAAATTCATCATGAATTTAAGACATGTGGTGCAGTAATTTCATGTTCTGCAACAACATTTAAAATCTTCAGTTTCTAAAGCTGATAGTTCAGCCGTTGTCTCTCTAAAACAGACCTTCTTCTGACCTTTAAAATCGCACGGATTAACAATTGTTCTCTCTTATTTTTCTTATATATTTGTATCCCTTATGATGATAAGGAAATCCTTTTCTACTAAACTTGTATAACTCCTATTATTCCTCATAAATAAAGAGAGGTACCATTCCATTCCTTTAGTTTCCTTCACATACCTGCATCAGATATGCACAACCTGATCTAGTCAAAGATGGGAGTGCCTCCTTCTTGGAAAAATCAGATACTCGTTGTTGAACTATGCCTTTGACCTGATAAGGTGAAATTAAGAATTAGCGGGAGACTATAGTTACCTGCAGATAGAAGAACTAAAACCATACTGAATTCCAGAACATGCTCACTAGGGAAAGGCGCTGTTCACAGTATAGTCTGTGGCATTCTGCAAGGATTTGAACATATTCCTTTCTTGCTGATCTACTCTCGATTTCCTCCAATACAGGTTTCAGCTGTAAAAGTAATTTATTAAAATGTTCAATGTCATAAAAAAGAAAATATGGCCATGTCATAATGTAAGTATTAAACATGCAAAATTTACAAAATAAAACTACAAACTCTAATTTTCATTTTCTCATCTAATTTCGCGAGCCTAACATTTGTGCACTAAAGCGGAAAGAAATCAGAAGGTACCTCATTTGCAGCAGCCTTGAAGCGAACATATATGACAGATGCCTCGACACCCTCCGACAGTGATGTTTTGTTTCCATCTGTCCCACGAAATGCTGCCTGAACCTGACAATTGAATTAAAATGTATGTCTCAAAACTTTATATACAATATATGGATATACACAGTCAATGGGTACTAAATACATGCTGTGTGTAAGTTGTGCAGGAATATATGCCTATTACAACGAAAACATACCTGTGAAGCAGCAGCTTTGAGCACTGCAAGAATGTAAGTTCGAATCATGCCCAATGCTCGTGACTGTAAAAATTATAAACGTTAGCCTTCTCTCATAACAGAGGTAACAAGAAACTTCTCTCCCCTATAAATTTCAAAACAGGTATGGGTTTATGCATGCGTAAGAACAGTAAACCCACGTGCCTCTCAGTGAGAGCAAAAGAGGGAGGCGATAGACAGGGTGAGGACTCTTTCAAGTACCTGGAGCTGACGGAATTTGAGCAAATAAACACTCGACTCTGCATAGTGAGGATTATCTTCGATATACCTACAGAACCCAAGGTAAAAGAAGCATATTACAATCACTAGATTGGAGAAGAAAGAACTTAAGGGTGGAATTCTTTTAGCAAATTGCCATGTACTGAATGTAAATTTCATTATATTGAATACAGCATCATTTACTCACGATATGCACTCATCGAGACGTTTCAGTAGTGGGAGAAAGTTTGAGTTTGATACATTCATATTTGGAGAATAAAAATTGGAGGATATCTGCAAAAATTATTAAGCAGATATTAGAGTAGTTTAATACCTTGTTGGAGTGTTTTCTCCTAAATTTACAGCCAGCATTCAGTGAGAAATATACACTATGAACTAAAATGCAACAGGTAAGCCAAAAATTAAATAGGTTATGTTAATGAATAAAACAAGAGCACTATCTCAACCAACTACACACTGATACTTTAAAATATGGCAAAAAATATTGCTCAGCCAGTATTTAAATCTTACGTTCTCCAATTCATCAAAATAATTGAGCTTACTCCTTAGTGCTTCTGCAAACTCCATCAATTTCTGCTTCTCCATTAACTAGAAAGGATGGAAGAAAGAGAAAATTATCTCAGGTCAGTAAACTACAACAATCAAACAGCAAGAGTCTAAGAGAAACAGTAAAACGACTTGGCTGAAAAAAAGACAGAGAAAACAATACCAGTCGGTCGCATGCATCATGAAGAGTTTTAGTCTTTGTTGTTACTCCTTGATGTTGAAGCTGCAGTTCATTGAATAGGTCAAGTGTTTCATCGACCTGCGCAGGAGAATTCCTAAGGTCAACACAGAAAAACAATTGCCTTATAGTTTCTTCAAAAGGCAAGACCGCAATGTGAAAAACTTGGTGGAAACCTACCTGGTGAAGTATATTATCACACGTCTGGATTCGCTCAGTTAAAGTATCGACATAGTGCCGATACTTCTCCTCTGTCTATGCCAGAAAAGAAGAACTCATTTAGACACATTTCAACCAATATTTCCCAACTTTAAACCAATGAAACTATCACTAACCTCAGACTTCATCGCTGATTCAAGATCAGTAAACCATTTGTAAAACTGTAATTAAAACACCATCCGTCAAAACGAAGAAGCATCAGTACACATACAAAGATGCAACTCCTCCTCTAGTACCACATAAACACTTCTTTATCAGATCAGCTAAAAGCCTATTGCAGGTCAAAAAGATTAACCTGATTCGTATTAACCAAAACAGCTTCGATAGCTCCAGAATCTCCCAAGTTTGTATCCTCTACCGAGACCGACAAGCCATTCTCGGGCCGGTGAACATTCTCATGTACCTAAAACCATAAACTAACACTGACATCAAACAAACAAAAAATGTAAAACATTCTCAACATCATCAAAAACAAACAACCTCATCAGACTCACAAGATTAGCAGGAAATGGCCTCTCAGCAACTGCGTGTGATAAAGAAACTATAGCTGCTTGTTGCTCCTCTGTCAAAGGAGCACTCTACAGCAACAAATGTAACCAAAGCAAACATGTCAAATCATAGTGAATCTCTGAAATTATCAACAAAGAGAGCATACGTTCAGATCCAACCATCGGGACACTAAATACCATCAATGGAATTACATGGATCACCAAATTACAGGATTCTCGAGCTCAGATTGTGATTAGAAGCTTGCGATTACCTGTTCCCAAGTGGAAGCGAAATTGTAGCCTTTGGAGATGGCTCCAGATCTGGGGACGCTTGGAGACGATGTAGCCATATCTATGGCGACTCTTCGAACTAGTGAGATTCTGAATCTCTTAGCTCTTGATTTCAGAATGTGTACATTTGCGATCCAGCCGGAGTTGCAGATTAAACGAAATAAAACGCTAGAGGGAAACGCTTTTCCGCGTTTGCGTTAGGAACAAACGCGAAACGAGCATACGCGACGAGATCAGCCGGCGATCTAGGGATCGGAGACGGCGAGATAGAGTTGGGATGATGTCACACGTGTGTCGACTTACGCAGAAATTTTCACTTGTATTATGTCAGCTATTGCAAGTTAATCCTCAAGTTCTTTATCAAATTTACTTTTTGTCCCAAAGCTTCTCAATTAAACTTTCACTTATACATTTGATTTCATTAAGTATTTAAGTTGAAGAAGCACTTTTGGTCCAATGGTCCAATAAATTTTAATTAATGCTTCTATATATGGAGGTTCGTGGTTCGATTCCTAGACTATACGATTTATTAATAAATAAATATGCAGATTAATGACAGCAAGTTTATAAGAGATCTCTTAGTGTCGTAGTGAAATTGTATGTGGTAGAATCGTCTTTGTAAAAGTTCTCACTGTTTGCAATAAAATAATAAATCAATCCAGACGTTTTTAAAAAAGTATTTAAGTTGAACGAAAGTTTCTTCAAAATAGTAAACAAAACTGGAAATTTTGGCTGCGATTGGTTACCATATTCAAAACAAAACGGTTAAAAAATTTATGAGCAATTGTAATTAAGGTCGTTAAAAAAATTGGTTAGAAATGATGGAATAAAAAATGCGTTTAAGTTAAACGAATGGTGACTATTTACAAGACGTTTCATAGTAAAAAAATTTATGTAGTTGGAAAATTTTACAAACAAAGTAACAAATGAACGGTTGAATTACACCTCTTTTACAAACTAAGGATGCAAATTGAAGTAAACAAAATGAATAAGTTGAATGAGAGGAATAATGATAAGTGGAATAAAAAAAAGTGAAATATTATTATTGAGTTGAATAAATTAAATTTTCAACAAAAAAATTATTATTCGTGATGATTGCTCTCCTTAAAACAAGAGTAACAATTTTTGGGGGAATCACTCTTTGTTCACTAATTATGTAGGTCCTACTTAAATTTAGAGGAATGCATATTTCCCTTAAATTGTAAAAATTGGGATGAACAAAGAGGAATCTATTATCCATAATTCAACTCAGTTTTTTTCCTCTAACATGACTTCCATTTGCAGCCTAAGTAATCAATCAAAGCCAGTGGAAAAAGCGAGGAAGCAATACAGTTTAATTTATTTTCAAAAATTTAGAAAACTAAATAAATAAATAAAACACCATTCGTAAAACTTAATATAAATGTAATGACTAATTTAAAATTTGATAACGTCATTAAGAAAATAAAACTAGAAGGTATGGTTTTAAGTCGTGTTAACTGTCAAAATATTTGCATCTCCAACTAAATCCCATTATACCTTCCTTTTTTTATATATTTTTCTTTTTGACTAAGGTTTTGTTTGCTGCCTTGAAATATATTTTTTGGTGGCTGATAACTACGTCCAACCATCTAAACTCCAACATCCATTTCAGATTTTCTGTTATTATACTTCACCCGTATAAACATTTTCAATCATCATATCATCATCGGCAAAACATAAGTGAGTTTTTTGGAGACCCTTACACGTCGGATGATATCCAATTTGCCGTTCTCCAAGTAGCTTTATCAATCATTGTCGAATACGACATGTTTTGGTTCTCTTAAGTTAACCCAAAAAAAACGTATTTATCATTATTATATCTCTAATAGGTTGAAAAGACATAGATATTGAGAATGTGTGGTACTTTAACAATAGGTCTTTTCTCGTATTTTGCTAAGATAAGAGCTCACTAAATTAATCAGTGATTTTTTTACGGAAAAACTGTCTATTTCCCCACGGGAAATTTGACATACACATATAACTCCATGAACTTTTGATCTCCGCACCGATCCCTACCGCGAAACTTTAAATGTCTATTTCCCCACGAATCCGAAGTTAAATGTTTATATCTTCACAAATAAAATTTATATGTCTATTTCACCACAAGATGTTAACTGTTTGGTTTACTGTTTTGAAATCAATCGTTAACCAATGTATAACCATGTTAACCGAATTAATCCGTATTCTAACCCGACTTATGACCCGATTACACTTAAACTGAAACAATTATTTAATTAAAAAAAAAATCATCATCTTCCTCAATCCTCTTTGTCGAGTGGATTCACTCCTCAACCTCTATGAAGTTTTGGTAATCTTCTTCCAACTCCTTGTAGTGAAATTATGGATTTTTATTTCGATATCTGTCCAAACATTATATTTATTCAACGATTGTGTAGTCAAAGTTTGACTGTCAAACCCAGATCTCACCGGTGAAGACTTGGATCTTGTGGCGAGGATGTCTGGTTCAGCCGCGACGACACCAATACAACCACCACGCAGCACCGGACTCGGAAGTTCACGACTCCTAAGCCCAAGAAAGTAATGAAGATCTTTCTCGTGTTCTGACACTGACGTCTTCTGATCCCGACAAACCAATAAACCCGACGAACGAAGAACGCCACATGAATTTATTTGATTTGTAAATTTTGTCCAGAAATTGAAGAAAGCTTAAAGCAATTCCATGGCGTTGCTTCTCTCTTATTCAATCTCTTCCATTCTCATAACAATTCCCAGATTTCAATGTCGAAGGAGAGAATAACATGATTTGGTTTTGGTTTAGGATTTGACGTATTTCCTGTGTAGCTCATCCCTTGAATCCACGTCTTTTGCTTCTGTTCGTAGTTAAAAATGAGAAAAAAATATTTTATCTAAGAACTCATTTGTATTGTAATTGTGACGATTCACAGTGAACCAAAAAAGATTTTTATCTAAGAATTTTGTCTCTCAATTTCGTTCAATTTTTACACATGAATTGAAGCCCTCTCAAAAAAAGTAAGATTTTAAATCAAGTCTTAGAATTTCGAAATTCCAATGTATGTAAATCCTCTTCGAAGATTCATATCCGAAAATCAAATATTCTCTGATTTTCAAATAAACTATTAGGCTTTCTTAATTATGATCTTACGAGTTTGGAACTAGTCTCGATTTTTCAAAATTCATTGTAGAACTCCGGGAATTTCATTTTAAAGTTTGAGAACGAAAACTTCTCGGTGAAATTCCAGTCAACCTAGTAAAAATTACCATCTGTGGTTGTTATCATTAAATTCCAGTCGTAAAGAGCTTTCTAAAAAGCTATAGGTTGCTATATATCGTGCTTCGATTTAAAATTCGTCATTGATGCATCTCAAGCTCATAAGTATGAGCAAAAAAAAAAAAAAAATTGATAGTGATGATGGTTTTTTTAACTGGGTCATGTTTTTTTAAAAAGGATCCGGTTAAAATTTGAATCGGGTTATGTTTTTGGTTAAATGACGGTTTTCTGGATTTGGTCTTGGTTCAACAACGAAACCGATTGCAATTCGAATTTGTGGGAAAATAGACATTTAAAGTTTCGCGGTGGGGATCGGTGCGGAGGTCAAAAGTTAGTGGAGTTATATGTGTATGTCAAACTTCCCGTGGAGAAATAGACAGTTTTTCCATTTTTTTACACATCAAACATACATGTTAACGATCTAAAGTCTCGTACGTACATACCGTATACGGACTAAATTATAGACTAGTTAATCTAGAAATTTAGGGTGTACTGCATTAACCAACTAATCTTAGGACGCTGAGTTTCCAACAGACAAAAAGTCGAAGAAGGGAACACGACTTTCATTTTTGTTGTCCGAGTCATTTGGGTTGCTTTGATCAGAATCATGATCAATAATCTCGCTCTTGTTTGAGTCGTCCGTATTATTTACTTGTAGAAAATTGTAGAACTCCATAGGCTTTTTACTCTGGTTGGCTGCAAATTCAAATAAAAATAAGAAGATCAACATTATAAGTTATGTGGATAATGGATTGCAACTATAAATGTATAAAGATATATATAGTGATAATTTAATGTAATCACGAAATGATATATGATTAAATGACTACAAGAAAAAACATGTTTTTATCATAAAATTTGATTATAAAATGATAGAAATCGGATAAACTCCATTGCAACACTAATCCGTTAAGACATGAACATGCAAACACATTTTATGAAAAAAAATGGGTCCATCATTTGAGTTTTACCTTTCGCGTTTAAAGCGATCTTTCCGTTGAAAAACTCCTTGAGGAATTGAAAATGATTGATATGAGAGAATTGGTATGGATAAACATCTGCTGGTAATATTCTTTTCCGATCACCACAACTCATCATGATTTGTTCACTCGCCATTAAAGAAGAAGACGAAGTCGTAGAAGGAATAAGACGATGAGGCTTGGATGTTTGGCGTGTGCGACGAGCCATAATGACATGCCAGTGATTCTTGACCGCGTTATCAGTTCTTCCAGGGAAAAGCCTAGCTATGATGGACCATCTGTTCCCGTGGATCCGATGAGCCGCTAAAAGTCTTTCTTCTTCTTCTTCCGTGAAAGGGTTTCGGTTTATCCTTGGATCCAATTGATTAAACCATCTCAATCTACAACTCTTACCTGCATATACAAAAATCAACACAAATATATAAATTAATATATTCTCTCTTTATATAACCAATATATACATCAAACCCTAGTTTAGTAATATATGTATGGACCAACCCTAGAAGAAATAATTACCAGATCGACCAGGAAGCTTGAGGGCTATGGCGTTCCAATTATGCGGACCGTATTGTTCGACTAGATCCTTTAGCTTCTCGTCTTCTGCTGGTCTCCAATGGCCTCGACTACACATGATCTCTTTCTTCCAATTGATATACTTAAAACGAAAAGTAAACCGACTGAAACTTATTCAAAAACAGAAAGAGATTATATCACAAGAAATGATTGCACATATTTTGCTGGATTCATGTATTTTATATACATATATATATGTTTAGAAATCGAAATTGTAAACCCTAAGTTTTTTTTAGGGGAAAGGTTGGGGAAGATGGGTATGTGGGAACAAGAAGAAAGCTGAAGAGCAACCGCACGTATACAATATAGTCTCTATTATATATATATATATATATATATATATATATACAAATACTGTATGTATGAAAATAATATAAAAATCGAAGAACAAAAATAAAATAAATTCCGTTAGAGAGTCGGGAGGGTTTGGACGGACCTCTCCACCGGCGACTGATGCCAACGTCTTCCCTAACCAAACACAACACCCATTTTAAGTAATCTACCTTTTTCCTATTTTTTCTTTTTATGTTTGTTACAACTTTTTTTTTTGGTTATAACTTGAATTTAATAAATTCACAAAATTTATGAAAAATATATACAAACTTAGATTTAAGGTTAGAGGTTGCTTCGTGTGGGCTGAATTTCGTTAACCTCTCAACGTCTCTTAATTCGTAGTATTAATATAAGGATTTTTTCTAAGTTCTAACCTACACCCCGCTACTTCAAGCCACCAATACTCATCTACGTTTGTGAAATCTTGGGCAATCTACGTATTTACATATATTTTAATGCAAATACATGTTGATCTTATCTAATTTTATCATAGTTTTGCTTATAATTAAAAATTGTATACTTATGTACGTATACAAAAATTTCGATTATAAACTAATAATTTTTTTTTTTTTTTAAGTTAGTAACATTAAAGTTTGCGATAGATATTTTCTTGAAATGTTATTTTTTTCTAATGTTGTTCCAAAATGCTTCTATATATGCTTATAATTAACTTATGGTAAATAGTTTGATTCTATTTCTATGTTATGGTTATAAGGAGCTTTATATGTTTGTGGGCAACTTCTAGAAACATTACATTTGATAGATCATGAGATCTCTGTTATAATATACATGGATTCCAACTATATTTCCTTTGTTAATTAGTTAATGGGGGAGGCTGCTGATTAGAGGCTTAGAAAACTTTGGAAATAATAAATTATTGAAATTAAATCGGAAAAAAATATACATGAGGAGAATGAAAGAGTTTGGTAATAATATTGTGGACTTCTGGTCAAATGGCAGGTCATATATACATATTGATGGATAGGTTTCTGATAACCTTTCAGACCTAATCAACGTTTTCTCTAAGCTTGAATTCGAATTGTGTATATATACGTCAATGTGGACACAATATAATACAACTAATTAACTTTTTTAGCTAAGTTTTTTAAATTAACTTTTTTAGGTAAGTTGATTTAGTTTTTTAACATCGCCGCCTTCAAAACTAACAATGACTAGACTATCATCGGATAAATAATTTTGTTTTCAATGATTGATAATACAAAAAAAAAAGAAGATGATAAATATACTGTTTACGTATGTTCCCTTTAATTATAAATGGACGCAATGTTTTATTAGCAAGGATACAACGGGAGTTCCTTTTATATAGTTCTTAATTAATTCCACTTCTTAATTTTTATAATGGTTTTGATTGTTGTTGTTTTACCTTATAAAATAGAGGTGGTAATGTGACCAACAAAAAAAAAAAAATAGAGGTGGTAATAAAATAGGGTGGTAAAATAGATAGAAGTGAATGATGACAATCAATGCGAGTAATTTTTCTACAAAAAAATATTGAATCTTATTAGCGTCTTTTATGTGGTCAAACTTTATGTCATCAAAATTAAAATGTGGTCAAATATTGGTCTCCTAGTCCTAAGCACGTCATTAGTATTTTCTCTTTTGTCCAAAACGAAACTTTTAGGTTTCGTACTTTCAGGACTAAAAACAGCATCGCGCACATGTTCCGTGGGTGGGATTATTCAAACATCTCTCTGTATTGTTATTTATTCGCTAATTTGTTGTTCATTTTTCTTTAAACAAAAACAAGATAATTTATTGGTAAAGTTTAGTAGGAAAAAAAAACTCAAAGTTAGTTGGGAAGGAAGCCATAATAACCAAACTTCATTTGTTCTATTGGTAAGTTAGTTAGGAGAGAAGCCTTCTTCAGTTTCGAACCTATCACTAACTAATCAAAACCTTATTTTTTAAAAAAAAAAACAACAGAAATTCCTTAAAATAACACACTTTAAAATTTTGTTTTTCAAAATACCATTAATTTTCACAAGTTTCAAAAATACTACAAATTTTTTCAAAAGTTCCAAAAATATCACAAATACAAAAATTATTTTTTTAAAAGATTTAAAATTTAAATTTTTGTTTGGGTTAACTAATGTACAATTAGGTAAAGTTTTAAGGGGTAGGGGGTAAGTTTAATGTTTAGTTTTGAATATTTAAAGTTAATTTTAATTTTGTGGTATTTAGAACTTTTGAAAAAATGGTATTTTTGAAACTTTTAAAAATTGATGGTAGTTTTTGAAACAAAACTTAAAAGTGTGGTATTTTTGAGAATTGTCCAACAAACAATGTATTCTTGGTTTGTGTATTTTAATCGATGTCTAAATCTACTAAAAATTAGAAATATTTATTATTTGATTTGTAAATCTTATAGGATTTAGAAATCTTTGCAAATCCGGGGGTTTTATCTCGGTTTGAATCTTTGTATTTTTAACATTAAAATCATTCCAAATCAACTAAAATCCAATGTGAAATCAATTTCATCATTAAATCCGCAGGATTAAATAACACGTGATTTTAATTAGTATTTATAAATCATAGAACTAATAACGTTATATTATGGTATGGATTTTAAAATCATAAAAACAGTAACATTGGATTTCGTTTAGATTTCCAAATCCATTAAAATCCATAAACCAATAACGCCCACGCAAAGAAAGGCTCATGCATACTAAACCGGATCCTCATTACACTAAACTGGTACACAATACCAGAGCGGTTATTCAATTTTCAACTGTTTGGACATAGTACTTCACCAAGAGTTCTTTCAGACTCGAACCTGTTACCAGAAACCTCGTTTATCATTAGCTGAACGATCAAGCCAGGCTGTTCTAGAATCATATTGTTTCAAGAATCTCACATTCGACTAAAAAAACCATGAGATTCAGAGAGCAAAAACATAAGGTAAAGCAAGATGAATCAGGAAGAAAACAAGCATGCCACATTCATTAACGGAATACTCAAGAGTTCAGGATCATACAAAATTCCGCTCTATATACGCAAGAGTCAATACAATGACTTAGGACAAACAGTTTAGGTCGTAGGTCCAACAACTTTCTATTCCCATTACTTGGCTCTGAGGCTTGTACTCTTTCTTTTCTCATTAAGTGCAAAACGCCTCGCCATACTATGATTGTAAAACTTCTTCATATGTTCAGAAAGCCTATGGATCGCCTTAAGATTACCAACCTCAGACAAACGCATCAAAAACGAGTCAAACGCCCTATACGGCAGCTTAAGTCCCTTGTTCACAACCTCTTCCAGAAGCAAACACGCCTCTTTACCCCTATGACAGTCGAAAAGCCCATTAATCATAGCACAGTACGTTTCAATATCCTGACCACAATCTCTCTTATCCATCTCCTTCCATGTATTAAACGCTTCATCCGGATCATCCATTTCGAAAAACATAGTTATCAACATGTTATACGTTTGGACACTAGGATCACAACGCAACTCTATCATTCTTCTGTAAAGTTTAACCGCTTCATCGCTATTTCTATTCTCACACAATACCCTAAGAAAGCAATTGTAAGTGACTATATCAGGAGGATAACCTTTATTACTCATCTCATCCAAAAACTTATACGCTTCCTCAACTTTTCCAGCGTTACACATACCTTCAATCACTTCCTTATACGTTGACACATCGGGAAGACAACCCGTACTTATCATACGCCCGATTAGCTCAAAACATTCTTCTGCTTTATCATTCTTCGCCAACGCAACAATCATCAAAGCAAAAGTCTTTGCGGTTGGAGCAGAAACCGCAGAGCCTTTTGTTATCATAAACTCGAACAACTCAGACGCATCATCCACCATTCCCGCTTGACAAAACGCATCAATAGCAGCACAATATGTAAAATTCTCCGGTTTATGACCAGCTTGAATCATTTCCTCCAGCAGCTTCATCGCCTTTTTAGGATCTCGTACTCTACAACACCCAAAGAACAATACATTAAACGTATTCGCATCGGGTTTAACTTTATTCCTCATTCTTTTAACCATTTCTTCCGCATCTTTCACCAAACCACACTTACACAAAGCATCAAGAAGCATATTCAAAGCGTTAATCTCGGGCTGCGTCTTAACTCTAATCCGTTTCCTTTTCGCGAATTTCTGAACATGAGTCAAGTATCTCTCACAATACTTCCTTAGAATCTCTACCAAAACATCTACAGGAACAGATTTCTTATTGTTCCTCTTCATGTAATCTAGCATATCAATCACAATCCTAAACTGCTTGTTCTTGTACTTAGTACTAGATAATATATCAATCATTTCATTGTAAGTAACAGGCTCATGTGAGTAATGTTGTTGCTTTGAAGCCCAAGAGAAGAATCGAAAAGCCGTCTTTTCCTCGAATTGAAGCCTTTGTAAGATCTTACATACCACTAAAGTTGTTAAATCGACTCCGGATTCGTCTAGGGCTTTTTCCATATCGTCGTAAGCATTCAAATTCGCCGTTATTGCTTCGTGTAAGATTCCAACCGCGTGATTTGAACCCTTTTCATTGCGAAAAACCAGTGATTGATGATCTTCTGAATCGTTTTCGAATTCTGGGTTTAACAGTGACGAAGAACAGAATGAATGTATTGAAAAGCTGATTTGAGGGGAGAATTTTCCGATTTGGGTAGAATCTAGACGAGAATTCAAAAGGCGAGAGAAAAGTTTGGACCTTTGTGGTGGTATGGTAGATAGATGCAAGGAGAATCTATAACAGGAGACTACTAGCCGTCGCATCATCCAGAGATCACTGAGAAATGAAACCCTTGGCGAGGGTTACGGTGAAAGAGAGAACCAGAGGAAGGAGACGGCGTTGAGAGAGGCTTTTTTAAGTTGTTAATGGGCTTCGTCAATGAAGGCCTTTTTTATTTTAAAACTACCTAATTGGGATATTTATATAATATGTTAAAAGTTTGAAAAATTCCTTTAGATACCACTTAAAATTTTTTTTTCCAAACATTAAATCAATTTTTAAAAGTTCACTAGATACCACTTTTTCAAAAAAAAATTAAAATTTTCAAAAATACCACAAATACAAAAATTGATTTATAAAAGGTCTAAAATTTAAATTTTTGGATTTGGGTTAACTATTTTACAATTAGAATATAGTTTTAGGGGTATAGTGTAGATTTAGGGTTTAAAGTTTAGTTTAAATAGTTTTGACCATTTAAAACTAATTTTAATTTTGTGGTATTTTTGAAACATTTAAAAAAGTGGTAAAAAAATGGTATCTAGAGAACTTTTAAAAATTGGTGGTATGGTTGGAAAAAAACTTTAAAAAGTGGTATCTATAAGAATTGCTCATTATGAATTAAGAGGTAACGTTAAGTCAAATATAGGGTTTTAGTTAGCTATCCAAATAACTCAACCCCAAATTAATATTTATTATTAGATTTTGATGGGGTTTTGTATAAATCCATATCCAAACTAATTCATGATTTTTTTTGGGTTAGGTTGGGTTAACCGAATTATTTACCCCTAGTTGGTCTTTTTTTTTTCTATTACAACACAATTTTTCATTTAGCTAATTGAATACATGATTTGTATCTACGAACCAGAATGAAAAAAGAAGTGCCAACAAAAGAGAAAATAGTCACGCGTTCCTTGCAAGAAGATCAACGCTCACGTTCTTCTCTTTGGGTTGACAAACCAGCACAAACTCTGAGAAATGTAATATTCTTTATTTCCTTAATTTTTGTAAATTAAAATTTTGATTCAACTTTAGAACTACAGTTAGCGATTGTTCTTTATCTATTCTATCACATTCCATAATTTATGCATGGTGACATATATTGCATGCGGATTCAATAAATTTAAGATTCCCTCGTTCTCTAAACATATCGTGTATTCCCTCGTTCCCTAAACCCAAAAAACAAACATGTTTATTAAGTAGTTTTGCAAAACTTTTTTATAAATTGTTCATGTTCATGTTTCTGTATTCTTTTCAGAACTTAGAAGGAACCAGATAGGAAGCATAGCATGTACGTCAACAACTCACGAGAATGGAGCGTCCCACTTGTGTAAGGATTTCTACGATTCAAAGATGTCGACTTTCTTTGAGAGAGAAAACCACAACAAACCAAGAACAAGATTTGAGAAAGGTTTGGTTTTGCTGAGTTAACACAGAGATGTAAAACAGAACAAGAACAGAGGATTTGTGTTTGGTTTTAGAAGTGTAAACGATTGTAATGAAATGTAAAGCAAGAACACACACAACTTTAACGAGTTCACTCCCATTAACTAGGGTAGCTACTTCTCGCCGAACCTTGCTCGGAATCCACTAGATTCGGATAGAGAGTACAATAGGTAAGATTAGTGTTTCACCCTAATACCCTTCACTAGTACTTAGAGCACACTCAATCTACACCTAAATCTTAGAGAAACAAGAACAAGTTTAAGCTAATACAAGTTCCTCTCTTATCTCTATCAATCCGTTACTCTCTCATTATCTCCTTGAGTGTCCTTATATATGGAGACACATTTGAGCTAATCACTTGACTTAAAGCAAAACGCAGCACCTGATCAGACGTAAAAAATAGCTCCCTTTACACGTCAGTCCTTTGAACAATCAAGCCGTTATCATTTGAAGACACTAGAGGACAATTTATACGATTCTTTCCAGCCTTGTGCAATTTCCCATTATGTGATTCCAAAAGCTTTACTCAACCATAGTAAAACTTACATTAACCGGGGTTGAGCTTAAGTTAACCGTAGAGCTTGATAGTCTTGCTGTCATTGCTTGGTCATCAAGTATTTATCTTCACAAATCTCCACCTAAATTTATGATGACACACCCAGCAATTTGATGAGTTTTGAGAGAGAGAGAGAGAGAGAGAGAGAGAGAGAGAGAGTACCTTATAATGAATCTAGTTCCCGGATTCCAGACTCGGATCCTCTGAGATTTACTACTCCGACTTGACCTGTAGAAAGTTCAACGCTGCTTGAAACTTGCCAACCGCCAAGGTTTTTGTGAATATATCAGCTGGATTCTTCTCAGTAGATATTTTCACCACATCAATGTCTCCTCTTGCAATCACTTCTCTGATGTAGTGATACTTGACATCAATGTGCTTTGTCCTTTCATGATGCACATTATTCTTGGATAGAGCAATGGCACTTTGAGAATCACAATGAATCTCCACAGCCTTTTGTTCATACCCAAACTCCTTCATTAAACCTTTCAACCAAACTGCCTCTTTCACAACTTCTGTAAGGGCCATGTACTCATATTCAGTTGTTGATAGGGCCACCACTCTTTGCAAACCAGACTTCCAGCTTATGGTGTTTCCACTATGAGTAAATACCAAACCTGAGATTGATCTTCTCTTGTCTAAATCTACCGCATAATCTGCATCACAGTAGCCAACAACCTTGAAATCTTGGCTTCTTTTGTAAACCAATTTGGTATCCAATGTGCCCTTGATGTATCTCAAAATCCATTTGACTCCAAGCCAATGATCCCCAACTGGCTTACTCATAAATCGACTTACCACTCCAACTGGATATGCAAGATCAGGTCTTGTGCCTATCATTGTATACATGATACTTCCAACAACATTTGAGTAGGGCACTGACTTCATATAGTCTTCTTCTTTTGCAATCATTTCATATGAGCTTCAAGAGGAGTCAAAATGTGTTTTGAACAATCTCATATGAGCTTCAAGAGGAGTCAAAATGTGTTTTGAATCCATCATGTTGTAGGTTTGAAGGATTCGTTTCAGATAACCTTCTTGAGGCAACATGAGAGTACCTGCAGCTCTGTGTCTTGTAATTTCCATACCAAGGATCATCTTGGCTGCTCCAAGATCGTTCATTTCAAACTTCTTACTGAGATCTTTCTTGAGCTGATCTATGGCCTCCTTATTCTTTGCAGCCACAAGCATATCATCCACAAAGATGAGTAGATACATCAAAGAACCATCACTGAGTTCCTTAATGTATGCACAAGTGTCATACATACTCCTTGTGAAACCAATCTCAGACATATATGCATCAAATTTTTCATTCCATTGTCTAGGAGCTTGCTTGAGCCCATATAGAGATTTGTTCAGGAGACATACCTCATTTTCTTTGAATGTCGATTCATATCCTTCAGGAGGAACCATATAGATTTTCTCTTTTAGCTCTCCATGAAGGAAGGCTGTTTTCACATCAAGTTGTTCTAATTCCAGATCTTCTTGAACAACTATAGAAAAAGTATCCTTATGGATACATGCTTTACCACTGGAGAGAATACCTCATCATAATCTATTCCTTCCCTTTGAGCATAGCCCTTAGCCACTAGTTTTGCTTTAAACCTTGGTTCTTCTACTCCAGAAATGCTAAGCTTATACTTGTATATCCATTTGCTTCCAATCACTCTTTGATTTGCATGCCTTTTTACCACTTTCCAGGTGTGGTTCTTTTCAAGGGAATTCATTTCCTCATCCATACCAGACTTCCATCTTTCCCAGCTGGGATCTCTTCTAGCTTCTCTGTAGTCTGCAGGTTCAATCTCTCCACCATCTTCTGCAGTATACAGAGCTTCAACATAGTATTCTTCATCATCAAATATAGCTGGGGCTCTAACTTCTCTCCTCGCCCTGACTCTTGCTAAGTGATAGCTTGGAGGTGACTCAGATACGTCATATCCTGATTCCTCATTATCATACAGGTTATGAGAGTTATTAGAGTCTGGAGTCACTGGTACATGAATTGGAGAACTAGGACCAGTTGTCACCATAGGTTCTTGATCAATGAAGTGGTCTCCACCTGAGATAGGTTCCTCCCCTGCATCTAGGTCTAAATCAAGATATGATTCTTGAGGTGAGATTTCTTTACTTCCTACTTTTTCCTTTCTGACCACTATATCTTTGTAAGTTTCAGATTCCTGAAATGTAACATTCCTGCTTATTACACATTTCTTCTCATCCAGTAGCCAGAGTTTGTAGCCTTTTAATCCACTAGGATACCCTAGGAGAATTCCTTTCTTAGCTCTAGGACTGAGCTTTCCATCATCAGTGTGTGCAAAAGCAACATACCCAAACCTTCTCAAATAACTGTATGCAGGAGAATTTCCATACCATTTCTAATCTGGTATCTCAAAACTCAGAGCTGATGAGGGAGTTTTGTTGATGATAATGGTAGCAGTGAGAGTAGCCTCTGCCCAAAACCTCTTTGGGAGACTAGAGTCACATAGCATGCTTATTACCTTCTCCATTATTGTTTTGTTCATACGCTCTGCAACTCCATTTTGTTGTGGAGTGTATGCACATGTTCTGTGCCTTAGTATTCCTCTTGATGTACATAACTCATTAAATGTATGGTTGCAGAACTCAAGGGCATTGTCGGTTCTTAGAGTCTTTACCTTCTTCCCACTTTGATTTTCCACCAGATTAATCCATAAAACAAATGCCTCAAAAGCCTCGTCTTTAGTTTTTAGAAAATACACCCACACTTTCCTTGTAAAGTCGTCAATGAATGAGATAAAGTATTGACACTTACCGAGTGAGTGTGGGACTGAAGGTGTTCCCCATAGATATGAGTGTACATACTCTATTTTCTCCTTTGTATCATGATGAGCCAGATTGAAGCCAACTCTCCTAGCTCTGCCATTGATGCACTCTTCACAAGTTTCTAGAGTAGACACCCTCTTCTTATATAATAAGCCTTTCTTGATCAGTATAGTCATGTTCTTTTGGCTCATATGACCCAATCTCCTGTGCTACAATACAATATCAGCTTGTTTCTTTTGAACTACTAGGGATTCTTCAACATTTGGTCTCCATTGGAGAATGTATAGAGTGTCATACCTCCTTTCAGTGAGAATTACTTGATCACCAGCCTTTACACTCAGAATCCCATTCTCTGACTCAAATTTAAATCTTGCTTTCTCCAAAGTTCCCAAGGATATTAGATTTCTATCCATACTAGGAATGTATCTGACATTAGTTAGGAGGATGCTCAGTCCTGCATCATTTTTAATTCTGATGGAGCCAACTCCTTTTACCTTAGATACAGTCTTGTTTCCCATTCTCACAGATTCACCAGCCTCTTCATTTAGTTCGCCAAACCATTCTCGCTTGTGAGTCATGTGATAACTGCACCCTGTGTCCATGATCCATTCGTCTTCAAGATGTACATCAATTGAGGACAATGCTTCAGACACATAAAGACCAGTGGCCTCTACAAGATTTCCATCTCCATTTTGGTTTTCTCCCCTGTTACCGCCATTTTCTCTTGGTCTCACTTGAGCTTTGTTCCTGTTTGGACAAGAATTTTTAAAATGTCCTTCTTTACCACAGATCCAACACCCTTTCTTACTTTTGGATTTGGATCTTGACCTCTGAAGCTTAGAACCCTTCTCTCTGTGCTCAGACCTTCTTCTTATGTCATATTTTTCTTTGACATACAAGCCTTCAGCTTCACCTTTTATACTTTTCTTATTAGATCCAAACTCAAGCTCCTTTGAGTATATTACGGAAACAACTTTGTCTAAAGTCAGAGTGGTTCCCCCTGTACCATATCTCAAAGTATCTCTTAGCTGATCAAATGGCTTAGGTAGAGACATTAGCAGCAAAATGGCTTGATCTTCATCGGCTATCAACACATTTGTATTCTCCAAATCATTTATGATGTGAAGAAACTCATCAATGTTATTCTCAATAAACAGATTTTCAGACATCTTGAAACCATAGAGTTTTTGTTTCATGTAGATCCTGTTTGGAAGCGCCTTTGACATGTTTAGCTTGTCTAAAGCCTCTATCATAGCAGCTGCAGTCTGCTCCATCTTGATCTTCCTCAAAACTCTATCAGTAATACTTAGCACAATGGTGCTCCTTGCTTTCCTTCTCTTTTCTTCTAAAATTTCCTCCTTTTTGTCAGTTTCTTCTACCACATTTCCTTCTGCATCTTTGACTATGACCGTCTTCTTTGAGGACTCATCTCTCAAAGCTATACTCAAGCCTAAGATAGCAAGTAACTTTTCCTTCCACATAGCGTAGTCACCTCGACCATCAAATTTCTCAACTTCTATTCTTGCTGAAAACATGGTTCTATGTTTTAGATCTGAACCAGAATAAAGGACCATGTCTCTGATACCACTCTGTAAGGATTTCTACGATTCAAAGATGTCGACTTTCTTTGAGAGAGAAAACCACAACAAACCAAGAATAAGATTTGAGAAAGGTTTGGTTTTGTTGAGTTAACACAGAGATGTAAAACAGAACAAGAACAAAGAATTTGTGTTGGGTTTTAGAAGTGTAAACGATTGTAATGAAATGTAAAGCAAGAACACACACAACTTTAACGAGTTCACTCCCATTAACTAGGGTAGCTACTTCTTGCCGAGCCTTGCTCAGAATCCACTGGATTCGGATAGATAGTACAATAGGTAAGATTAGTGTTTCACCCTAATACCCTTCACTAGTACTTAGAGCACACTCAATCTACACCTAAATCTTAGAGAAACAAGAACAAGTTTAAGCTAATACAAGTTCCTCTCTTATCTCTATCAATCCGTTACTCTTCATTATCTCCTTGAGTGTCCTTATATATGAAGACACATTTGAGCTTATCACTTGACTTAAAGCAAAACGCAGTACCTGATCAGATGTCAAAAATAGCTTCTTTTACACGTCAGTCCTTTGAACAATCAAGCTGTTATCATTTGAAGACACTAGAGGACAATTTGTACGATGCTTTCCAGCCTTGTGCAATTTCCCATTATGTGATTCCAAAAGCTTTACTCAACCATAGTAAAACTTACATTAACCGGGGTTGAGCTTAAGTTAACCGTAGAGCTTGATAGTCTTGCTGTCATTGCTTGGCCATCAAGTACTTATCTTCACAACTTATTTGTTTCTCCGTACGTAAAACCTAACGTACACTATTATCTCTGTTTCATTTTGTATTCTTTAAATCAAAATCAATCTTTTATCTAAGATCCTTTAAACAATTATATACAAGATTTGGATCTTCATTTGCTCTTGCTCTCATTAGGTAAGTACCGTTTGGTGAATAAAATTTCGGAGAGAAATGGGTGTATTTCCTGGATATGGTACCTGGTTCAATCAGAACAATCAACAGCCTCTGAATGTCATTTCCATTTCCTTGAATAAGAGAACAAGAGAAAGTCAAATAGGTGCAAAGAGATAATGATTAATATGTTTGCTGTTGTAGGCCGAATCCAATAGATCTCATAATGTTGAATCTATGTTAATGTCAGAGAAAGACTCTAATAAAGCCCCTTTTAAGGCCAAGAAGGTATATTACGACCCTATTACCAACAAAAAAAATAAAGATTTATTACGACTCAGATGAGTTGGATAAGCAAGATGAACTCTGGCATGAAGCAGAGAAGAAGCATCCATGGTATGATTCCCCTCCTAAGGTGAAGGTAAGACCAAATCAACAAACAAAAAATCCATACTATAGATTTCGTGCGTCAAGATTATAGATCAAAAAAAGATTTAAAGATCCCCAAAACTTTCTTATATTGTTGATGTTTGAAGGTGACAACGAAAAATGGTCTTTGCCATATGTGCATAGAATTCACAGTGGGAAGGTCTCCTGATGGAGTTTACTTTCTTCAGACTTATAGAGATACCATTCCATTTTTCGATAGCGACAAGTGGTAGAATTTTCTGGTTTTTTCCCCTCATCATTTTATGATTGCAATGTGATATTAACACTACAAGAAAACATGCGATATTCCGACATAATTTTTTTTCCGTCAAAAATCCGTCGGCAAATTCTGACGACTTTCCGACGGAACTCCGACCAAAATGAATCCGTCGGAATAAATTAACGGAATTCCGACGGCAATCCATACGGTCGGCATTCTGTTGGAATTCCGTCGGAAATCACCGACGGAATACAGATGGCTACGATCTGTCGTTATATTCCGACGGCATTCCGACGGATTACCGACGAAATTCGGACTTTCGGATGTCGGCAAAGTTTGATTGGCCAGCGTGTACGGACGTATTTTCGACGGACTAAATCCTTCGGAATTAGTGACGGCATTCCGACGGAATTCTGACGGTTTCCGATGTCGGCAAAGTTTGAGTGGTTGCTATATCGTCTGGGGTGGACAATGTGATTGGTGGGGTGTTATGTCGAAGGTTTTGACGGAATTCCGACGGATTCCCGACGGAAATCCATTGTACATAAATTTGCAGAATTCTTCATTCGATCATAACAAAATTTCGAGAAACAAAAAAAATTATAAAGATGAGTTCATATTTTCGGGCATGGATGGACGAGCCAATGATGGATGTGGGCTCAGACTTATTAAGGAACGAGTACGCTCAAGGTATATGCGAGTTCATGAATTTACCCAGTAATGTCGATGCAGCAAAAAAAGGTCAGGATATCAAATGTCCTTGTTCTAATTGCTGTAATAGAATTAGTGTTGCGGTTCATAATGTTTGTAGTCACTTATATAGATATGGTTTTAGGCCGGGATATAAGGTTTGGTTTTTACATGGAGAAAGCAATTATGAATATGGTAGTACTAGTAATAATGTACCTTATTTCGGGGATAGCGTAGGAGGACGTACAACGGAAGTAGATGTTGGTGTAGGTACGGTTCAGATGGTTAACGATGCGTACAAAGAGAATTTGCAGTCGGGTGTTTATGAGAGAGATAGGGTAGAAGAACCTAATTTAGAATCTCGAAGGTATTTTGATATGGTAGACGCATCGAACCAACCACTACACATCGGTTGTAGGGAAGGTCATTCACCGTTATCGTCTGCTACTAGGATGATGAACATAAAGACTGATCATAATTTGTCCGAAGAATGTGTTGATGCATTCGCCGAGTTCGTGAAAGATCTTTTGCCAGAAGATAATCTGGCTCCCGGATCATACAACGAGGTCCAAAAACTTGTTGCCGGTCTTAGTTTGCCCTACCAGGTTATAGATGTGTGCATCGACAACTGTATGATATATTGGAGAGAAGACGAGAACCGAAATAAATGTAAATTTTGCCGTAAACCCGGTTCCAGGACGTAAGTGGGAGGGTGAAGATTCCATTCAAACGGATGTGGTATTCAAGACGGTCACTCAATGTATTCCTCCAACCATTGATCTGTGAGTTGCAGATGTTGTGGGAGCATGGTGTTGAGGCATTTAATGTTTTAATCCACCAACATTTCAACATGCGTGCGGTTCTTATGTGGACCATAAGCGATTTTCCGGCATACGGTATGTTATCTGGATGGACAACGCATGGAAGATTGGCATGTCCTTATTGCCAAGACAATACTTCAGCTTTCCAATTGCAGCACGGAAGGAAGACTTCATGGTTTGATTGCCATAGGTGTTTTTTACCGGCAAATCATCCATATCGTCGTTCTAGAAGACATTTCAGGAAGAATGTACAAGTGTTACATAGTCCACCTCCTGAGATAGATGGTCGCAGCATATTGGAACAGTTACAAGATTTTGGTGCAGAGCGAACTCCTTAATGTGGGGGGTAATGGCCATCACCCCGTCGATGGTTGTAGGGAATATCACAATTGGCACAAGAAGAGTATTTTTTGGGATTTGCCTTACTGGAAAGACCATCTACTGCGGCATAATCTAGATGTCATGCATGTTGAAAAAAATTTCTTTGACAACATCATGAACACCATCTTAAACGTCCCAGGGAAGACCGAAGACAATTGGAAGTCTAGATTGGACTTGCCATTGATTTGTTCGAGGCCATCTCTTCATGTTTCTAATGGTAGATTGCCGATGCCTGCGTACCGGTTAGACGTTGGGCAGAAAGAAGTATTTTTTGAATGGTTCAAAAAATTTGTAAAATTTCCAGACGGCTACGCATCTAATCTACGTAATTGTGTGGATTCGACAGAAGGGACGTTTATAGGAATGAAGAGTCATGATTGTCATGTCGTGATGCAGCGACTTCTTCCATTTGTATTTGCATATCTTCTTCCAGAACCAATCCACCAAGCAATTGGAGGTATATTTCTTACTCCTATTAGTTTCTTCCTATCATAATATTACTATATATGTACTAATTAACTTGTTTATTTTTCGTTTACAGGCGTTGGTGCATTCTTTCGAGATTTATGTTCAAGAACGCTTACTGTCCACGGGATACGTAACTTAGAGTCCAATATCCCAGTTCTCATTTATAATCTTGAGAAGATATTTCTACCATCTTTTTTTGACGTTATGAGCATTTTCCTATTCACCTCCCACGAGAAGCAGCCTTAGGAGGCCCTGTTCAATACCGATGGATATATCCATTTGAGAGTTACATGTTCTACCTGAAGAAAAAGGTTAAAAATTTGAGCAAGGTTGAGGGATCTATTGTCATACAAAGCCTAAACGAGGAAGTCTCACTTTGCCGAATATTACTTTCCATCGCAAGTTCGTACTAGGGCGAGACGTCCTGCCTGACATGATGATAGAGGTGAGAAAGCAGTCTATGCCGTGGTTGTTCCTGAGTTGTTTGCCCAAGTTGGTCGAGCAAGTGGAAAAGGAAAGAAACGTAAACTATCACCACAAGAGGTCACACATTTGCATACGTATATCCTCAGAAACTGTAACGAAATTTTGGAGTACGAAAGGTAAATCAGTTATTATACTAAATTTATGGAATTATTTGCCTTCATCTACTAACGACTGTTCTGTTACATGATCTACATGTCTCTCGCACGTGATTACCATTCTGATAAGACAAATGCCGAACTTGCTGTCTTGAAAGATGAAGAATTTCTGGGGTGGTTGAAATATTATGTAAGTTTAATATAATTACTTACTCTTACTTTTCCAGGTTTTAACGTTCATATGTTACTGGTATCTTACTTATATCATTTTTTAGGTTTCAGAAAGTTTAGCAAGTGGTCAGTCACTCCTGACATGGTTAGTGGAGTTTGTTCAGGGTTTACGCAGCACCGCGACTTCATATCCCAACTTTTGCACTTGGGGATATTCGTTCAGGATCCGTAAGGAAGGACGTCAAAGGTCAACTTTGGACTATGGTATTTTGGCGCAGTCAGGTGATACCATGTACTATGGGATTTTAAACGAAATCTTGGAAATCCACTATCCAGGAATGTTGGACTTGAGGTGCATTGTGTTTATGTGTGATTGGTATGATCCATCCAATGGTCGAGGGGTTCGAGTTGACCCTCTTGGTGTTATTTTCATAAATTCAAACCGGAAACTATAGTATTACGATCCATTTATCCTTGCGTCTCAAGCAGACCAGGTATCAATACACTAATATGTTTACCTACGTACTCATAGTTAAGGTTTTTTGTTCATGTATATTAACAATATCCACTAATTATTAATAGGTTTGCTACATTTCATATCCTCGAGTTGCCTACCGTACAGATTCGTGGATCACAATAACTCCAATAAACCCGAGAGGAAAAATTTATGGAGTTCCTGAACATGATGCTCTACAACCATCGAGAAGTGTACAAATATCACTTGTTGAGGAGATGGATAACATTGACCTTGTCGTTGATGTCACACATGTCGGGGATGATCTAGTGCATTCGGACGAAGAGGAAACACGTGGAAAATTTGACGACGATTCAGACTCCATCCCTAGTGAAGGTTCCTCCGGAGATTCAGAATAATAATTTGTGAATAAATGTTTGCTTATTCATGTTGTTCTCTCACATTTGTGTGTTCCCTATAATATTTTTCATTTCATTAACAAAACCGATTGTGGAAGACAATCTGAGTATTACAACAGACAAATAAAAAACAAATAAAGGAAGCTTAATCATTTCATCTGTGGACAAATCTTGTATATCATATTATTTAATACTATATATATAGTCATGTTCGATGACTAATTAACGATAAATATTGGTATTGCAACTCTAATAAAACATTACATTTAATGAAACATAAAATTTAAAACACATTCTTAAACAGGTACATTAGAGACTTGAAATTTTTTAACACACAACGGTTATGGTACAAGTACATAATAAACTTCCCATTTTACAATCATATGTCGGTTTCCACTCCGAACTTACTATTTGTTAGAACCATTTAGTGATGTTCTTTCCCTTTTTTTTGTTTTGTGGAAAATCTACAAATCCGTCGCACAATTCGCTTTTGATTGCATCAACATCTACATTTATGTTTAACTTGTCTGGGCTTTGGGCGAATTCGAAATCATAGTAATGATCCTTTGGTGGAGAATCTATAAATCAGTCGCACAATTCACTTTTGATTGCATCAACATCTAAATTTAAGTTTGGCTTTTCTAGGCTTTGGGCGAATTCATAACCATAGTACTGATCCTTACATACGTTTGAAGTACTTGCACCGTAAGTATCTGAATTTTCCATCAATTGACATGGTTGTTCGGCTTCGATAACCCGCTTATGATCAGGACATTGTGGCTGCCTATCGTAAATGTAGTGGATGTTTGGCGAGCATTGGCTGTCAGCCACTATTGTAGATGTGGAATCTTCTTTATGGATTGGTGAGCACATATCAAATTCCCACGAGTAAGTGGGAATCTCTTGAGTGAATTCGTCGCGATGAGATTCGGTTTCCCACGAGTATTTTGGAATATAAAAAAAATTAGCCTCCGATGTTGTTTTTGCGTCTTCATTAGGAGAGCTAGAAGACATTTTTTTGTGTTATTGAGAAGTGTAGAAGATATACACTCCATCAGGTGTATTTATAGTAGAAGTTATATGTATAAACCGTCGGTATTCCGTCTGTATTCCGTCCGTATTACCGACAGAACACCGATGGAATTCAGACTACACGATGTCGGCAAAGTTTGATTGGTCAGCTGTACTGACGGATTTCCGACGGAGCTATGTCGTCGGAATTATGTAACGGATTTCTGACGGAATTCTGACGGTTTCTGATGTCAGCAAAGTTTGAGTGGTTAATAGATCAAGTGCAGTGGCCGATGGGATTGGTGGGGTGTTATGTCGGAGTGGTTTGACGGTTTTTCGACGGATATCCGGTCTACATAAGTTCGCACATTTTCTCATTCCTTCATAAAAAAATTTCAACACAAAATCATAACACAGAAAAATTCAATTGCTTAATGGCAAACAGAGATCTATGGAATTACTATATGCAAAACCGAGCCCCCGGTCAAAACCCTCCAAACACAACTCTTGTTCCTTCAAGCCCTCCTTACGATAACTTAAATGTTACTGATGCTCAACCGACAATTTCACTCCATCCAACTCAACAATCCCAGAACCAAACGCCCGTAATATCGGGACCTGGCCAAGTCGTAAGGTGAGGCCTGTTTCGGAAAAGGTCTCATGATGCAAAGGTGCTGCGAGGTGAAAGTTCTCAGACACGCCCAACACAAGATTTTATTCGTGAGCTCATGAATGAGGCACCACAGGCCGACCATGATTTTAGTAGTCCTCGGTGGACTTCTACTATCGATTACATAATCCGTGAAGGTATATATATATATATATATATATATATATATATATATATATATATATATATATATTTATCGTTTTACTTTTACAATAATGATTGTAGCTGACAACTACTAAATCCACCATTCATACATGTAGGTTCTTATAACAGTAGGAGCACACCCATCTGGACCCAGGTTGCAGAAATTCAATCCCCGCATTCACAATTTGTGAAAGTCAAAAAGGTTTACGTTTTCGACCTATTTTATTAACATTTAGACATACAATTTATCTGACAAGTATATTCTATTTCATTATCAGATTGTGGCTATCACTACAAGAAAACAGGCCATTTGCCACTACCAGAAACGTCACAAATTCGTCACTAATGAGGCCTTTGCGACTACTTTGCGACGAATACAAGTCGTCGCAAAAACGCCGTCGCTAATTTGCGACGCTGCGTATTCGTCACTAATTTGCGACTGATTAGTGACGGATTTATGACGGATTTAGGACTCCATAACTCAGTCGCAAATTCGTCGCTAATTTGCGACGGATTAATAACTCCATAACTCAGTCGCAAATAAGCGACACAATTGTGACTCATGTAGGTAGTCACTAATTAGCAATTGTTGTTGTCACGTTTTGGGTTAGTCACATTTTGGTCACTAATTTGCCACTGATTTGCGACGCTTTTGTTTTAGAAGTGACTAAATTGAATCTCTTTCAAGTCACTTTTCAGTCACTTAAATGCTACTAATTGTTGTTTGTTTGTGTTGTTTTCAATTACCAAATGCTGTGAATAATAAAAAAAACTTGAAATGCAAAATTATATTACAAAACAAACATTGCAAAGAATGCTCCACAAGAAATTCTTTTAATACATAAAATGATACCAAAAACAAAACAAAAACAACAAAAATACAAACTTTTTCAATTTCTTATGGAGCTAGCACCTCCAAGCATCATCACCATCATATCCAATCCGTAAGCAATACCACCTGCAATTTCATATCAAATTCCAAATGTTTTATTAACCAAAAGTGTACCCGTGAATAATCAAATGAAACATATGTTTCCAATCAAGTGGATTGCATTGTATCCCGCTCTTTTCACATGAGGAAGGACCTGATTTTCAATAAGCCACATAATGAATGAGATGTGTGCACCATAAGATTGCAAGTAAGAATACAATCAAAGCATCAGGAGGTACCTTCTTGGTAAATTCTTCGAAAGTTGTAATTTTCGGGTCGGACCCACTGATGCCAACATGACATTCATATATGCGCAAGGACTTTGGTACATCTGGCTTGGAATTTTTCCACTTGTATGCAGTTTCAGGAGAGAGTTCCCAGTGAATGGCGTAAGCTTGCTTTACTTCGTCCTCTATTTTAGAGAATAATGAATAAACACTCACTATTTTGAAGGAAAAAAAAAACATCTATCACAGAAAAATTAACATAGCAAATACAAAAACGTGATTCTTTAGGCATCTATGTGTAGAATGATTAACATAGCAAATACAAAAACGTGATTCTTAGAGCATCTATGCGTAGAAACATTAGGCACTAGGATAAAGAAACAAGAAAAACTTCACAACTTCTCTAACGAATGTTCCTAGTTACTCTGGTCAATGGAAAGCAGAGGCTAAAAAGATTATGTGCAAATATTTTCAACCTTTTAAGCATGTATTATTATTTCATAAAAGGAAAATTAAAAGCCTGCTTCTATGCAACTCATTATCTTTCTTATGCTACTCCTAACCAGAGAAATACCAGATGCTATCATACCTGGTTGCACATATGTAGCCCAAGCGGGCACTCGTTCAAGCGGTCCATCAGGAGTATTGAAATACAATCTATACTCAAGAAGAAAGAACCAAATGGAAGTAAAGAAAATGACTAATGACATTCTAAGATTTGAGCACGAGACCGAACCTGGACCCCAATCCATAAAATCAACCCGGTGTTCCATTTGCTGAGGCATCCCAAGAAACTCAAACCTAAACAAGAAAGAAAGCAAATCATTAGACACAACACTCTCTAGTAGAAAAACTTATTTCCTGGCACATAATAACAATGCAGCTTTAGAGATCCAAGTGACGTTTGAGAATCCCTTCTTTAAGGTCTTTAAAAGCTTTATGCCTAGAGATTTAACAAACAAAACACACTTATTATAGCAAAAGACCTGCAATTTCGAAATGCAGTGTAAAATCAAACAAAATTTTGTAATCCATGAGAATTCGCATAGTACAATAACAAGAAGTAAGATTCCCAAGGACGAAACCAAATTAGACGAGACATCAAAATTTGAGCTTTTTGTGTTATACCTTTCTCGGAGAAATTGAGCGAAGATTCTGTCAGCAATTCCGAGTTTGGTGAGAAACCCAACTGGGTCGACTCCAGAATCGGCGTCGGAGCTAGTGCTCTATTTCTGACTCTTCTTTTTTCTGCTTCTGCTGGCGAGGTTGTTCGGCGGCGAAGCAAGCGATTCTCACCTTGATTTTCTTGGAAAAATTGATTCCCGCGATTCCGGATCGTCTCTTCTCGGAGACGAAGAGATTGAGAGAGATAAACATGAAAATCAAATCAAATCCTTCTCGTTTCTTACAAACCCTAATGGATTTGTTGCAGAGAGAAGGTGAGAGATGATGTTTTAGCTTTGTTTTTGTTCCTTTGTCGACTGAGAAACAAAAAGTAGAGGTTTGAGAGATTGGAGGTGTTAACAGACAAGATTAGCTCTCTCGGATTTGAACGGCCAAGATTAACTCTCCACAATTGTCATGTCATGGATCCAAGTGATCTAACTAAAGTATTTACGGATTTTGTTTAAGTTATTTTGTCTAGGCGTCGCTAATCCGTCACAAGTCAGTGACTAATTTTTGTTTTGGGTGGGAAAATTAACCCGCCCAAAAACCCAATTAGTTAGGGCAACATGCCAATATATTAGTCACTAAAACGTTGGAAGGTAGTCACTAAATTATGACTAATTTCTGACAATTTGAAGGTAGTCACAAACCAAATCTCTAAACCCTAAAGAATTTAATCCCAACCTATGGTCCTTTTCCTTTCCCCTAAACCCTAAATTTATGGATATATCCAGTAAACTAGGCCTAACAAAGGTAATTTACATAAAACATCAAATTTCACAACTAGGAGATGAAAGTTATATAAGTTTATAACTTAGTAACACTTATATATGTAATGATAGCTTCAAACTTTAATTTGATTTTTTTCACTACTAACACATATTTTTGCTTTGCCATTGAGTTTAAGAACCGTCTATATACAAACATGAATCATATATAGCTTGTTTAGTACCATTTTATAAAGTTTAAAAATGTAATGTAGTAGCAAAAAGGTCACAAATCAGTCACAAATGTAAAACGGCGTCGGAAAAACCGTGTCAAATCAGTCGTAAATTAGTGACTATTTTGTGACACCTCGTAAATCCTTATAAGGATTTCAGATCTGAACCTTAAACCCTATATAGTCACTAAAGAATCACAAATTCATCACAAATTTGCAACTACTTTGCAACACCTCGAACCCCTAAACCCTATTCAGTCACAAATTCGTCACAAATTTGCAACTACTTTGCAACCCCACGAACCCCTAAACCATATTCAGTCACAAATCGGTGGCAAAATATTATTTTGGTCCCGCGTCGAAACCCTAAACCCTATTTAGTCACAAATTGGTCACAAAGCAGTCATAAATGGACTGTTTTCTACTCTTTAAAGAGTGACAAATATGTGACGTTTTAGCCTCTACTTTGCGACTACCATTACAAAAAATATCTTCTTGTGTCGACATTGGATTTGCGACGCTTGAGTGACTCTTTTGAAAGCGTCACTAAATTGTGACTCCTCTGATAGTCACAAAGCCGTCACAATTTTGCGACCACTATAATCGTCTTCCAGGAGTCGCTAATTTGTGACTGATTTGTGGCGACTTCTGAACCTACTTTTAGGTGTCACAAAGTAGTCACTAATTTGTGACTACCTTACGACTAGTTCCTGGCGTCGCAAATTAGCGACTAGTTTATGACGCCTTTTATTGGCGTGGCAAATCAGTCGGAAATTCGTCTCAAAGTAGTCGCAAATATTAGTGACTGATTTTTCAGTCACAAACCTTAGTCACTAATGGACTGTTTTCTTGTAGTGTATGGTCTCTAATTTGACCCCCAATGACCAGAGAGATCTGCTAGTAACCTTAAAAGATCATTCGGGAAAAATCGAGGGAACCATGCACCATAACATCTTCAAAAATGACGAGTACAGACTCACGACTGGTGTAGGTGCGGTGGTCATCCTGAAGAATGTTACCGTTTGCCGTTTTGATAGGAACCCAAAGTACCTGAACATCACAGAGCGGAACATTGTTAAGGTAGATACACCATACGTTTCTAATTTTTTTGATAATGGTTAACTAAATTCTGTTTTCAAACAGATAATCGGTGGTAATTCGATGATTGTTGAATACCACCCAACGGAAGTAGATTTTCCATAAGTTTGTAAATATTTTTGATAATTATTAACTGATTTCATTTTTCGAACAGATAATCGGTGCTAATTCCATGATTGTTGAATACGAACCAAGCGAAGTATGTACAATGAAAGAGGAAGATGAAACAACTACTGGGTACGAATATGAAATAATTCCAGACTCAGATGATGAATAAACATCCGACCCGTCCATGATAAAGAATAAGATTAATTAAGGCTTTATGTTCATTTAATGTTTAATATTTTCCTAGGATATTATCCTTTGTACGAGTTTATAATAATGTTGTTATGTGTAATATTTTCTATTTTCTAATTAATGTAATATTTTTATGTGTGTAATGGAATATAAATATATTAAAAGTAATGTTATGTTTATAAATGATATTCAATTCGAATTATTTAAATACATAGTGAACTCGAATTCGAACCTAAAATAAATTAATGTACATTTAATATAAAACCGTAGTCCGTCGGAAATCCGTCACAAATTTGAGACGGATTTCCGACGGACTACGGTTTTATATGTATTGTTTTCAAAATTAATAAAAGAAAATAAATAAAATACGGAATCCGTCAGAAATCCGTCTTAAATTTGAGATGGAATTCCGACGGCTTACGGTTTTTATTTATTTTCTTTTATTAATTTAGAATATAATTAATATAAAACCGTAGTCTGTCGGAAATCCGTCACTAATTTAAGACGGTTTTATATGTATTGTTTTCAAAATTAATAAAAGAAAATAAATAAAATACGGAATCCGTCGGAAATCCGTCTTAAATTTGAGACGGAATTCCGACGGCTTACGGTTTTTATTTATTTTCTTTTATTAATTTTGAAAACAATAAATATAAATTCGTAGTCCTTCGGAAATCCGTCACAAATTTAAGACGGATTTCCGACGGATTAACCTAATACCGCCAAAAAACTTTGGTTTTGATGACAAAGCGGGAGATTCCTAACCCATCAGAATTCAGCCGGAATCCCGTCGAACTACTGTTATAAATCGCATAACTCTTTCTCTTCCCCTACACTTATCAAAACCGAACCAAAATTTTGACCTATCGCCGGATTTCGCACCCCTACCGCCGGAATCGTCCTATTTGTCCTCTCCACCGCCGGAATCGCCGGATTTCTTCTACCCACTGCCGGATTTCTTTTCTCCACCGCCGGAAACGCCGTTTGATCGTCGGAGTCGCCGCTCAGTCGCCGGAAGTCGCCTCTCAGTCGCCGGAATCGCCGTGCCACCGTCCAAATCTGTCGCCTCCGTCTAAATCCATCGCCACTCCCTAAATCAATGTAAGTTTTGTTTGTGTTCTTATGAAAATTTGTGGATTTTTAGAAATTGTTCTTGTGAAGTTGTGGATTTTTAGAAATTGAATATGAGAATTGTAGAAATTTAGAAATTTAGGAGTTTAGGGATTTATAAATTTAGGGATTTAGGGATATTAGAATTTTGTAAATTAGGGATTTAGGGATTAAGGGAATTATGGATTTTTAAATTTTTATAATTATAATTTTATAAATTTATAAAGTAAGGGAATTATATATGTTTTGTTTTTAGGAATTAAAACGATTATTATAGAAATTTTAATGAAATTATGAAACATTTTTTAAAATTTTATAACAAATTTACGCGAATTTTAAATAATAATATTATAGTTATTATAAGAAAACTTCATGAATTTGCAGATTTAATAATTTTTGGGGATTTATTACAATTTACAAATTCTCGGAAATATATTTTAAAAGATAACTATTTTGTGAATATACGTACTAGTTCGCACAAAGTTTAGAATACTGTCTAACTATAATATTAGAGATTTTGAGATTTAGGTATTTTGATAATTTTAGTAATTTACCAATTTAGGGATTTTTAGACAATTCTAATTTTATAAATATTTCCAATTTTAAGAATTTCATTTTCATATGTTTTTGTGATTTTTAGGGATTTGTTTTTAAATTTAATGTATGATTAATATGTAAAATTTAAAATTTTTAAATATCCTATATCGAATATTTTAAGAAAATCATTTAAAATCCTTAAATTTAAAATTTTTATAACATTACTAAAAAAATTTAAACCTTTAAAATTTTAAAACTATTTAAAATTAATAAAATTTAAAACTTTAAATCCTTTAAATTTAAAAATTTATAACTTTAACAATTTAAACCTTTAAATCCTTTAAATTTAAAAATTTAACAATTAAACCTTTAAATCCTTCAAATTAAAAAATTTATTTATATTAATTAAAAATTTCAAATTATAAATGTCAATTTCCCAACAAAACCTAAATCCATGAACTTCGGTTTTTGAATATACAATATACAAACAAGCCCTGATTACTTAAATTTCAAAATTTCAATTTTCCTAAAGCCCTATGTCCATAAATCACAAAACCACATAATCCCAAATTCAATAAATTCATTTGTTACAAAAATCTGAAATTCCCATCATTCCCTAAGTCCCTAAATAACAAAATCTCCGAATACTAAATTCCTAAAATCTCAAAATTCCAAAAAACACAAATTCCCAATATACTTAAATCCAAAATCCTAAATTTCCAAATAACTAAATCGCAAAATCTCAAAATCCCAAATTCCTATAAATTCCAAATTCCATAAATCCTGAAATCTCAAAATCTTAGAATTTTGGAAATCGTAGGGACTATCCGCGATATCATCACTCTAGGACTTCCAGTACGGGAGGTCGGAGTGCGAGTCAGACGCGTATCCCTGATTGTAATGTCGGATTAGAGACCTCACACAAGTCTCAGCCCACGGGTACATCCGGCTCAGCTCCCACTGTCATGAGCATCGAGGAGTTTGTGTCGCAACCCGGACGTGATAGCTTGACTCGTCTAGATCCAGACACTCCACCTAACACGACCTGGTAACTCTTATTTAAATATGTACTGGATTAAATTAATTTATTAAAATATTTAACTAAATATTATAATAGGTTCCAATACTCGGGAAACAGGATTACGAGTTATATCAATGCAACTATCAATTGCTTGATAACTAAACCGTATCCCACATACAGTGATATGCCAGTGGAGGACCGGGACACTTGGTTCCAGCAATTTGCGGTATGATTTAATTTTCTAATTTTAAAATATATTTCTTCTATGACTCACATTTTAATTACTAATGCGGGAGTGTGGTTTTTTCAGCAAGAATTTACGTGGGACCCACAACTCACTTTGTTGGTCCGTAAGAAATTCGACGAAAAGGCTGGGAGGAAGTACTCGTTGAAGATGAACGAGTGGAAGGAATCGTGGTACAAATACGGGAAGGTGCCTCGGGTTTTGAAACAAAAAGAAACATTATGGGCTGGACTTCTTGCACATTGGGAACGGGAGGAAACTCGGGCGGCCTCGGAGAAAAACTCAAGTAACCGCAATAGCAACCGGAAGGGGAAGGGACCGGCGACCCGCAACCTCGGAGCAACGAGCAAGGCGTCAGTTGCTGATAAAATGGTAAATTTTTAAATAATTTATAATTTTTTTAATTCGCTAACGAAATTGTATATGTTAACAGTTTCACGAGACCGGTGTGTTTCCTTCGCATCTTGATTTGATCAAAGCTACGCACACCAACAAGAAGACCGGTGAAATTCAAGATCCGATTGCTCGTGAAATCGTGGAAAGCGTGGAGAGGCGGCAAGAGCAGTACCTCCAATCGCAACCGATCGAGGAAGGAACTCCGGCGCCCACCGAAGTTCCAGTCGAGAAGATCAACGAGTTCACCTACGAGGTTAGTAACCGTGTCACTTTTAAACAAATTTCAAATTAACTTTTAATACAACTAAGTTATAAGATTTAATTTCTTTTTTATCGTAGGTGACTCCCAAGACCAGAGGTCGTGTATACGACCTCCCTGAAGATAGTTGCTCGACCGTTTCGTCGGTTCGATATGGCGGTGGTAGCCGTTTGGTGGCAGAAAACCGAGAGCTGACCGAGCGGCTTAGGGCAGTGGAGGAAGCGAGAGAGAGAGAGAGAGATAAGGTGGAGGCCGAAGACCGATTTCGAGCGTTGGAACAGAAGATGAACGACTTCTTCAGTACCCGTAGGCCGGAATAGGCCTTTTGTAGTTTTAAAATTTAATGTAAAACTTTAAAATACTTTTAAAACAATTTTAATTTAATCAGTTTTTATTTTAAATTTATAATTTATTTTTAAATGTTTTATTATATTTTATTTATTTTAAATTATTTAATTATTATTAATTATTTTTAAAAAAATAACGAATTCCTTCGGAATCCTATCCCGTCGGAATTCCGTCAGTTACTTTGTCCGTCGCTATTTCGTCGGATGGTTTAAACCGTCGGAATTTCGTCGCCTATTGTACTTCCGACGTTATATCGACCAAAGATCGACGGAATCCGGCTATCCGTTTTCCGTCTGAGATCCGTCGCAGCTGGTCGACGGATTGCCGACGGATTGGAATTTCCGATGAGATAGAAACGACGGACCAATCCCGTCGGAATTCCATCGGAAAAGGGTCAATTCCGACGGAATTCCGACAGCTTAGGCCGTCGGAATATCGCATGTTTTCTTGTAGTGTAATTATAGCAATACTTGAGAATATGATATCTTTCTTGTGAAGGGAACCAAATCAAGCAAGGTTTTGAAGGAGGATGGACCAAGGGAGATCGTGAAGTTGAATCAACGTTTGACCTGGGATTTCCTTTGGTGGTCTGGAACTCTTCCCATACATCTAATAGTCGATGAAAATTGGAAAAATCTTACCGTAAGAAGCTATATGAAAACTGTGATTACCCTTAATTACAATAATCAATATTTTTGTACTTAGTTTGGGGTTTTCTTGTTTGTTGTGGAAAGGGAAAATATAAGAAGGAGAAAATGATTTTCATGAAAGTGTTCGAGGGTAACTATAAAGTGGAGCCAATATATGTTGATCAGGAACGCTTGTGCAAGCACATGCTACCAAAGAGTTAAGAAGAAAATATAAAATGTAGTGGTGGACAAGGAAAGGTTGCATCAAAAGTGATAATGGACCAATACTTTCAGCCATATACTCTTCTTAATCTGCCTCCATTTTCTTGGTACATTCGGAAGAAAACCATCAGAACCACTGAAACTCGCCTCAAAAGTCTCCAAGAGTTCTGTGGTACACTCCGAATTGCTAACCGAAGTGCCCTAGATAACGTCGCTAAAAAGTCTTGAAGCAACAAACATGGAAAACATTAAGCCTAAATGGTCATACACGAATATATACTGTGATTTGTAAATCTAATATATTCTTCAAATAGAAAATATTTGTTGCAACATTTCCTTGTCCACCACATTTGTTGGATTTGAAATCGAACCATTTGTTGTATACGTGCACTACAAGAAAACAAACTATTTTAGACCTTTTTCTAATCACAAAAGTGGTCAGATTATATATATATATTTGTCAATATTGAGTCACAACTGACTAGCCCATTAGTCTAATTGTTGCATACGCATGGAGTAAGACTCGATATAAGGTGTGATGATGTCTGTACACAGTGCTCATTTACCTTATGTCGCTATACTAAAGTCACTTTACAATCGGATTATATTTTTTACAAAATAATAATCACTTTCTGATTATATTTTTGTACAAAATAGTGATCGAGAAGTGATTGGAAATTTCAAACAAATACTCTCTCTGTTCCATTTTAAAAGGCATTTTGGTTAAAAGCGCGGGGATTAAGAAACTATAAATTTTTTTTATTATTTACTTAAAAGATACTATTTAATTTTGGTTAAAAACTATCCAACCAATAAAAATAAATAGTGCAGAATACTAATGGTTATAAAATATTAATAACAATAATTTTTTGCATAGAAAGTTAAAAAAAAATCAAATAAAATGAAACAAAAGAAAATCTTTAAAAACATCTAATAAAAGGGAACATAGGGAGTATATATGTGATTAGAAAGTTGTAAGAAATTTCTGCCAAATTCCGACCATATATGTTGGATCAATTTTTAAAACCCTCTTAAGGTTAATTCTTTTGCCAAAAATTAAATGAATTATTGGGCTCATGGAGAAATCTCAATAACAATTAAAAATCTTATAATATCATTATGATGTAACTGAGATAAAACACGTCTTGCCAAATAATTTGAAAATGAGATGAGATATGAATTTGTATTTGGTAAATGGATCAAAGATTCTATGGGCCAAATCCATCTTAGTTTTTGTGGCTAATTATATTTAACACAAAACAAAAATATATTTTACTTAATTTCAGAAAGAATAAAACGTCGGATTCAATTATTCCTTATAGAACGATTGACTTTGATTGTCAAGATAATGCTACTAATTATGTCTAACGTTTTTTTACAAACTTAAGAAAGCTTGAGCGTACGTGATTAATGTCTTGATTTGGTTTAATTGAGTCGTTATCATTATATTAAAAACGTATCTTTGGAAAAGCCTATAAAAGGCATTGTGAAGCGCCCCAACCCGGTTCGAGCCGTTTCATCCAGTTTTGTATATATAAAATTAACCTTTTTGATTTTACTCTTCATGTTCTTTACTTAACATTTTCAAGCGTTTTTACCGATTTTAAGATAAGATTTTAAGCATAAATTTCAATTTTACTTAGATTAAATCGTGAGGTTCAAATACAATGAGAGTTTGCATAAGACCTATCTACCCGATCTAATCCACCATCCTTCCCTTTCCAGCCTTAGTCTCCGCGGATCAATCACTCAAGCTACCTTCGGGGGCAACTTCGGTTCCTGCATCACAAAGGAGGCATAAGCAACATAATTGCTTAGTGAGAATGGTCATTCCGCCCCACTTAGCCACATAATAGAAAAGCAATCATGCAGTAAGAATCAAACGGCCAAACATGCCTATTAGTCGCCCGTCAAGCCTGACCATCCTAAGTCACAACACACAGTCTTCCCGCAACCTGTCCAGCCGAAGCCAGCCTGATCTAGACTCGTGAGTGAAAGGGATCGATCATCAGGACGGATCAGCAGAAACAGAATTATCGATAAGCAATCCGTAGGTATCACCCAACACTTAGACTCAATGACTTTACTCAAGAAAAATTCCCTAGACTTAGGCTCACGGTCACGCTCTCACCTTAGTCACTTGGATCGGTTTGCCTTAGCCGTCTTGGTTCTGACACCTCTTGTCGCGATGGATTCGATAGCCACACACGCAGAATCGATCGCTAACACACGCAGACTCGAGCGCCAACACTTACTCTCGAGTCACCCTTTGATTCTCTCGAGTTTCTCTCTGAAATCTCACACCAAATCTCTCTAAGTCTTTCTTTGAGGTTCCTTTGTGATTTTGCCCGTGAAAATGATAGAGAAACCCACGATTTTTCATTAAAGCCCGACAACCATCACAGAACTGCCCCAAATAACCGTTCCGCGTCCCAAAGATAATTAGTAACCGTTCCCGCGTGTTTCCTATCGCTTTTGCTCAGTAACCGTTCCTGCCAAAGGCCTTAGACTTATTTCCTTTATTTTTGACCCGCGTTTACAACTCCAGTAACCGTCCTGTCTAGATCCGACCGCGGTCCAATAAATCCGCCCAGCTCAATTTCCGACGGTTACAGCTCATTTTTGTTGACTTTCACCTTTCCCGTTGACCCAAGTGACCAGCTCAGCTCGAATCCAGCTCGACCGCATTGAACCAGATGTACTGCGTCGGCCAACCCGCGGTACACGGGCGTTCCACACTGCCTCGCTTCTCTCCAAGACACACTCTTACATTCACAATTTACAAAATTCTCTAGCAATCTCCTTTTTCTTCTTCTCAAAAGTAAGTTTCAAGAGTATAGCGTAGATTCCACTTTCGACTATTGCAAAATGGTCTCACGTGATTGTATCTTGGGATTCAAGAATCGTTTATATCCGTCACACTACAAGCGATTTATAGAGTTAAGAAAAGAGATAAAGTTTTGCCTGCCTTCACGTATGTTTTCAAAAACGTTTTCAAAGTCTCGTTACTTTATTCGCTTTCCAGTAACTATCATTTCATATTATGTAACACCCACAAACCAAAAATATGATTTTTGGTGCATGCGTCGATCGACCCAAGTTATTTCGGTTCGGTCGGTTTGATTTCAATTGACCGGTTTATCTTGGGTTGGGTTATGGGAACCCTAGAATCGTGTTTATAAGCATGGGAGTCGCATTTTCTGAGCCATAATATGTGTGTATTGATATTTGAGATAGAGAATCAAAGAGTTGTGGAGTTTTTGGTGTTCTTAGAGGTTATTGAGGTTTAAGGATCATCGTTTGGTGATTCCTTGGTGTTTGTGGTGAGAAATCAGACTCGTGAGGTTGGGAAGAGTCTCAATTTGGTGCCTTTCCTATTCTCTGATCAGAATCAATCCGTTAAGCCAAGGTGAGTACGCGACCATAGCTTATATGGGTAGTGGGGTTGATGATTCCTTGTGTTTGTTGAATTGTGGATTTTTGATGATGTAGTTGGTTATATTTCTGTGATTTCGTGCTTCTAGGGTGTCTTTTGATGTTTAACGTGCACGAGTTCGGATTGATGCATGCTAGAATCGAACCAGAGAGGAAAATGTTCAATTCTAGCCATCTGCAGTCGTGTGTTAATCGACACCAGACTTTGTCGTTTGGTTATTTTGGTTCATTGTTAATTGATGTTCACTGTTTTGCTTGGTCATCTTTTATAGTCGTAGATGGACACCATATGCATGTGTGTATAGTCGTAGATGGAATGACCATCTCACTGAGTATTTGTGATAATACTCACGCATCTCGTTTTTCTATGTGATGCAGGTAAAGAAAAAAATGTGATCGTAGAATCATGGCGATGAGGAGAGGATGATTAGGACTTTGTTTATGTGTTTTTTACTTGTTGAGTTTAGAACCTGATTTAGGTTGCTGATTTATTGGAATTGATGAGTTTGCTTATAAATTGAGTATTGATTTGATTTATGAATTTATTAGATTATGGGTTAATTCTAGTGTAATTGGTTTGATGATTTCCGCTGGTAGATGTTGATTTAATTGATTAAGTTGAAGATTAATATTTATGGGAATACTAGTTCAGAATTAATTGTTGAAAAAGGGTTAGTGACTAGATCTAGGGATCCTCATGGTTCACGAATCTGGTCTAGCCGTTCTTGGTTTGGTGCGAGTTGTGTATAAAAGTTTTTGGATGTGGAGAAGTTGGGTTTTGACAGATTGCTTTCTCTTAATTTCAAGAGCTATAGGTTGGATGCTATGAGGCTCTTCTCTGTTTTCTGCCTTTGTGCAGGGTTTCAAAGTCTCCATCTCAAGGAAAGGAGCTTCGGCTCAAAAGAAGCATATTGCCGAAAGTAGTCGATTGCTAACATCAGATTCGTCGTGTCCATGTGTTGACTTTCATGTAGATTCATCTTTTGGTTTCACTAATTCCGAGTTTCTGCTGAAATTTTAGGCACCAATAAGTGGCAAATGGATGCTCATTTACAATTAGTCTTCCTTCTGGTGGCTTTTTACAATCTAGTGATTTTTATTTTTCTTGGTTTTGATCTGAATTTTGTTTGTGTCTTAGCTTATGAGTCTTAGTTGTTTTAGTTTGGCTATGCTTTCTTAGGTTTCTAATAGTTTTTCTGGTTTGGGCTTAGTCTCCGGATTGTGATCCGGTTTTGTATTTCACCCTTGTACTTCAACATTGTATTCCATCATGCTTAATATAGTATTCCAGATGACAAAAAAAAAAAACCTTTTGCATCATAAATCCTTTGGGGAACAATTTTGACTACTAAAAACCCAAAAAAATAACAAACTCAAAGCTAAACAATAAATTGAAATATTCACTCATCCTAGAACGGTAGACCCACAATGGAAGGCTCTGTATATACATCTCTTTTTACAAAAGAGAAAACCGTTAATATCTTTCGAATTTTTTTTATGTCCAAATTAGGACTATTTTGGTATAGCATATAAATATTCTCTTTGTTCTATTATATAAAACGTTTAAAAGTATATTTTTTCCGCGCATCTATCCAAGTTACAACACGTATTTTTACAATGAGGCGGAGAGAATATATACCAAACAAATATTTACATAATGTATAAATTACGTAACAATATTACATCCACCAAATTTTACCCTTGTGAAAAAGACAACTCTCTCTCTCTAAAATCTCTCTGACATCTCTCTAGAAAAGAAGAAAAAAGAGTCTGAGCTTGTTTTCCCGGCGACCGGCCTGGTGTCGTGGCTTATTTATATGTATAGTTTTCTTTGTTCTTTGTTTCTTTTATCTTCCGATCTAATCGGTTTCGGTTTCCGGCTTGACCAGATGTGCTTTTGCAACTTTGTTCAGATTTTTCTTTTGTTTGTTTAGGTGTCTTGTCCTTCCTCTTGTATGAATTCAGATCTAATCTGTTAGCTCTTGCAACGGATCCATATCATCGTATCAATGATTCTCGATTACCTATTAGCGTAAATTGTTGTCTCTCATAGGGTCTTAAAGAGATAGACAACGTGTTTATTATGGTCGTGAGGGTTGTGTTCTTGAGAATTTCGGGAGGGATTAGAGACAAATCTTGAGAAGGCGTTTTTTTTGCCCGGGATTTTGTTCACCTTTTGAGATTTTTCTGTGTCTTAATTTCCGATGATTTTGGTTTCCCGTTCATCTTGCTCCGGTGGTGATAGAGGAAGGGTTCGGTACAATGATCATGGACAAGATTTTGAAGCTTCGACGTGAAGCCTTTGGCCGGCGGCGGATATTCCGATTAGATTTTCCTGCTGTTCCGGTGAAAATCTGAAGCTTCTGGAGTCTGGGTCCTGATTGGCCACGTGGCAAGGAAAATCAAGATATTCAACACATGTCTTTGGTTTATGCTTTATATTTTACCTTTATCTGATACGTGTAACAATGAGGCTTGGTCTTTGTTGTACCAAATGTGTAGCTCATTGGGCTGTTAATATAAAATTGTTGCTGACGCAAACGCAACAACTTATAATTATTTAGTTTATTATTTCATGTGTTAGCTGCAATGCAACAAGTAGCAATGAAAAAAACTTAGTACCTCATGACCATTATGGGAACAACAACTGATGGTTTTTCATTTATTGCCAATAAACTGGTCCCGTCAAGTTGCCGTTGGAGAATCTAAGCGTAGTTTTGCTTCTCTCGTTAGAAATCATTTGTTTTTTTTTTAATTTTCTTATTAGATTTAAACTTATAAGAGTTACAAATGGGAGAGAATGAGGAACTTAATCCTTCGGTCATAAACCATGAAGGAGAAAATGGAAGAGAATGAGGAAGTTAATCCTTCGGTCATAAACCATGAAGAAGAAAAAAGAAAAAAGAGATTACAATTTGGAGAGGATCAAGTTTCTCTGAACCACATTTGAAGGCATTCCATGAAACTCTCTTTGTCTTTAAGGGACAAACAAGCATCAAATTCCTCTATCGATCTTCTTGAACAATATCTCGGCCGGGAATTTGATATTTCTGAAAATGCGTTCATTTCTCTGTCTCCATAGAGAATAAATCACTGCTTGAGCAACTAACAACCGCAAGTTGTTTTCTGAAGGATTGGGGTAAGGACTTTTCAGCCATCTAAGAAAGCCTTCCCATGTTCCAAATCCCATAAAAGGAGCCCTCAACCTCCGAAATGCCAATCTCCAAGCGTCTTGAGCATATGGACAGTTTAGGAGAAGATGCTCCCTTGTTTCCTGATAAATCTCACATAGCACACAAGTATCA
This sequence comes from Draba incana, assembly GCA_963576765.1. Classification (NCBI taxonomy): domain Eukaryota; kingdom Viridiplantae; phylum Streptophyta; class Magnoliopsida; order Brassicales; family Brassicaceae; genus Draba; species Draba incana. The sequence continues at coordinate 24,926,382 of OY755215.1, forward strand.
CAATCCAATACACCCCATCTAACCAGCCTTTCCTTTGTTGATAACCTATCCAAGCATACAATCCAGAGAATGAAAGCTTGTTTAGGGATATGACCAGAGAACCAAACCTCCTTTGACCACTCAACTTCATTGAATGATGCCGTTGTTTGTTTCCTTGCTAGAGCGCAGAAGAAATTGTCTTTGAGAGGACCAACTTCATCCTTCTATTTGTAATACTTGTGAGATAAACAAACAGAGCCATCACATTCTCACTTCTAGCTCCTCTGAAATTCCAACCATTTACATTAGCTGCATCACTGACCTTGGAGTCTATAGAGAGTCCATAAATCCTTGGTTTGTCATAGCCAATGAAAGAAAGAAGCTAGCCATAAGGAGTCCACTTATCCAACCAAAATGAGCACTTCCTTCCATTTCCAACTGTATAAAAAATAAATTCCTCCGCTAAAGGTCTGATTTTTAAAAGCTGAATCCACTTTTATCACTCAGTCTCCAGAAAGACTAACCTCTCATCTTGATTATTCGACACCAAGCCACCCACAAGGAACCAGAGAAGGAGGAGAGGGGCCAAAATTAATTTAAGGCAAATACTTTATTCCAAACAGCCAAATCTCTTAGACTGAGGCCTCCAACAGCTTTTGGAGAGCATACTTGAGACCATTTAACTTTTGCTTTGCCTAAAGTGGAGCTTGGGTCACAAAGGCAGCACACCAATATGCTATAATACTCTGAATAACCAAAGAGATCAGTTGAGTTCTTCCTGCGAAAGATAAATGTTTAGAAGTCCAGGAATGAAGTCTAGCTTTCACTTTATCAATGAGGGGGGGGGGGGGGGGGGGGGGGGGGGGCGGCATACTCACTTTTAGAGAGCCTTCTAGGCAGCAACAGCAATCCCAGATATCTAACATGCAGTGTTCCCAGAGAGAAACCAAATAATGAAGGCAGAGAGACTCTATGAGGCTGAGGAGAACCAGCAAAGAAGAGAGAGGTCATACTTGTGTTCATGGTGAGTGTGGAGAAATAGCTGAGGAGATCCATAATAGCTTGGAGTGACTTCTGAGTACCATAAAAAAACACCATCATGTCATCTGCGAACACAAGGTGAGAGACTAATGGATTAGAGGCTTTAGGGTGGGCTCCTATGAGACCCATGGTGAACCGGAGGTCTAGCAACCTAGATAAAACATCTATTCCAATCACAAAGAGAGGTGGGGACAAAGGTTCCCCTTGTCAAATACCCCTTATACCTTTAAAGTATCCACAAAGCTCCCCATTCATTGCCACTGAGAACCTAGTAGATATGCATTGTTGGATCCATCTAATGTAGGTCTTAGGGAAGTTTGCTGCCTTAAGTATCCAGAACAAAACTCGACTCAATAGAGTCAAAAGCTTTCTTCAAGTCTATCTTTAGCATACCTCTCCTCGAAATTGACTATGTATTATATCCTTGTACCATTTCTGATGCAAGCAGGACATTTTCCACAATCTGCCTACCACTTATAAAAGCGGTTTAGTTTTCTAAAATCATCAATGGAAGCAGGCTTTGCATTCTTCTAGCCAAAAGCTTTGCCACCACTTTGTATATTGCATTGAGACAAGATATAGGTCTGAAGTCACCTACTTCTTCTGGGTTCACAATCTTAGGAATCATTGCTATTATGGTGGAATTCCATTGGGGCTCCATTGTTCCAGAGACAAAGAATCCCTGAACAGCATCTGACACTTCCTCTCCCAATATCTCCCAACAGCTCTTGAAACTCCCCTGTATAACCATCTGGGCCATGAACCTTATCAGATGGCAAAGCAAAAAACTCTTTCTTAATCTTCTCTAGAGTGAGTATTTTTTCCAAGCTCAATCTCTGAACTTCATTACATCTAATCGGATGAATAAAAGTAATAGAATAGATGAGAGAAGGCTTACGGGCTGATACAAAACCCAACAGCTGAGTATAAAACTCCACACAAGTGTCTTGATCTTGTCTATAATAGTTGAGAAAACACCCGATCTCAGCTTAATCCTAGATAGTATGTTTCTTGCTCTTCTAGCAGCTACACATCTATGGAAAAAACCACTATTATGATCACCCAGTTTTAGCCATTTGATCCTAGACTTTTGTCTAAGAAAGGTTTCCTCTGCTTTAGCTAGCTCTCTCCACTTTCTGAGAGCATGCATCTCTAACTCTGCTTCACCAGGAGAAGGAGAAGAAAGCATGACATTCTGAGAAGTTTTAAGAGACGCTAGGGCCTCAGCAGTTCTTTTATGAATGTCTTAGTAGGTTGTATGGTCCAACTCCTTTAGAATCCTCTTTAGGAGCTTAAGCATTCTGCTTACTTGTTTCATAGGGGAGCCTTCTACAAAGAATCCATTCCAAGCTTCCAACACCGTTTGAATGAAGAGGGGATGCTGAAGGAGATCAAGATTGAATTTAAAAGGCCTCCTTGGCTTTGGAGTTGGATCATGGATCCTTATGCAACAAATAGCATAGTCAAGAACAGAGGCTCTTCAAAGCTTATCTTAGCATCAAGGAAATCCATCACCCATTTATCATTCCCCAGGATGTTATCAAGTTTTTCTGCCAGGGATGATGTTGTATTGTGATTCCACCATGTAAATATAGGACCCGAGAAAGGCAGATCAAATAGGCATGTCACACTAAGGCAATGTTAAAGCTCCCTACTACCAGCACTGACACGATCAAACTCTTCTCTCAAAGAATGCTCTGAAGGGTTTAGTGTTTGGTTAAAGTCACCAATTACTACACACGGAGAATCTTTTAGTACACTATGATGAGCCAAATCCTGAATCTCTCCCCACATATCTCTCCTTATATTTCTAAGATTAGCCCCATATATAAATGTAACTGTGTAGCTAAGATTCATATCCGCCAAAAAGAAGCCACAAGTTACTTGTTGAAAGGATTTAATATACACCATCATCACTACTGATGGATCCCAAACAACAAAGAGCCTACTTATAAGAGAAAACTCATAATTTGATTCTACCCTCCATCCATGCAAGATAGCACCAATGACCCTATTCACGTTAGGCTCCAAAACATTAGTCTCTGTAAGACATCCAAAAGAAGGCTGATGTTGGCTTATCCAACTCTTAAACCTCTGCTGCATTTCTGGATCATTGATCCCACTTAAATTCCAATAAAAACTCAGCATTACAAAAGTGGGTTTGGAGGTTTTTAGTTACCAAGAAGGGAAGACCCTTCCATGATCCTACGAGGCTGAATTTCACTGCTCTTAGTACTCCCTTCTCTCTTCTTCTTTTTCTTTTTCTTTTTGGAAATCACCAGGGTGAAATCTCCCACAGCCTCAGACTGAAACCTATTTGTTTGGGGAAGTTGTGGGAAGTCCTTTTCATTTAGCAGGGCATCATCACTTGGCTCTGAATCTGTCCCTTTGTCAACTAACCCTTCAATCTTCTCAGGCTCTGAATTTGTCCCTTTGTCAACTAACCCTTCAACCTTTTCAGACTCTTGAATGATGCTCAAGGAATCAAGGGTTGGTTTCAGCTTTAAATCGATATCTGGTGTCTTTGGCTTCACTACCTCTGGCCTAGGCTTTGGTTCAGACGCAACCTTTTTTTTCTTATTCTTCATAGGACAAAGTTTCTTTTCATGATAAGCATTATTGCAAAGCAGACAAAGCGGGGGAGCTACTGGACATCTTTTGACAGTATGGCCAGCTTCCTTACAAAGAGAACAGACTGGGGGGAGATGGGGACATGAGGCTTCTACTTGGAAGACTTCACCTGATTCGTATCTCGCACATACCACTTCAGGCACCGGTTTGTGCAAGTCAATCTCAGTGAAAATCTTAGCCACCTCAAAATTTGTCATCACCATATTTTGGGGGTGCAAATAGATTGGATGGCCAACAAGCTTGCAATGCGACTGAAAGCCAAAGGATTATAAAACTCGTGTGGGACCTTTCGAAATTCAACCCACACTGGAGCAGTTTTTAGAGCAGGATTTCTGGTTTGACTCCTGGGCTCCAAGGAGCAACCCACACTCGTTAGAAATCATTGCATCTATATTAAATGTTAACGACTATCTCTGATAAAAACTCTACTTTGTTACATTACATACTTATATATATGATAGTCAAATGTATGATACTTTTGGAGATGAACAATGATATATATATTTGTTAATGTATAATAAACCATGATTCGGGTATAATAGATTTTAAAATAATAGTTAAATACGTAAGATATTTAAGAAAAAATTCAATGAATATATTTTAAAAAGTAGATTTATACATTTGGTTTCAAAATTTTTTATCTCCGCGTATAACGCGGGAAATCACCTAGTTGTTTATTATAGGAACATAGGATTTATGGGGCAAATGTTTTTCAATACGTTTTGTATAACAACTAATAATCAAAATAAGTATCAATAGAAAGAGAGAAAAAGGATTAGTAAAAGGAGATTAACCTGTCGTTTGTAAATTAGTACATTAGTATGTATATGTGATATGTAATAAGAAAGATACACAAAAGGTGGTTTACGATATTTATGTGGAGAACCTTAGGACTTTTATTTTATCCTCTATTTTCGATGGTGCAAATTGTATATGTGTGTAGAATCTATTGGAAAACCTCTAAATTATATATCGCATGATAAAACTCTATGTTTCTTACAAACGTAAATAAATATATGGCATTTTAATATCAAAACTTTTGTATCATATTCCTTTGGAACAATTTTGACTACTACAACAAATATTGAATCATACGAATTCTCAATACATAATAGACTAAAAAAACCATAATACGTACAATTGTATTTTTGACTAATAGCGTCTACAAAAAAAAAAAGAATTAAACAGCAAAAGCAAAATCTGGATTAAATATCTATGTCTACTAGGGGTGGGAAAAAAATCCGAAACCGAAAAAGCAAACCGAACCCGACCCGGAAATATCCGAACCGAACCGAATCCGATTTTTAAAAATATCCGAATGAGTTCTAAATATCTAAAACCGAAAAACCAAAACCAAAACCGAACCCGAATCAAACCGAAAATCAAATGGGTACCCAAAGTATAAAATTAACCTATAGATATTTAGATATAAGATCAGATATGTTCATATAGTTAAGGCAAATTTTATAGTTTTTTTTTGTTTTTTTTGTCAACTCGGAAATTATAAGTATATTTGGCTAAAATAATTAATTTAATTAGGTATATTATTGAAATTTTCAATTTCTTTTTATTATTTTAAGATAACTCGAGTTAAAAATAATTAAATTGAACCAAATTTAGGGAAAAATTACGTAATTATGAGTATCTTGAGTAATCGAAACCGAATCCGAAACCGACAATAACCGAACCGAAACCGAACCAAAATTTTAAAATATCCGAATAGGTATTATATTCTTAAAACCGAAAATCCGATAACTAAATTAATCGAACTGAAACCCGAATAGTTATCCGAACGTTCATGCCTAATGTCTACTATTAACTATCGAATACTAATTGATAAATACTATTAAACCTTTGGTTAGTTAATGAAAAAAACATAAAATAAGTCAGTTTCTTTAAAAGGAAACCAAGTCGTAGACGAAACGAACACAACAAAATAAAGATAGCTTATAGCTTTAGGTAACAGTTTCATAACGGAATGATTGAGGACACGTGTCGCACCAACCGTACTGCCACCCTTTCTTTAAGACCGTTGGGACGGTGAAGACAGTCGTGAATTCCTAACCGAAACCGATTCATGAACCTTGATACGTGTCGACCTACAACTGGTTTCCATAAATATCTTCTTGCGTCAAAACATAGCAACGTCACGTGCTTGACAATAACGTCACGTGGACTGTATGTGACATCACTGAATGATTTTCATTTTTTACCAAAAAAATAAATTGTCATTTTGGTCTTTTTTGTAAGTGGAAAATCATATTGAGTAGCCACCGGCTTTAAGGGAGATTTCATAATTGAACAAAAAAGTGGACGTGGGATGCTTATGCACTTAGGCCGGTGGATTTTGTCTGTGACATTATTTTTTGTGATTGTAACGAAAAGATCCTAAAGATTCAATGATATTTTAGAAAGTGACGGTCTGTTTTGATGTCATGTAATGTAACACATTTTAGTCGGTTTAAGCCGAATGTACATATTATAAATAGTCCAAGTTGATCCATATCGTAACTAACATGTAAAAAGAGTATACTACAATACATATTTAAACAAAGATTAACGTAGGAGACAGTTGACTATATACAAGTAAATTACGTATTTTTAGAAAGTATGTAAAGAAAATAAAAGCTTTTGAATGATTCGAGGATGGTGCCAAAGAGTTTCCGATTTAAATAATTTAGAATTATGGAAACCAACCATATCCATGCGTATGCACGTTGTAGGATAAGTATTGGTGATGGTGGACATCATCCTCCATACACATTTCTTTATTTGTTTTTTGGTTCGCTCTTAATTTGGAAATCATGACGAGCTTTTTGTAATTAAGTTTTTGATACATAGGGTTTTTTCTTTAAACATGATTTGGGTTATTTCTTTAAACATGATATACATGTTAATATTGAAACTTTTTTTTTATAAAGAAACACCTGAATAAGTAGTTTTCTCTGTAAAACGATAATTGTCTGAATAAGTTTTGCTTTTTAAATATACAACTTAATTCGTGGCATGCAGATTTGTTTTTCTTTTTTCTTCATCGTCATGCAAATCAATATTCCACGATTTTAACTCGAACGCCAAAACATATGGAGTAAAACAATAGAGCTTGTTAACAGCAAAATTTTAGGTTTCGTCTATACTAATCATCGGGTGTGGACCGTGTGGTATATGAGTTTCCTTGTCATTTAAAACGTTTATATTGATCAATCATTATGGAATTTGCAGTGGAATGATTTAAATCTTGATCCTTCATCTAACACAAGATAAATCTTCAAAGACGAAACTAATGCGGAAATCAATACACATGTTATAATATCCTAATTCTCTATATATTTAAGCTACCATTTTGAGTAATTTGATTTTTAAGGAGTTTTTTTTTTTTTTTTTTATCAACTATGTGCTTTATTAATGTGATATAATGTGATCTTCATGAAGAAGAGAAACAATACAGTGAGGAACAAAATGATAATAAGTAAAATCCTCAACACTATCTATTTCTTTCGAAAGTCGATCCGCGACTTAATTACTTTGGCGATTTACCCATGATATTTCCACTTTCTCAAACTTCATGTGCCAATGTCGAATTTCACTGACCCAATTATAAAAACCAAAATGAGCTTCTAAACCTTGTATCAATGGCGGCACAGTGACATTATCGCCTTCAAAGATCACTCTTTTATAACCTTTACTCCAAATGATTTGTGAAGCCATTAATAAAGCTTGTATCTCGGCTTCCAAAGATGTAGTATATACTCTGCCCACACTATGTCCGGAACCAAGATAAAACCCATTGTCGTCTCGGAGAATCCATCCCATTCCTGATGATGTACCATCGTTCTTAAACCGACAATCATATAAACCATTAGATTCGATTTTTTACATTTTGAACTAATAAGTTTTCTAATCTATATCCAAATTATTACAAATATGTAATATATATTTAATAACAGTGAATATGATGTATTCTTTTAAATTACTAGCTCAATTTATTTGTTTTGTCGAAAAAGAAATTTCATAAAACCGGTAGGAAACTGGCACCGTTCGGTACATAGTTTCAAATCTATGTACATGCACAGAGATGATTTTTAAATCTAGAAAAAAAACTTATAGTATCTTGGATGATTCCGTAGATTTAAGTTAGAAATTACTCCCACCGTTTCATATTAAGTATCGTTTTGATAAAATGTATATGATTAGTATTTGGATGTATTTAACTCAAAAACACATCAAGATACATTTCAAATATATTTTATCAAAACGACACTTAATATGAAACGGAGGGAGTATTTGAGTTGATGAAAATGTGAATCAGAAATTCTAACATCATTAGTTCAATAACATTATGTAATTTGATTGATTTTTTGAAACTCATGATTCAATAGCATAAAAAATAATAGTTAATACAAATCGTTCCAAATAGTATATTGAATAGAAAATTTAAGATTTAGGAAAGAAATTAATGTAAAACAATAATATCAAAAAGTAATAAAGATATCCTCCTATATCTATATATACTAGAAAGTTAGCCGCGTTATACGCGTGATAATATGATTAACGAGTAAAAACATATAGGCAAAAACATATTTTTACAATTAATTTTAATTTGGAATTTCATTTAATTCATGTTTATGTATATTTATAGTCACTTATAACTACTCAAATTTCTAATTAAATGAAAAACCGAAAATAAGTCAATAAATGACTAAAAGTAGTACATTTAAAATTATTTGAGTTTTTTATTGTTTAAAAAAAATGTATTTTATTATTAGCGATTAACGATAAAAAATTAGAAATATGTTAAATGAAAATACATAAAATATAAATAAACGACATCAAAAAATGTTTTTTAAATTTTTTTTAGTGTCAAACGATTGTTAAGAGGTTAGTGATCTAAAGAAAAGGAAGATATGTTATCGCACTAAAAGGATAATGAACCATCTCAATAAAAATTACAATAAGAAGATTAAAACTTGATATACACGATGAAATAATAAGGTGAAATTTTGGAATATGCAATTTTATTCAAAGTGTTATATTTGAATTTTATAGAAGTATTAAATAAAAATTTGAAAGTGATATAATACCATTAATTTAAATATATAAGAGCTATAAAATTATACACAGAAAACATACAAAATTAATTGTCACTTTATTCATAAATTGTACAACAAAGAAAATGATACATGATATGTGTAGCAAATCACATGTGAAAATGAAATTTTACACCAATGGTATTTGTTGTGATCGCTATTGAATATAAAAATGTGAATGTATTTTATTATGAGCGATAACGATAAAAATCAAAGAAAATGATATATAATTTATTTACCATATCCCATGTAAAGATGAAGTTTTATACCATGATATATAAAATTTAAGAAAATAACAAAATATTCAAAATAAATAATTAATTTTCAAATTTTTCGTTAAATTTACTAAAATTGTAAAACAAAACATCGTGCATCGCGCGAGTTATATTTTAGTATTTCTCTAGTATATTTGTATATAGTTGGTCCTAATATTAATTTTTTTTGTTAAAAAAAAATGTTTAGGCTATATCTTTAAAAATCTTTAAAATCATCTCCTCCTTTTTTCAACAATTCTACTAATTTGATGAGCCTTGGGTAGGGGAGAGAGAGGTACTCGAAAGTCGAAAGAGCATTAATTTCTTCCTCCCATAAAAGTTGAAATTTGTGCCTTCCCCTCAAGTCGTCTTCTTCTTCCTCTTCTTCTTCATTTTTCATCCTCTGCTCTGTCTCAAGCCTCATCCTCTTCAATTATCACTCTTTTCAATCGCTTGAATCTTTATATATATCATGGATACATTTCGTAATCAAAGTCCTTCTCTTTAATTTCCATTTCTCAGTAATCCTATTCGCGACGAAAGAGCAGGAACATTTCTTAAAGGTAAGGTTTTTATTTGTTTGAATTTTCAGATTCATTATCGTTCGAAATTAGGGTTCTGAGTTGATTGTCCTGAGTCAAATTCGAGTTCTGATTAGACCCAATTCGGTACAACGCCGAAAAATGTTGCTTTCGGGTTTTCTTTTTTCCATGGATTCAAGTCTTTGTTTAAATCAGTTACGAGTTTTACCATTATCATTGACATTGATGACCCTTTACTCAAAATCTTTGTGTTTTTTCGTGTCAAGTTGCTTCTTGGACTTTGATAAAGGTTTTGTTTAATTCAGTTACGAGTTTTAGCATTATCCTTGATGACCCTTTACTCAAAGTCTTCATTTTTCTCATGTCAAGTTGCTTCTGGAAGATCCTCGTTTTTAATAATGGGTTTTGTTTAGCTTTTGAATTCGTTTTCTTAGTGGAGAAAATTGTGAACAGAACAATGATAAGTTTCATGCTTTATCTATGAGTCACATGTTATTTATTGTTGCTGATTTAAGTCTCTTTTTTTTGTTTCTTGTAGCAATCACTTGTCTTTTAGCCAATAATTCAGATAAACGTCTAAAGGTAGGTGAGAAACTCAAAACTCTATCTTGTTTTCGGAAATCATGTCTATCTGATGCTGTCGTTTTGCTTGTTTGTTTCTCCTTGGACATTAGTCTCAAAGTAGTTTGATTTTTCAAATTTTCTGGTCATGTAGAATTATGAAGATTGTATAGTATGGCAGATGGCTCGTGAGCTAGTTTAACTTTATCTTATGAATTTAGTGGATGAGAAATGAGTTAGGCTGTTTTTGGTTGGATATTAATTAATTTAATCTCTCCTTGGACCATGTTCTATGTAGGATCATCTTATTGTAGATTTGTTAAGCTCTAGAAATGGGATGTTTTGCATCAACGCCGAAGGACGCTGGTGGAAACAGAAGAAAGCCAACGACTATTGGTGACGTTTCGGTATATGTACCGGGATTAAGGTTACCTAAGCCTGTGGAGTTTTCTCAGTCATTGGGTGATCAATTGCCAAAGACTCTAGTGGAGCGTCTAACAGCTTTAAGAACGCGGATTGTTGTGATGGCTAATCAAGAAGGACCAACGATAACAAGAACTAGGAGAAAGACACAACACGGTATGTTGCGAATATCTTTGGCTGTTTCTTTTTCCTGTTTGCGTTGCTTTCGTCTTTCAAATCTCGACGGAATTGTTTCTTGCAGGAGGTTCGACGCTCGCTGATCTCCATCAATCTTTAGAAGAATATCTACCTGTTCTATTAGGATTAACTAAAGATGGTAATATACTATTTATATGTTATAGAATTGATATATGTTTACTTGCGGATATCCTGAAATGCATCGTTTTTATGTTCAGGTAGCGATTTGCAATTCAAAGTAGAGTTTAATTGGGTGAATCAGGAGGATGAAGAAGAGGTACAGTATTTCTAACTGTGCTGTTTTGATAGTTCCTTCTTGTTAAAATTTTTGAGTATATGACAAGCTTATTTTTACCTCTACCAGGAAACAGCCATGTCAAACGTTTGGTATGAAATATTGTCGGTTTTGCATCTAATGGCAATGCTACAATTGTCACAAGCCAATTTACTGCTTCTTCCTAGAGGTTCCACTGATGGCTACCATCCAAAAGTATCAGAAGGTTAGACCATCAACATTGCTCGTACTTTTTCAGTACTCGTACACGGTACATCTAAGTTGTTTCTCGTTAGATTCCGCTTCCTCTTCGCATCTAACTTGAAAATTCATAAGCACCACTATTTTGTTCTCTGTAGCCATCCAATAACAGATTAGAGGATTTCCGTTGATTCTAAAGAAGGATTTTGATAGCTAGTTTATAGATGATAGCTAAAATTATCCAGATGGTTGGATAAGGCAGGCAAATAGAAAGGTGGAAGGATATATTGTCCAGGAAGGCTATTGAGGAGAATTCTCTAGCTGAATTAGAATAATATAATTTCCTCCTGCCTGATTTTTCCGCCTTGCTTTCAGACAGCTTCTCTCTACCGAGATATTTTTTTTCTTATTGTCACATGTAATGGTAAGGTGGTCCCTCAGACTTAACATAATGCTTGTTTCACTCTATGATAGAAAACAGACGAGCTTCAATTGATATTTTCTTAAAGGCAGCTGGATACCTTGATTGTGCTGTTAAGCATGTTCTCCCTCAGTTTTCAGCCGAGCTAAGGTTCATATATGACAAAGTGTCTAATATGAACAACATTATAATTGTTTATTCTTCCGAGCAGCCCTATTGAGACGCTTTTCCCTTTTCTGCAGGAGAAGTTTACCAGTTGACCTAGCAGAAGGAACTCTACGGGCTCTTTGCTTGCAAGCATTAGGCCAGGTAGAACCTCTTTTTGTTGTGATATATTCAACTACTTGAGAATGGTTACATGTGTTGCCTCGTTTGTTTGTGAACAATGGTCATCGTGATGTTCAACTAGTTAGTGATACTTTTGAGGATCTCTAGATAGATATTTTTGAGTATATTAATTGAAATAAGCATTCCTCTTATAAGAGCTGAATTGTCTGATTTAGGGTGTGGATATCCAACTTGGGATGGCGATTGATAGCGCAAAAGCCACTCTCGCAGTGAAACGAAGACTCTCATGTGAAATGGTGAAATACTGGCAGCAGGTAATGCTTTATTTATCCTTATCAAAAAAAATTCCTTGTATAACTTTTTTGGTTATCACTTTATTATTAGAAAATGAAGTGAGATAAGTTTCTCCTAATGGGATTAGTGTGTAGTATCCACTTTAAGTTAATGGGATATAAAACCAACAACAAAAAGAAGAAAGTGGTAATTTCACTATCATAAAAGTGTCACTAACTTGTGTCTGCTGCTGATCACCCTTGTTTTGAGGTTTGAACATGTGACTAAAATTGCTTACTAGGTTGGTACCATAAATAACGAAATATAATCATGAAAAGTGTCCACTATTGAAAAGAGAGAAATCTAACTAGAAAGTAATGCTTCATTTGGTTACACTTCTTTTTCCCCCTCTATTGATTTTGTGAGGCTCATGGAAGAATTGATTGGGTTTCTTTTATATTTCCGGTTGTAAAATTTAATGGTGCCGTTGAAAGCTTTCTCACATTTGTTAATGGACACTGATCAGGCACAGGATAACTTGATGAATCTTCCATTAGCAAATGGTTGGGGAGAAAAGCATATGCTCTTTGTTAAGTGGAAGTATGTTGAAGCTAAGGTACCGATTGGACGTCTTCCTTACATCATTGGATCTGTACAAGGCTTCACTAAGATACTTACTTGGTATCACTTTGTATTTGTAATACCAGGCTGCAGCTTACTACTACCATGGTTTGATTCTTGATGAAGGAAACACAGAGAAATCACACGGCATGGCGGTTGCTGCATTGCAGGCTGCAGACGAGTGTTTCAAAGAAAGTAAGAAAGCAAGCGAGGCGTTTAACACCTTTTCACCCACATCAAGGACGCCACCGCTTTTCGGGACAATGAAATATCTATCAGAGAAAATACCGAAAGACACTTCAAGTAAAGTCAGGATAAACCGTGATCTTTACTCGTACGAAAAGTAAGTTTCGGTTTTAAAAGCTTTAATAGTTTTCTCTCGTCTTTTGCTATGATATTATAAGCTTTATCAATTTACCCTGCATTATAGAATCATGGAGACAGCACCTACGCTTCCTGATTTTGCCTTGGCGTTGAAACCAGATGAGTACCAACTTCCTTCTGTAGATGCGTCATGGTCCGAAGACAATCTTCGGACTCAAAATACATCAAATCACATTAAGGGAAACCAAAGATAAAGCCAGTGGATAGAATGCATATTACCATTATAGAGTACAAAACCCAGTGGCCGCCATAGAAACACAAATGGCTCTGTAACTATCTGTTCTGATTCACCATTGTCAATAATATATAAAAGAAATACTACCAAATTGGATTTGGATTTGGATTAGTTCCCAGAAAAAAATTAAAGGGAAGATGTTGTCTATATTCTGTATGTTTGTTTAGTCCCAATAAAATTCTATTCTTTCTGCAAAAAGAACTCTGTTTATGTTTTGAGTTCCTTATTATTACTTGGACAACATCTACTACACAAAGCTTTGGTCTTTAGAACTTACAAAACTATAGTAAAAAGTACAAGTTGAACTCTGGCTAATCACCAGTGAGAGCTTGAGGACTATGATCTCGAATGGCTCATAGAGGTAACGGCTAAGAACGAACTGTTATCCTTCATGGATGCCTTCTCAGATTATAATCAAATATCGAATATTGTAAGAAACGTGCTTTTACAAGCTGTTATATATGGGCATGCCCTCCATTTAAAGGTGAAGATTATATTATGTATTGTCATTCTGAAATCCAGACGACGCCCAAGACCGACAAACTAAGGGATTGGTATGAAACTAACCGCCTTTTATCGCCAAATGCTACGTATATTTATGGCATTAATCACATTTCTCCCTTTTCAGGTATTTAGCAATGCTAAGAAAAGCTTCAAAGGAATATGTGGTTTTTGAATGTACAAACCTCTATGATCAGTTCTTTGTCTGAATGTATAGCTAACGTAACTGCTGCAAGGTTGTCGTATTTTGATGGGGACTACTGGCCAGGCACGGCTGCAGATTTAATACATCAAATGAGCCAAGAAGATGATGGGACAAGGTTAAATAGAAAAGGATTCACCAAAAAAATCATATCGAAAAGAGCCTTAAAAGCAGTCAGCCAACTTTAACAATCGCTTAACGATGCAAAAAGTAACTTCCTATCCTATGTTCCACTTTTTGTTCTAATTGTTTCATCGATGATCTTGATATTGATTTGTTTTCTGTAGCTTGGTGAGAACATCTGCCCGTTGAAGAAAGATTTTATCATGGTTCATTTGCAACATTGTTGCAAGCATTGTTCCACACTCATGGTATCTGGAAATCGGTGGGTGTGCAATCAGTGCAAGAACTTTCAAATATGTGACAAGCAATATCTATGCTACATGATCATATTCAGATTATTTGATGCTTACAATTATTAAATCCAACTGTCTTCTGAGCGGTAGGTGTAATGAAGCGGAACAAAACCGCGGAGAGAGATACCTCCAATCAATCAGAGAGAGAAGCACATGCTCTTTCTCGTGGTGATCAAAGACGTTCATATTGAGGACAAAGAATACAACATTGAGAGCGAATTCTTTGATAATAGACATGCTGTCTTGAATCTTTGCCAAGGCAAAGGCAATAGCTATAAGTACGACACGCTAAGGAGAGCGAAACATTCTTCCATGATGCTTCTTTATCATCTTCACAACCCAACCACCCCTGCATTTGGAACGGTATGCACAATCTGCTAACAAGTAGTTGAAAATTTTCAAGGCTGGTGGTGCGATATTTGTCTAGTCTACAATGTTTGCAATGCATGTCATTTCTAGGGCATCCGTTGACCATCCACATAACCTGATCAGGTGTTGATAGTCTTAAGAACACTGAAAAATTAAAAGTCCAGAAATTATTCCATTTGATTAAAGATTAATTTTGGAGTAACAGTTGTGAACGATAGACAAGTTCGTCTTGATGAAATATTATATTCTCTGCTGTATGAGATGTCTTAAGAACTTGTGTTTCCATGTTTCAGGCTGTAGGTGAAGGATTCGATCCATTCGCTCAGCCAGTTTCCCAGAGATGCATGGATATCATCGATATGCAACGGCTAGCGAAGGCTCCTTTCATTATTCTGACCATTAGAACAATCTTGTTTGGGGAAGGATAACTTATTGTTTGTAGTCTAATTAATTTACTTGTGTTTCTGGTAGGGTACTCAACTTTTTTCTGAGGACGTTGTTTGTTCCCCTGATTCGATTGTTCGCCCTTGATGGGGAGCCACCAGAAGCGTGAGCGAATAACACGCTTCACGGGAAGAAAGACAAAGGCAAAAACGGAGACAAATGAAGAAGAAGATCTCCTCGTGGCGATCCGTCGCCATGTCGAGTTACTGAACTCAAGCGGCTCATCTACTACGGATATTAATGTACAACAGACTAGGCAAATGAATCAAAATTATCAAATCCAGCATGAGAAGGTATTTTAATGATTAAGCCATATCTTCGAGAGACTCTTGAGACGGTTCACAAGGGCCACGTGTCGCTATACGATTGGAACCTCTCGTTTTGTTAATGGCGAAACCAGGAAAAGAAATCTCACAATTTTCTCATCTTCTCTCGCCCTGTTCTCACGAACTCGGGTGACTATATCCATATGAATCAGAATCTCCGGTTGTTTTTGAGGGGAAGGAGACAAACTCATCTCGCACAACATCAATCCCGACATAAGTTACAAGACAGAGTAGCGAGAGAAATCTCTGAAACCCATAGACAGAGAAGGTACAAGTTTTAGACTAGTAGAATCATGCCCATCGGTGGGATGTATAATTAGAGTCTCTAACAAATAAAATATTAATATTTTAAATATAATTAAATTATAAATTAAATAGAAAAAAATTCAATCAATCATACAATGACACATAAGCATAAAAGTCTCTAACACTTGCAAAAGTTTTTCAGTATACATATCACTAGAAGTAGACCCGCGCCCAGCACAGAATTATTTAATTATGAGTAATTAATTATAAAACATAAAAGGTATTTTCTATTGTGTAATCATAAAAATTCAATACGAAAAGTTTATGTAGACTATAGAGGCCAAAATTACATTACACATATTCAGAGTGTGAAATGAGTAAAACAACTTATGTGTATTATTAATGAGATAATACTCGGGGGATGTTGTTATTTTACATGTCTAAAGATAACACATACCAAAATACATAACCATAGCATTTAAAATTTGATTTTAATACAATAAACTGCTTAAAACATAATCATAATTATAGTATAACTCTTTACAATTCCATTCAATTTCTCACAGCTCTTCAGCGATATCTCGTTTCTTGGATATGATCCTTTCACGTTCTTTTTGTTTTAAAATTGTGGACCCCATAAAATGAAGGGCCCACAATATGGGGGCTAACACCAATATTTCCTATAAATTCTCTAAGGGTCGACACTGATGATAAATAAACATGATAAATTATAAAACAAATATTTGCCGTATATGTACATTAAAAAAAAGTATATATACCTTAGTTAAAAAAACGTTGGAGCCTCAACAACATTTAGGGGGGTGTATTGAACATGGAATTTAGAGTGATTTGATTGTAGTTGAGTTTTTAAATGATTTGGGATGATTTATTGTGATTTTAACTAAATCACATATAATCCAACCTAAAACAAAGGGATTTGCTTCGTCTCATTTTTAACTAAGGAATCCCACCAAAACACATTAAAATCACAACAAATCTCCTAAAATCCACTGTTTAAAATATTTCCAATAACACTGGATTTTGAAGTGGATTTGAAAATCATAAGTTCATTAACAGTGGATTTGAGGTGAGTTTTTAAAATTCATGTTTCAGTTACAGAGGATTTGTCAATTTAATACAAATCACTTCAAATTCCATGTTCAATAAACGATAAATTATAAAACGAATATTTGTAGTATATGTAAGCTTTAAAAAGAATATATACCTTAGTTAAAAAAACGTTGGAGCGTCAGCGACATTTAGATGCATCAGTTAAAAGTCTCGATATCTGTAATCATGTGGTTCTAGAATCAACAACCGAAATCCATGAAATGTTCGAATCGGTCTTGAGATTTTCGGGGGCCCCAAACAAAATATATAAAATAAAATCATTTTCCATATACAATATTATATATATCAAATAATTATGCAACAAATAATAAATTTACTTGTAATATTACATTTTTTATGGTAATAATATTCTTCTGTAGAAACAAATGAACAATTGAAATATTTTGTTGTTAATTCTTTCTTCATAATTTATATTTTTCTAGTAATTTATTTTATTTAATATTGTAAAACATAGAATTATCATTATTATACAACTCTTTGTTTTAAAACTGTGGGCCCCACAATATGGGTGCTAATACCAATATTTCTTCTAAATTCTTTTAGGGTCGACACTAATGATAAATAAACACGATAACTTAGAAAATGAATATTTGTGGTATATGTATAAGAGAGTATTTTACATATATTTTGAAAGTGAGTAACTACGATTACGATCATTTTTCATACAGTGTTGCCGTTGTATATGGTTACATCTACAATATTACGCGATTTTTTTTCTATAACCCGAATCATCTCACATACAATACTCTCTTAGTAAAAAAAATTCCATTCCTTTATCCTAATCTCCGTCATATTCTATCCGTCGGTGTCTCAAAGTAGTTATGGATATTCATTTTTATCAAATATGTACTTCCTGTAGACATTAATATAAAATATGTTTTCTAGCTAGTTGACTTAGTAATATTTACCTTGTACTACGTAAGAATTTTACGTTCAACGTGTTCTCCCATTTCATTATCTTGGATCATTATTTTGTGTACACCATATAAATTTTCTTAAATCTCGAACTTCGGACTTCAAATCAATAATTAAAACACCACAGATGGACCGGCTTACCCCGTATCAATGTATGATTCAGTATCCGGTGAGATTACAACATACTTAATATAATCCATTAGTATGATATGACATATATAATATCGAGCTTGAATGCCTATAATTGGTATACCCACACAGGACGTTTAATCTGTCAGTATTTTTCTTAGCTTTCCCACTGAAGTTAGCAGCTTGATTTCCAAACAATTAACATTTAGTATAACAACACTAAACAAAAGAGTTCTTAGATCACCACCATCATATTTAAATCAATATATGAGACAAACGAAGCCTCATGGCTCAATACAAAACTCAAAATTTATAGATATAATCCAGAAACATATAATTTCAAAGAGAAACGAAGGAATAATAATAATGGTATAGAGAAATACAAACGATACATGTATTTTAGTTCACATAACAATTTATATCACACTACAAGAAAACAGAGAAGTTGCGACGCTCAATGGCGTCACAAAAGCGTCACAAAACAGGTGTTTGCGACGCTTTTGTGACGAAAAAAAAGTGTGGCAAAAAAACCGTCGCAAAAAAACCGTCGCACATTCGTCACAAATTTGTGACGCTTTAGAGACGAATAAAAAAGCGTCACAAATTTGCGACGGTTTTGAGACGAACTTAAAGCGTCATAAATCTGCGACGGTTTAGTGACGATAAAGAAGCGTCATACATTTATTACGAAATTGTGACTCTCTTATTCCGTCATAAATTAGCGACATTATTGTGACGATAAAATTCGTCACAATTGTAACGAATTTGTGACGCTTTTCAAGGATTCTATTGTTCTTAATTCGTCACAAAAGTGTCACATAATTGATTTTTGTATTGCACATGAAAATGGTGGAAATGTAAAAGAAATTAAATGCATTGAAAACAAAATAACAAAATCTAGAAATTAAATTAAATGGAAGCTAATTGAAAAATTAATCCAAAATAACATAAATGCATTCAAACATGAATCCAAAAACAAAAGATTACAAGAATTTGCTATAATCTAGAAAGAGGGTATCAAGCTAATTCAAACATGACGTGCTCCTTGATGTTGAATGGACCAGGGTTAAGGCTGAATTCCCTGCCTAGGAGGCGGTGAGAGGTGGTTGGGAGGGTCAGCCATGAACTTGCCGATGGGCAAGACGGATGGCGGAGATTGTGAGAGGCTGCGTGCGGTACGTGAAGAAAGTGTTCCTAGCGATATGAATGTGATTCATACAACGATAAGAAAGGAATTAAGGTAGGTACCTTAATAGTTTTCCTAGCGATATGAGTAACGTCATGTCGAATTAAGTAAAGTATCCTAAATCATTAGCCTCACGAATTGTTGTATGACCACATAATTGCTAGACATAAACTTAGTGTCAAATGATATTGAAAAACAACCTTCTTTAAGCTCTTATCTATAAGACTAGTTCTCTTTATACCCGGTATGGATAATCTGCAAGAACATTCCAATCAAGCAAATTAATCAATGAAAGATGTAGGCGTATTCTCGACATATTACTAAAGATTTCCTCTCGGATGATTCTACAAACAATCCTACAAGGGGCTATTCTATACACATGAGATTAGCATAAAAAGTACCTTGTTCCACCAGCTGTTGATCCTCCAAGGCTGAAAGTCTTGTTTTTGATAATTTTTTTTCCAATGTCGGTTGTGTTTTTACTCCCGAGCAAGAAGAACCATAAACATTAACGTTGTAGCTTACGTTAATATCTCTGCAAGAACAGAATAACATGTGACAACAGTGAAAAATGACAAAAATATCTAGGACCTGAAAAGAAAGACTTACTTATGATATGCCTAAGGGTTCAATCATGTACAATTGGGGTCCATCTCTATCATAACCTCCAAGAATGACCCCACAACCAAATGGCCTTCAAAATTCAAAACAAATTCTTATAATTCATTCAAGTCTGCAAAATGCTTAAGGTGACTACAAGGATGTAGATGAATTGAGTATACCTTAGCCACCAATGCAGGGTACATAAGTGCACATAGCTTGCAACACGCTCTGAAAGTTCCTTCACAGGTACAGCTTCACCATAAACGCTAAATTATCACAAATGAAAAAGTAGAGTTAGTTGCACAATCAGGAAAAGTTCAGTTATGCACATTAACGTCATATGCCAAAATATTTATATTTTCAATCTAACAAAATACAAAACTTTATTTACTAAATTTAATTCAGAAAGCACAATCATTTCAAAGCTTGATGCAACTTAAACGGCAAAAACTAGAAAAAGATCATTCTGATGCTTTGATTGGTACCTCACATAACTTCTCGCTTCAGATTTGGCCCGCGCAACAATTTGCCTCCCATCAGCTGCAAGCCCAGCAACAGCCTGGCATGAACAAGAGGAGAAATGCTCAAAACAACGAAAAGACGATATTACCAGACTAAAGTAGACATAGTCGTGGAACAACGACGCTTATGGAACTGGAATCGGCGTCAAGGCTATTCTCAACGAGCTTCTTTAACCGCTGAAACTGGTCGCTGGATTACTTCACCCGCTGCGATTCGGTTAACCACTGACTCCTCTAGTCGTTGAATCTTCGGTGGCTCTTTAGCTCCAATCGCCGTCGCCGGAGACTCTTCCTCCTCCATCTCCACCGCAAGAGTCGAACCGTTCCGTCGATCATCTTCTCAGATCTAGAAACAAAAATCAGATCGAGAAACGTAAACAAATGATACGATTAGCAGGTGGAGCAACGGTAGCCATGAGTCCTGATTCGATTGATAGATCCTTCTCGGATAAGGGCGATTAAAGAATAATTAGAGAGAAATCGAGAGGCAAAGAGAAAGAGAGACATGAAGAGATTTTTGTCTATGAAACTTTAGATTCGGTTATGAAAATCGGGAGAGAGAGAGAGAGATGGAGAGATGAAGATTCTTAAGATTGAATTGGAGAAATAAATCGGAGAAGAAGAAGATTGAATCGGAGAAGTGTTTGGCCGCACGTGAGAGAGAAAGGGATTCTCGGGTTTGGTAAAGATGAAACTAGGGTTTTCTTATTTTCTGTGTCACATTTTAATTTTTGAGAGGGAAAATTTGGTGGCCCAAGTATTTTGAAACACAAAATACAAAAGCGTCACACTTTCATCACAATATCGTAACAAATTTGTTACGCATTTGTGACACTAAGTGTATACACAGCTTAAAACACTAAACCCTAAACATTTCAATGTAAATTTGGTAAGTTTATGGGTTTAAAATAAGTTTTCTATGATCTTAGAACCATTTGAATGATTATATTTAGTTAATTTGAACTTTAAACGTCCATTTATCAAAAAATAAAAAATTTACAAAGATTACAAAGTAATAACACTTATACTTTATATAACATTTATATGATTGATATGAATATTATAATTTTTGTTTTTGAAAATAGAAGATTTAACAATTAGATGTAAAATTTTTAGTCCACAAATGAATAATATATGTTTGTATATAATCATAGTACTTGAATACACATTTGAAACACCAAAATTCAACTGGACGTAGCTAATCAGTAGCAAAAGAGTCACAAATATGTTACGTTTTTGTGACTCTTTAGTGACGCTACTTGAAACCCAGAAAAGCGTCACAAATGAGTCACACAAAAGTCGCAAATTCGTTACGAATAGTTTACTGTCGCTAATGCGTCACAAAAAGTGTGACGTTCTTTAAAATAGTCATAACTCCGTCGCTAATTTGTGATGCTTTTACGACAGAAGTTTTCTGCCACAAATTTGCGACGATTTTGATACGTTTTTCGTTTTCGTCACAAATCCGTCACAGTTTCGTCCCACTTCCGTCACAATCTTTTGTGACAAAAAAAGTGTCACAAAAATCCGTCACAGATTAACTGTTTTCTTGTAGTGTCATTAACAACAATGTCAAACTAATTTATTACAGACACTCAGGGGTTTTTAATAATAATGAAGTTAGCTAGCGCTAGCTTTTGTTATTACGAAAACAATTAATAGCATATTCAAGATTGGGATCGATTGTTTTTAAATAGGTATTTTTTTTTTAATTCTAAATCAAAACTTGAATGTGACAAAAAAAAACACCAAAAAATAAAACTTAAATCTTATAAGTAAAATAGACACAAGCAATTAAAATTTGAACCTCGAGCAATTCATGTATCACGGATTAAAAAGTAAATTCTTGAGGGATAACTTGATCATACTCACAAGTTAATAGAAAATTATATTAATATTTGCGTTTTCTTAATATTTCTTTCAATAAATAATTCATATTTCTTTGTAAAAATCGTTTTTGTTGGATATTCTTTTCATAATCAGTAAAAAATGTTCAAACAAATATGTTTTGATCCCACTATCAATTATAACTTTAATTATTTTCTCATGGAAAACAACAACAATGCTGTTAAAAAGCCCAAAAACAAAAATATAAAATCATCAAAATGAGAAGTATATATAATAATCATCGGCATTCATAAATCCTTCGAGTTAAATTCCGTCTAAGTCAACCACTAACCTATAAAGAGTATATATATCGTTTTCTCAAACCTTTTAAAAGCAGTATTCACATGATCCAACCTTACAATTTTTATAATCAACACAAACCTTTTTCAAAAAAAAACTCTAAAATTGCATATGATCAAGTTATCCCTTACTTTGAGCACTTTGAAGTGGTACCAAAATTACTCAACCTTATTACGTCCCCATTCTCCATATGCAGTTGATTGTGAGAGAAACTTTATTTTTTGTCTTACACAATTTAAGCATAAAACAATATTTAATGATTTTATAAACATTTTTTAGGATTGTAAAAACAAACGTAAAAATCAAACCTAATAAATAACAACAATATAATCATGAAATTTTTTCTACCAAGCCACAATCAACATAGATATGATTTTATTGCTATTATCACATGCCCCATTAAGCTTCTCAACAAACGCTTTCGGTGGATTCTTTCCAAGTGTTTGTAGCTGTACATGGACCAAAAGCAAACAAAATCTTTGAGTCTTATAAAGAATGCCAACTAAAAACACGATAGAACCACACACTTCCTCTCTGGAGAATCTTGACCACATCTGAATTTTTGCGATGTTCATCTCCTTCTCTCTCGCCGGAAGCTAAATGACTGCAAATGAAGCAGAAGCTCGTCTTGTAAAGCTGAAAAATCACATGAATGCATCCCTATGATGGCGAAGAAGATGACTATACCGTAAACAGAGCCTTTTTACCCCTGTTTGGTTTCTAAGTTTTGTAAAGGTACTATACCTTGTTTACTAAGCAAAACATGATTCCTCGAGTGAGGCAGGAGATTTTAAGATGAGTAACATGTTTTCTTTTCTCATCCACACAGCGAGGAATATATACACCATTTGCTTTGATGCAACTAAAGCATACTTCATGTTTACAATAGACCAAACATTTGGCTATATCTTCTCTTAATCAATAGTACAACGAATCGGCCGGAAAAACAGACATTTAGCTGTATCATATCGGATATAATTGAGACATTAATACACTAATCAAAGAGTTGAGACATTATTCTTGTCAAGCAAACAATCACAAGTGTTTGTGTTTATATCAACACTCTGTAGACTCACCATTTTCGTATCTCCACTACTACATGATTAAGTTAATACAAAACTGCTCCCACCATAGGTTACATATTGCACAAACACCAAACTTTTAACAAAAAGAAAAGAAGATACTTCGTCTTTCTCCTTTCTTGCAATGATATTGTCCCCTGTGTACGCAATCAAACACATAAGCCGCGAGGATTGCAAACAAAAAAAACATATACAATTCCATACTCTTACAATATCATTAGTAACAACATGAGCAGATATACGAGCACCTATCCTATTGTCGAGTGTAAAACCGCCTCAAAATTATATATCGAGAAAATAAAAAATACATAGATAAAAATGGATGGCTTAGAGACTAATGGAAATCTCGACAGAAAAAATGAAGACTAACAAAACAATATAAATATTTGCTTACGTTAGCCAAAACATGTATTATAAACAATAGAACAAAATATGTTTAGGTCAGCCGAAATATGTATCTGATTATAGAAACAATAGAACAAAAATAGATAGCCAAAACATGTATTAGGTAACAGAACAAACTCCGGTTTTCACCTAAATAAACCCAAAAAAAAAAAAAAACTACAACTTATGATCAATCAACTTATAATTATTTAGTTTTTTTAGCAATGCTAAAACCATGTGAGATAACACAAATTAAATGTACAAAAACTATTTGAAGTGTGCGCACCTGTATGCTACTTATCCCAATTGTTAAAAAAAAACTAAAGAACATGAACACAAAGCATTTAACGTTCGTTAAAAAGTGATGAACAACTCATAAATTATAAAAAGATTATTGAACATGCTAAACCTGATACACTCGACGCAAGACCGCTTCATGTTCCGTGGAGAAATTTTGGGTATATATAAAGGCACCTAAATCATAAACAAGGTTATGTAAACTTAATAATTTAAATATGTAACCAAAATTTACATAGTTTTGGTCAACAATTAATTAGACTTACTTCATCATTTTTTGGATACCTTAAAGCTACGTGAAGACAACTGTAGCACTCTAATTCGACCGTTTTCTCATATCCATGAAACTTTTTGTATTTTCTTCTCCTCCCACGTCAGCTTATATTTGGTGCATCATTTTCAAAAATCTGAGAATCTGAGAATGTATTAAACAATTGGTGTTGGTTCCGTCTAATGATTCTATTTAGGAGGTAAACTATACATGATAGTAAAAAAAAATTATATATATATATACATGATTGTGTTTCTATATATAAAAAAGAGTTACAAGAGTAGATCATGAATTGAGTGAAGTTTGCCTCCTTGTAGATGCACCATGTTGAGAAATAATCAAAACAGAGAATGTGTACCATTAAAAAGAAACAAATAATCAGATCGGAATGGTTGACCTATTGATAAAAGAGGAAATAAATTCCATGAATAGGTACCTAAAACCGTAATTTTTCGATTACCAAACTCCGACATCTCCTAAAGACATAGAAAACAAATTCATAATCAGAGATTCAACTCGTATACGTTCTAAGAGCTAAATCAAATTATTAGAAGATACAAAAGTGAAAAAAAAATCATAAACATGATCGTTAAGAATAACAAACTTTATGAAGAAAGTTAAGAAATCTTTCACGAATGATAAAACAAATGAAGAATAAGCAATCACGTGAGTAAGAAACCTTAAATAATTGTAAAAGATTTTGACAATAAGATAAAAAACCCGCAACACTATAAAGCACCTGATGAAGAACAACTAATATGATGATTCTTCCTTTTCACAGATGATGAATCGAAAAGAAAATCGACAAAAAGTTATCCATAACGATTAGGGACATAAGAAATCAAAAGATTTTTATAAAATAAGAAACTATGAAAGATAACAAAAAACAATGCTAGAGAAGCCATACAAACTAAAAGAAGAATAAGAAGCCGAAGAAGAGTTATAGTTGAATGAGAAACATATAAATATATATAAGATTGATATGAACATTTTCAAATTAGGGTTTATAAACTCCAAAAGAACGAATCAAATAAAATATACTAAACAAAGCAATCAAATAACGTAATTTATACCTTGGTCAATCATCAAGAAAACCTCCCATGAAACTTATACTCTTGATCAATCATCATGAAAACCTGCCATGAAACCTGTAAAAGGAAAACATATATGCTAGCGAAACAGCTAACAACTAGAGACAAAACAAAATATATAATGTGGACTAAACCCTAGATTTGTTGTATATAAGATTAGAACCTTGAAAATACTGAAAAATCAGCGAAGACAATACAGTTCGGCAGATCCAAATGTAAAGACTTGCTTTTGAACTTTTGTTAGTAAAGAAGAGGAGACCAATCTATCAATGCTTGCTTTTGATTAGAGGATTGAATAAGGCTGGATAACATATAAAAGTAGAACATGAGTTAAGATTATGAGTTCAACAATCTGGAAAAGACCAAAACTGAGGAGGAATTGAATTAGAGCCCGAGTTATCGCTACTACTCGTATAGTAAAGTGGCCTCCATATAAAGAAAAGAAACTATGAATATTGTATTCGAATATATTAAGAACAAATAAAAAATCAAAACCTTGAAAAAACATTAAAAAATCGAAAAAACTTGATCAAAAATCTTACCTCGTTACTGTAAAGGAAAATCACGACAAAACTGATAAACATATGAATACGAAGATTCACAACTAAACCAAAAAGAAAAGAAACCAAATCATTAACAAAAACAAAACATGAGCAACAACCAAATCAAATAAAATAAAAACCATACCTCGATATTGAAGATAAATCTGCAAAACTAGAGAAAGAGCAAAAAACATGATCAACCAACAAAATAACAATTACTTAAGAAACAGTATACCGTGTAGAACAAACGTGATAATCAGGCAAACAAATCAATATATATATATGAAGAACTAAAAACAACAAACCTATCAACAAACAAACTAAACGTGATCGAACATATATACCGACGACGCTAAAATCTGAAAAAGGGAAACTACATTAATTAGGTTAAAGAAGCATAAATATACAATATAAGCGAAAAAACTGAACAAACGAATATAAAGATGATATTTAAAAAATATTGCGTGAATAGCAATAAATGGGTCAGTCATATCATAATTTTGGAATAAGAAAAGAAATTTTCCATTGCAATACAATTATTTATATTAAATATATATAATTTTCTTAGTTAAATGGGTCATTTAAATTTTGGGGCCAAGGCGAATGTTTCATCGAGCTCCTCAAGGCCCCGGCCCTGGTGAATAGTGGCTGAACATTTATATAACACAAGATCAAAATAAAACCTAGGTTTTTAGAGAAACCGACACAAACTAATGGGCCATAAATAAACATCTTAACATATAGTACAGGCCCAGCACTACTAATATAATTAGACGTATTATTAATTTTAAAGAGTTAGATGTATTATTATTGTAAAATCAAGACAAGAATGTAATATTTACTCTTTTTTGTATGACGATATCTCACCAGATCTGTATAAATCTGTAACCACGATATCGATGTAATATTTCCTTTTTTAAAAACGATATTTTACAATTACGATCCGAGTAAATCCATTATCGAATATACGAACTAAATATTCCCAAAAGAGAATAATATCGGCGAAAAATTTAAAGTTTATTTAAAAAGTTAATTAGCTGAGAAGCGCTCTGAGGTTGACACGTAAGCAAAATCACTTCTCATTTAATAGTATGATGATGACTAGAAAATTACCCGCGTTACACGTGGGATAAAATGATTGTCAAATAAAATCATTAATTTAAGTTAAAAAAACAATTATGGTGAATTATTATACATAATCTAAGACTCATTTAATATATTTGAATTTTGCCATTATTTTGTATACAAATGTGTTTCACCTGTAAAATAATTAAACCAACAAATTTTATTAATAATTATTTTAGTTGTAGGAAGGTGTATTTATGAAAAATTAAAAACATCTACTTATCAAACAAAACAACACATGTAAAAATATATATATAAATTGTTTTACATGCTCATATATTTTCAAAAGATAATAAATTATTTTTTTCTATTTTAAATCATTTTTTTTTGTGTATATGTTAAATTTTTGCTCACAGTTAATTCTATGATTTAAATCTATAATTTTTGAAATATTTTAATTTTGGAAAGTTTAAGATTACCAAATATTTTTAATTTTTGCAAGTTTAGGAAGATCCAAATGTGTTTGGGAATTAGAGTTATAGTAATCAAAATAAGTATATTTAGAAATAAATGTGTTTGGTAATGAGGATAAAAGAATTACATAAATAAACAAAAATAAAGAGAAAAAAAATTGTGGAAGTGACACATAAGCAAAAGTGGTCTAAAATGCTTCTCCTTTAATATATAGAGGATTTTTCTCTCTCTCTCTCTCTCACCTCTTGTATCATTAATTTTATTTTTTTAATTGTAGGAAACTTGGAGAGAACCTACTAATGGACATGCTCTTAGAGACAAACCTACAAGGATTTCAAATTGTGTTATATTTTGTACACAAAATTTATTAATTTAGAGTGTTTATTAATTTATCGAGTATTAATTTAATTTACCACTAAATTATCCTTGAATGAGGGAAGATTGCTTTATAGTATTACCTTTAGAACAATTCTTGAATTCACCCCTAGGGGTGAACTTAACTCATTCACCCCCTCTTAATTAGCCTATTAAAATTCGACATGTGTTTTTTAGTTAAGTCATTTAGTTTAATAATTAAAAAAAAATCAAAATTTAATCAAAAGTGGGGACCACCTGAATATGCCTACCGTAATTTACTCAAAAAAATTTGTAAAAATTTAAAAATCAATAAAAGGAAAAATAACTTAATAAGTTAATAAAAATATGAATTTAAAGTTTTTAACTCTAATTTAAACCTTAAACCCCAAACCCTAAACTCCAAAATTATACCTTAATTTGGAAATAATTAACCCAAAATTAATTCTAAACCCCAAACTCAAACTCTAAACCCCAAAACTCTACTTTAATTTGAGAATACTTAACCCAAAATAAATTCTAAACCCCAAACTCAAACCGTTAACCCCAAAATTATACCCTAATTTGGGAATAGTTAACCCAAAAGAAATCCTAACCCAAACTCAAACCCTAAACCCCAAAGCTATACCCTAATTTGGAAATAGTTGTCCCAAAATAAATCATAAATTCCAAACTCAAACCCTAAACCCTAGTTTGTGAATAGTTAACCTAAACCCAAAAAAATTAACTACAAAAATTAATTTTCAACGGATTTGTATTTAAAATTTGGGAAAATTAAGGAAATACACAAAAAAATAAAATAAAGAAATACACCACATGTTTTTTAATTAAAGATATACCCTTTCTTTGTCATTATTACCCTGAAATTGAAAAACAACTCCCGATCAAAATTTTGACGGTAAGAGGAAATTTGTCTTAAAGACTCTCTTTGTCTGTCTCACTCTCTCTCAGAGATATCAATTTTTGATAAGAAGCTACGATTGTGAGGAAGACCCAATGGAGAAGACTATAGAGAGTGATAGTGTGTATAGTCTAAGGGTGTAATAGTAATTAGTTAATCCCTAATCTCCTAAGTGTATCAGTATATATATCTTGTACATTGCTCTTCTAATAATATAACATTCACAATCTATATGGTATCAGAGCCTCGATAACCTAAAAACCTCTTTTTCTTTTCAAATACCCTGTAGCCGCCACTGCCGAAACCATCACCACAAACAATCAAACACTCCTTAACGTTAACACCTCTAATGTTACAAAACTCACATCAACCAATTACCTAATGTGGAGTCTTCAAATCCAGCGCTTCTTGACGGCTATGACCTTGCCGGCTACGTTGATGGGTCCACTGTCATCCCGCCTGCTACAATTACCACAGCTGAGATTGTCTCTACTAATCCTGCGTTCACACTTTGGAAGCGTCAAGACAAACTCATATTCAGTGCTCTCTTAGGAGCGATCTCATCTCCGGTTCAACCTCTCGTCTCTCGCTCCACCACCTCTGCTGAGATCTGGTCCAAACTCGCGTCTACATACGCTCAGCTCAGTCGTGGACACATACGACAATTGCGCAATCAACTTAAGTTGTGGAAGAAGGGCCAGAAAACCATCAACGAGTATGTTCAAGGTCACGTTTCTCGGGTTGATCAACTTGCCATTCTCGGATCCACAACTAGGCATGAAGAACAAATCGAGTTCATCCTTGATGGTCTTCCAGAGGAGGCAAAGACACTCCGCCATCAATTACGGAAATTCATGAAAGGCTCCTCAATCATGAAGCAAAGCTTATCATTGTTGCGACGGAACCAACCTCACCACTCCTTGTCTCTGCGAATGTCGTTCAAAACCGTAACAACTATCACAATTACAATAACAACAAGAGCACTCAATTCAAGCAGCGTTTTCAAGGGAACAACAACAACAACAACAATTGGCCACAACAACAAGCAGGAAACCAGAGTTTCTCTCGGTCTGATGGTCGTGCACCACGTCCTTATCTAGGAAAGTGTCAACTCTGCCATGTTCAA
The DNA here is from genome assembly GCA_963576765.1 of Draba incana. Lineage (NCBI taxonomy): Eukaryota > Viridiplantae > Streptophyta > Magnoliopsida > Brassicales > Brassicaceae > Draba > Draba incana. The sequence goes on from OY755215.1 coordinate 24,956,537, forward strand.
GGACACAGCGCTCAACGCTGTCCTCAACTGCAATCCATTCCAATGTCTCCAAACCAATTTCGTAGCCCTTTTACACCATGGCAACCGAGAGCAAACATGGCTATTGCGTCTCAATACGGTCCCAATGAATGGCTTCTTGACAGCGGCGCAACCCATCATATTACTTCCGACCTCAACAACCTTGCTCTTCACCAGCCGTACAACGGTGGAGATGATGTTATGATCGCAAACGGCTCTGCCTTACCAATCACACATACTAAAGTCTTTGATCTGCTCTTAATTACATCTCTCGTGACCTACCTTTACATTCTCACCCCTCTCCGCCGTTTCTTCTATCTACTATGCTGATTCTCTCTACATCTACCAAACCATGTTAGTTGATTACATTCTTAAAGGTTTTTGCTTTAATTTGTTGTGCTTCGTAGTTCGTAATTGGGTTTAATTTGATTTTGTTGTCCTAACATTAGTTTCGAGTTTCTATGGGAATTACACGTGTTTTATGGGCTTGTTTGTTCAATTGCATTGTTAAAGGTTTCTGCTTTTAACTTGTTGTGCTTCATATTTGGTTGAATTCGATTTTTGATCCTACGAGTTGTTCTTCTCGAGACCGTTAGCTCTGATTTGAAGACATATCTTTTTCTGTCCATAGATTTTGCACATTTGTTTTTGGGATAATTTTGATTTCTTGTTAATAGGGAGAAGCACCAGATTTTTTTGCGGATCATTTGCAGAATGGACACACCAATGGCTTTGGTGTAAAATCCGAACCCAAAAATAAAGATACATGAGTCTAAATTGGAGATCAATCCGTAAGCCTCTCTCCATTTTGATGCTTTAATTGGTCTTAATTATTCGACTTTTATTTGATCTTTGAGGTTTTTGTCTTTGCAGTGTGTGATTGTTGGAAATCATAAAGGAAACACATTGTTCGTTGGAGTCGAATCCATGACAAGATCACTAACAAGTGGTGTGTGTTCATTCATTGATTATATCTTGAACAAGTTTCTTCTTCCATTAGTGTGGAGTCTTGAGAATTGGGTGTGTGTTTCAGGTAAGAAGAAACAAACACAAAGGGAATGTCCTAAAAGTAGTCATAAACACAAGGGAATGTTATTTCGTCGGTTGGAAGAAACGAGCTTGTGTTAGTTACAACGACGATGGATAATTATATGATTTTCTTCTTTGTGCATATATTTGGATGGATATATGATTATTATGCTTTGTCCTCAGAGGTTGAGTAGCCTATTTCTCAAACATTTTCTTGATAGTTTTTTGTGCAAGTTCGATGAAAGAAAAAAATCTGCTTTGTTTCTCCCCATGATAGCAAGTATTCAACTGTAGTGAGTTCATGATTAGTAAGACTACTATACAACAAGCTCATCGTGAGTTTGGTTGAGAAATTTTTACTTATAACACAAATTCTATTGTTACCTATATATATCAGAAAATCAAATGATAATCACTTGTCACTTTTTTAACATCTTTGGTTATCATTCTTCTTCTAAATTTCTCCATATAACAAGTATCAAATTCTTCAATAAAACATAAAGAACAAGGTTAAAAACTAAAACGTATAAACCAATATGTAGTATAAATCGATTAAATCCTAACGTGACGACGGAGTCAGAAAGTGATGGAGGACGCGGCGGCGAAATATAAACTTGACTGGAGCCGGCGGAAGAGGAGGTAATAGAGGTTGATCTTGTGATTGCGGAGGAAGCTATGGACGCAAATCCAAAGCATAAGAAGAATGCATCTTTTAATCCTCTTTTCCTTTAACGATTACTCCTCTGATGTTTCCGTCAACTTCAATCTGTAGGAGTATACCTGAAACACACACCCAAATTCTTAAGACTCCACACTAATGGAAGAAGAAACTTATTCAAGATATAATCAATGAATGAACAATATAAAAAAGCAGTTATGAATCGAACCAATTTCTACCATAATTTTGTTTTTGTGGTGCTCTATCCACTGAGCTAAGCGTGCTAATAAGAATAAGGAAATTCAAAAGATATAAAGCAAAACAATACGATAGTTTCCAAGAACTTGATCACAAGACCGAAGGTAAACACCGGATTTGTTTACGCTGCTCTCAAATTATTTATTCACAATACAAATCGACTATTCAAATATCATTCATCGAGAAACGCAAACTAACAAGTTCAATCATAAAGATCTAACTAACAATCAAAGAATTCTTATCAATTGCCATCACGGATCAGATATTCAAAGCGATAGATGAACAACGAACATAAATCAGAAAGATCAATCTTACAGAGATAAATAACAAAACAAGTATTAAATTATCTATGGACGGAAAAAAATCTGAGTCTTTAAATTAGGGGTAATAAAGTAAAATAAATGGTATATCTTTAATTAAAAAACATGTGGTGTATTTTCTTAATTTTAATTTTTTTTTTGGTGTATTTTCTTAATTTTTCCTTAAATTTTTAGGTAACTATTCCCAAATTAGGGTATAGTGTTAGGGTTTAGGGTTTAGGGTTTATTTTGGCTTAACTATTCTCAAATTAGGGTATAGCTTTGGGGTTTAGGGTTTGAGTTTGGGTTGGAAATTTATTTTGGGTTAACTATTCCTAAATTAGGGTATAGCTTTGAGGTTTGGTGTTTAGGGTTTGAGTTTGAAATTTAGAATTTATTTCAATATTTTCAAACGAAATAATGTTGTTTTTTAGTTAAATTATATTAGTTATTTTAATTAGATTAATTAGCTTTAGTGCCCCCACATCTTTGTTTTGATTGGTTAGTGAAGAGGAGGTGAATTGTTCTTACCTTTATAGAGTACAATGCCAATGGTCGCCATAGAAACACAAATGGCTCTATAACTACCTCTTCTGATTCACCAAATGTCAGTAATATATAACACTCTCTTTGTGTGAAAAGAAAAACTACCAAATTGGATTTGGATTTGGATTTGTTGTCTATATTCTGTACGTTTTGTTTAGTCCCAATAAAATTCTATTCTGTTTATGTGCTGAGTTCATTATTATTACTTGGACAACATCTACTACACAAAGGTTTGGTCTATAGAACTTTCAAAACTACCGTAAAAAGAAAAGTTGAACTCTGGCTAATCGCCAGTGAGAGCTCGAGGACTATGGTCGATCGTAGAGAGCGACATGCCAAACTGAGCCACGGCTCTTACAAATGCCATGTTTGCAGTCAACGTCGGGGCTCTCCATGTATCACCTGTCCCAAACACAGTCTTGTTCTTCATCGCTAACTTCCTCGTTGTTGGCAGTCCCATCACACGTTCAGAGGGATCGTCATTCACCACCCTGTTACCAATCACAATGAGTAAAATAGTACTGAGCTTTTGAGATTCTCTGTTTGATACAGAGCATAATAATGTCAATGTGATTTGTGATGAGAATTACATTAGACTCTTCAACAACTCCTCAGCTCTGCGTTTCTCGTTCGGTCCAGCATACATGGAAACTAACTCCTTGAACTCTGAAAGTACACTCTTGCATACAATCCCTCGCTTCCCTGCTAATACACTTCCCATTTTCACAAGAACTGGATTCTCAATTTCAGATTTCGCCTGCACATAAGTGTCAATGTCACGAAAGTTTATGTTTTGAATACACTAAGCTTTAATGGGAACATACCTGAGCAATCACAAAGATGGTGTTTCCTTTAAACTTGTCCTCTAATTCAATCTCAGGCGTATCCACGATCGTCTCTGCACATCCGTTAGTGATTCCAGAAACGAGAGCAACAAGAGCCGTTGTGTCGAAATTCACTAGGCAGTCTTCTTCACCTTGTAATCTCATTGAAGAGATTACAGAAGAGAAAGCATCATTTTCCCTAAGCTCTGCAATCTCTTCTTGAACAACAACAGCCTCAGGTTCAAGAACGGCAAGAGTATCGCATCGATCTTCCACGAGCTTGATCTCAACAGAAACTGCTTCTTTATATGATATAGTTTGAACTACATTAATCCATTCTCCTTCCACCGTTTCCTCGCAATCGAAATCAAACATCGAAGAATCCGAATCAAAACCAAAATCGAAATCTTTACCCCCAAATTCGTCTCTTAATTTCTCGTAAATCGACGAATGCAGGCCATTTGCGAAGAACAGAATCACCGAAGACGGTTTAAGCGTCGTCGTGGAACGAGCAGCAACGAGAATCGAATCGATTCTCGGCCTTAAACCCTTACTTCCATGGCGATCCTCATTCCATGAGATGTACCTAGGGTTTCTATCGGAGACGATGATCCATACAGGAACTTTTCCGAGAGTACAAACGAGATCTACATGAACACCACCGATCGGAAGAGGAATCGGTTTGCAAACGCGAGAAACTCCGGTGACGGAAGGAAGCCGTAAGATTCGTACGACTGACTCAATGTGCCCAATGTTGACACTATCAGATTGAAGAAACAACCATAATTCAAAATCAGAGCGAGCGAGAGTGAGTGATTGAGAGAGATGATGAAATTGGCGAACCTGAGAGGTTTTGGAGGATGATCGGAAGAGAGGGAAGAGAGGAAGGAGAGTTCGGAGGAAGCGAGCTTGAGGAGAGTGCGTCGACACGAAGCAGTGATGGAAGTTGATAATGGAAGCTTCTCGATTGTTCTGATAACAGATTCGCATCTTTTCTTCGCTGTTTCTATATCTCCGATCTCCATGGCGACCACCGTCGTCTTCTTCCTCGGCGATTTCTGGCTTCTGCTACCGAAAGAGGATAACCGGCTCAAAATCGGTACATGAATAATCCGGTTTAGGTAACTAGCAAAATGTTTGGTTCGGTATCGGGTATGTTTCTCGGCCCGCTCGTTATATTCCGGTACGATTCTAAAATATTATGACTTTTATTAAAGTTCTCTAAAATTCCATCTAAAACATGAGATTTGGATTTTTTAACTCTTATCAAAAGTAAAACACCTTAAAAATCATAAAGAATCTTCTAAAGTTTATTGTTTAAAATATTTTTAATAGTAGTGGATTTTAAAACATATTTTCTAGTTTTCTAAATTCCATATGATTAAATTATTGAATAATATAAAGAATGTGTTCAAAATTCATATTTGAATAACATATAATTTGTCATTGTAATACAAATCATTCTTAATTCCATAGTTTTCTCTAGTTCTTTTGGACTTTTTCATTTTGTTTCTTAAAACAAATTGAAAAAGACACTCTAAAATAAATCTTTATTTGGTAAAACAATTTGAACCGGATGAGAAGAAACTCGGTATCATATCCATTTTCTTTTGCTATATCCGTAACCTCTACTAATTTCTTAATCGAAATCCAAGTAGAAAGCTACAAGTGAAGGTTCGTATATATTTGGTGGCATACTATGTCAAAAATTCATTTGAATATATGTTGATCTCATTTCATATTCAATTAACAAACATGTATATTATTATTAAGGTTATTAGTCTTATGTGCATTTTTGCATATTTATTTAATCATATAAGAAAGTATTTGGCTATTTGCATATATAATACAAGTGACATAGATCTTTGTCCAAAGGGACCACAACCTAATTCACCCGTAAAGCATCCATCAAAGGGTAAAATAATAAATAAATAAAGCATTCTTTTTGCCCCATACTTTTTATGTTATTTCACATGAACCCCCAAGAAAAGCAAAAGGTACAAAATCTGATTTTGCTTCAACAAATAAAACTCATGCATATTCTTTTTAGCTTTTCCAACTTGTATTTCTAACGAATAATCTTCTCCTACTTCCTTCTCCTTCTACTCTGTCCCCTTCACAAGCATATTCATTAGCTTAAGGTATCTTATCTATATATACATTGTGATTATAACCATATTTCAACAAATTACTTCATCTCAAATAATTTCATATACTCTAAAGAGAGTTTGATATATCAAAGAAAATGGCGTCTTCTTCATCATCTCCAGCTACGCTTCAAAGATCGGATTCAATCGCTGAAAAAATGCCTGATGCATTGAAACAAAGCCGGTACCATATGAAGCGATGTTTCGCCAGGTTCTTTAAAACAACTTTCAAGATCACACTTTTGATTAGTTTTTGTTATTTGCTACATTTTGAAAACGTTTGTGTGTGGGAAAATGTTTTAGCTTCCTTGGAAAAGGAAAGAGGCTCATGAAGCGCGAGAATCTGATGAATGAGATAGAGAAATGTATCGAAGATAGCCGCGAACGCAGTAAGATCCTAGAGGGACTGTTTGGTTACATTCTCACTTGTACTCAGGTAAAAATGAATAATCTTCATTACCATTTGCAATCAAACACATTTTACTTGTGTGTGTTTACGCGATTTCTAAACGAGGTTTGATTTCCTCTGTTTAAACTACTTAGGAAGCGGCAGTGGTTCCACCGTTTGTTGCACTAGCCGCGAGGCCAAATCCTGGTTTCTGGGAATATGTTAAAGTAAACTCCGGAGATCTAACAGTTGATGAAATCACAGCCACGGATTACTTAAAGCTCAAGGAATCTGTTTTCAATGAATCATGGTTAGTAAAAGATCTACATAGTACATACAACGTTTTGGCAATAAACAGAGCAAAGTTGTAATCTTTCTTGTTCTTGAAATGTTTTGTATAGGGCTAAGGATGAAAATGCATTGGAGATAGACTTTGGAGCGATTGATTTCACAACTCCTCGGCTCAATCTTTCTTCTTCGATTGGAAATGGAGCTGATTACATCTCTAAGTTCATATCTTCTAACCTTGGAGGCAAATCCGATAAACTAGAACCTTTATTGAACTACTTGCTTCACCTTAACCATCACGGAGAGGTCAATGATTGAATCATTTCTTCTTGTTTCCATTTTCATTAATCTTCTTGAAATAACTCATTAACATGTACTTCATCTCTCTGCAGAATCTTATGATCAATGACGATCTCAACAACGTTGCAAAGCTCCAGAAATCTCTGATGCTTGCTGTGATTGTAGTCTCTACTTACCCTAAACACACTCCTTATGAAATTTTTGCACCAAGGTAATAAAAACTATCTTCAAGATTATACTCATATGTGGTTTAGAACAAGGATCTAATTGAGATAAGTTGGTACTTTCTTATTAGGTTAAAGGAAATGGGGTTTGAGAAAGGTTGGGGAAATACATCAGAGAGAGTGAAAGAAACTATGGTTATGCTCTCACAAGTTCTTGAAGCACCAGACAATGTGAAGCTTGATTTGCTCTTTAGCAGACTTCCCACAATCTTCAACGTTGTCATATTCTCGGTTCATGGCTATTTCGGTCAGCAGGACGTGCTCGGTTTACCAGATACCGGAGGCCAGGTAATTGCGTAAACAAAATCTTCAAAACTACATTACTTGCAAATCTTGATATCTTTGATGTGTAATGATCATATAGGTTGTTTACATTTTGGATCAAGTAAGAGCTTTGGAGGAAGAACTTCTCGTTCGGATTAACCAACAAGGACTCGGATTCAAGCCTCAGATTCTTGTGGTGACTCGGTTAATACCTGAAGCAAGAGGAACAAAATGCGATCAAGAACTAGAAGCTATTGAAGGAACAAAGCATTCTCATATTCTTAGGGTTCCATTTGTTACAGAGAAAGGAATCCTACGCCAATGGGTTTCACGATTTGATATCTATCCTTACCTTGAAAGATATACTCAAGTAAAAATCATCTTTCTTTAAAAAAAACATTTTCTTGATCTATCAACAACATCAGAAAAATTTAATCTATCATTATTCTTATTTACATTTATAGGATGCTACGAACAAGGTTCTCCAACGTTTTGAGTGCAAGCCTGATCTCATCATTGGAAACTACACAGATGGGAACTTGGTTGCATCCCTAATGGCTATGAAACTCGGTGTCACTCAGGGAACGATCGCTCATGCTTTAGAGAAAACAAAGTATGAAGATTCAGATGCAGAGTGGAAGGAACTAGATCCTAAATACCATTTCTCATGCCAATTCACAGCTGATTTAATCGCGATGAATGCCACCGACTTCATCATTACCAGTACCTATCAAGAAATCGCAGGAAGGTTCGTTCTTTTTTTCCGCTACATATTGTACATATAACAAAAATTAATGAAAATATGTAGAGATTTCCTAATTGACATATAGTTTGAAGTTGAAATGTTATGATTGGTTATATTTAATGACAGGTCCCTTAAAATACTATTTGGACTTCTCAATTAATATGTATAGGATAAGATTCAACAAACTCATAAAGCTAAAAAATTTGTGGTTTGATTTTGCAGCAAGGAAAGAGCAGGACAATATGAGAGTCACACTGCTTTCACAATGCCTGGTCTATGTAGAGTCGTCTCTGGCATTGATGTGTTTGATCCAAAGTTTAACATTGCTGCTCCTGGCGCCGATCAATCGGTCTACTTCCCTTACACAGAGAAGGAAAAAAGAATGACCAAGTTTCATCCTTCTATACAAGAACTACTTTACAATGAGAAAGACAATGAAGAACACATGTAAGTAGTAATATAGTCTCAACTCTCAAAACATTATATGACTTTACCTAATTTGTTGATTATGTTTTTTTTTTTTCTGTCCAAAACAGGGGATATCTTGCGGAAAGAGAGAAACCGATAATCTTCTCAATGGCGAGACTTGACACGGTGAAGAACATAACCGGTTTGGTTGAATGGTATGGTAAGGATAAGAGACTAAGAGAGATGGCAAACCTTGTAGTAGTTGCTGGATTTTTCGATATGTCGAAATCTAATGATAGAGAAGAAAAAGCTGAGATCAAGAAAATGCATGATCTAATCGAAAAATATAAGTTCAAGGGGAAATTCAGATGGATTGCTGCGCAAACCGATAGATACAGAAACAGTGAGCTATACAGATGTATTGCTGATACTAAAGGAGTCTTTGTTCAACCTGCTTTGTATGAAGCTTTCGGATTAACGGTTATCGAAGCTATGAACTGTGGACTTCCGACTTTCGCCACGAATCAAGGCGGACCAGCGGAGATTATAGTTGATGGTGTCTCTGGTTTCCACATTGATCCCAACAATGGTGAGGATTCTGTTACAAGAATTGGAGATTTCTTCAGCAAATGTCGTACTGATAGTTCGCATTGGGATAATATCTCTAAGGCTGGTCTTAAACGCATCTATGAAAGGTAAGTTAAAAAGATAATCTTGAAACACAAATCTTATCAGTTATAACATTTGCTCATTGTAGGGGTTTTGTATTGTTTGTGTAGCTATACATGGAAAATTTATGCAGAAAAGTTGTTGAAAATGGGAAGTCTATACGGATTTTGGAGACAAGTGAATGAAGATCAAAAGAAAGCAAAACATAGATACATTGATTTACTTTACAATCTCCAATACAAACCATTGGTGAGTTTTTTGATCTGGTCATGATTAAAATTGATAGATACTCCCTCCCTTCCATTATAGTATAAGATATTTAAGAGTGAATTTTTTTGTTTTTTTTACAAGTTTCTATAAAAGTATTATGTATTTGACCATTTCTATTTTTTTTTAATTGGTTGACATATTCTTAGTTAGATATTAAATAATATTTTCAATAATATAATAATAAAAGAAAGACTAAACTATTCGCTTATAAGTAGAAAATCTTATATAATGACATAGCTACGAAAACTGACATTTTTACATCGGTATGGTTACTTGTAGACCAAGAAAGTAACAATCCCTGAAGATAAATCTCTACCTATGAGACTAGCTTCACTTCGTAACCTTTTTCCTAAAAACCCAACATCTCTTGGAGGAGGAAGTAAGCAGAAAGAATTCATAGAAACCGAAAAGACGAAGAAACCGAAAAACAAATATGGTGAAGTGAAAAACGAGGTTAAAGTTGGAGAAGGAAAGGTTAAAGAGGGTTTACTTGCAGCTGAAGCATCAGAGGAGATGAAGAAAGTTCTAGAAACTCCTGAAGAGACACAGAGGCTAGAGAAGATGAAGATTGCGTACGAACAACAACAGAACCAAGGAGCTTCTTCAGTTCGAAACTTGTTTTGGTCAATCGTTGTTTTTCTCTATGTCTGCTACATTTTGAAGCAGAGGTTATTTGGTACTTACTCGAACCAAGAAGATTAAAAAATCTGCATTGGATCGAGTTAAATGTGACAAGAAAAGCTGTAAAATGTAATGAAATTACTATCTATGTGAATTAATAAACAAAAACGTTAATTTGGCTTTGTGAAACATTTACTTTTAATCATGTCTTGGCTTTACGTGATTGGACTTTCTGTATATATACACGTGTATGTACTAGGTGGATGTTGAACATATATTTGAATTAATTTTCTTAAGATAATAAATAAAGTAATGAATCGGTCCATATGATAATTAAATTGGGGATAGCTATATGGAGCAAACGAAGGCAGAGACTGTATGTGAAAGTTCACTTTATTCAAGGTCCCAAAATAAATGTGGTAAGATGGGAAATTTATACCAATGATTTAAGACTCTATTTAATTGCTTTTTCTTTTTCTTTCGAGACTAATGTTAATATTTAAGGCACACATGCATGAGTGATAAATTAAAGACCAAAGTGATAATAATAAACAATACTAGAAAATAATTTTTCTTCCTAAATGATTATCTCATCAATAACAAAAGAATTGGTTAATAATAAAATTCATTACACTATCTTTTGTTCATTTACTTCGAGTTATAGCCATTTATATAATCTCCCCTGATACGTTTCTATATCGTCCAATAATGAAAACATAATACCTAGATGAAAGTTCTCAAATCAGTTTAAATTTTTTGGAGATTTGTTTTTTAATAATCAGGTTATTAATAGTATCACTTTTCCAGCTAACACTTATTAGTTGAAAAGGAAAACTTAAAATTAGTAATTCTTTTTGTCAACAATGTTTTTGAATTAAATTCACATTGTTGTCAAAGTTTTCGAGTTTCAACCATATTTCTTTCTTCCACAGTTTCTATTTTCTATGTATATTGTAAAACAGTTTTGACTTTTTGGCATACACATTTCGAAGGATACAGCCAAGACATCGAGAGACGACCCAAAAAGGCAAAAAAAAAAAAAAAACCCAACAATAAAGCCAAATAAAAAAGCTAATTATAAATTATCAAATAGTAGTATATAATCTGTAAAAGGTTCTTTCTTGAAATTATGATATTTAAACAGTCCTTGATTGGATAAGGTATTGAATAACGAGTGATGTAACTAAATAGAGATGAGATTAAATCAGGTAACACATAATTATATATCCATCAGATATAGAAAAATATAAATTAGTGCAACGTTCATGCATTCATTGTATTCGAAAAGGTAATCTTTATGATTAACAATTTTGTCTAATTATGACCCAATTCCAATAGCATATGACTACAGTAGAGACTGGAGATAATAAGTTGTTTGTTAATGCATAACTATGATGCAGAGTGCTTTTTTACTTCCAGTTTTACCTTTTGGTAAAAGAAAAGTTTGTTTTATCTTCTTAAAATCTAGCTGTTTTAAGTTAGTAAATATAAATACACTTTTTCTTTCCCTATAATTTTCCAGTTTAATATTTTTCCTTTATCTTTGTTCACTATATTATATGACAAGTGACATTTTGAGGTAAAAAAGATAATGTAATAAACACCTTGTCTTAAAAATACAAAATTTGTCTTAATAAAGCTTCACTCAATTTTGTGTGACAAATGTCACCTTTTCTTAATTTCTTATAGATGAGTAGATTTCTAACCAAATAAAAAAGATTAGTATTCTTGTAAGTGTAATTAAAATGGGGGAAAAAATCTTTGGGAATTAAGTGAAAACAAAATGTACTTAATTTGAGAAAAATATATAAACCACAGAGGTTATAAAAGATGAGATCAGCACAAAAACCCCAGTAAAAGTTAATATTTGTCACTATACGACTTAGAGAGAGATATTTCGCCGGAGAAAGTAGATAAAGTTCCCTGCTTTTTAATCCAACCACCGTGGATTAACCCTCACCGGTGACACAAACCCATCCCAATCACTTTCTCTCTCCTCCACAAGAGAGAGAAAGAGTTAGTTGTGGAGAGAGACAGAGACATATAGAAGAAGGTTGGTTCGGTCCTCTCTCTCTCTCTCTTCCCTGAGTATGATGAGAGTACTTCTTAGCAGTAATGGAAAGAACAAGAGTCTTTAAAACCCCCACTCTCTCACTTTCTCTCTCTTCCTTGTGTCAAAACGCCATTAAAAACCCATCAGTTACGCAATTTCTAAAGAAAGAGAGAAATTTTGGAATCTGTAATGAATGTCTAGAAGCACTAATGGCGGCTTTAGGTGTGGCTTTGATAGATCATTTCTAGGCTGGCTTTGTAGAACATAATTACCCCTCAAAAACAAAAACAAAAACAAAAAATCATTTTTTTTTTAATTTATTGGGGATTTTGAAAAATTATATTCTTTGTGTATCAATTTCTTGCCAAAAGAGAAACCTTTTCACTACCCGTAATCATCGCCTTTCACAGATTCTCTTCTGTTTCGTTCTTCTATTTACAATAATCTCTGATTTTATTTTATTTTTTTGATGGGTGCAAACTTTTTTAGTTTCTCTCTACTGGGTTTTGTGTTAATGGCGACAGTGGTGTAAATGGTCCATTAGTAGTTTGTGGTTGAGTGAATTTGGTAAAGAGAGAAAAGATTAAAGTTCGTGTTTACTGCTTTTCTCCATCATTAAAAAAAACAAAAAAAAAAGATGAGTTTTGTGGTCGGAGTCGGAGGAAGTGGTAGCGGCGGAGACGGTGGTGATAGTAGTCAACATCACGACGGTGGTTCTGAAACTGATAGGAAGAAGAAACGTTACCATCGTCACACTGCTCAACAGATTCAACGCCTCGAATCGTAATATTAATAAATCTCTTCTCTTTTTCTTGAGAAATTTATTTCCTTTTACTCATAATCTTTGATTCTTGCAGGAGTTTCAAAGAGTGTCCTCATCCAGATGATAAACAGAGGAATCAACTTAGTAGAGAATTGGGTTTGGCTCCTAGACAAATCAAGTTCTGGTTTCAGAACAGAAGAACTCAACTTAAGGTTCTGTTTTGTCTCTCTCTTTTGGTTTTGAAATGTAATCTGCATTAGAAAAGAAAAGATTTTGATTTTTGATTTTGGTTTTGGTTTTGGTTTTATGGCAGGCACAACATGAGAGAGCGGATAATAGTGCACTAAAGGCGGAAAACGATAAGATTCGATGCGAAAACATAGCGATTAGAGAAGCACTTAAGCATGCTATATGTCCTAATTGTGGAGGTCCTCCTGTTAATGAAGATCCTTACTTTGATGAACAAAAGCTTCAAATCGAAAATGCACATCTTCGAGAAGAGGTTTAGTTTCGTTTTCGATCTTTAATCGATATTTGATTTGATTTCATTGTAAAAATTTGATCTTTTTTTTTTTGCATAACAGCTTGAAAGAATGTCTACCATTGCATCACAGTACATGGGAAGACCGATATCGTCTCAACTCTCAACGCTACATCATCCAATGCATGTCTCACCGTTGGGTTTGTCGATGACTAGTTTAACTGGTCATGGTCCTTCGCTTGATTTTGATCTTCTTCCGGGAAGTTCTATGGCTATTGTTCCGAATAATCTCCAATCTCAGCCTAACTTGGCGATATCAGATATGGATAAGCCTATTATGGACAGCATTGCTTTGTCTGCAATGGAGGAATTGCTTCGGCTTCTTCACACAAATGAACCTCTTTGGACTAGAACTGATGGCTCTACTAGAGACATTCTCAATCTTAGTAGCTATGAGAATCTTTTTCCAAGATCAAGTAACCGAGGGAAGAACCATAACCTTAGAATCGAAGCTTCTAGATCTTCCGGTATTGTTTTCATGAATGCTATGACGCTTGTCGACATGTTCATGGATTGTGTAAGTAGCTGAGACATCCCCAACAGACCAACATCATGCTTTTTCACTTATGGTGACGGCGTTTTCGTTAAAAGTATTTGTCTTTTCTTTGCAGGTCAAGTGGGGAGAACTATTTCCGTCGGTCATTGCAGCTTCTAAAACACTTTCCGTGATTTCTTCGGGAATGGGAGGTACCCAAGATGGTGCATTGCATTTGGTAAATTTGATTGTAATTCTTCTTAAATTGTAATGCATCATTAGTATTTCACATTTCCTCATTTGCTTGGCTTTGGCTTTGTAGTTGTATGAAGAAATGGAAGTGCTTTCGCCATTGGTAGCTACACGTGAATTCTGCGAGTTACGTTATTGTCAACAGATTGAACAAGGAAGCTGGATAGTTGTAAATGTCTCTTATGATCTTCCTCAGTTTGTTTCTCACTCTCAGTCATACAGATATCCATCTGGATGCTTGATTCAGGACATGCCTAATGGATATTCTAAGGTTAACTCGAGCTTCTAGTTTACGGTTTCTACCAAACTATGTTTTCATGTTACTATCTTCTCATATTGATGATTTGGAAACAGGTTACTTGGGTTGAACATATCGAAACCGAAGAAAAAGAACAGATTCATGAACTATACAGAGAGATGATTCACAAAGGGATTGCTTTTGGAGCTGAACGTTGGGTTACTACTCTCCAGAGAATGTGCGAACGATTCGCGTCTCAATTAGTACCAGCAACTTCTTCCCGTGATCTCGGTGGAGGTAAAAACACGGTTTTCATTAGCTAATCTCATTTTTAAACGCCTATTTAGCATAATTAAGCAACGTTTTTGCAGTGACTCCATCGGCAGAAGGGAAGCGAAGCATGATGAGACTTGCTCAGAGAATGGTTAGCAACTACTGTTTAAGTGTTGGAAGATCAAACAACACTCGCTCAACCGTTGTTGCAGAGTTAAACGAAGTTGGAATCCGTGTGACTGCTCATAAGAGCCATGAACCAAACGGCACTATCCTCTGCGCAGCTACCACGTTTTGGCTCCCAAACTCTCCTCAAAGCGTCTTCAATTTCCTCAAAGACGAAAGAACCCGTCCTCAGGTAACAACAAACACACAATTCAAATCTATACAAGTAAAGAATCATACTCATATGTATCATCTTTCTTTATTATAGTGGGATGTTCTTTCAAACGGAAACGCGGTTCAAGAAGTTGCTCACATCTCAAACGGATCACATCCTGGTAACTGCATTTCGGTTCTACGCGTAAGTCTCTTCTTTAACCGAACAATACAAAAACAGTCCACACGATTCTTAACTAACGAAAAATATGTTATTTTTGACTCAACTAGGCATCGAATGCGTCACAGGGAAACATGTTAATTCTACAAGAAAGCTCAGTAGACTCATCAGGAGCATTAGTAGTCTACAGTCCAGTGGATTTATCGGCGTTAAACATCGCAATGAGCGGTGAAGATCCTTCTTACGTTCCTCTATTGTCTTCTGGTTTCGCAATCTCACAAGACGGAAAATCGACCTCTGAGCAAGGAGGAGCATCGACTAGCTCAGGACGGTCATCGACAAGCGGTTTAGGCGGTTTAGGAGGAGGATCATTGATTACAGTTGGTTTTCAGATAATGGTTAGCAATTTACCATCGGCTAAACTGAATATGGAGTCGGTGGAAACGGTTAATAACTTGATTGGAACAACAGTGCATCAAATTAAAACCGCTTTGAACAACTGTCTTCTTAATGCTTCAACTGCAGCTTGAACAAAGACATTAAAAGCTTCTTCTGGGTGTCTCTTTCTCTTCAATGATACAACAGGAAAGAGAATTAACTCTTCTTTGTCTTCAATGCCACAGAGAGAGAAGAAGAAGAAGAAGAAGAAGAAGAAGAAGAAGCACATTAACTCCAATTGTTCTGTTTTTTGGACAAACCTCATTAAACAGCTCTGTAAGAAAAAAGCAAAAACAAAACAGGCTGGATTTTTTTTTTTTTTTTTTGGTTTCTTAAAGAGTTTTTTTGGGTTTTTTACTTTCTTTTCATATTGGTTTGGTAGAAACTGGAAGTCAAGAACGCACCATGCAAAGACTTTGTTTTGTATGGTTCGGGCATTGACTTCTATTGCTAAGTATTTTGAGTTTTACTCCATTAATGGTCTGTTTCTTGCTTTATAACTCATTCTTATTAATCAAAGTGTGTGTTGTGATGATTCACTGATCTAAAATGTTGTTATGGGTGTATAGAGAGAGAGAGAGATGTTAGGTGATGAAATCTGACAAGTTGAAGACTTTTTGAAAATTAGAAGAAACAACAAAGATTTATAAATGTGATTTCTTTTGGTTGGTTGGCTTTAAAAGGAAAAATTATTATTTTATGTACGGAGGAGAAAACCCATCACTCTCTTTCTCTCTCTCGCGTTAGATCCAAATCTAATGTATACACTTTATGATCAAAACATATGGTGAAGATTCATGTCACGTTTCAAAACTCACTTTGGACCGAAACAAAAATATTGAACGTGCGGTTTCTATTTTGTTGGTTTCATATCTTAATTATCATTTATCAAATGTACATTGAAACTATTTTTTTCTTTTTCCAAAAGATATGTTTTAGACTTTTGATTAGATTTGGATTTAATAGTGATTGTGTACTCTTTTTGCCTATTAGGGTTGATCCATGTTGTATAATAATGTATATCAATATATAGTAAAGGTACTTTCTATCTAAATTAGGTCAATGCTAATAAAGAGTACTTGACGTTAACCAAGTCTAAAGAGTACTAGAGTTCTTTTATTAATAATATAAAGTTTTAAAATATATTGTTTTAGATAATTCTTATATCTACTGTTAATTATTGAAACTATTACTAGAACTTTAATTAGATAGATAGTTAGGGAGTTAAAGGCTACCACACCATTACTAAAAAAAACAATGTTTTTAAAACCGGACCGGGAGACGAACCGGAACAGCTTCCGGATCATGGGTCAATTCGGTTCAACCAGGTCTAACCGAGTTTACATATTAATTATAATTATATAATATATACATATATGGTAATAGATTTATTCTATTTCCTAAAAAATATACATATATTAGTATATTACATTAGTACTATACCTTTGATTTATTACTACAAACTTAAAAAAATACTTAAATAAGGAGGGGATATTGGATTGAGTATTTTAATCTACTATATAGCACAATGCTCTCTCCAGCCTTCTGACACCTCATCACCACAAAATTGACACGTGGTATCTGATACAATCAAAGCTCTGACGATTCGAGTTCTTCGCTACAGTTTCGTTATATTCTTTTCATCTTCCAAGTAATCATTGTAATCTCCCTGCATAATTTCTCATGTTCATCTTTCTAACAGAAACCTAGATACTCCGATTCTACATCTCACATTTTCGATGAGTTATAATTGGGTTTAATATCGTTCACCATCATTGCAATTCTCTAGGGTTCCTGACATTTCTTCTTCTTCTTCGACCAGATATTATGAGTTGTTTTTCAAGGTGTCACTATGAAATTCATGGGTTTTCTATTGGAGAGCCAGACAAAGCAAGCAAATCTCGGTGTCTCTGTTTCCGACAACAAATCCCCATAGAACTTTGTTTTAAACAAAGATTATAAGCCTATGAACAAGAAGATGATATCTCACCAATGATTCAACATTGGAGGTTTTCATTTGTTATCTGGGTTTATGAATTTCTAGAACGCTTTTGGATTAGTTAATTTGGTTGGGTCTTTTTAATACATCTTTTTCTTTTCCAGATTTCGGATGAGTCATTCCTGTCTGGTAAATCCTCTTTTAGTTACTCACTTGTTGAAATTATTGATCGTTATGAACTCATGAGGAACATGTATGTAATTTTAGAACGGCTGATGAATAGATTATGGTGTTAACTCAATCTGGTTTGCTCCATTTGCGTCTCAAAACCTCCTGATATAGGTAACTGATTTTCGAGCTATGTCTAAGAATCACCGAGATTAGATACAAGTGATGGTCTTGAATTGTCTTCACCTTGGGTAAGTGAGTGCATAAAGGAGGCCTAAACAAAAAAAAGAGACAGCAAAAACTGAAAGAAACAATATTCATCCTGATTCGAGGTCTAGATTTTGTCTTTTTAATGTGTTCTTGTCATTTATTTTTGTTGGGTTTTTTGCTAGCTATGTTTGAAACTTTTCGAAATGCTTTGGCTAAATACAGATTCAAAATCCAGCTCGAAGATGGGTGTGTTCCAAAGAAGTTAGAGAAACTCATAAGTTCCACAACATGGTGACGACCCCTAAAATATGTAAGATAGAATATGTTTTACATCCTTCCGTTAAATATTGAACATTTTTTTTCAATTATGTTACTTTCTTTTCATTTTTACTATTTTCTCTACTGGTTTGCTAGACTCCTAAAATACGTAGAGAAGCTTCATAGATTTAGTTAAAATCATTATTTTCTTGCAACAAGATCTAAAACTCCCTTGCAAAAGCCCTCTTGCTATGTCCATGTATGTGATATTTTCAAATGCTTCCACATATTTTGGAGTAGATATACGCACCTTTCAAGCATACTCAAAGATATGTAGTGAAATTTAGCATATTCAATATGGAATGGAATTAGCTCATCGGTAATGTAACAAGGCATGATTTGTTAGTTTTATGCGCTTTAATGATTTGGTTTTAACTTTGTGATTGATTGGCACTAATAGATGGGAAATCAATTGACCGTAGTAAGGTAGGATGGATCATGAGAGTTGAGTTTTTAGTTTCTTTTTCAATAATTTTCTTGTTGCCAGGTGGGGAGTTAAGTTTTTCAGAATTTTCAGATTAGAAGCGGAGACAAAGGTTTATATATTGTTGGAGAGTAGTCTCAGTTATAAACAACCAAGAAAACTTTATACATGTTTAGTTTTATCAATAAAGTGTTACATTTCTCTTATGTTTTTGGGCATTGTACTCTTATCAGTTAAAAATAGCACAACGATATCAGTTAAGAAAAAGACGAATAATACACTATATATAAAGGTTACATGAGTCTTGCATTTCCATAGATGTAGATTTAGTCAGTGGGGCAAATGTGAGATTCCCTTCTTTGAATGGAATATCTAATTATGCACTTGGGGTAGCTCTTGAAGCAGTAAGTTGATTCCATAGATTTGTCTCTAGCAGAATATTGTATAGCCTAAAGCATTTTTTTTATGAGAACTAAAGATCAACAATTGAGTATATACAGATCTTCAGTCAATAATCTTATCATTTGTTTTAATTTACAGTTACTTGCATGAAAAGAGTTTGGTTTTTGGTGATTTATGGCTAATTTACTATTAAATGATTTATGGTATGCATTTTCTTTCTTACGATGGTTCATAATCTTCATATCATTTTTAACCTTCGCAGCAAATGAAGGTGGGAAGTAGTTACAAAAAATACAAAAGATCAAGACTCTTGAAAATAAAGACTCTTGAAAATCAAGAGAGACAAAGAGGTGGAGAGAACCATCTCGAGACATGTGTGGTGAGAAATAGTACCCCATTTAACCTCTTGATTTTCACGTTTACTTGTTTGCATGTCAATAGTTTTCATCATGGGATTTGTTTGGTTTCGGCATCTGTGTTACTATAGGCATGTTCAAGCAATAACCAAGTATTCCAAATGGAAAAGCTTGACCTTCATCCTCGATTTTTGAAACTTGTTGGTAGTATTTTTATATTGAACTTTTGGTTGATTTAGAATGAAAAAAGTCTTTCGATCTTTCAACACAATTGTAAGTTTGAGGGAAAAAGCTTCCAAATTATAACATGGTTTTCCATATAGCCTGCAATGCATCTGTCAAACTCTTTTTTTTGGTCAATATTAAGGCATGTTGCTCATCGTTATTGAACTCTTGCCTCTAGAGTTAAATGTGTACATAACATGTCAAACCCAATCACCTTCCAAGCATATTATCAAAAACACATTTGTTTTTAATGGAAACGCTTTTGCAATCATATGAAAATTTGAATCCAAAGATTGCAGAGAAAAGGATTTCCATTCTTTATTTTTTCCAAATATAGTCATTTCGACGGTTTAAAAAGAACAACTTTTTCAAGATTCTATTTACACTTATATTTCAACAATTATATGTACAATAATTTGACAATAAAACATATATTTTTATATGACAATACAATTTATTGGTTTTCGACAAATCTAATAAATAAAAAACCGTGCGTAGTTTTCTTTTAGGTTTGTAAGTTTTGTTTTCCCTAAAAGATTTCTTCTTCCATTCTCCACGCGCTCAAAATTCTTGAGAACAATGCACTTCTACGAAGAACAAGATCTTTCTATTCTTGCCGGAGAAGCTCTTGCGCTCATCGTGTTCATATCACCCTCGCTTTTAAAAGGAATCCCGGGTCATTTTTTTTTTTTATTGAAATGTAATATTGATTTATCAACAAAAGAGAAATGTTACAAAAACAATTGGTCCTAAGATTTGAGTTTTAAAGTATTTAAAAACAAAATTTTAAAAAACAGTTTTAATTGGAACGATAAGGAGCAATAAGTGAGGGATCCGAGAAGATGAGTCCCACCTCACTATTGCTTCACGTACGTCCTCTGAATCAGTAGTTTGCAAAGAGATAAGTCGGTTACGGATTTCTTTATGAATGACATGCGGCAAGTACAAAGGATGATGATGTGGTCTAGCATGACATCTCCCATTCCTCTCCCTCCAAATCCAATTGACTTTTGCTTGAAATGCTAGACGGACAAGCGTAGAATCAATCGAGGATATGCGATTACGAATCCCAGGTCATTTTGCTTTCGCTTTTACTAATTTTGTGAACAATAATAGTGTTTTTTCCTTATTTACTTTGGTTGATTGTTTTATTATGAGAAATATCAGTGATTTAATCAAAGGGGATCAATTCAATCCAAGTACGTTGTTTTAAGAAGGTTGGAGTATGTTTTGTGTGTTTGTGTCTACTTGAAGAAGTTTGTTAGCTCTTTTGTGAGTGGTTTCTCAATTTAAGATAGATAACAATCTATGCTTTCTGGTTGCAGCTTTCAGTTGGCTCATGGAGCCTCCCTACCTTATTTTATGGACAAGGTTTGATTTTGATTTAATGTCAAGGTTATTATTTGATGATTTTGATTATTGGAAGAGAAGATTAGATTAATGCTGGGTCACTCGGTTAGTTATGAAAGTTTGGTTTATTGAGACCAGAATGTTTAATTACCTTATGGTTTGAGACCAGAATGTTTAATTACCTTATGTTTTGAGTGTTGGTTACTGTAAGACCAAAATCTATGTTATTTAGAAAATTAATTATGTTGCAAAAGCTGCGAACAGCGATATTGCTTCTCTAAGTGAAGATGAAAGGAAGAAAATACTTACACCAGAACAATATTACATCACAAAACAAAAGGGAATAGAGTGGATTTTCATTGGGTATGTATATATGAATTATTCATGGAAGATTTCACCTTTTTTAACATTATGATCTTAATGCTTTTAGTTTTTCAGGGAGTACTTGAACACAAAGACACCAGGAGTAATTATTATTCTTTCGAAAAGAGCCCGTCTCTAATTTGACATGATCAACTAATGGTTATTCCTTTTAATTTTTCTTCTTCCATCATTTTCTCCTTCATGAAATCCCAAACAAGCGCTATTAAGTGTCATTATAAAGTTATGTTTAACATGTTTAGATGCAAACTTATTATTACCTAAATTTAGTTGATTGCAAACAGACTAACAACGCCGATGTCGATGTCACAAGAGAGCTGATTTCTGTATTGTCCACTCTGCATTAACTACCGAACGAGAAATCAAAACCCACGCGTAGCGTGGATACTCACCTAGTGTATTTTAAAATCAGAATAAAATTGGTGTTATTTAATTGTGTATTCCATAGAAATACATTAAAATGTCATGTTATTGGATTAGTTATTTTTTTGATGTATTTTAAAATACAGTAAAAACACCTGTTATTCAATTTATGATTGATTTTAGGGTATTTTGATTATAATAGATTTTAAAGCATTTTTTCGTCCCAAATGTGAAGAACAGAAATACCACATATTTGCTTCTTCTTTTGATGGATTCAGACAAAACATCATAATCCTTCATCTTCTTCGATTCCTCCCGCATATTTGCTTATCTCTTTTCTCTTTTATCGCTCATCATCTTCATCAATTCATCGACTCATAATTCTTCTTTGAAAATTCCCAGAACATTGATGTAATTCGGATCGGTGATGATCGATTATGGAATATTCTGTTACCGTATCTCAATTTCGCTTTTCTAGCTCAGAAATTTGGGATTTTTGCTGTATTTCTGGTTCCTGAATTCTTATTTTTGGTAAGTTTTCGATATCGACTCAAATCTTCTAATTTCGAAAACTAAATTATTGATTTTGTTTATATATATGTTAAATTTTCAAATCGGGTTTGTTTGATTGTTCATGAATTCTTCATTTCTCTATCGGATATGAGAGATCCATTACTAGAAATCCGGTGATTGAATTATTAGGGTTCTTAATTCTGAATTGGGGATAGTTGAAAAAATTGCTATTTTACACTCTGATAGTGTTACTAAATCTTCACGATCCACTTGTTTTTACTCTAAATTCGTTGTCTTTAGTGGTGAATATAATCCTCTTCCCAATTTAGTGTAGAAAATGGATGGATAAGTAATAGAGGTGGTGTGGAATCGATTCTACCAAATTACAAGCTCGGGAGAACTCTCGGTATCGGTTCGTTCGGTAGAGTGAAGATCGCTGAGCACGCATCGACAGGACATAAAGTTGCAATCAAGATCCTTAATCGTCGCAAAATCAAGAACATGGAGATGGAGGAGATTAAGAAGATTAAGGTACTGCAAAAGACTCGCTGTTACTTGACTTTTATGTTCTTTTTTTCCATTTTGTTAAGTTCTTTGGAGCAATGCTTGAATCTGTGGTTTCTTTTAGGGAGGGATATATACTCTACCTAGCCATTTATCTGCTGGTGCTAGAGATTTGATTCCCCAGATGCTTGTTGTCGAAATTGGCTTCAGTTTCACTTTTGCTAATCTTCTCATAACTGTCCTGCTATTATAATTTAACAAAATCTAACAAAATACATCAGAATACTAATCCAATAAAATACATCAGAATACTAATCCAATGTGGAGAATCCATCAAAATCCAATAAAATACTCTCAAATACAAATCCAACAAATTACTTTAAAATACTCAATCCAATACCCTCTCCTAAAATTATTTGTAAACCAAAATTATTTGTAAACCACACGTGTACACGCATACCCTAGAAATCATTCACTCTTCCTAACTTCTCTTCCCTTCTCTCAAAACTGCCGCATAACTCGTCGGCGTTCTTTCATGTTTCATCTCTTTTTTTTTTTAATTTTGTAATTGTTTCATATGTTTTTATGATATTTTTAAATAAATATACAAAGACTCTAATGCAAATCCAAACAAACTACTGCCCGGCAGAGAAAATCTAAAGGAATTGCAAAAGACAATGGACAAAATCTGTGAACCGGGTTTTGTGTACTGAACCAAACCGGACACATACCCGGTTCCCGGTTTAATCCGGCTGGACCGCCGGTCCGGTCTGGTTTTGAAAACATTGTAAAAAAGATGATTCTTGACATTTTTGTTTTGTTTTGGTCACAATGATTCTTGACATTTACATTTAAAATTAAGTAGATAGATAAAAAAAAAGTGAATGGGACATATGGAATTAATTTTCTTATTGGTGTATGTGTAGCAAAATTTAATGACTTTTTCATTCTCTTAACATCATGGTTCTCTTTTGAGTTTGTTCTTTCAAGTTATTAGATAATTAATTTTAAATAATTGAATTGCAACTAAAAATCTAGTAATTTTCCCATTATTACATAATGATGATCCTCATATTCCTTAATCCTTTCCATCAACACTAATAAAAATAGGGAAAACATTCATTTTAAACCTGACCTTTACGTTTTGCGCCAATTTAAATACAACCTTTTGTCTGAGCCAATTAAGTTATGAACTTGTGTTGACTGAACAAAATTAGATATAAAATTAGTCAACTATGAATTCCGTTTATTAGGCGTAAATCGCCGTTTACTGTTGCCGTTTGTGTTAAACGACTGAGTTTAAGTCTTCTCCTTCGTCGAGCTTAAAGAGCCAAAAATCCCCAATTCTTCTTCTCAAATCCCTAATTTCTCACATCTCTCTCATTTAACTTCTCCTTCGTCGAGCTCTCTGGAAATCAATTCTTCTTCCTTCTACTCTATCTCGATCGATTGTCCTCAGTAGATTACCAAGATGAACTCAAATTCACAAAAAATGTTTCTGAAACCAAAAGGAACAAAACACGAACGTGGGTTTCCATCAAAGTGTAATTGTGGTAATGATGTTAATTTGTATACGTCGAAGACACAAGAGAATCCTGGTCGTCCTTTTTACCGTTGTGTAACAAAGTTAGATGTAAGCACTTCCTTAATTTTTGTTCTCAATTTTACTTGTTCTTTGACAAATCTGATTTTTGTTGTTGTTGTTCTTGTTGTACTATTACAAGGATCATCTTTTTAAATGGGTCGAAGAATCGATGCGTGAAGAGCTTGAAGATGCTTTGCCGAAAGTCGGTAACATTGAGGCTGAATTGGACAAGGTGAAATCAGAGATTGAAGGTCTAAAAGATGTGATTTATGACTTGAAAGAAGAGGTAATGTGGAGCAAGACCGAAGTGATGAAGTGGAAATTGATCACTAAATCCGTTTGTGTATGTATGTGCCTTGTCTTCATTGTCATTGCATATCAACTCTTCTGATTTGGGGTTTATGTTGTTTGGAAGAGTTTAATTGTTTATGAGTTTATGTTGTTTGGAAGAGTTTATGAGTTTATGACATTTATGAGTTCATGTGTTTTATTTGTGATTTGGTCAATAGTATTGAAAAAAACATAATAGACATAACAAGCAAAGAAACAAAAACAGAGACATAGTTTGAAACAAAAACAAAGACATAGTTTAAAACAAAGAAAATACATAAATTGTTTTGAAGCAAAAAAAGAAACATAGTTAATAAAGAAAGAGACAAAGTTTAACATTTAAAAGAGAGGACAATAGGTGAAATCATGTAGGTCTTTGTGATCTTTGTGAGGGTCCGATGTGTGATCCTTGTGAGAATGGCACTTGTGATCCTTGTGATGTTGCCATTTGGGATAAATCCTGAGTGTTTTCCTGTGATGAAATCAAGCAAAAATATTTTAAATGATACACTGAAACAACAAGTAAAAAAAAGATAACAAGAGTGAATCAAAATAAACCTGGATCTTTCTTGGTCTTCCCCTTGGCCTCTTTGCTGGTGGAGGGACTGTCGGATGAGAACAACTGAGGTTGTTATGTCCTTCTTGTTTACAATTTGAACATGTCATTACAAGTTTACCACGAGGCAACTTGGTCTTGCTTGAAGATGAAGAAGCAGTTCCAAACTGTGACTTTCTCCTAGCATGGCTAGATGGTCTACCAGGATTGCCTTTTCTATGTCCAGGTGGTAAGA
Source organism: Draba incana (assembly GCA_963576765.1). Lineage (NCBI taxonomy): Eukaryota > Viridiplantae > Streptophyta > Magnoliopsida > Brassicales > Brassicaceae > Draba > Draba incana. The sequence goes on from OY755215.1 coordinate 24,981,884, forward strand.
CACCTAACCTATTCTAAGGAAGCCACTTTATCTCACTTTCTACAGGTTGAATACTCTCCTTATAAGTGTTTCTCCAAGTTGCAGTGTGTAAAAGTGAGAGACATAATCCATAACATGTTCTTTCTTTGCAGTGATAACACAAGTAGCATGAGGACATGGTATCCCAATCAATTGCCACTTTTCACATCCACATGTTTTCAGATTCATGCCCACACAAAAACAATTACCATGAAGATCTACCTCATGCCGATCCCCTGTAACTAAATACCTAATGCAATCCTTAGCCTTAGTTTTAGCATCTTCTATTTCAATGTGTGCACTTTTTGTGAACCTTGTCTTCGACCTATTAGATATCCTATTCCTCTTGACAGTACGGCCCATAACTTGTCTCCTAATACTCTCTAACATTTCTAGCAGAGGCTTTCTTCTTGGTTCACGAATGGTTCTATTGAAAGACTCATTCAAATATGTTTTTGCAGAGAATCATACGCACCTTTATTAAACCTCAATAATGCATTCATATATGCAGTATACTCTCCTTTGGTGTACGCCCTTGCTATTTTCTAGAATATACGCTCTAGTTCTTTGTCTGTGCTATCTCTCTTCCAATTTCCTAGGATGTGTCTAACACACAGACGATGTTCACCTTGAGGAAGAACATTATGAATTGCTTTCACCAAACCCTGAACAAATAACAACATACATAACTTGGTAAGTTACCATATTTCACACAACATAAGTAACAAGCAAAGAAAGTAAGATGTTAACCTGTTGTTTGTCTGATATTACTGCAACATTACTACCATCACCAAGTCTCAACTCGTTCCTGATATGCCTCACAAACCAATCCCAATTATCATCATTTTCAATTTCTACTACTGCCCATGCAATAGGAACAATCCTGTTATCTCCATCTCTTCCAACTGCAGCTAATAGGTGTCCTTTTATATCCCACTTTAGAAAAGCACCATCTAATCCTATTATGGGTCTACAATTCTTCAACCAAGACTCTCTTTGTGCTTTAAAGCACACAAATATACGATGAAACCTCTGCTTGCTTCCCACAGTTGGTCCTGGAACTGTCTCAATTTCCAATGTAGTTCCAGGATTAGATTTCCATATCTCTGCTTGATAATCCCAAATCTTTGAGAAATGAGCTTCATGAGTTGCTTCTCTTCTCTTAAACACGATCGTCTTTGCTTTTCGACATTGATCTTCTGTTACAATCATATTGTAGCTTCTCTTGATCTCATCAACCATCTCACGAGGAAGAAACTTTGGATTAACTCTCAACCTTTCCTCAAACAAGTCTGCAATTGTTTTTCTCTTCAATAACTTTGTATATCCAGATTGGACACAACAATGCTCATTCACAAAAGTCTTAATCTGGAGCTTGTGTTTTTTCCTCTCATATGAGCAGTAGATTTTCCAAGGACAATTATCAACTTTGTCAGAACAAACCGCACTACATTTCATTCCATTAGATAAAAAAAGCTTGATGTCGTATCCAGTTTTGAGAGAATACCTAAGAAATGCTGACTTGAAACCATAAGAGTCGTTGAATGTTTTACCTAATGCTAGAATAACAACTGGATCTTCGTCATCTTCCCTACGCACATCTTCCTCTATATCATCTTCATCTTCCTCAGACATCGGATCGGGAATCGTCTCGTCATCCTAAATATCGTTTGCACTATCGCCATCACTCTCCTCTGCATCCCTCGTAACATCTTCCCCAAATCTAGAAGCTAAGATCGAACTCACTTCTTCTTCAGTAGGTACTGCCTCAGACGGCTCAGTCTCTTCATTCGCATCATCCACACCATCATCATCCTCGTGATTTCCATTCTCCTCTAGCTCATCATCAGCATCATCACTACAAGAAAACTGCTAATCTGTGATGGATTTTTGTGACAATTTTTTTTCGTCACAAAAGATTGCGATGGAAGTGGGACGAAACTGTGACAGATTTGTGATGAAAATGAAAAACGTATCAAAATCGTCGCAAATTTGTGACGGAAAACTTCTGTCGTAAAAGCATCACAAATTAGCGACGGAGTTGTGACTATTTTAATGAACGTCACACTTTTTGCGACGCATTAGCGACAGTAAAATATTCGTAACTAATTTGCGACTCTTGTGTGACTCATTTGTGACGCTTTTCTGGGTTTCAAGTAGCGTCACTAAAGAGTCACAAAAACGTAACATATTTGTGACTCTTTTGCTACTGATTAGCTACGCCCAGTAGAATTTTGATGTTTCAAATGTGTATTCAAGTATTAGGATTATATACATACATATATTATTCATGTGTGGACTAAAAATTTTACATCTAATTGTTAAATCTTCTATTTCCAAAAAAAGAATTATAATGTTCATATCGATCATGTAAGTGTTATATAAAGTATAAGTGTTTAGCATTACAAATTCGTAACTAATTTGCGTTTGTAATAAACGTTGGTATTCGAAAACCAATTTTATAATAAGCGTAGTGTGTCCGATATATTCCAAGTATTTTTAATGTTAAATGAATTAAAATTATAAATTTGAATGTTAATGTGTTATTAATGATAAATTTAAATGTTAATGTTAAAATTAAAAATTGTTTTTGATAATTAGACATTTGAATTTAAAATTACTTAAATATAATCATTCAAAATAAAATCATAGAAAAATTAATTTAAACTCATAAACTTACCAAATTTACATTTAAATGATAAAATTAAAGTTTGGTATAAATAAAATATCTCGTGTAACATTTTCGAATTGTTACGATAGCCAAGTGGTAAACATGCATAGTATAATTGTAAGAGGTCTCAGGATCGAGACTGCCCAGTTGCATATGGGCCTTTTTTTAAAAACCTAGACATTTGGTATAAATAAAATATCGTGGGTTACATTTTCGATTTGTTACTATAGCCGAGTGGTAAGCATGCATGTTACAAGCGGTTGAGGTACCGGGATCGAGACGTACCAGTTGCATTCTGGCTTTTTTTTACACCAAGAAAAATAATTCGTCACATGGGATGTTTTAGAGTATAGGGTTTCATGTAGAGTCACAAAAGCGTCACAAATTTGTGACACTTTTGCTACAAATTAGCTACGCCCAGTACCATTTTGGTGTTTAAAATGTGAATTGAAGTACTAGGATATTACACATACATATATTACTAATCAGTGGATTAAGAATGTTACATATAATTATCAAATCTAATAATTTCCAAAAAAAATTGAAATACTCATTCCAATCACATAAGTGTTATTAAAACACCCTTATATTATAACTTGTAAGTTTCTTTAAAAAGTAAATTTTTTTGTAAATGGACATTTGAAGTTCAAGTTACCTCAATATGATCATTCCCATGCCTCAAACTTGATAGAAAACTAAATATAAAGCCATAAACTTACCAATTTCCCATTATAATGTTTAGGGTTTAGGGTTTCAAACTTTGTATACACTGAGTGTCACAAAATCGTTACAAATTTGCGACGCTTGTGTGACACATTTGTGACGCTTTTGAATTTTGGATTCCCACCAGAGTTTGGGTTTTAAATTAATTGGGCTCGAAATGAAATTTTGGGTCGAAAATTTTCCCCCCATATTTTATTTGTGACGCTTTAGCGACGGGTTTTGCGACGCCGTCATTTAATATATATCAAAATCAGATCCCCAAATCTGAAAACCCTAGTTTCGATCTCTCTCTCTTTTTCCTCGTGACCCATCGTTTTCTCTATCCATTCTCTTTGATTTCTTACAGAATCAGAGAAATCTTCCCGATTTCATCTCTTTGATCTATTTCATTCCCTTTCTCCATTTGTTTCAATCGAATTTCTCAAACCCATTTCGATTTCTTCTTTTCGAATTGTAACATTTCCGCTCGATTATCTTCATGTCTTCCAAACCTAAAGGAAATACAAAGCCAAAACCGCCGGCAAAGTCTGTCGGAGCCGGTGCTAGAGGAAGAGGTGGTGCTGCGGGTAGAGGAATCGCCGGTCCTACCGGTAGAGGCGGAGCCGCTGTTAGAGGAAGAGGCACAACTATTCCTACTGGAGGAGCCGCAGTTAGAGGAAGAGCCTCAAATGTTCCTACTCGAGGAGCCACTGTTACAGGAAGAGGCTCAAGTGTTCAAATTGGAGGAGACGCGGTTATAGGTAGAGCCGAAAGTCTTCCTAATCGAGGAGCCCCGACTAATAGAGTAAGAACTAGAGGTGGCCTCGGAGCCGCGGGTAGAGGAAAGGGGAAAGAACATGCATCGGCTAGATCTCCGGTGGCTCCTAGTGGAAACCCTAATCAGACGCCTGGTGGAAACCCTAATCAGATGTCACCCGGGGGTGTTACAGCTGGGTCTTCTTACTCTTCTAATCCCTCCTCTGAGAACACAACCTCCGTCAACAGAACACGGATACCGGCTCAGTATCCTTCATCTTCCAAACAAAGCCCTAGATTCGAGTTGGCGATGTCTCTGCCTCCTCCTCAGAACAGAGGCGATGAGCAAAATGATGACCAATACGAAGAAGACGACAATAACGACTTCCAGTTTCCTGAGTCTCCTGACTTCCAGTTTCCTTTTCAAGGAGAAGAAGTCAATCAACAAAATCCAGAGGGCCAAGACTTCGAAGCTCTCCTCGATGCCCTTCTCCATCTTCCAGGCAGAGAGCAGCTCATGCGGTTGTCTGAGCATCCAAGCCTAGACTACGAGTCCATCTGGTAATGTTTTCACTTCTACATAATGTTTTTTTATTTATGTATTTAAGTTAATATACTGATACACCATTAGGTTCATTAGGTTCATGTACAGTTGCTGCTTATATGTTTACATACTGCTTAGGTTAATATACTGATACACCATTAGGTTCATTAGGTTCTGATTTTATTTTGCTTATGTACTTGAGGTTTGACCGCGACGACGGAGTACTGGGTCGAGTGATTCCTTGAATCGTGAGGCATAACTTTAAGGGTCCGTGGTATAGCTGGAAGCGTACGCCGGATCATGTACGAGAGCTATGGTTCCGAACATTTGCGGTAAGAAAGCCAAAATTATTTCTTTGTACACTTCTGTAACTTGTTCAACAGATAACTAACATCTTCTTTCTCCTTTCTTCTGTAGCGGATGTACAACTGGGACCATGCCCTTACTCCATTGATCAGGGAGAATTTCTTCAGGGTAGTGAAGACTCGGCTCAGAGGAATTGTTAGTCAAGCTAGGCACGGACCTGGACAACCATATTGGATCGATGATGATCTCTGGCCAGTAATGTGCGCCTTTTGGGAGACTGATGAGGCCATCGAGAGGAGTACGACTACTTCCAACTGCCGCAACTCCGACCGTGACGGTTTAGGAGTTGCAAAACACGTTGCGGGTCAGAAATCGTTCCTGCGGATTCAACAACAGATGGTAATATCTCTATAGTTTCTTTCATATCAGTTAAGTCTTTCTAAATTTGTGGAACAAACTTAACACTTCTATTTATATGTAGGAGCGAGAGTTAGGCAGACCAGTTTCATATGGCGAAGTCTTCAAGCGAACACACACCAAATCAGACGGGAGCTTTGTTGACAACAAAGCTCAAGCAGTTTGTGAGGCGTATGATAAGGAGATAGCTGAACATATGGATGATGGAGACGGCCCATCTATTTCATCTGATAGTGGTTCTCAACGCTCTACTCAATGGACTCTGACCCTCAATGAAAAGAACGCCAATTATCTCAAGGTATTCTGAAAATCTCTTCTGCCTATGTTTGTTTCTACTTTGCTTTGTTATTGCTTTTAGTTTCATCTTGCTTTTAGTTTCATCTTGCTTTCACTTTCAGCTGTGATTTGCGTATGGTTAATAATTGTTTTCCTTTATTCTTTTCTTGTTTTAGTGTACTAAGACAAACGCCAAGGGCGAACCCTTTGAACTTGGCCAATTAAAAGGTGGTTCGGCCGCAACAAAGAGGAAGAGGGATGATGGCTCTTCTTCATCTGACCTTGAAGGAATCAAGAGCCAACTTGCTGCTGCCAATCAAAAGATTGCTGAGCATGAACATCTTCAGGCTCGCCGTGATGCCAAGGTCAGCAGAATGGAGAAGTTCATCGAGTTCATGAGGAAATCCGATCCCCGCGTTGCAGCACACTTTCAAGAAGAAGAAGAAGAAGCAAATGATCAACAACAGGATCCACTGACCCCTCTAGTCGACACAGCACTCGGCCTAGCCACTGGGCCGAGCTCGAGTAATGCACCACCCAACGCAGAAGGTACCGCATCACCCACATCAGAACCGTAAACGTGTAGGTGTTGTTTTGTTTGTTCTATAACTTGTGTATGGGATCCTTTCAACTCTAAACATTGTTGAAAGTGTTTTATGTTCTTTTGCAATCTAATTACTCTTTTGGCTTTTGTAAATTATGGTTTTAGTTTAATTTCTTTTACATTTCAAACATTTTGGTGTGTGTTTCAAAAATCAATTAAACATTTTTATTTTGTCACAAATTAGACACTTTTGTGACGAAATAAGAGCAAAACAATTTATTAAATGGCGTCACAAATTCGTCACAAATTCGTCGTAGTTGTGACGAATTTTACCGTCACAATAGTGTCGCTAATTTATGACGGAATAAGAGAGTCACAATTTCGTAACAAATATATGACGCTTTTGTATCGTCACTAAATCGTCGTATATCTATGACGCTTTAGGGTCGTCTCAAAATCGTCGCAAATTTGTGACGCTTTTTTATTCGTCTCCAAAAGCGTCACAAATTTGTGACGAATAAGCAGATGCGTCAGATTTGCGACGGTTTTTTAGCGACACTTTTGTTTCGTCACAAAAGCATCGCAAACACCTGTTTTGCGACGCTTTTGTGACAACATTGAGCGTCGCAACTTCTCTGTTTTCTTGTAGTGCATCATCAACGACGGGACAATCATCATCGGGAATAACGGCGGCCGTCACATCTGCATTAATTCTTCTGAGAAATTCTACGACACTTGCGTTAGATCGACCACGTCGTGCCACAAGCTTTTTAGGTCTCATCGCTCTGAATAATCGATCGAGATAGAGTAGAAAGAAGAAAGAGATTGATTTCAAGAGAGGTCGACGACGAAGAAGAAGAGAGATGAGAGTGTATTTCAATTTAGGGATTTGAGATTAACATTTGGGGATTTCTGTTTTTTTTTCCTCTGTAATGTTGGGATTTTGTTTATCAAAAACTTAGTCGTTTAACACAAACGACAACAGTAAACGACGGTTTACGCCTAATAAACGGAACTCACAGTTGACTAATTTTATATCTAATTTTGTTCAGTCAACACAAATTCATAACTTAATTGGCTCAGACAAAAGGTTGTATTTAAATTGGCGCAAAACGTAAAGATCAGGTTTAAAATTACCGTTTTCCCAATAAAAATATCATTTAGCTGATATAAAATAATGTACTCTAGGCTTAAGAGTACTATTGGGCCTAACTAGGCCCCCAAAACCCAATGGAGAAGACAAAATCAACATTGATACCGAATTTCATCCTGGTTCGATCGTCGTCTTCGACTCCATTCCTAGATAACTTAGGAACCCTAATCTGTCTGTGTTGAGAATAGCATTAGATTACGGACGGGATTGTAATTGGAAAGTAGAATCGAAGAAGATGTCAGGTAGGGAAGTTAAAGAATACACGAATCTATCCGACCCTAAAGGTGCGTCATCTGATTCATATGGGTAAATTTCTGGGTGTGGTTTCCTCTTTTGAGCTATTTGTGGTTGCAGATAAGAAATCAGGGAAGGGTAAGATTGATGATGAAGATGTAACCTTTCAACGGATGGTTGCAAAGGTTAGCTCGTCGCCTTCTCTCCTCTGTTTGAGTAAATCGATTGTTACACAAATTGTATGCGAGAGCTTATTGTATGTAGTTTTAAGTAAATGTCGCCATTGAAATTGAGGTCAGTTTGGTCTTTGTTCAGTATACTAGAGTCTTTTGTATGCTAAATGTCATCGATTTCGATCAGGCTCTTTGTTTCCCTAGCACTGGATCAGTAATTTGGTTATATTTGATTGTTTTGGTGTTATATAGAATTGTTGGTTATTGTGTTTCTTTGTGTTTGATTTTATTTTGGGACTCGATTTTTCTGATAACATGCCCCGGCAGGGATAACGGCCCCGCCACATTTTCCGGTTGTTGCATTTAGATGCAAGAGGTTGCTGGTGAGCGTGGTGGCTATCTTCATGGACGAGGCGGTACCAATCTCTCCTCATTGCTTTGACATTGTTTCATGACCAAATATATATCTCTTGAGTTTCTATTTTTGTTTGTTTGTAGCTTTGGACAGCGATGATTTACTATATCTGAAAGAACAGATGGAAGCAGAGGAAGATGCAGAACGCCTTTTGAGACGAACTGAGAAACGGGCTTTCGCTGCCTTTAAAATATCCTTTCTTGTCTTATCACTTACACCATCAGGCTTATGTTATTGTATATGCGATCCAAAGCATCTTTTGTTCGTTCTTGACTATACATCACAAAGCTGCAACACAAGCTGATTCATCTCCAGCCTCTGTTCCCTTGGCACTTCGTGTTGAGCCCAAACCAAAGAGTGGTATCAGGTAGCTAAATTTCTTATCTCTCTCTCTTCCTTTGTTATCTTTTAAATTTGTTCACACTATGAACTTGGGTTTAACTCGATGTAGGCAGCAAGATTTACTAAAAAAGGTGGTCGAAGTTAAACCAAAACGTCCAAAACTCTCAACGCCATCAAGTCCGAACTTATCACCTCCTTCTAGAAGCGACAGAGGTCTAACAGATGCAAAGGTTCACAGAGATACGCAGAAAGAAAAAGCTAGTACAGTGTTGAAGAAACCTGGAGCAGACCAAAATGACGGGAAAGGAGAGGAAAGCAATGGACAAGCTCAAAATGCTTTGAAAGGCTTGTTGGGATTAGCGTACGAGAGTTCAGACGAAGAAGACTGAGAGGAGTTATGAACCGTGAATAGGGTTTGTCTATTTCCTTTCTCAGTCTTTCATACGTTTTTTGTTGTCTCTAATATTTATGTCGTAAGCTTACAAGAGTTTTAGCTTTAGGAATCATTACAGCTTTTGCCATCTAGCCCTCTAGTTGTTGTAATTGTTGAAACCAAATGGGTTTGTTGGAGTTTGAATGAAAATGATTCCCAAAACTTTACATTAGGAGCTTCAAGATCATAAGTACAATTTTCCTTACTATTACGCAAATCTACAGTTACAAAAATGACGAAAAAACCACTTGCTTTTGTGGTGTTTGTACATCATTACAGAGAGATATACAGAGGTGGAGATTGTTGGTTTGTTATGGTTGTTGAGGATCGTTGTCCCGTCTATTCATCTGGATTTCGAAGCCATTCACCAGACGAGCCGAAGGGAAGAAGGAGATACGATCTTCCTTAAGTTGTGTCCACCTAATAGATGCAACAATCTATGAATCAGATTTTAGTTGATTCTGAGTTCAGATAAACAAAAACTGAGAAGCAGAACAGGTACGGACCTGTATGTGGTGATGAAGTAGTGTAGAAAGAGTGCGATTTGAAGGCGAGCCAGTTCTGCTCCTGGACAAAACCGAGTTCCTCCACCAAATGGGCAATAGAAAGGGCTCGTTCTCCAATTCCTCTTTTGCTGCATTCAGAACAATGCATATTAGCTGTTAGATTAATTCAAGGTTTATATGGTGTTTAGGAAATATGGAGTTTAGTAAAGACCTGAGTTTCAGGGTCAAGCCACCGCCATGGATTGAAGGATCGGCTTTCCTTGTAAAAGCTCTCGTCTAAGTGCACTGCTGAGAGAAACGGGACTACGAAGCATCCCTTGGGGATTACATAATCTGCACAGAGTTAGAAATGGTTTGATTCTTAGATCATGTTTCTGATTAATATGCGATAATCAAAATCGCGATTACTTACCTTGATACGTGACATCTTCTTTCGCCTCTCTCATTAGCCAGATTGCAATACCGCCAAGCCTGAGTGTTTCATCTATTACCTGTTGAGAGATCAATCAAGTTTCCATTTGAGATTAAGAAGCAGAGCAGTTTCTTGAGATTCTTGATTTTACTTACGCAGTGAGTGAACTCCATTGTCTTGTAATCTTGCCATGTCAACATTCCACCACCCGCGAGCCGCTCGTGTTCCTCCTGCTCGTTTGCAGAATGTTTCAGAACAATACAGAGAACCAAGAGGAACTAATTTGTTGAAGTAAGTTTTAGTATGTACCATGAGTTGGGTCATGGCTTTAGGACAGTGAGTTAGGAAGTAAACCGCAAACAGCATTGTTTTCGCGGTGGTTTCATTTCCGGCAAACAAAAGATTGATGATGAAATCTGCCATTGATTCTTTCGGTAAGCTTTCTTCTTCAAGCAATCTTCCAAGTACACCATTCCCACCGTTATCTAATTCCGATTTGTTCTGCAACCGCTTCTCTATCGTCTTGTTTATCCTGTTCATAATCTCTCTTCTTGCCTGAACAAGAAACAAACAAATCTAAGCAAACCATTGTTTCAAATTCAAATCTTTTTGTTTAGTTTATCCATTATTACCTTCATTGCTTTGTGGTATGTGAAACCAGGCAAGTTAATGGGAACCGAAAGACAACCATCGACGAAATCAGAGAAAAGGCGAGACATTTCATCGACTTCTGATTCGCTAGACACACCAAGAAGTTGGTTAACCATAAGATGAATTGCAACCTGAAAAACATAACCAAAACAAACATCAGAAATCTAGAAAAACCCTAAACTCTTTCTTCTTCTTCTTTAATCACTTACCTTTCTGCAAACATCTTGGAGAAGCACGACTTCACCGTCTTTGAAATTACTCAATGTCTGAAGCATAACCACAGGAATATCTTCAAGAAAATGAGTCTTGAGCTTGTCGTGACGCATCATGTTCGATGCAATCGAGTGAAGCCGTCTCTGTTGATCACCGTGTACCGTGATCACTCCATCTTTTCCGACTAAATCTCTGAAAGACTTCGGATAACTCGACTGAAACAGCTTCCCTTCGTTCTGCATTATGAACCGGTTAAACACCGGGTCGGCCGATACCACTGCCCATTTCCCAAACAAGCTACACGAGTATATCCTCCCAAACCTAAAACATACAAATCAGAACTCTTTAGGGTTAATCCAAAAACAGAGCATACCAAAACAGAGCAAATTTGGTTTGGACAAAAGATCGAACCTTTTGATTTGTGTCTCGACGAAGCTTGAAGGATGAGAACCAGAGACAGCGTTGAGCCAAGCGAAGGTGTCGCCGATCAAAGGCCATCCTCGACTTCCCGGAGGAAGCTTGTGAGGGTATTTTCTTTTTCTGGCGAGGAAGAAGAAGATGATGATGATGAAGAAGGTGAAAAATGTGGTTGATGTAGAAGCAGAGAGAAGCCAATAGGATTCTCCTGCAAATTCCGCCATTAAAATCAATTCAATTCTCGGTGTGTGTGGAGAGTTCGTGGAGAGTATTTTTTATATATAACAGAATTATACAGCTAAGACTAAAGAAGAAGTAAGCAGAAACTAAGGAAATATTTAAATTGTAAATTGAAATAAAAATGGAAGTGATAATGTTAAGCATTATAAAAGAAAGAAGAGAGTCGTCGTTGTAAGTGATGTGTGAGGTTGCTTTGACCTCAAGTATAGACTTTTTGGTTAACGTGACTGTGAAGGAATCATTGAAGGGTTAAGGTCAAACAGAACTTTATGGAGCCACTAAAAACTGAGTAAAATAAAAAAGGTGTGATTTTGAGTTCGAAGACGCTTAATAACTAATAATTGATATTGATATAGGGCTACGATGACAAAAGTTCCACGACGAGACTTCGTGAGCCGCATCAGAAACCACGCGTTTTAGACTCAAACGTGGTCTTCTTTAGAGTTGTTTAATTAGAGCATTTAAATAGTTTATTAATTAAAAAAACATTGAAATATAGTTTAACATGTTTTCATTTTCTTCTCCTAATACTTGTAGGTGAAAAAAGAGAGAGTCAAACTTAAGTAAGATGTTTTTTGTTTAATAAAAATGATTAGGGAGGTGATCCGAATTTTTACAAATCAACTAATCTTCTAGAGTAAATGTAATCATCGAGTAATCCATTGTCGAATTTTTAAATATGAATAAGCATAACCCCATTTTAATTTGCCAAATAAAATTTATTAAATAGTTCTACGTTTGTAGGAAATCGATCATTCGCCTAGATTTAATATGTTTTTGATGGAGAAAATATGCGTAGTATGCTTATGAAAAAATGATTATATTAATACAATTTGACATTAGGAGCCAGCAAGGAGCCAGCTAAGACTGACTTGGGTAAGAAGGGTTGGGACAAAAGCCTCCGAGTCAAACGGAGACTCCTGACTTGTTGCTAAATCATACTATTTCACGCTTCACTGTTTACACTTGACAGTTGACACCAATGCTATTATTATTGTTTTATAATGGCTTGGATTGGAAGCATATTGAGAGCCGTTTTTCATGCATTTCAGTGCAATTTGACGCTTAAACTATCATTCTGGCGGATGGATGAATCGGTTAAAAACGGGTGATACACATCGTTAAAACTATTAAACCCCAAAGGTTTGACACACTACAAGCAGAGCCGTGACAATGTTAAAAGTTGCTCTAAGCGAATTAAAAAAAAAACTCCAATCCGTCTAGTATAAATATCATCATCGTACATTATAAATATATAAAAAACTAAACTAACGAACAAAATATTAGTTAAGACGTAAATTTTCTTCATTTTTCTTTATAAAATCTTGAACCAAATTTTTAAAATCAAATTAACTAACCAATTTTTTCCAATCGATAAAATAGCCAAATCACTCAAATTATTTTATCTAACGTAAGAGGAGAGAAAATAAATCTCTTTGTTTTTCCTATTTTTAAATAAATCATATTTGTATATTTTTTAGAGAATTTTGAAAAGTGCCACTTTAGAAATACCTTTTGTCAAAAATGCTACACTTCTAAAAAATATCACTTTTAAGATATATTTTATTCAAAATAACATTTATGTTTGAGTTAACTATGTTATAAGACATTTTTGTGAAAAAGTATTTTACAAGTGATATATTTGAAATTCTCCTATTTTGTATTTGTTAAATAAGTACATGTTTCTATCATGAACATATTTTATTTACCAACACAAATATGAACTCTAATTCAAGTTATAACTAAATGTAATTAAGAATACAAAATAAATGACCTTGATTATTTTCATTGTTGTGATGCTTCAAGCTAAAGCTTGTTTCAATCCTACATAGGCACGGCACTGACTACAAGCTCAATACAAATCCAAAACTTTGATTCATGTAATTAGGATTAGCAAGTATTTGAGTATAAATATGTTTCTTATGATATTGTGCATTGTAACCTTGAGAGTTGGAAAACAACTCTCTTTCTCTAAACATTTTATCATATCAATTTAGAATCTATTTGATCTTGGTGACAAACATAAATCTCTTCCCTTTCTCTTTATATTTTGCATTTAAATACAGCTTTTAATAAGCTATCTCATTTTCGATATTTAGATTTCAATCTCAATAAAGCTCCTTTGAGCTTCAATCTATCTTTGTTTGAGTTTGCTTACAAAAACATGCTGTTAGAAGTCAAAACGAGGCGTTTAAACGGGCAGTTGGAGTATTTTGTATTTTGGCTTTTTAACCACTTTTTCTTTTGAGTGATTTCAGTTCTCTCTGACCGGCAAAAAACTCAAAACATTTTGTGTGTAAAAGCTTACATACGTGCTATGAGTTTTTGTGGAACAAATAACTGTGACCTATTACTTACGGGATGATCCAATGAAGTCTAAGGTCCAAATTGCTAGTGTGATCAATAAAAGAAAAATTGATTTAATTTTTTTTTTTTTTTTTTTTGTGTTGTTGTTTTTTCTCTTTCTTCTTTTGGTTCGAGAGGGAGTCTGTTTTGGTCATATAGTCTCTTTAGACTAAACAAGCAATAACGGTAGATCCATGTGACAATAAACCATTTCCATTTTCAAGGTGATTCGGTTCTTCCCCTAAACAAACTTATATAGAGTAGTAATTTGTTATATGTATTTGAAGTATTTTAAGTATGTATTAACTAGGTTACTCTTGAGTGTCTTTTTTTTCCTTTAACTAGAATGAAATGAGATAAAAAAAAAATTATACTCCCGAATTTTAATTGTAGTGAAATCTATATAATGACCTAAAGTATACATAATTCTCAGATGAAAAGTGAATAACTTCAAATCGTGTATGTGAACTAAAAAGTTACAAATAATTTACAATACATTTGCCAAGAAACGAAAGCTTTGGGAACTTTCACGTTACAGTTTTCAAACATTATAACAAATATGTGCGTACCTCTATCTACTTCATTACTCTTTCTGTATCGTTTTATTTGATTATTTAGAGATTGTTTTTTTTTTTTTCAAACTAGTAGTCCGCTAGTGGATCCCTAAACATTACTAAATTGGCTCCATAACAATAACATAATTAAGATCCCGAAAATATTATCCAACATTTTGGAATTGAACCACTAACTTCATAAACATTCAATCATGCATGTACATATGTGATCAAGACAGAGGCCTGAAGGAGAAGCCGTTAATAGTGAAACCTCCGTCGACGCAAATAGTTTGGCCAGTAATATAAGAAGCTGCAGGAAGACAGAGAAATGCCACAAGTGAAGACACTTCATTTGCCTCTCCAACACGCCCCATTGGTGTCACACTCTCCACCTTTTCTTTTGTATCTTTACCATTAAGAAACTGAAAACATTTTCACATAAACCAATATTCATCCAAAAATAGTTTAATCATTTTTTTTTCATAGTAGTCTGTTATCAGGGGCGGATTTAGGAATATTTTTGACTGGGTGCAAATGATGTAATACACATAAATTAATCACTAAAAAACAAAAATAACAAATAAACAGGGTGCATGGAACTCTTGTCCATGGAAACTAGTGGGTGCAACATAACCAAATGGACAATTTTAGAACAATTTGAAGAATACAAAATGGTTAAAAACAATAAATAATTATTTTATAGAGTTTCTACTGTAACTAGATATATCTAAATTATCTATATTTTTCTACAATTTTTAAAACTACTCAAAGTATCCAATTTTGTTTTATAATCAATATCCAAATTTTCCAAAATTACTTAAAAATATCCGTAATTCTACAAAATACAGACTTCAAATCCAACTCTTACCCTTCGAATAATGATTTTAATTACCCGGTTATCTAAGACTACACTTTGGATACTAATTGTTTTTTTAACATTGACCCTACTTTAAACCTAAAATGAACAAACCTAGTCTAATGGGTATTGTTTTTTCTTATGCCTTACATTTTTAGTTGCAGGAGTTGTGATGAACCATGGACAAACAGAGTTAACCCTTATGTTATCACTCGCCCACTCGCATGCCAAATTTCTAGCCAGCTGATTCAAAGCTCCTGCAATGCGTACATTTATGTTATTCTCCAAAAATGAAATGATCATTAGGTGTTTCGATTATGCATTTTTATACCTTTGGTTGCCCCATAGATGGATGTTAGACTCAAATTCACAACCCCAGCAACGGAAGACATGAGCACAATGTTCCCTGAATTTTCAACAAAGGATGTGCGAGCTGTGAGAGATGAAAAGCTGACTCGAGATTTGTAGCCATTATAAACGAGAATTCTTCTGTTGTACTCTCCGTGGTCGGCTTTACTACACCCGTTCCTACATTGCTTACCTATAATCAATGTTCAAAATTTCGCTAGGCGTGAGTCGGGCACTCGGGGAGGGCCTAGCGCCTAATATTACCCACAAACAAACCAAAGACAACATGATTTGGTAATTGTGAAATCAATCTCCATTGTAAAACGTCTATACTCACGAGGATGTTGAGTTTTCCTTGGAAGATAGAGGAAACAGTTTCCATGAGTTTTTCTCGTTGGTCTCGAGAAGAAACGTCGCAAACAGAAGTGGTAACGTAAAACCCTTTTGCTTGCATTCACGTAAGCTTTCTTGAAGCTGATTTTCATCTCTGGCACACGTGTGGACTCTTGCTCCCAACATGGCTAGTTCCTCCACCACAGCTTCCCTAAATATGCGTTTAAAGCTTTTCTTTTTTAGGTTGTGTTGATTACACATCGAAATTAAGTACCATCAAAAGATCCATATAAATATATGATTGAAATAAGAGATTATATTCAATATTGAGATGTAAGAAAGAAGGTAAGGTAGGAGAATTGGGATCCTGACCCGAGACCTTTGGAGCCACCGGTGACAAGAGCGGTCATGCCTCCAAGATTCCATCTAGGTTTGTCTCTCAAGCTTTCCCCTGCCTTAGCCATTTCTGATAATGAGCCACATAACGAGATTCATGGATATAATATTGCATTATGTAAGCGATAATGTTTTTAGCAAAGAAAGGATAGTAAGTGACAATGACCGTTCGAAAATAGTTGACCACCCACCCGATACGTTTGTACGTATCCGCGTAACAATATAAGATTATAAGACCATCTCCATCAGCAAGACTTAAGGGTGTCATAAGAAAGCCTTAGTATTTATAAAAAGGAAAAATATTTTTTATTTGGGCTTAAAGTGTGGATCTGGATCCTAAATTGGATTTTTAAGATCTGATAAGATCCGGACATGTGTTGTTTCTGGATTAGTATCTTTTTATCAAAAAAAAAAAAAACAAATTTCTTCTTCTTTTTCTCCGATTTCCCCTGAAAACGTGAAATCAAAGAAAACAAATCCACTTCCTCTTTCGTGTAACAGAGATCTCCGTCTTCGTCTTTTGGATATTCACTTGTCTTCCTTTGCCCGTTCGAATCTCCGGCAATTTTCTCCGTCGTCTCGCTTGCGTAGTTTCTACTCCTCTCTTCATGTTCGTTCTCGGAAACTCAATCGTTCTCGCACTTATCACCACCAAATCCACCGTCTTCTACGCCGGCAAAAAATTGGTCTGCCGTCGATGATTCCGGCGTGAATATCCCCTAATTTTAAGATCCACCAATGGAAGCCAATAAAACTCAAAAATTTTATTAGAGATCTTAAAAGTTGATGATTATAATTTATATCAAAAATGATCCTCATATCTAAAATTAGAGATCCATTGATGGAGATGCTCTAAGGTGTGCAGTACGAAAGCCTTGCACTACAAGAAAACAGCGAGAAACTGATGGAAATATCTGTCGGAAATGATAATTCTGTCGGAAATCCGTCCCAAATGGCGACGGATTTCCGACAGATTCCGACAGCTCGCCGGAGTCCGGCAACCCGTCGGAACTCTGTCGGTTAACCGTCGGTTTTGTTTCCGACAAAATGCCAACGGGTTCCGATAACTTTTAAACTGACAATTTTCCGACAGATTTCCGACGGTACAATTTTCGACAGATTTCTGACGGTTGATTTCAGACAGATTTCCGACAGCTTTCCGACAGATTCGTAGAAATTATTAAAAAAGATAATAATTTAAATAATAATTAATTTAATATATATATTTAATTTAAAATTTGAAATTATTTAAATTAAAATAAAATTATTCAAATTAAAATAAAAAGTAAAATTGTTTTACAAAACGGTTGCAAATAAAAATATAATCGGTGGGCGGCAGACGAAAACCCGAGGTGCGCCCCAAAAACTCCATCATCTGTTGCATCATCTCCCTGTCCTTCGCATGTTCATCTTGTATCTTCTGGACCGTCGTCTTCAAGTCTTCAATTTCGACGTCTTTTTGCTTCATCTGGGCTCTTAGCTGGGATGACTCGCTGTTGTAACGAGAAGACCCCGATGATCCTGCATCGTCGGGAAGACCATAAATCCGCCCTTTGGTCTGCGGAGCAACCTGTGGAACAAATTTCAATTAATGAAAAAGACTTGATAACTATTTTAAATTTTACATACCTCTAAGACGAATTGGTTGATGATGTCGTCCGGGGCTTGGGTGAGGGGAGGGGTTCCTTCCGTGATTGGCTGAGACATAATGTACTCTTCTTCCATTCTTTGGACGCTCTCCTGAATCTCCCGAGCTAGCTGATCCTGGACGACACCATCCTTGTTGGTGTGTGTTGCTAGCAGAAGTTCCAAGTTGTTGGGTTCCCGACCCAACTCCTTAGCCTGCAGTTGTTAGATATTTATTTGATAATATAAATGTATAAAACTAAAAAAAAATTAATAAAAATCAAAACGTACATAAAAAACTTACCATAACCCTAGCCTTTGTCTTCTTGCTGGTAGCTCCAAGGTTGTGGGTGGCTTTACCCTTGCCCTTGCGGTCGCTGTTCCGGTTGGTAGAGTGATATGTAGAGCTCGCCTTGGTCTCCTCTCGTTGCCAATAGGCGACGAACCCGTTCCACAAGTCCGGCTTCTCAACCATCTCCTTTGGCATCTGACCGAGTTGCCACTTATCCTTCCACTCGTTCACCTTCCTCGAGTAGTGCCGTCCCGCTTTTGCATCGAATTCCCTCCTGACCAGAGCGGTCAAGTGTGGTTCCCACTTAAATTCTTGCTCGAAAAAGAAAAATGAAATAATAAAAAAAATAATTTAAATGAAAGTAAAAATTGTGAAAACAGATGACTTACCGCAAATTGGCGAAACCACATATCTTGATCCTCCGGTGGCATGGCGGTGTACGTCCCATACGGACGCCTAAGCAAAGAGTTTTCCATCTTGTTGAGGGACTTCGAAATCCCGTTTCCCGAATCATCAAACCTAAGAAAAAAAAATGTAACAATATAATTACATTAGTCACAATTAAATTAAATTAGTAAAAAAAAAACAAAAATGTAAAAAAAAACTTACCATGTGTCGTCACCGAGTTGGTCTGGATGGAGAGTAGTCAACCTCCCTCGTCCAGGAAGACCCATGAAGTCCTCGACGCTAATCTGCGACGGTGCTGTGGCGGCTGGTGGTATCTCCGGCGTCTGTAGAGGTGTAGACGACGGTGATGGTGTAGACGTCGTAGTCGAACGAGGTCTACTCCCACGACCACGACGTCCGCCGCCAGATGCAGCGAAACCACTATAATCCCTACATTTATATTAAATTTTTTTAAAAGTTATGAAAATTGTTACAATTCTTTATTAAAATTTTTATAAAAACACATAAATCTCTTACATTTAAAATTTTTTTTTTTTCAAACACATTAAAATTATTTAAAAAAATTTAAGGGACTCCCTCAATGTTGGGAGTTGTATGCAAGAATTATTGACATATTTAAGGAATTAGAGGTTTATGGAAACCAAGGCAACATAGATAGAACTTCTGTGATTCACGGCCTTGGATCTTTGATTGGCCAAACATAAATCACAGAAGTTCTATCTATGTTGCCTTGGTTTCCATAAACCTCTAATTCCTTAAATATGTCAATAATTATTGCATACAACTCCCAACATTGAGGGAGTCCCATAAATTTTTTTAAATAACCCTAATTATATGAATTTTTTTTTTTTAAATGTAAGAGATTTATGTGTTTTTATAAAATTTTTAATAAAGAATTGTAACAATTTTTTAATTATAGAATTTTGTAGATTAATCATATTATAAATTTGTATAAATCCTTAAAAATTACAAACACTTATTATTAAGAAATTCTAAAATTCTTAAGTAATTGTTACATAATTTAAAATTCTAAAATTCTAAATTAATCCTTATAATTGTCTAAAAATTAGTAAAAATTGCTATCATTTTAAAAAAAATATAGTCAAAATATATTTTTCCTAAATCTAAATATATAAAATTTATAAAAATATATATATAAATTCAAAAATTAATTCATTATCTTAAAATTTCTAATTATATTTTTCCTAAATCTAAATATATAAAATTTATAAATATATATATATATAAATTCAAAAATTAATTCATTATCTTAAAATTTCTAAATATATTTTTCCTAAATATAATTATATAAAATTTCTAAATATATTTTTCCTAAATCCTAAATCTAACCCTAATTCACAAAATTCAATAATTAACCCTAATCCTAAAAATATAACCCTAATTTCCAAAAATTTCCTAATCCTAAATCTAACCCTAATTCACAAAATCAATTCACAAAATCTAACCCTAATTCACAAAATTAATTCCTAATTCACAAACCAAAAAGAATTAGGAATTGGAGGAAATCTTACAAATGTGAAGGCAACTCAGCCATTGAAGAAGCGAAGAGAAGAAGGAACGGCGGCGGCGGCGCGGCTTTCCGGCGGCGAATTCCGGCGAGGACGAGAAGATGAAGAAACGGAGGCGGCTACGGCGTGGCTCGGTGGGGGAGAGGATCGGAGGCGGAGAGGGGCGAATTCCGGCGAAGACAACGGCCAAATCGGCGAGCGGCGAGCGGCGGAGGCGATTTTTGTGATTTTGGAACCGGTGGATTGTGTTCTTCGGGGAGAAGAAGATTGATTATAATCCCAGAATTTCCGACGGATTTAAAGCTGTCGGAAATCTGTCGGAAATTTTAATAAATTTTAATTGGACCGACTGGTTTCGCGGTATTTATTTTCATTTCGCAGGTAAAATTTGGTAAATCTGTCGGAAATATATATATATATATATATATATATAATTATTTCCGACATATTTCCGACAGATGCTTCATATAAGGCAAACCTTAAATTACGACACATGTTTCCACAAATCTGTCGGAAATCTGTTGGAAATATATATATATTTCCGACAGATTTCCGACAGATTTGTGGTTTTGAGCTTTTTAACGATCCGTCTTCGTTCATACCAGTTACTAGCATGATTGGATCATGATTTAGAAGATCAAATACTTGATAATGATCATTGTTACTTTCAAATTCTGAACAGTTAGTATTTTTAGTATTTCCCGTAAACATCTATTGTTTTCTATATGTAACTGTACGAAATGTTTTTGGTTGAAACATGACAAAATCGCAAATCATGTTCTGTATAACATCGACAAGGTTATTTACTCTCTTATCTTTTACTTTTGTTGTTAGAATTATATGCCGAGACTGTGTCTTCTTGAAATTTTGAAATTTGACCTTAAAACCACAAATCTGTCGGACATCTGTCGGAAATATATATATATTTCCGACAAATTTGTGGAAACACGTGTCGTAATTTAAGGTTTGCCTTATATGAAGCATCTGTCGGAAATATGTCGGATATATATATATATTTCCGACAGATTGCCGACGGAAAATCAGATTTAAAAAAAAAAAATACAAAACAATGCATATGAAACTTTTGTTTATGTTTACAGATACAAACATATAGTGTAACTAATCTGAGTCCGATTCTGATCCTTCCGAAGGAATTGTGTCTTCGTCTTCATCAAATTCTCCAACTTCTTCTTCTGATTCTGAATGTACTATATTATCACCAAATTCTGTGAAATCAACAAAAAGGTCCACCGCGGAAGAATGATCAACTGGATCCATCGGAGTAATTCTAGTTGGTTGCATAGCATCGTGCTCAGCAACTCCATATAGTCGCCCTCTTGGATTAATTGGAGTCACTGTAATCCAAGGATCTCCTCGATGTGTTACCCTAGGGTAAGAAATATAGCATACCTGAAACAAACATATTTAGTTTAGGCAATTACAATATCATTATTTATCAATAACGCACGTATTATAAAATTTTAAAATCAAACCTGGTCTGCCTGTGATGCTAGGATGAATGGGTCATACTTTTGCAGTCTCTTAGAAGAATTTAATGAAGTGACGCCAAATTGGCTCACCTGAACACCTTCTGGATAATTTGTATCATACCACTCACACAAGAAAACAATGCACCTCATGCCCAACATTCCTGGATAGCGCACTTGCAATATTTCTTTGAGAATCCCGTAGTAGACTACATCACCACATGTAGCTGAAATACCGTAATCTGCAGTTGGCCTCGACCTTTCTTCATGAATCCTAAATGCAAATCCCCTAGTGCAATACCGAACGTATGAAGTTGCTTCGAAGCTTGGGCCAGAAACTATCTCTTGTAACCATGTTGGAAACTTTTCTCCATTCTTCATTCCTTCAGAAACCTGAGATAATAATTTAGACAAATTAAGTATTAATTAATGCACTAATTTTAAGATATATAAGCGTTTTTAAAAAACTTACGTAATATTGCAGCCAATTTGCAAACTCGGTTTCCTTAGATTATCCAAGTTCGTCTTCTGTCATATCCGGATAATAGTGACGTATTGATGCAATGTAAATCCTGAAAGCAAACAACAATATATAACATATGAAACCTATATATTACTTAGGTATTAAAAAAAAGAAGTATTTAAATAAGTTCTGTTTTTACCTTTCGTACTCCGCCATCTCCTCACAATTCGTTAGGATATACATATGTAAGTGACTCCACTCATCTTGTGATAGGAAGCGTTTCTTCCCTCTCCCAGTCACTCGACCAACTTGCGAAAACAATTCAAGGACCAGCGCGGGATACATGACTCTCTCACCTCTATCATCATGACGAGCAGGACGTCTACTCTTCGTACGAACTTCCCGTGGAAAGTAATTTTCCGCAAACTGTGATGCTTCTTCATTGATACTCTGTGCGACAATAGAACCTTCAACTCGAGCCAAAATTTTGACCTTCTTCTTTAGATGGAACATGTACCGCTCAATAGGATACATCCAACGAAATTGAACGGGACCACCTAGTTTGGCTTCGCGGGGGAGGTGTAGGGGAAGATGTTCCATAACATAAAAAAAAGACGGCGGAAAGATCTTCTCAAGATTGCAAAGGATCACTGGTATATTGGCATCTAAATTGCGGATCCCCTCAACTGTAAGTGTCCTCGTGCATAAATCCCTAAAGAAAGCACCAACTCCTGCAATAGCTTCGTGGACAGTTTGAGGAAGGAGATGGGTAAAAGCAAATGGAAGAAGCCTCTGCATCACTACATGACAATCATGACTCTTCATTCCCATAAACTTTAGGTATCGCGAGTCTACGCAGTTACCCAGATTAGCTGCATATCCATCAGTGAATTTAACTTCGTCTTTAATCCACCGGAAAAATTCTCTTATCTTTTCTTTTTGCAATCGGTACGGAGGAAAATGATATGTACCATCGGGAAGACGTTCAAGATAATCACGGTTGCAAATCTTTGAAACATCCATTCTAGACTTCACATTGTCTTTTGTCTTTCCCGGGACGTTTAACACCGTATTCATGATGTTGTCAAAGAAGTTCTTTTCAACATGCATCACATCAAGGTTGTGCCTTAATAAATGATCCTTCCAATACGACAAATCCCAAAATATACTCTTCTTGTGCCAGTTATGAGCTTCCCCTACACCACAAACAGGTTCATGCCCATTACCCCCACAATCAGGGGTCCTCTCAGCACCAAAATCTCTCAACTGCTCCAATATAGTACGACCGTCTATCTCATCAATTGGAGCATCAAACACTTGTTTATTTTTATTAAATAATCTTTTAGACCGATGATAGGGGTGGCCGTCCGGTAGAAACCTTCTATGGCAATAAAACCAACATGGCTTTCTTCTATTCCTCAATTGGAAAGCGTCAGTGTTGTCTTGGCAAAACGGGCACGATAATCTTCCATGAGTAGTCCATCCAGATAGCATACCGTATGCTGGGAAATCGCTAATAGTCCACATAAGGACCGCACGCATATGGAAATTCTCCTGCCGTGAAACATCAAACGCTTCGACACCGTGACTCCATAGCATTTGTAACTCATAAATCAATGGCTGGAGGAATACATCAAGTGATCTCTTTGGATGCTCAGGGCTGGGAAATAGAAGGGAGAGGAATAAAAACTCTCGACGCATACACATACCAGGGGGCAAATTGTACGGTGTTACGATTACGGGCTACAAAGAATACTGCCTTCCATGCTTCCCAAATGGGTTGAAACCATCTGTACTTAACCCGAGGTACACATTTCTTGGCTCGTATGCAAAATCCGGATACAACATTTGAAAATGTTTCCACGCTTTTGCATCTGAAGGATGTGTAATCTCTCCATCTTGACGATGCTCTGCATGCCATCTCATTTCTTCTGCCGTTCGCGCAGATTGATATAACCTCTTTAACCTCGCTGTCAATGGTAAGTACCACATACGTTTATATGGAATTGGAACTCTGCCACCAGTATCCTGATACCGTGGTTTACGACAAAATTTACATCTTCTCTGGTCTTCGTCTTCTCTCCAATATAGCATACAGTTGTCGATGCATACATCTATCACCTGATACGGCATACCAAGCCCAGCTACAAGTTTCTGTACCTCATAGTATGATGCAGGTGCCTGATTTCTTCAGGCAAAATATCTTTCACAAAATCTGCTATCGCATCAACACACTCTTCCGCCAAATTGAAGTCCGTCTTAAGGGTCATCAGTCTACTAGCAGTTGATAAAGGTGAATGTCTGTCTCTACACCCATGATATAATGGCTGCTTCTCTGCGTCTAACATATCCAAAAATCTTCTAGCTTCTTCATTTGGTTCTTCGACTTTATCCTCCCCTATTACGATCGATGGCAAATTCTCTCTAAACGCATCATGAACCATCTCAGCGGTATCTACACCAAAATCTACTTCCGTTCTATGTTCGCCTAAGCTATCCGTTCTATGTTCACCTAAGCTATCCGTTCTATGTTCGCCTAAGCTATCCGCAACATATGGTGCACTGCTACTACTACCACCATCATAATTAATTTCTCCATGAAAAAACCAAATTTTGTATCCCGACATAAAACCATGGGTATACAAGTGATGCCAAACTTGTTCTACCTTGACATTACGCGAATTGCAACAATTTAAACATGGACATTTTATCTTACCGCCTTTTTGCAGGTGCGGTCGATTCCCGACAACCTCCATGAACTTGCATATACCTCGTGCATAACTTTCATTTAATGCATTCGACTCCGGATCATACATCTCTTCATCCATCCACGATCTATAATATCTAGAAGATGACATCTCCCTCTCTTAACGATTTTTTTCTAACAAATGTTTGGTTGGAAGTTGTTGTTGTTGTGAGTGAATGAAGATGTGTGGAATCATGTATATAAAAATGCTGACCGTCGGAAATCTGTCGGAAATGAGTCGGAAAGCCAACGGATATAATAACGGCTATTTTTTCGACAGATTTCCGACAGACAGTTGGGTGTTTGTCGGAAATCTGTCGGAAAATATTAACGGTAATAGATTTTCCGACGGATTTCCGACAAACAACCGGAATCTCCTCCGGCGTCGGCACCAGCTAGTTACACGGTCCAATAATCCGACCGATTTCCGACAGAATCAAAAAATTTCAGGTCTGTCAGAAATCGGTCGGTTTACCGTCGGAAATTTTCCGACATAATAACTTCCGTCGGTTTTGCGGCTGTTTTCTTGTAGTGTTGTAACGTTTCTTGTAACTTAATTTTGCATTCCCAATCAAAATAGTAAGGGTTTTAGACCCAACTACATGGGATCAACTAAAAAAAATTAAATTTACTAAGAGCATATGCAATGGCTACACTCTCATGAGTGTGAAATTTGTTGTAATTAATTATATATTAATTTTTAGGAGACTTGAGTGTCTTAAATCAGAAAAAGGATTCTATATTTAGAATCTTTTTTTTTTTCTGATTTAAGACACTCAAGTCTCCTAAAAATTAATATATTTAATTAGAAATCAAATTAGACACTCTCATGAGTGTGACTATTGCACATGGCCTAACTAAACTAAACTATTGTGCGAATGCATTCCCAACTAAATGTAAATCAATGTGAAGAAATTGCTAAATTATGCCACATTTACTAGCAAAATGTCCCACTGGTATTTATTTTTCATAAAAAAGTCCCATAGGCTTTTAAAAATTTAAACCCCAAATATTAATTTGATTTAAAATTACTATTTTTTTTTAAATCTTACAATAATTTAAAAAATCAGAAAAAGAAATACAATAAAATGATTTATTATAATTTAGAAAAAGGAAAAATATATATAATAATATATATTTGAAAAACGAAACTAAATTAAATAACAAAAAAATTAGAAAAATCAGAAAAGGTAATACAATAAACTATTGTACTATAAATCTGAAAAAGGGGAAAAAATATACTTATATATATATTTGGAAAAAGAAATTAAATTAAATAACAAAAGATAGAAAAACCAGGAAAGGAATACAATAAATTGTTGTATTATAAATTTGAAAAAGGAAAAAGATATATAATAATATATATTTGAAAAAAGAAATAAAATAAAATACAAAAAATTAGAAAAATCAGAAAAGGAAATACAATAAACTGTTGTACTATAAATTTGAAAAAGGAAAAAAAATTGAATTTTATATATTTGAAAAAAAAATTAAATATCAAAAAAATAGAAAAATCAGAATAGGAAATACAATAAACTGTTGTATAATAAAGAAATCTGAAAAAGAAAAAAAGTATAATAATGTATATTTGAAAAAAGATTTAAATTAAATAACAAAAAACCTGAAAAGGAAATACAATAAATTGTTGTATTATAAATCTGAAAAAGGAAAAAAAATAAATATATATTTGAAAAACAAAAATAAATTAAACAACAATATTTACTCCTACATATTAGGAAAGTGTAACTTATTTCAAACATAAACCACCGTTTACTATCATATTTAATATTTTTACTACGAGAATGAACAATTAATCCCCTTCTGCTTAACTGGTTACACCTCCTCCACGTCCCTATTTGAATAAATGAGTTCAAATGAATGGTGTGACATTTTCTACAACTTTTTAAACACAAATAAAACAGTCCGTCCTTTATGTATTTCATAGATGCAGAAAAAACAATTAATAATCTATAGCTTAACTAGTTACACATTAAAAGGTTACAACATAAAAGTCACGAGTTCGAACAGAGGTTGGGACATATTTTCTATTTTTTATATAATTTAATTTCAGAATTTTAATTAAATTTTCTAAAAAATAGAAATCGAAAAAATAGAAAACGATATTTATTAATTTTAGGAATTAAATTTCAAAACTTTAAATCTTTCAAATATTTATTGTAGGCAGCTAAATATTTACTCATAGATTTAAGGAAATTATAGTTAAAATATGCTGGTAGAACTTTCGATAAAAACGTTATTCTGGCCATGATAGAATTTATTAAAAAAGGTATAATTTGAAGTCTGCATGTCGCATAAACTTAATATTTAGTAGAATGACAATTCTATGACTTCTACGAAAATGTAGAACGTTGACCATGCAGTAGAACATTTGTTTAGACTACGTAGATTTATGTGAAAGAGGATCGACAACTCTCTTGAATAATATACACCATTGGAATATTTCTTCATTTCTTCTTAAGCTTTTCTATTGTTTTGCTCTAAGAACTTAAATTCCACTTATTTGAAGGAATCTCAGGTTGCTTGCGCGACTTCGGTACCTTCAATTGGCGCCCACCGTGGGGCTTTTAGGGTTTTTGGGCGCACAATTCGAAGTTGTTTCACGAGACAATTCTCAAAACAATGACAGATTAAGAAGAGCAAACTAACACGACCGCAAATGTGATGAATATCGCGGCCGAAGACGAAAACCTTGAAAACAACAACGGGGCGGTCAATCATAACCAGGAGGAAAACATGGAAAACTAGAGGGAAGCAACACCGCCACCACCAGAGAAGGCGGTCACCGCGGATGACATCCCCATCATGCTAAAAACCTGATGGAGAAATATGACAAGCAGGTCATTGACAACCAGGAGATGAGGGACAAGTTCGCTCTCCTTATAAACCAGTCCGAAGAATGCACCCGGGCCGTCAGGCTAAGAGTTAATTCCGTGGCCACTGCGAAGTGATATGCTCAAATTAACCCTAGAGCTACTCTCTCAAATTAAGAGATCAGTTGCAGTATTCAGGGATTGAATCCACAGGGAATCAGTTAACACAGTAGATTAATATATTCGAATTAAACTAAGCAGGATGAAATAGATGAAAACAAGTAAACAATTAAAACGATTGTAAAATCAATAAAGAGAAACGCTAGGCACAGGGAAATCGCAAATGAATCAGAATTGCAGATATAAATAAAAGATAGGAATATTAAGCGCAGTTCCTAAACATGAACACGAATGTAAAATCAATTCGCTCGCTGCAGAGATTATCTACGCCTAAATCCTTGAAAACCAACTGTCGTGCGAATTCAGATTAATTTAAACAAGCAATAAATTCAGGTTCAATTGTTCACAAAACCCTAAACCAAATTTCTTTGCAAAAAGGAATTTTGCTCATCAAAGACTAGTTCAAGCAATTAATAACACTGTCGTGTCTATCAATCAACCTAAGATCATATTCTAGTTAGCTAAGCTAGAATAAGCAATAAACATAAGTCAAGATGAAGAACTCTAATGATATTATCCTAGTAATTTAAATCAGATCTAGCAAATCATCAAACACCTTTGAATAATCCTAAACCTAATAGGGAAACTACTCATACAAAATCAATGAAGAAACCATCTTATTCATTATTGAAAACTCTTAAAAGTTGATAAAATAAAGCGTAACCTAAACAATGGGTGTAAAAACGTATATATAGAGTACAAAAACATATTGGACATAATTGCAAACATCTGGGCTTTCTGGCTCAAAACAGAAATCTTCCAAAAACTTGATTTTTGGCTTGGTCGAGCAGGTTGTCGATTGACACTCAAAGTAGTGTCGATCGACACCAACTTTGAATCCTTCGTGGCGAGCGACACTGGTTACTCTGTCGCTCGACACACAGTCTTTAAAACTTCAATATGAACTTGCGACTTTGATTCCTCGTTCTATTCTGCTCCAAAATGCTTCAGTAAACACCAATAAAGCTCCAAACGTCCTTGTACCTAATAATGATCTAAAACTCAAAAGACTCGAAAACACTAAAAGACTCAAGAAAATGGACTTATATCATGATCTAAAATGGGTAAAACCATGATATATCACGAAGCCAGATCGGTTGGAGAGAAATCTCTTTCCAGATGAACAGACCCCGCTGCATTTCCCTACCTGGTCCCAAACCACTGCCTTCGTAACTCCGTCAACTTCGGACAATACAAGAGATAATGAAATTGCCTCTATGAATGAGACGATACGCAACATGAAATCGAGAATGCACCGTGTGGTCAGCTCAGCCCCCGAGCTCGATCAGATGTTAGAGGAGACCAGAAAGACCCTTTTCACGGCCCGAATCGTTGACACCCCAATAAAGGACCATGCTAAGATCATGATCGTTCCCTATGACCAAACGACCGATGTGACTTAACATCTCAACACAATGGGAAGAGCGCACTCCCCCCGGTAGAGTAGGAGATTATAGTTAATTTCGTAGAAACCAAAATCTACGAATCAGTAGATGGAAGAATCAGTAAATTCTTTGACCGCCATTCTATGGGCGCTAGCGCAGAAGCGTAGAGAGTTGCTCTGATCATTCATGCGACACTTTAAAATGATTGTATCCAGGATGATCGTGTCGGACGAGGCAGCTATGGAGGCTCTCCAGAAAGCTCTTCTAAAAAAAAATCCATTTCGACAAGAACTAACGGTGAACCGACCTGACACTTTGGAGGATGCCATGCACAAGGCATCATGATTAATCGAATTGGAAGAAGATGAAAGAGATAAGAACGATTCGCAGAACGGGCATCCCGATCCCCCGAAGAAGAATAACAACCGAGTTCGGAAAATTGCAAGCTTCTAGATTGTAGAAGAAGAGAACAAGCCAAAATCAAAGTCCGAAGAAAAGACAGGTCGGGGAACAGACACAAGTGACCCTAAAATCTGGTGTGAATACCATCATGTATTTTGGTTATACTATGACTCAATGCCGCCATCTTCAGAATAGACTGCTATTGGAATACAAAGCCGGGAAAAACCCCACAATCAGGCATTACAAAAGCGTCGCCACAAGAAAAGCCGAGAAGGCAGGAGAGGAGACACAACAACAAAAACTGCCCCAAGGAGGGTTAAACCCTCCAAAAAGGGATCGGGATGACCTCCATGGAGACAAGAATAACTCAACACCTCGGAAACATATTAACATGATCATAGGCGGTTTGGAAAAATACAACGACCCAGTGAGATAGATCCAATAATACGAGCGTTTGGCCAGAACATCGCAACGCTGCCTTATCTTGCTGGATTAGGAATTGGTGGTAACATTCGACGAACTGGATACCAAAGATCTAGATCGGCCCCATAACGACTTGTTGGTACTATATTTGATTATTAACAATTGCTAGGTTGGAAGGATTTTGATGGATACCGGTAGCTCGGTTGATCTGATCTACAAAACTACACCGAAAAAGATGGGAGTCAGCGACGATGACATCAAATACTGCAATTGACCCCTGACTGGCTTCGCGAATGACACGATGACCGCCATCAGGATGATCAAGTTCCCAGTACACATCGCTGGAACCACCCGCATGATCAAGTTCGTAGTTATCGATACTCCTTCTTTTTACCACGCTATCTTAGGAACCTTGTGGCTTTACGCCATGAAAGCCATCGCCTCTACCTATCATCAATGCGTGAAATTTCCCATCGCGAATGGAAGTTACACCATTAAGAGAAATCAAATGGAGCTCGTCATTGTTTCGCCATCGAAAGGAAAATCAAAAATCAACCTGAACTCGTTCTCCATAATACTGAAGAAGATGAAATCATAGCTCGATATGAAAAGAAGGCAAGACAGATTGCTATGGAATTTCTTAAAGAAAAAGGTCGTACGAAGGTAGACTCTGAGTCCTAAAGACTTGTCTAGTTACGTCGGCACAACCGAGAATAAGAAAAGCTGTCTAAGCCAAGATACACTGCAATTCACATCTCACAAAAAAACAAAAATTATACCTCGTCATGTATGGACTACAAGTGACTTGATCCCCTTTTCAAAGGGGTACGTAGGCAGCTTTTTCAAAAAGCACAGCCACAAAATCCATTTAATAAAATCTCTTTCGAAAGATTTTTTTTTTTATCCAATCTCAAAAGTATATTCGGATATGACCAAAAAGATCGACACGATCATTTCGTCAATCTCTACGACTCAAAAGAAAAACGTAGTATTTTTCACATCATTACTCTGGCCAGGTATCCAATATTTTACGTACTTCCCATAAGTATAGTGCGGTATCATCCCCAATTTAAAATAAAAAGCCGAACCAGTTTGGCAAAAGTCTAAGTTTGTTAAGGTAACACAATGTTGATCCTTCATCGCATACTTACATGATAACTTAGAACTGGCAATCACAAAGCCCTAAAAACCAGTATACATCCCCGAAATTTGTAAAGATTTCAGACGACCTATGTAAAATCTTCTACAAAGGAAAACTCTTAACCTTGGACCTCAAGCTAAGTAATTAAATTATCGCAAGCAAGGAATGAGTCTTTAAACAAAGCATCCCCCAAACAATCCTAACTAGAAATGAAATTTTCTTTCTACCAAGTAAAAGTTACTCGAGCTGAGCAAAAAACATAAAAGCAAGTAAGTGGAGGCATCGGCTCCGCCGACGAAACAAAAATAAAAACCCACAGAAGAAGCAATGTTTTCAAAACTAAAATAAAAACTTTTAAAAAGGGTACCATGTTTAAAAAAAAAAAATTTTAGACCACGGGTGTTACATATATATGTTATCTTGTTAAAATTTATTGGTGCAACCATAAGATTGCTAAAGTATTCGCCTAAGCAAACTATCAAGTAGTTGGGGTATGTTTTAGTATGGTGGTATACTTCATGTATAAATCAAACATATCACCATATATGGGATATAAAATAACCGACTTTCCAGAACTATGGTGAATCATTGTTCTCTCTTTGTGGCTTTTCATTTTTCACTCAATTTATATAACAAGAACATGATGTCTAACCTTTCTTGCTCCCTTCTTTTTTTCATATGATTTTTTTTTTTTGTGAACGGGGGTGCTTTACATTCTAGAGATGGCTCGCTAATGACTCTTGGCTTAATCAAATATTGTATTACGTTTCAAACAGAAACAGCTAGCAATGAGAAATTGTTTTAACATTCTATAAAAACTATATCATCATCCAAAACGTTTCAAAACATTAGATCTAAAACTTAAACACCAATAAAAGAAAGAATTTTTTTTTCAAAAATAGAACGCGCAAAAGAATACACGTGATGGAGGGTAACTAGATGTTTTAACGAAATCAAACCTTCGTGGCACAGACAACTCCATCATATTCGATTTTCTTTTTTGTTAAATATTGATGGAGTTTTTGGTGTATATAAGAAACTAAATAGTGCATGACAATGTATTCAGGCCCGGCTCAATCTAAAATTGGGCCTTGTGCCAAATGTGTTTGCAGAAAAACTTATTGGTGTATATTTGATAAATTTGAAAATAAGGGCCCTTTTACATGTAATTTTAAGAAACTTAGGACCTTTGTTGCTATAAAAATTAACTAGAAAAACGTGGGGCCCAGTGCATTTGTACACTAAACACAACCCATAAGCTGGGCATGAATGTATTAGGGTAGATAAAAATTATGCGGCCTATTTCTTTTTTAAGGTTACCAAATTCTTAATTTTAGGCATTAATCAAGTCTAAACTTAAACACAAAGAAACAAAACTACGTGTCCATTGGCTAATGATAACTCAGCTGCTAAGAAGAAAAACAATCATGAATGCTAATGTCATTAACAAAATGGATTGTAGCCTCGGAATATGGATTGATGGGTGTAGGACATGGACAAAAAATGTTTGAGAATGTGGATTTCATTGAGTAGTAATTTCATATATGAACAATCTCATTGAGTAGTGCAATAAACTCTCAATCACATATGAAACTTTTCTACAATCCCAAGAAGGTGTCCCCTCAACATGATCAGTGGTATCCTTCTGGTTCTTACCACCAGTGAAGATCGACATTAGCTGAGGTATCTTTGGTGGTGGGCTTAGGGCTTGGACGTTTCCCGGTGTGGTGCAAATAGCTGACAATCCGATCATAGAGTTGATCTTCTATCAATTTTCTGTCCTTTATTGCCTCCCTAGTCATCTCCACTTTCTGTTCAGTCATTTTTTTTCCAACCATTTCCATGATTTGTTCAACAGTAAATGAGTCATACATCTTTTCATCTCTTGTTGGCATTGCTTCATCACCAACTTTACCCTTCCCTTTTTCTTCTTTTGTAAATTATTGCTTAGAAACATCTCTTGGCCTTGTATGTCTAGCAGCAACCCTTATAATTGAAAACCGTGACACCCCACCTTTCTATATCTCTTTACTGAATTGGTAACCACAACCAATTAGTATGTCCATGTAGGCAAGAGCATCATCATCTACCTCGTCATCCCAAAGAGGAACATCAACATGTCTAGCACCAGGATGATTCAAGTAAGGAGTTATAACAAGTTGAGAAGAAAAACAACCAGGAGCAGTACAATAAGATACAATAAGAGAAGGATGACTTAAACTAAAGAATGTCCTCCGTATTTAGTCTACAAGACATACATATCCTATAGACAAATATATAAACTAGTCTAGTGATAAAAGTAAACTTACATTTGGTAGATTTTCAACTTCCATGATGTTTTCCTTGTGGAAAAAACTTCTGCAGAGGTATGGTGAAAAAACCAACACTTTTTTCTTGTTTAATTAAACAATTGCAGAAGTTCTCAAACAATAATCCAATAATTAAACTAATTATCAAATTCAACTAATCAATTTCCAAAAACTGAAACAGTAAATACTAGTAACCTAAACACCATGTTCAATAGATTTGAGCAGTTAAACTAACAACCCTAATCATCCTCTTCATTTGGCCTTGATTCTGCGATCACACATTTCTTTTACCTGCAACACATGGGAAAAAGAGTTGCGTAAGTGTTTAATAAATACTTAGTGAGACGGTCTTCCCGTCAATAGGCTAAGTACGCATATACTAACATCCACAACAATTAATTTAAAACAATCAACGCATGAAAAACATTGGTGTCGATCGACGCTTCACAAACACAGGTGTCGATCGACACATCGCACGGTGTCGATCGACACTCACAACTCAGAACGATACTCAAAAACAATTTACTGTCCAAAACACGAAACAACCGATTCCTCACGAATCAACACAATCACTACCGGATTCCTTCACAAACAACAACACAAAACAACCACATAATCCATGCATGATCCCCTAACCGTTAATCAATCCTAGCATATACGAGCCTACGGTCGTGCACTCACCTTGATTTCACGATTGAAAAGGTATTTGGAATGAACAACGACAAAACCTCATGAAAAAACCAACAAATCGATGAAATAACCCCCAACAAACCGACGCACAACACCCCAACACGATCCCACGAATTCTGCCATGAAGAACGGCTCACGGATACTCCTCGGATCACTATTTCACTCACGAAAACTTTCAGAAACTGTTTCTCCTTCTCTAAAACGTGACCACGCACAACCAAAGGTTTATATACGTGAGCCCTAGGGCTCTCCCTAAACCGACATCGCAAACCGTCTGATTTAATAAAAACCAAACTTAATTCGAAACATTGGTGTCGATCGACACCCACCACTGGTGTCGATCGACACCTCTCCCAAATTACTATAATTTGGTTTTAGGATGTTACATATGGTGCCAATATTTTTGTCGGCCAAAGTATGCTCATCGCCATCATCAGGCAAAAATCTTTGTAACTCCGATATTGCCTTGAAGATCCCCAGTTGGAAAGCAAGAGTGAACATGTGAGTTCTAGTATGAGATTCATTGAACTTCTTTATCAAGTCGCCTACTGTATCAATCTTTTTACCAACTTTAACCATCTGCAAAGTGATGGCAAAAGACTCACGACCCCATGGGTATTGTTTAAAATTCTTCAAATCCTTCTCCATTTCAGCAACTTCCTTTGACGGTTTAAGAGTACCACTCGTAGGAATCAAAATCCTTCAATAATGACTATAAGGGCGAGACCCAGGCACTTCCATTTAGACATCTTTAGGTCCTCTAGAAGCATTCAATCCTTTTTTAACCAACCGACAATGTCCTTGATGGTGACCGATGTGGTAACATATCCAAACAACTTGTTGTAGTAAGGGTTATCCGATTCCGCTGCAGTTTTCCATTCTACCAGAGTTCTTCACTTGAGTAAAGACCACAATTTAAGCAAGTAACAACACTAAACTCCTTAAGAGAGAACCTCAAAGGTTTCCCAGCAAATAAGAACCAAATCTCGTACTTCTTGGTAATCTGTAGACTTATGCATAAGATTTGGTGGACAAGTTTTCCGGTTAAGGATGCCTTACAGACAACAATTTCAAACAACGATTTGAATTGCGAATCACGTAAGTAGTTATACTCATCCCTTCCATCGAGAGCGACCACCAACCCGTGCTTGAATACAAATTGATTATGCCCGTAGAAGGACTCCATCAGTGGCATTAGCAGTTGTGGTAAGAGATCAAAATCCGGTCAAGAAGGTCCAGGAAAGTTGAGAGAAGGCGGCAGCCTATCCTTCTTGGCTCGGATTTCTATCCTAATAGATCTGGAAGACGTCTTTGAGACAGGGGATTTTCGCCTATTAGATTCAGAAGACTTCTTCGATGGTGGAGGGTTTGGGCTCGTCGATCCAA
This sequence comes from Draba incana, assembly GCA_963576765.1. NCBI lineage: Eukaryota > Viridiplantae > Streptophyta > Magnoliopsida > Brassicales > Brassicaceae > Draba > Draba incana. The sequence goes on from OY755215.1 coordinate 25,017,438, forward strand.
GGGATGTCTACGAGTCTGTCGGGTTTGGTCTCTTTGATCCACTGACGTCGCCTCGCCTCCAGATTTTGGTCTTTTAGATCCGGAGGACATCTTTGGATATGGTGTCTTCGACGTATTTGACCAAACAAAAATCCTATTTTTTAAGGACATGCAACTACATAGACCAAAAATCCAAATTTGGAACAAAAATGGAGTCTAACTGAGAGAGATTGTCGGTGATGAAGGTTCGAAGAACACAAACTGTGTAAAGTCTGACTATTTTGTATACAGTGAGAAGAATACTCAGTGTATAAACATCTAGGAAATGTGAACATTAATCTCTGATGGTGATTAGTGTCTCACCATAAACGATCGACAACAATGGCGGCCACACAATTTAGATTAGCCGGAAAATTAAAAACAAAAAGAGAGAACCGTAATGTGCTTTCTTCTTTGTTGAAAGCCCAACAATTGCTAATGCACAACTACCAAGAACCGTTTATCAGATATGGAGAGAGAGAGAGAGAGAGAGAGAGAGAGAGAGAGAGAGAGAGAGAGAGAGAGAGAGAGAGAGAGAGAGAGAGAGAGAGAGAGAGAGACCATTAAAATATGTACGGTTTGAAATTTCAAAAAAACCGTCGAGAAAGGAAGAAGACATTCACACGTGGGAGGGACAATCTGGTCATTTGAACATTGCGTGAAAAGCTGAATGTGGCAGATTTTGAAATAATTTATGGGTTATGGCAGATTTGGAAAGGAGTGTGTAATTTATGGCAGATTTTGTAATAAATTCTTTAATTTGTAAATTAAAGGAGGTTTGACTTGAGATTTGGATTATTTAGATAAATTTGTAAAAAATTTATGCATAATCGATTGGTCATTAGAATTGTGATTTTGAGATTGCATAATCGATTGTCTTAGAATTCATATTTTGGTTTTTGTAAACTTTACTTCTTACTGGAGATGATGATGATGATTCTCACTTATGAAAATTTTCTTTTTATATAAATTTTAAACAAAGACCTTTTTTTCGACCTTCGCCTGTGGACTGTAAAAGCCTAGGAACAGCTCTGGGTATTGAGCTGGCTTTGGTAACCTATATTAGACATGCTTCAAAGAAGAAAAAAGACTGATTTATTGGGAATTTAATTTCATTGAGAAGTAACTTCATATATGAACAATAAGTCTCTCTTTTATTGTTTTAAAAAGAATAACTGGTTGTACCAGATTTAGCACCCGTTACCATGACCCGACACATGATCAAACCAACCCGAATATCCATCTAAAGAAAATGAGATGGTGTGCAAGAAGCTCTTCTTGGCCCATTAAGAAGATTAAAGGATAAAGCCAGCTCAGCTGATCTTGGAATGCTTGGAGAATAAGTCGAGAATATATGAGAATATTGTGTAAATCTTCTTAGTTATGATACTTTCCATGCATTTCTAGGGTTTACTCGACCGACTCTAAGGAGTATAAATATGTAACTCATGTCATTTGGAAAGGGATCCGCAATCATCTTGAATACTAAACACCAGTGGTAACATTTCACCATTTCTTCTTGAATCTTTCCATTGTTTCATCCTAAAACACCTAAATCCAACTTATTTGGAGTTGGCCGAGGTTGCTTGCGCGACTCCGGTACTTCCAATAACTTTTTCTGATAAAAAAAAAAGGAAAACAAAAATAAATATATTCCTTAAGTGATACCCACTAACTTACAAAGTATTTGTTACACTGAGAGCGTGCAAAAAACGTGTGTAGACGAGAGTGAGTTTTCTTTCTTGATGAATGACAAAGACATTAGGAACGATACAAAATATTCAATTGTTTTCTCTTAGAATGTTTTGGACGCGTTAGCAATTTCCCGCCTAGTATTCTTTTGTAAGTTTGCGTAGCAAAATTGGGAGGATAAAAATTTTGGGTAGAACGGATACGATTCATCATATACCTTCACCGACGGAGACATCACATTTCAAGTTGTACATATAGACGCGTGTGTATAAATTCTGCTTACGTTAACTCATTTTTTCTTCATCCAAAAACAATTAAATAATAAACCCAAGAAAGCATGAGTCCTATGTTTTACTTCTTTCTTGCCTTTACAATTGTTTTGGCCGCAACCGCAAACGCCGTAAAACCCGTTCTTGACATCGATGGAGACATCATACGCCACGGTAATTACTACGTTCTCCCTGTCCTCCGCGGCCGAGGCGGCGGAGTGACTCTCACCATCCCCCGCATGAGGCCATGTCCCAGGGGCAGCATCGTGCAGGCAAAATCCGAGGTCGATAGGGGCATTCCCGTAAGATTCTCAAACTGGAGGCCTAGAGTTGGGTTCGTTCCCGAAAAAGAGGACCTTAATATCCGGACAGACTCCGGTCAGGTATTGTGCATCCATAATAACTACTGGTGGCTCGATGAGTTCGACACGGAGAGGAAGAACTGGTATGTTGTGTCTACTCCAAAACCAGACCCAGAAAATTCGTTGAGGAGTTACTTCCAGATCAAGAAAGCTGAGAATCAACACATAAATGCTTACAAGATTATGTTTTGTCCTGGGACTTGCATCGATGTCGGGATATCTGTGGATGAAAACGGCGTTCGGCGTTTGGCATTAAGCAATGAACCTTTCTTGGTTATGTTCAAGAAAGCTGATGGGACAACGACTATGGATTCGTTCGAGACTATGTGAGAACAAATGGCTACAAAATAAAAATTAGAGGACAATAGTCCTCATGTAAGACTGATAAGAAAACTTGTGTATTTCTCTGTTTCTGTGTTCGATCGTCATATATGGAATAATACATCTTTCGTTAATTTCTCTATTGTTAAGTTTCAAATTCAAATAAGGGTAATTGGCGTGAATAATACCCATTAAATCAATAATTAAGTATATAACATGACATAAATTAAAATTAGATATCTAACATTGAGTGTATCTAAAAATTACCATCTTAACCTTTATCTAGTTTCAGTTTTATTAATCTTTAAAAATAATTAAATGAAACCATAATCTTTAAACTATTTTCTCATCTCATCATCTTCTTCTTCTCTCTCCTTTTCCACTGTTGATTTTTTTTCTTTTTGTTGCCCTTCTTCTTCTCCTCTTCTTCTTGTCTTCTTCTACTCATCCTCTTTTTAATTCAATTTTGCAATTTTTTTTTCCAATTATTTTATCTAAACATAAATCTAAATCTCCAATCGTGAAAAATAGTGTTTCTTTTCCTTCGTTAAAGTTTCCACCTTCATCTCATCTCTTGGTCAAACTGAGCCGCCGATGAAAATCGACATAGTTTACTATGTTCGAAAATCATAATAATAGATTAATATGGCCATGTTAATAGTTAACTATATATGTTAATTTTTCATTATAATAGATATGGGAAAAAGTTAGTTTGGCACTAATTTATTGTTTTATTACTACATTAGCTCTTAAATTTTTTTAATAACTAACAAGTTTTATATGCCTATTTTACCCTCAAATCTTCTGTTTTAAAAAATCTTATTTACAAAAATGCCATTACCAAAAATTTTAAAAATAAAATAAAATAAAAATATTTACGTAATATATTGACATGACAAACTTATTTGTAGACAGACTTATTTTATTTTAATCACAAATTTATCTAATATTGACAGACTTATACGTGCCCCCCACCGATTTATCTAATAGACTTTGTCTTTTTGACCATAAATTTACTTAATTTGGACAGACTTACTTAGTTTTCAATAGATTTATTTTCTTTTGACCACAAATTTACTTTATTTTGACAGACTATATAAGTTTCTCACAGATTTGTTTCTATTTAGCCACAAATTTTCTTAAATTTGACCGACTTAATTAGTTTTCAACAGATTTATTCTTCTATGGCCACAAATCTACTATATTTTGACAGACTTTATGACAAATTAGTTTTCCTTTGGCCACAAGTTTATTTTATTTTGACAGATTTATTAGTATTCGATAGATTTATTTTTTTATGTCACAAATTTATATGAAATTTTTATTCCTTTGACCACAAAGTTATTTTCTTTTAGTCATAGAATAATTTATATAGGTTAACCTAATCATACTTATTTGGTTAAACCAATCCAAACTATACCATATTAACCGAACTAAACCGTGTAAATCGAAAGAAAATAAAATCTGATCAAATCGGATGAGAATCGAAGAAGTTAGAGTTTGTGCAAAAATTTATCAAAAACCTCTTCCAAAAACGTGATAGAAGAAGAAGATAGAAGAAAAACATGTTTTCATATTTAAAATTAGATGAAGTGTTATAAAAATATGTATTCCGGTTTGATATAAGTGACTTTAAACCAGAATGAACCGGTTTGTATTGTTGTGAAAAAAAGTTTAAGATTGAATTCTAAATTTTTTTAGTTTTTTTTTAAATAACATAATGGCGTTATTGTTATTAAACTAAAGTTTAATGGGTTAACCGACTTTTTACATGATTTTCATTAAGTATTTTTGAATGGGTGCTAATCTAGTAATAAATCAATGAATTAAGGCTAAACTAAGTAATATTCTCTAATAGATAACTATGTTTATATTATGTTGTAAAAGTAGTTAACTATGTTTGTTTAATAAGTAAGTATTACAACAACATTTTCATATAGTCAACTATGTTATGAAACTGGTAGAGTATATAACTATGCATTGAAAATAGTTAACTATATTTTTAAACTCGTAACTATTTTTCTGAAAAATAGTGGACTATGATTTTAGATAGTTACACATAATGTGATGTAATTAACTTTATTTCTAGGATCAATTGAATTGGTGTTAAAAATAGTTAATTATGTTATTACTATAGTCTATAGTTGACTATTACAACATATTTGTTTTTTTTTTTGTTATTTTCTGACCCAATTTTTTTCTCTCCAAAATATATGTGCAACACAGATGTACTTTTTCAGAAAAAATAGGAGCAATTAAGACATAAGATTAAGAGAGAAGATTTTTAGGGATTTTAACTAATTTTTATTAAATAGCTCATTAAGTTTATTTTAGTCATATTTATTTAATGGGTGTTAAACACCTAATTTCTAATTAGGACATGTTATACACCTAATTAAAGCCCCCCTACCTATTTCTATTGTTGGGTAGGATTCGTGACATTTCTATTGTTGTTGTAATTTTGTTTGGAAAAATTAGAGAAGAAAAGTTTGGATAGTTAATGGTTGTTACGTCGCTAAATTTTAAAAGGGAAGTTTTAAGGGAAATTAGCATATATATATTAGGTTTTGTCCCTAAAATTAAACATCTAACACTATATAAAACATAATATAGTAACTAGCAATTAGTTTATCTAAATTTCCGATTTTACCCTTTTATAATTATGCTACTTTTATATTAAAAACAAATTGAAACCCTAAAAATTACTTTCGAGGCCTCCAATGGACATGTCTTATGTCTTATATCTTAAAGACAAAATCTAGCCAATCAATCTTATCTTATTTTTAATTAAAAAAGACAAGAAAAGACAAGAGATTCCAAAGAAGAAATTTTAAAAGACTCGCTTTTCTAGCTTTTACCAAGATTCTTTTCAGATTTGTTCTTGCCAAATCATGTAATTATTTATTATTTTTAACGATTATTTTATTTTTTCACAAAAAAAATTATTTTCTTCATTAAAAAAAAGCTCACTATATCTTGACATCAATTATTCAAGGTAAGTTGATACCAATTATTGTTTGTCCTTACGTATTTAATACTAAAATATTACAAATTTATATTTTCCATTTCTTTATTGACATATACACAAGTTATATTAATATTTATGATATTGGTAAATTTTAATTCAGATATATCAAATTCATGACTATTACAAATTTATATTTTACGTCACTAGCTTTTTTATGTATTATATTATTTTATTTAATTACATATTTTATTTAATTATATATTTTATTTAATTATATAATTAATATCAACTAATATAAACATTAGTTTATAATTCATAGATGTTCAAAAGATCATTTTCACCATTCAATTTTTTAAAATTGTGTAAAAGACACTGCTGATAAAAGACAACAGACGACAGACAACAAACAAAAGATTAAAAAAAATATGTTTCCATTCGAGACCCTAATCTTTTTCTTTCCTCCTCTCACGCCTTTAGTCTTCTTCTTCTCTATTTTTTTTAATTTATTATTATTCTTCTTCTCCTTCTCTTATTTTTCTCTATATTTAATTTTGCAATTCGTTTTACATTCTTCTTCTCTCAATTGTTTTGTTTCAACTCCTTATCATGGATCTAAATCTCTAATCATGGAGTAAGATGGTGTTTCTTCTTTTTTTCATTAAAATCTCCATCGTCATCCATCTCTTGGTCAAATTGAGTGGTCGCTAGATATCGACATAGTCAACTATGTTCGAATCAAATCAGTATAATAGGTAACTATGTTTCTTGTAACATCCCAATTCCAATTTTTGTATCTAGAAAGGGGGTGTCGATCAACACCAAGTTCTGCGATGTGGTTCGGTTTAGATTTTAATCGCGGTTTGGCTCGGTTTGAGGGATTTAACCCTAGGGCTTGGGTATATAAGCCCTTAGGCAGTTCGTGGCCGCGTTTTGATAGAGGAAATCGGAGAGGAACATAAGAGATTGAGAGAGAATTCGATCGTTCTTGAGGATAGTTGCAAAGAAATCCTCGAGACATCATTTATTCGAGTTTTTAGGGCCGTGGGATCGTTGCTCTTCGTGAGAATCTCTTGTGTGATCGTGGGAGATCGAGTAGCAAGCGTTTCTTCGCTGTCTCGCCGTGAGTTCGTCGCTGTTCTTCATCGTTCGTCGCTCGTTCTTTGCCGTTCGTCGTTTTCGTCGAAATCCGAGGTGAGTGCGCGACCGCAGGCTCGGATAGATTAGTTTTCGGTTCACCATTTATTTAGGGATTTTTGTGTGTGATTCATGGTTGTTTGTTCTGTGTTATGGTGTTGGAATCGTTTGGTTTTTGTGATTGAATCGAGTTTAGGCCTGTTTTGATAACGTGGACTGTTTCTGCGACTTGAGTGTCGATCGACACCGTGTCTTAGTGTCGACCGACACCCGTGTTTTTCATACGTGAGTTTTAAATTAATTGTGGGTTGAATTCTGGTATATTCGTACTTAGCCTTTTGACGGGAAGATCGTCTCACTAAGTAATTATTAATTACTTACGCATCTCTTATTTCCATGTGATGCAGGTAAAGAGAAAAAGTGATCGCGGAATCAGGGCCCTAGAAGAGGATGATTAGGGATGTTGCTTTATTTTCTAGTTCTAACGAACCCTGTTAGGTTGCTAGTTTACTCATTCCTGAATACGGTTATTGTGAGTTGAGTTATGTTTTGGAATGAATATTTAATTATTATTTGAATTTTTATTATTTCCTGAGAACTTCCGCGTAGAAACTGTTAGGAATCTAGTCTTTGAGGATTAATATTTATGGAATATTAATTTGGACTAGTTAAATAAAGAAATTAAAAAAAATAAATAAATAAGGTTGTCACATTTCTCATAATAGTTTACTATATGTACGTAATCGCCTATATAGTTCACTGTCATAATGTATACCCTGTGTAGTTCACTATCCCCTATATGTACGCAAGTGCCTATATAGTTCACTATCATAATGTATCTCCTATATAGTTCATTATCACTATGTATACAACCACTACCACATATATTTATAGTGAATTACTATAATAAACCTTTTGTATATAATCTTCTATATAGTTCACTATCACTATGTACACAACAGCTTACACGAATAGTTTGACTATATACATTTGAATAGTTGACTATATATATCCTTACATATGTATAGTGAACAACTATAATAAACTATATGTACATAATTTTCTATATTGGTCACTATCACTATTTACAAAATAGCTTACATAAATAGTTGATTATATACATTTGAATAGTTGACTATACATATCCTTACAAAATTAGCATTTCACCATTGAAATATGGTTGTTTGGAACATACTTTTAATGCAGAAAAATAATATAATATTATTTTGTATATCTCAGATATCAATTTCAAATTTAGTTTTAGATTAAATTGTTATTTCCTTTTTATTATAAATAAATTAGTATTAAATATGCATTAAAGTTGACAACTTTAATTGAATTTATTATGGACAAATTAGTCAAGTTTTATTTTATTTTTGTTAGTTACCCAATTTTCCAATTACACATGTTACTTTATTAATTTACATGCTCAAAAATGTTATTTCACTTTCAATCTTTTTTTTTATGGCAGTAATTTCATATCTACACATTAACAATTTGACATCATTAATTGAGTTGTAATTTCATATCTAAACAATAATCATTGTAACATCCCATTTCATATTTTTGTATTTGGAAAAGGGGTGTCGATCGACACCAGGTTCTGGGTTGTTTTCCGGTTTGAATTTAATTGCTCGATTTACGTCGGTTAAGGGTGCAGAACCCTAGGACGTGTCATATAAGGTCGTGGCCGTATTTTTTTTCAGAGGAAAAAGAGGAGTTTGGTCAGTTTTAGAGGAGAAAATCGTTGGTGATTTGAGAAGAAAGAGTTTGAGAAATCCTTGAGGAGAAGACAGACTGGACTGTTTCGGTAGAGAGGAGGAACGGGCGATCAATTTAGGTCTGATCGGCGTGATTTTCCGTAAGTGTGTTCTTCTTCCTCTTAGCTATCTATAGGAGAAAAAGGATTGTCTTTTGGATCGGTTGTTTGTGAGTTATGATTGTTTTCCCGTGAGTGGTCTGTGCAGTTTTGGGATTCAATCATTCTTCTTGGGAAGTGTTTTCCCGGCGTTCCGGAGGGAATCAGAGGACGATCTAGGTACCATTAGAAAGCCCCGTTGGTCTAATTTTCAGATTGGGTTTCCGATATGAATTCGGAGGTAAGCTCTGATTTCTATGATTGCTTTAATCCAGTGCGTTGTTCTATTTTTCTGGAAATCTGAATTAGGGTTTTGGGAAAATCCAAGTTTTGTGTTCTAGATAATTGAGGAAGGGTTCCTTGGTGTTTTTGGTTGAGAAAAGAGGCTGCGAGATCGCTGATTTTGTGTTCTTAACTGTTCTTTCCTCGAATCGCGTAATTGAGGTGAGTGCGTGATCGTGGATATGGGATTAGATTATTAGGATTTTTTGAATGTGTGTTTGTATTGATTGTATTGTTTGCTATGATTATTCTGTGTGAATCGTGACTGATCTCGTGTGATGAAACAGAATTCGAGTTGTGAGAGGATTTTGACTCGGTTCAGGTTTCTGCGAGAGGTGTCGATCGACACCTAGTGGTAGTGTCGATCGACACCACTGTTTGATATTCGCGAGGATTGTGATTCTGATGGAGTGTCGATCGACACCACGTGGGAGTGTCGATCGACACCACTGGTTTTAAATGCTGTTTTCACTTGTTGTTGACTGTTGTTTGATCGTGTAGAAATTGATAATCTATTTTTTTTGCCCTTAATATGTATCCGGTAGACGGGATGACCGCTTCACTGAGTATTTGTGATAATACTCACGCAACTCTGTTTTTCCCTTTTGAGTTGCAGGTAAAGGAAAAGTTGAGATCGTGGAATCATGGCTGGGACGAGAGGATGATTAGGATCTCTATATTATATGTTTTGGTATTACATTTGGTAGAACCTGGTTTAGGTTGCTAGAAATGTTGAGATGAATTGGAATTTGTTTTAATGGTTTAATGTTAATGTTGATTCCGCTGGTTATTGGTTATTGGTTTGAGTTAACCATTGAGAATTGGTATTTATGGGAATACTTAATTCGGGTTAATAAAAAAAAAAAAAGCTTGGTTGTTTCAATTTGGTATCAGAGCCCTTACGGTTCTAGGGCTGTTAGTAATTGGTTGATTTGAGACTATGGCATGAATTGGCTTTGAGTAATTAATTAATTCTGTGAGTTATAGAGTCTCAGATCATCCTCTCCGAGCCTTCAAAGAGATTCCACGGTATGTGATCCTTTGACGTTTGTTTTGTGAATTCAAGTAGCTTAAAATGTGCTTTCGGTAAGTGCAGTGTGCGATGGCTAGAGTTCCGAGAGGTTGTCGTGGCAGAGTTGGTGGCCGTGGAGGCCGAAGTCATGGTCGTGGTCAGGGTCGTGTGTCTTCGTTGTTTGAGCGGGAGACTCAGAGTGAGTCGTCAGAGCAGGTGGCTGTTTTGCCGACGTATTAGGAGGTTTTACTGGGTGCTGTCAGTGTGTCAGATATTTCAGCTGGTGCTGGAGTTAGTGCCAGAGCTACTGGTGCGGCAAGAGGCCCAGGTGTGGGTGTTACTGCAGGTGGAGCCCAGGATCCGGAGGATCACTTGGCGAAGATGCTTGCATTGATTTTAGAGCGGTTACCATATGCGGTACCAGTGCAGGCTCCAGTAGGGACCCTGAGGGAGCAGTATCTGGCACAGTCCAATGAGCTGGTGCTTATGGGGCCCTTGTCCTTCTCGGGTGGAGGGGGGCCAGAGGAAGCCAATGAGTGGAGGCTGAAGGTTGAACGAAGGCTTCGTTCTCTCAGATGTCCCGATGAGTTCCGTGTGGATCTAGCAGTTGAGTTCTTGGAAGGAAATGCTTGTCTCTGGTGGACCGATGTCTAGACCAGGAGAAGGCGGACATTGTGGACTTGGGGTGAATTCTTGGGCGAGTTTAATGTAAGATACTTCCTCAAGAAGTTGTGAAGTAGTTAGAGTTGTAGTTCCAGAGTCTGGTTCAGGGCAACCGATCAGTACGTGGGTGCTAGTAGCGGCATGGATGGGGAACGAGCCCAGAGGGGCAAGTTCGTGGGAGGACTTTGGATTGGGCCTAAGAAGCCCGACAAAGCTTCCAGGTATGCCTCGAGGGCGGAGCTGGTGGAGGCACTTGCAGCAAACGAGGACCTGGAGGAGCAGTTCGAGGATTGAGTTAGTTTCCGTTTCTTTCGGTTTTTTTCCAGTTTCAGATTTTGAGCTTTACGTTGTTGTTTCTGGATTTTTGCATTTTCGTTGGTGTTGAAACGATATGCATTTTTGAAAATATATAAGTTGGTGTTCCTTATTTATTTTCAAATAAGTTATGAGGCGTGTGGTTCTTAGATGTGTTTTTTTTATGTGTGGACCAGTATGGGTCATTTCTTTGAGGATATTCCATGCTGGGAATATCGAGACTATACCACGTGAGGCGGCTCTAATGAGAGGAGAGGTGTGTTCTCGTGTATACTTATTGGGAAGTAAGTTCCCATAATAAGTAGCGAGGGATGTGAGATCTTTTGCGGGGAGGTGAGCTCCCAAGCTACCGTTGGCTCGAGGGATATGTCCCGAGAATACGAGCGGTATATTGTCTTGTGTGGATTAGACGGAGTCTCTGAGATCATGGGAGGATCTCGTGTGGTATTGGCCAAGTCAGGTCAGGATTTTAGTCCATGTTGGATGGGTTTTAGGTTTGGGTGAGGATCTTGAGTAGTGTTGACTGGATAGGTCAAGTTTATGGTCTTTGATAGATGGTTTCGAGAGGCTCGAGTTATAAGCTGAAGTATCGCGGGTCAGGCTAGGCCTTGGATGGAGTTCTGGTAACAGATGTAGCATTTGTGAAATCCAAACCGAGACTGAAGGGTGGTTGTACATGTTCTTGTTTGATTGTTGTACGATCGACCACCAGGCCTAGTTGGATTAAAAATGTTGCATAGAAGGTTCCGGGCGAATCTAGGCAAGTAATGGGCATTTTGAGTTGTGGTTATGCTTTTCAGCTTGACAAATGCGCCTGCAATATACACAAGATTATTACGGCGTGATCAAAGAATTTTGGGAAGTGTTCGTTTCGTACTCAGCGTTTATCTCTTGGACTATTTGAAGAATCATGAGAAGCATGCAGCTCATTGCGTTTGGTTCTGGAGAGGCTCGGAAGCAGAAGTTTTATGCGGAGTCGAGCAAGTGCGGTTATGAGAAGCGCCGGTTTTGGTTGCAGGAAGGCAGAGTGGAGTATCTGAAGGTAGAGTGGAGTATCTGAAGGTTTAAGGTTCATCGCAATGGATGGCAAACCAGTATTTTAAGGAGTTCTTGGTCTCTCACGTTATCATCATATCCAGACAAGGGGAGCAAATATTCGGAGGATAGTGTGCAGAACAAGCAAGGATCATTTCAGTTTATTGGAAGGTTGTCTGGGTTATAAAAAAGGAGCAGAGTTCACGAGATTGAGGAATGGCGTATTTCAAGAATACTCAAATGTCTTGGTGATTCCGGTCATGGACAATGTTCTAAGTGTACTCAAGAAGTCATGAGGATCAGGCAAAGCATCGGAGGTTAGTTCTGAAAAAAAAAAATTTTGGAGCAAAAGCGTTTGGTTGTTCGAGCAGGAGTAAGTTGTGGCAGGGTGAGATGGTATTTTTCTTGGCCATGTAATGTTGCAGGGGAAGTTTCCAAGGATCGGTCTAAGTTGGGAACTATCGAAGATTGGCGTAGGTTGCGTATCGTCACGCATTCAAGAGTGCATAGAATGTTTGTGTGGCTCAGGAGAGGAATCCGAGTCGTGAGTTGTTTTAAGGCAGTCGGTTCAGTTTTTAGGTCTCTTCGAACGGGACATGCAGGTTATAGGCAAGTGTATCGGCCGATGGATGGTTACGCTGAGGCGTCAGGAGTCGATTTGGACCCTTGTTGGGCAATCCAATTTTCGATTTTCAGTGCTCGGTATTTATTGCTCTAGGGATTGCGGTCCCGAATAGCTCATGTATTTTAAGGAGATGTGAGCTCTCCGGTATGTTGATTGGGATGTGAGTTTCCCAGATACTGTCGACTCGAAGGATGCGTCCCGAGAGTACGAACGATATGTTTTCCTGATGGCCACATGATACGTCCTATGGGGTGTTGTGCTTCGGAATTGAGGTGTGGATCTTCAGGAAGTCAGTTGTGTTAGCCAAGTGTTCGGTAGGAGCATAGTTGTGATGTCAAAGTATTATTGTAGAGTCAATATCATGGAAAGTATCCCTAGTTTTCAGATGCTTGCACGCGTATATATTGATTACCCTAAGGAAGTATTTTCCTATATAGAGCCAGAGCTTGAGGGAGACGTCCTGAGAGTGAAGTGGCATCGGCATCGTTACCTCGAAGGAGACGTCCTGAGAGTATGATGATGACGGTATAAGTATGAGTAATCGATAACTGACCGGGGCATAAGAATGAAATGGGATACGGACCTCTAAGATCTAGGCAGGATTAGTAAACGTTGCATTGTATATTCCGAGTCAGAAGCCGTGCGTATTTAGGCGGTTCAGAGTAGTTTTAGGTTTCATTGTTGGTGGGCGTTTTAGAATTTATTATGGATGACTCATTATCTGGAGACGGTGGCTTCCAGAGTATGTATCGGGGACGATGGTTTCCTGTATACATGCTGAGAGATGGTGGTTCTCTCCAAGAGACGATGGTTTTCCTGTGTACTGATACTGGGACAGTGGTTTCCTTTATGGTACTGAGAGCCTATATTGGGACGGTGGTTTCCTCTATAGTGCTGAGAGACGGTAGTTCTCTCAAAGGGACGATTTTTTCCCTAGAGTGTGTGGGTGTGGATGAGTTAAAACATAATAAATGGCTGAAAACGTGCATATATGCGTGGATGTAGTTGTGGACTTTTGAGGTTACGTGAGAACCTCTTATGGTATTGGCCGGTGCGGGCCAAAGTTAGTCCGGTGTGGACTTGTGTCTTGGGATCCTGAGGCAAAGATGAAGTTCAGGAAGTGGTTCGACAAGCAGGTCGCTGTTTGAGCTTTATTCCTCTTTGTGGTCCTAGTTTCGTTGAGTAGCATGGTTGCTTATTTTGTATTTTTGTTTTCGTTGTAACGATTATATTTTTGGAGATTTATAAGATGGAGTTGTTCTTATTTATCTCATTCTATAAGAGGGTTTTCTTATATGTGATATGTGGTGATATCCCGGGTTCAGAGAGTATCGAGTTTGGCCACGCAAGGTAATTCTAGTTGATAGATGTTTATAGACGTTTGGAATTTATTACTCTAGGGGCTGCGGTCCCGAATAACTCATTCATTTTGTTTTGGAGAGAATGCGTTCTCTCAAGGGGATGATTAGTCTCCCCTGTGTACTCGGAGCTCAAAGGATGCATCTGAGAGTAGAAGGGGCACGGTGTACCCGAAGCTCAAAGGATGCGTCCTGTGAGTAGGAGTGGTGTGACACCGAAAGCTTAAGGGATGCGTCCTGCGAGTGGGAGGGGTATGGAATGAGTTAAGAGTAATAGATGTCAGGAAACGGGCGTATAAACATGAGATTAGACGAGAGCCTCGGAGATCGGATGTAGGATCTTGGGAGATATGGACCGGTTTTGGGTCAGATATGAGTCTTTGATAGACGATTTTGTGAGGATTCGAGGACGAATCCAGTTTAGTGGGGGAGAATTGTAACATCCCATTTCCAATTTTTGTATTTGGAAAGGGGGTGTCGATCGACACCAGTGGTGGGTGTCGATCGACACCAGGTTCTGGATTGTTTTCCGGTTTGAATTTAATTGCTCGGTTTACGTTGGTTAAGGGTGCGGAACCCTAGGACGTATTTTTTCAGAGGAAAAAGAGGAGTTTGGTCAGTTTTAGAGGAGGAAATCGTTGGTGACTTGAGAAGAGAGAGTTTGGGGAATTCTTGAGGAGAGGACAGACTGGACTGTTTCGGTATAGAGGAGGAACGGGCGATCAATTTAGGTCTGATCGGAGTGATTTTTCGTAAGTGTGTTCTTCTTCCTCTTAGCTATCTATAGGAGAAACAGGATTGTCTTTTGGATCGGTAGTTTGTGAGTTATGATTGTTTTCCTGTGAGTGGTCTGTACAGTTTCGGGATTCAATCAGTCTTCTTGGGAATTGTTTTCCCAGCGTTTCAGAGGGAATCAGAGGACGATCTAAGTACCATTAGAAAGCCCCGTTGGTCTAGTTTTCAGATTGGGTTTTCCGATCTGAATTCGGAGGTAAGCTCTGATTCCTATGATCACTTTAATCCAGTGCGTTGTTCTATTTTCTGGAAATCTGAATTAGGGTTTTGGGAAAACCCAAGTTTTGTGTTCTAGGTAATTGAGGAAGGGTTCCTTGGTGTTTCCGGTTGAGAATAGAGGCTGCGAGGTCGCTGATTTTATGTTCTTAACCGTTCTTTCCTCGAATCGCGTAATCGAGGTGAGTGCGTGATCGTTGATATGGGATTAGATTATTAGCATTTTTTGAATGTGTGTTTGTATTGATTGGATTGTTTGCTATGATTATTCTGTGTGAATTGTGACTGATCTCGTGTGATGAAACAGAATTCGAGTTGTGAGAGGATTTTAACTCGGTTGAGGTTTCTGCGAGAGGTGTCGATCGACACCTAGTGGTAGTGTCGATCGACACCACTGTTTGATATTCGCGAGGATTGTGATTCTGATGGAGTGTCGATCGACACCACGTGAGAGTGTCGATCGACACCACTGGTTTTAAATGCTGTTTTCACTTGTTGTTGACTGTTGTTTGATCGTGTAGAAATTGATAATCTATTTTTTTCCCTTAATATGTATCCGGTAGACGGGATGACCGCTTCACTGAGTATTTGTGATAATACTCACCCAACTCTGTTTTTCCCTTTTGAGTTGCAGGTAAAAGAAAAGTTGAGATCGTGGAATCATGGCTGGGACGAGAGGATGATTAGGATCTCTATATTATATGTTTTTGTATTACATTTGGTAGAACCTGGTTTAGGTTGCTAGAAATGTTAGAGATGAATTGGAATTTGTTTTAATTGTTTAATGGTTGAATGTTAATGTTGATTCTATTGGTTATTGGTTGTTGGTTTGAGTTAACCGTTGAGAATTTGTATTTATGGGAATACTTAATTCGGGTTAAAAAAAAAAAATGGTTGTTTCAATCATTTCCTTATAAACCTTCCACTAAATTACAAAATATTTGTTACATTTTGAGAGGCGAACAAAAAAAACATGCGTAGATTGAGAAAGAATATTCCGTATTGATGAATGACAGACATAAGAGCCAAACAAACTTCACTTATTGGACCTAATAGGCAAAAGTTGTACCTTTAAGTTTTTGGGTATGGGGTTTAAGCAGTAGATTTTTTTTTTTGCTGTAATTTTAGAATTTTAGCTATGAGTTTTAAAACGAAAGGATGATTCATGAAATATTAATTATGTGCTATAGATTTTTTTTTTTTTTTTTACAATTAGAAATAAATATCTTTTTACTATTAAAAGCGAAATACTATCAGTGAAAAAACTAAAGTGTTTTAATTCTATTGGCTTATTTTAAAATAAATGATGATATGTCTTAAGAAAAAGATAACATGACTTAAATCTTTAATCAATCTTTAAACACAAATTTTATCACAATTAAAATTATAATAATAAATTTCTGAAATTATCATTTATATTTCGAAAACTTGTTTATAATTAACAACCATTCCGAATGTTTTTTGTTTCCCATTAACTACCATTCTGAATTTGTTTAAATAATTTGACAATCATTTACATATATATTAATTCTTACTAATCCAAAATTATGGACTATATTTAAATCAAATTATTAGTTATATTCAAACCAAAAAAATTTCTCTAATTAATTAATTTTTTACATTAAATATTCAAATATTTTGTTAAGATTTTTTATAGAATTGTGGAGCAAGACTCTCAAAGAATTAAGTTATAAATTATAAATTTTCATTTTTAAAAACTCTAAACCATTGTCTACATCTTCACTATAGAATGATATACCTTCCCATTAATTCTTGCATTCCATCTGTTTACTAATGTCATTTTTGTTTTGTAAATTAGAAAGAAACGAGATTGGAAAAAAGTGATGAGATTCCCACACGCTCGTGGAGTCATCACGACGACTAAAATGGGAGTCTTATGAAGTCAATAATTTAGAAGAGTTGTTTTTTTTGTTGGTTTTGCAGTGTGACAATCTTAGACAAAACGATCCCTCATACAATTTCATGGTTTAATAGTGAGGCTCTTGGTATTATTAAAACACATAGATACAAATATTCTTTTACATGTTTATTTGATTCGTTAAAAAAAAATAGTTTCATTCTTTATTGTATCCTTTCCACACCGTTGTCTTTCTCATGGGTTTGCCTTTGCGTATTATGACAGACTTTACATAATTCAAATCCAAGTTTGAGATTCTTGTTTTTATTATGGTTGATTAATTTTTAGAGATGTGCTGTTTTAGAAAGCAAAAGAAAAAAGAAGACGATAAATTTTGTTCATCTCTAGGGTTTAGATTATGAAATTGTGATGCCGGATATAGTTTAGCTTTGTTTTATTTTTAATTTAGGTAATGAAATTATTTTAATACAATTCGAATACAAATATATTTTAGTCTAGAAACTTGAAGATCAAAATTAAAATTTAAGGAGATAACTCTATGGTCGAAGATGATCATCATCACACGAAGTATGTTTTAAAAAAAGGTTTTAGTAATTCATCTATTTATAATTCGATTGTGTTTGTTCGATACACACAATTGATTTGGCTATGCTTTGATTGTTTTAAAAAAAATTATCTCCTCAAATTATATAATTGTTAGAATTTCCTATATAGGTATTAGCAGATATATATATATATATATATATATATATATATATATATATATATATATATATATCTTCATGTTTTTTGTTTTCATTGTCTTAAATTCATTTAATGTTGTCAACTACTCCCTCCGTTTCAATTTAAGTGTCGTTTTGACACTTTTCACACAAATTAAGAAAACATATTAAAAACTCTATTATACCCCTATTAAATAATTTAACTATTGATATTTTATTCTACTATTGGTTAGACTTAGGGGTAAATTAATTATTTTACACTTAAAATTGCATTAGAACCATAAAACGACACTTATTTTAAAACATAAGATTAACCTTAAAACGACACTTAAATTAAAACGGAGGGAGTAAAATCTAAGTTAATCTAGGACAAGATGGAAATGACGATGAATATGACAATGACATGACTACGACAACGAAAATGAGGATGAATACATGAGGGACGGGACAAAAGTGATGGAGAAAAGTAAAAAGAAGAATGCAATGTTGAAGAGAAAATATCATAATCAAGTAGAGACAAAGAATGAGTAGGAGGGAGCACAATGAAGATAACACCAAAGAAGATAAAGAAGAGGTTGAGTTATAAGAAACATAAGTGGGAAATGAATATGAGGGAGAAGACGTTTATGAGTAAGAATACAAGGAGAAGAGTGTATTATAATGAACGGCGAGGCCGAGGAAGATTATTATAAAGATGAGTATAATGATGAGCTATTCACACACCAAAAAAATAATTCTCAAAGTCTATCTCAAACAAGAGGCGTACTCTATCTTTTCAACCGTTTTTAGCCAACTTGACTCGAACTTCATCTACAGTTGTTGTCCTGTCCAGTTCAGTGTCAACCACTACATCATACCAGTCAAGACGAGAACTGGAGGGCTGGTTTTATCCCTCCAAGCCTTAGCTCAAACACAGAAAATAGCGAAAGTAACAAAAAGATCAATTGGCTAATGAACTCGGCAGCAAGGACGAAAAAAATCCTTATATTCATATCTAAAAATAATCATAACGATAGGTGGAGACAACAAATGTTATATCCTTATTTATGTTTGATTCAATGTTTCATAAACTTCTTTGAATCTCTAAACTTAACTATGAAACCATTCATACATGGATGTAGAGAAATAACAAGGAGATGAAAGTTAACTGTAAGTTAACCTAGATATTTGAAGATCTTAGGGTTCAAGTAAATTTTTCATAAACTTACAAAAAATTCACTGTAAGTTATAATTTACTTGAACCCTAAGATCTTCAAATATCTAGGTTAATCACACAATAGAATCTATGAGAAGAGATATTGGGTTACCTCCGTTCATTGTAGTGGAGAGATCTTCCTAAATGAGTTCTTGAAAGGAAGACTGAAAACCTAATCTCTGAGTTTAGGAGTTAGGTTTTTCTCCCCTTGCCCATAAAATTTCTTTAATGTGTTGTATCTTTTAGGATCATCATCGAATCGAATTAGAATGCCTTTATGATAGGCTAAAGGCACATATTTATAGGCCGGAGAGAGGACCTAATTCCTCTTTAGGGTTTCCTTAGTATTAAATCTAAACCGTCCATCAAATTAGAGATTTATTAGATATTAACTCAATTATTTCTATTTAGTTAGTTACCAAATATATTATTATATTTCTTTTTCCTATTATGTGGTCTTATAGAGATCCGTTTTCTATTGGATTACAGTCTACACTTTGTCGTTAGTTAGATCCATTAATGTTTTCTTCCCGTAATCATAATATGTTATTCACTATCCCTCATTTGGTCATCAATTACAATTGTTATTTTTTACTGGTTTCATTAAATTAGTGATTTGTGAAGTAATTATCAACCTTTGTTGGTCGATATTACCATGCTGTAATAAATATTTCTATATCACATTTGTTTAATGTTCCTTTATTATACGATTTTATAAAAGTATTGTAGTTCAATTGTTGTTAGGAGAGAGTAGCGTTCAAAATCGTCTTAGTGTTGTAAATATGTTATTTTTTCTATTGTATGAGACCATTTAAAATTAATTAAACATGTAACCTACTTAGTGGAATTGTTTTGTTCGAATAACTATTTTATACCAAAAAAACTCTTGTTATCTTCAAATAACCATTTACGTGTATTAATGACCTGAAAATGTAAAGAGTGTTTAATCATTTGGCGATACTATTTGGTAGTGGGTTTGAACGAGCTCGTGAAAGTTCTAATTAGAATGAAAAATGGGATTTGTTGATTATGAGTTGAAACAACCTAACCCTTTTTTTTAAACAATTAAATTTCCGAATTAATTCCCAGCTCTATTAATTCAATTAAACCAAGTAACCCAGCGGAAACACATAAATAATTTTAAACCAACTAAATCCAATTAAATCATTAAACCAACCAATATTCCAAAACCAACCAGAATCAATCCACAATTCCAAATTCATTACTCAACAACTAGAAACCTAAACCATGTTCTTTTTGGTGAATCCCTAAACCATGTTCTTAATTCCATCAAAAACACATAAAACATGACCCTAGATCATTCTCCTCTTCATCGCCATGATTCCACGATAACACTTTTTCTTTACTTGCATCACATGGGGAAAAAAATATGCATGAGTATTATCACAAATACTCAGTGAGACGGCCATTCCATCTACCGGCTATACACACATGATAAATGAAATGCCAAGATAATATATAACTCATCAAATTAATCAACACAACCCAACCAGCAATCGCGACATGCAAAATAACCAGAAATCAGACGTTGGTGTCGATCGACACACTCCTTGTAACATCCTTAAACCAATTTTTGGTATTTTGGTGGGGGTGTCAATCGACACCAAGGGTTTTGGGATTGTTTTCGGTTTGATTTTTAATTATCCGGTTTGCGTCGGTTTGGGTGCGGAACCCTAGGTCAACCTATATAAGGGACCAGCCGCGTGGAGCCTCATTTTTCAGAGAGAAAAATGTGTTCCTTGGGAATTGAGAGAGAATTGAGAGTTCTTGTGTGCGATTGATCGAAAGAGCGAGAGCTCATCGGTGTTCTTCGTGAATCCGTGAACCGTAGTCGGGAAATTAGAATCGTGGTGTTTGATTCGTGATTTTTGTGGCTGTCCTTCTCTCGTTCATCAATCCTTTACGTTTTGTTCATCAAATCGAGGGGAGTGCGTGATCGTGGTTATGGATAATCGAATGTTAGGATTTTGTGTGATTGATTTTTGTTATAATTGATGTCGTAAATGCTTAGTTTCGTTGTTATCGATAGATGTTTGTTGAAATATCGTATTGCGTATTGTTGAGATGATCACCCGATGAAACGGAATCGAGCCGCGTGAGGATTTGGCTTGGTTCGCGCTTCTGTGATGAAGTGTTGATCGACACCTAGAGGAAGTGTCGACCAACAACCCTTTGTGTTTTGGTGTCGATCGACACCCCTTTGTGTTTTCTTGTCGTTTTGTGTTCGTGGATAGAGTGTCGATCGAAACCTAGAGGTAGTGTCGATTGACACCCTGTTGGGAATTTTGTGTTTTGTGTTGATGTGTTGATCTACACCGGCTACTGTGTTGCAGATTTTGTTGATCGTTCTTAGTATGGTAATTTGTGATTGTGTGCACTGCTGGGTGATTGCATAGTTTTTGGCATTTATTATCTTTATTATGTAATCGGTAGACGGGATGACTGTCTCACTGAGTATCTGTGATAATACTCACGCAACTCTTTGTTTCATGTGTTGCTGGTAAAAGAAATGTGTGAACACGGAATAATAGCGTAGGAAGTGGATGATTATGAATTATTGTTATGCGTTTTATATTTTCTAGTAGAACCTGGTGTTTAAGTTTCTTGAATTACTTGGTTGATTTTTATGTGATTTTCCGCTGGTTATTGTTGCTATTGAATTAACTGTTGAGAATTAATAATTATGGGATTATTAATTCGGGTTAATTATATAAAGAAAGGCTTGGTTGTTTCACTTCTTGTGTCGATTAACACTAGGTCGCAGAGAACGCATAATCGAGCCGATCCTGTCATGGCTCAATTCGTGGTCTCGACAAGCGACCACCTGCACCAAAAACATCAAAAACCACATGAAACCACAACAACAACACAAAATTATCTAACACATTCATCAATTCATTCCAAATCAAATAAATAAAGCATCAAAACAATCCAAAATTCCAAGATAAGCCATGGTCGCGCACTCACCTTGGCTTTTGAATTGAGAATAAACGAAACGAGGAAGAACACGAGAATGAGAGACTTCTTTCTCTAAGGATTCACTAAAATTCACAATCACTCTCTTTTCTTTTCTCCAAACTCTCAAAATCACATTTTTCCTCTAAAAACGCGATTGCTCGTTTATAAATACGAGCCTTAGGGTTTCATTCCTAAACCTAACAAAAGCCAAGGATTAAAAACTCAAACAGACGGTCCAAAATAAGCTGTGTCGATCGACACACCCCATGTGTCGATCGACGCACGCACCAAAATTCACATTTTTGGTTCACTGGCGTTACAAATCTCCCCCACTACTATGGATTTGATCTCGAATCCCGCAAAACCATCAACCAAGGACTATACACCTAACCCAACTAGGCTAGTACCACTCAAGATCATCTCTCCTAATCTCAGAGGCTCACATCTAGTCTCATGCTTATAACCACGTTTTAGACATTAATTACTCTTAACTTATTTCCACACCCCTCCTACTCGCAGGAACACATCCTTTGAGCTATCAGTGCATCCTACCACTCCCACTCTTAGGAACAAATCCTTTAAGCTATGATATATTGTGTTTTTGTTCATTTTTCTGCATTGCATTAGTAGTCTTTTATATCATACTTGTGTCTTTTCATCCACTTTATGTCTCATTTTCTTTGCTTTAGGATCATCTTAGAGTTTAGGTTGTGTTTTGTTGCATTTTGCATATTTTGTATCTTTTAGGTACCTTTTGAAGCTTTAAGGAGAAATTGATTGTGAGGAAGACTTCAATCTCATTTGGACTTGAAGATGGTAGCAAGACTTGATGAATGGAGCCCCTATGTAGAGAGAGTCTAGAGCAAGGAAAGAAGTTTTTGGAAAACAGCAGATACCGAGCCTAATTTCCCGAGCTTATTAGGCTTGACAGCGGAGTTGAAGAAAATGGCAAAAAATGACCAGAAGATTTCCCGAGCCTAATTTCCGAGCTTATTAGGCTCGTCGTAGTGCAAGGATATTTGATCCGACCCGTTTATTCTGGGTTGACCCGGTTCGGATTTGCTTCATTATAAACACAATTTTTGCTTTTTAAAACCTAAGTTTTCTTCTCTCTAGAGATGGATTTAGATCCAAACTCTCCTTTGATATTTTGGATTAATCTTTATCTTCTCATGCCACTCTAGTGAAGGATTCTTCACCTCTATCTTTTATTTATCTTTTTCTATTTTACTTATATCTTTTATCTTTGTTCTTCATCATGCTTAGCATTTAGTCATTTGTTAGAACATGGATAATGTAAATGAGGTTGATTAATAGTTGGATAATGATGTTTAGGGCTAGATTCATATAGAATCCTTCATTTGGAATTTGTATAATGCTAGATTTGACTTGATTTTTCAATATCTAGAACTTTGATATTTTGTGCTAGGAAGGTGTTCGACAAAATGTCTAGACCAAATTCCAATTGAGCTTTTCACATCTTAGCCAATGAAATTTGATGATTAAGGTGATTAGTGGATAAATGAACTTGTAATTCATGCTTATTGATTGTCTAATTAGCAAATGAAAGTTTAGCTTAATTAGGTAATTAACAAAGTGATTAGTGTAGGAGTCGTAACTCACACAATTGAATTTGTAAGGGTTGTTAGAGGAAGTGCGAGACTTCTGAGTAAATCACAATGCAGAAAATAGAAGAGACTGTTGTTATAGCTATTATGAAAGCTTTATTAATCTTTTGTTGTGAAAAAGTCTGAACCCCTTTCTGGGTGAATACAATGAGCTATTTATATCTTTTTATACTAGGGCTAATAATACATTTGGGTCAGGCCCATTAAGCCATAAATAGTTTTTAGGCCCATAATGTCATTAAACCCATTTTAAACATGGATTTAATTCTATTATGGGACTAGTTACACATTGGGCCCTTTTAAGCCCGTTTAGGATTTCATATGGACTTGGCAGAATTGTTCTTGTCGTTACATCAATCTCGTAGGGTGGAATCCGACCCCTACAGTTAGCCCCCCAGCTCAGCAGTATCGAGTTATGATGATGCCGAGATAAAAGCTGTCAAAGTTTGAGATTGATGTGATGGACCGTGAAGCAGCTAGGCGTTGACGTCTTGTCATCGAACTCGGGAAGTTTCAGATATTCCGTGTTGAGCCGATACTACCGTGTTTTCCTGACCTACTTCTTTTGTTAAGAATGAGCCTAGTGGGCTGATGAGACTGATGGGCTTTGCTTTGTTGAATTTTGAAGCCCCTTAGAAGAATATCTGGAATATTTCCTGAAAATCTAGGGATTTTAAGAAATCCCCAAGTATAAATAGACCTCCTTGGCAATGAAATTTTTTACCGTGCCTCTTTCCCTGAAGTAAAAAATCGAGGTAAAATTGTTTTTTTTTGTCTCGTAGTGATTTTTTTTGTCTCGTAGTGATTTTTTTTTGTCATCTTCTGCTTCTTCTTCCCGGTTGCACTGTGCCGCCACCATCTTCACATCGTCGCCGTTCGGATCTACGGTCGCAATCTTTGTCGTCGTCAGAGCTTCAATCGTGAAAAGGGATCGTCGAGAGATTGAACTTTGGATCTGCCGTTGTCGTCATCGGAGCTGCGACCGTGAGAGGATACCGTGGCACCGCTGTCGAGCTCTTCATCCAGCCGTCAGCTCCGCTCGTAGCACATCGCCGGAGGAGGAGCTTGAGATCGATCCGCCGCCACATCTCTCTCGGAAGCCATCGTCGTTCTTAACCGGAGCTTCATGTTCGTGCGGTGGCTGTGTTGATTCGAGCAAGGAGATCACTGCATCGATCGACGGCGAGGCTCCGGTTGGTGGTCGCTCGTGGAATGGAGGAGCTGCAGATCCGGCACCAAAGGTGAGCTTCAGATCCGGTTCGTGGTCATGGCGTGGAGCGCTTCGTGGTTCGTGATTCCGGCACCGACGGTGAGTTTCGGCTAAGGCGGCGGCGGGAGGCTCTATTTCCGGCGATGGCGAGCTAGGCTGCGTCGTCTGAGGGCTCGTGATGTAGCATGGCGACGATCGGAGCTTCAACAATCGGATCGGACCTGTCGCTGTCTTCATCGCTACATCCACCGTCGATCGAGTCGGGTTCCATCGTCATCTTCGTTGCTGCGTCTGCTGTCGATTGAGTCGAGATTCGTCGCCGCCTCCAATCGCTCCTAAGATGGAGATCTATCCTCGCTGTCTTCACGCCACTGTCATCGCCAATCACCATTGCCGCAGATCCGTCTTTGTTGTCACCGCAAGTCGTCGTGATCCGCTCACCGCAAGTTATCTTGTAATATTTACGATAACAATTAGTGGCGGCGCGCGTGGTGGTGCAGTCACTGTCAAGCGGAAACGCGATCTGCGGCGAAATGCGATTTTGAGCGACTGAATCGTGATTTGGGGCAAAAACGCAACGTTGAGCGGCGGCGATCTGTAGCACGTTTGGAAAACCCTAGTTTTCGGTCAACAGTGGTCAACGAGTCAACGCAGTCTTCGGTCAACGGAAGTCAACAGAAGTTCTGGTCAACAGAAGTCAATAAGTCAACGTTTCTGGCTTTTGTCGCAGCGAATGACGTAATCTGATGCAAATGACTTTTAGAGATTCGCGGTGTGATCGTCAAATGGATAAAAGCGGCTCGAGAATAGTTCCAGACTTAGATGATTCCAGAGAGATGTTTTTTGAGCCTTTGCTAAGCGCCAGGAGAAATGTTCCGGAGAGATGCACTTGGTCGTCGCTTTAAAGTGCATTTGTTGAATTCTTCACCAGAAATGTTGAGTAACGGGAGAAATGTATATGCACGTGAGAAGAAAGCTGCCAATTAAGCATGGAGATCTAAGTCAACGCTGTACACAGCCGATCGAGCATGGAGATTATCGTTGTCAATCCCTAGAGCCGGTACTACTGCTACTCTTCCGTCCAAGCCGCGTCGTCGGGAGTTTGAGCAAAAATTCGTTGCCGCCACCAATTTTTATCGAGGATCGTCTTCCCAGGAACTGAGTTCCCTCTTTGAAGAGAGACGATGAGGAAAGACGCTTATTCGAGCATGGCCTCCACTGCTAGATAGTCCAAATTTTTTGACAAATTTTGCAGCATCTTTCATTTGTTTCGAGCTTGACGACTTGTTTTTTTTTTGTAGTTCTTTTCCTCGCTCAACAAGCTGGCCAATAATTGCGAGGTGTCTTTCCGTTTGCAGACTCGTCCACTTAGTAATTTTTGAAGAGTTTGTACTGAGTTCCAGATGCTAAAGCATGCTGCGGACGATCAAGTTGCTATTTTGAAGGATGTTGTAAAGGAAAATGAAGACAAGTGCTGCGGGAGAGATGTCACAACTAAGTCTGAGAGGAAACGCTTGAAGCAAGAAGTTTATGATTTTGCTCGTTTGTTTGGACATCGCGACCAAGCTTCAAGATACGACTGCTCCTGCTCCGCGAGGAGATTGATTCGGATTCGAATTCTTCCAGTTCGTCCAATGACAGGGATTCTTCAAATTCTGTTACCGAGGTTATAGCCAAACAAGTTGTGGAGGCTGTTTACGGCACACCCTTTTCTTTCTTTGTTTTGCTTTCTCCTGACTCTTTGCTACACGCATTATGATATAATACGCAGTTTTTGTTATGTCGAACTTGTTTTTTCTAGAAATGAATTCTTTCCATTGCGACTACCTTGGTTTACAGAAATATTATCATCAACAATTCTGCTCCAGCAGCAAGTATGTTTCTTTTGTTAAGACCAACGTTTCAGATAGTTGGATTTTGTAATAAACACTGCGGTTTACAACTATATTACTTTCAACATGTCTGCTCCAGAAGTGATTACTGTTCATAGAAGGTACCAACGCTTATGTTAGTTGGGTTTAGACAAGAACATTTGGGTTTAGAGATGTGTTTTCCTCTAACACACCTCCTCCTGTAGTGAACATGTTATCGCGTTGCGACCAACGATTCAGTAAGTTGGGTTTAGAGTATACATTTGGGTTTACAGACATGTTCCCGAGAACATGTCCACTCCTGTAATGATTACTTTTAATGATGCAACCAACGTTTTGTCTGTTGGGTTTTGAAATGAACATTTGGGTTTACGCATACGTTTTCCTCAAACGCACACGCTCCTGTAATGAACATTATACATTTGTATAGCGCGCTGTTTAATCCTACGAAGAATGTAATAGTCAGATCTGAAGCTTGGAAAGTAGACCGTCGCTGTGGCCAGCAGCGAGGTTGAATGTCTGTTTTTGTTAAGACTTAGATTTATCCACGAAGGATGTAGATGCAAATTTTTTTGATAGAGGTCTGCTTTTGTTAAGACAGATTTATCCACGGAGGATGTAAATGCAAATTGTTTTGAAGGAAGTCTGCTTTTGTAAAGACTTTAAATATTACAAGCGAAACTGTTTCAGATAAGTTTGCTTTGTTTAATTTTGCGAGAAAGTCGAGTAAGAGAGATGGGAGTATACGAGTATACGTACCCCACTCCTCCCCTTTTTTTAAGGAGGAGGCAGCTGAACTCATCCTAAGATGAGTTGCCTACGTACCCTTTGCAGGGATCAAGCCGCCTCGTAGTTCAAGTGACGCTACCTTAGTGATTGTTTGATAGCTTATCCTTGTGTTGCTAGTTCAGCTTGGACTTCTTTTTCGTCTTTTGGTGAAGCTCTTGAATGGGGTTCCTAAGCTTGTGCGCAGCCAAGAAGCAAGTACGGGATTCCTTCTGGTCTCCCCGAATAGTCTTTACACCACTTGGGGTGGGAAATTTGAGGCAGAGGTGGTAGGTGGATGGCACAGCGCGCATCGAATTTATCCATGGAGTCCCTAAAATGATATTGTAGATAGCTGGATGATCTGCTACAGCGAATTTCACAATTTTGGTCACACCGCCGGCTTGGACGGGAAGCTGGATAGTTCCCATTGTTGTAGTCGTCCCAGAGAAACCGGTTACTGGAGTTGGTCGTCTTTCGAGGTTGCTGAGGTTGACTTTCATTTTCTCGAGCGTTTTGCGGACGATATCTGAAGAGCTCCCTGTATCAATGAGGATCCGGGATACGTTGAAGTCATTGACAACGAGCTTGAGTACTAGAGGGTTGTTATGGGGGCGGTCAATGCCAGCTGTCTCTTCTTCTTCAAAAGAAATTATACTATTCAGCAGCTTAGATGACTTAGCCAGATTTTTGCTAACTTCGGCTCTCCGCTGGTACGATTTGATGGAAGCCACTGTATCTGAGCAGTAAGGAGATCCTCCCATTATCATAAGTATCTCGGGACGAGTGTCGTCTGCTGCTTGCTCGTCGTTTCGCCTTCTAGGTGTAGGGAGTTCTTCTTGCGCATGTTGTTGTTCATTTTCTTCCATTTCAAAGTCCTTGATTTCAATGTTTCCCTTAAGCTTTCCAGCAGCAAGTTTCAAGCCAAGGGTACGACACTTTGCTGTAGAGTGCCCAATGTATTTATGGTACTCGCAATATGCTTCTTCGTCGTAGCTGCTCTATTCTCTTGTCCACGTGTTTACCAGCTACCGCGGCCTCGACCACGGCCGCGACCTCGGCCTCATCCCCCACTGTAACCTTAGGATTCCACTTAGTAATTGTGAGCACCTTCGAACTCTTCGTGCGTGAATCCTTGTGATTTGTTACTCTTCTTAGTTTGTGGTTGATTCTGAGTAGGAGGATGGTGAGTTATGGATTTTGTCTTTCCTTGAGCTAGAGCAAAAATGTCTTTCTCGTCTTCGACTGTTGCGAAGTCAGTTGCTGGATGCAAAGCGTCTTGAATTGTTGAGGGTTTATTCAAGATCATCTCTCTCCAAAACTCAGAGTCGTGCCGTAATGACTTCTTGAGTGCCTCGAGCGCGTTTTTCTTACTTATGCCTTCCACTTTAGATAGCACTGTCTTGAAACGCTCCATGAAACTCCTTAAATTTTCTTTCGGACCTTGATGCAGATTCCAGAGATCCGCATCCGATGTCTCGGGCTCAATAAAGATGGCGTAATGCTTCAGGAATGCTGCGGACAACTGCTTGAAGTTATCGATAGAGTTCCTCTCAAGCTTGAAAAACCATTGAAGTGCTGCTCCCTTAAGGTGCTCCACGAAGAGAAGACAGCGCCCAGTGTTCTCTTCGTCTTCTCTGAAGTTAGCTCGTCCTAAGGCAATCGTGAATGCCGTCAAGTGTTCCGATGGATCTGTTTTGCCTTCATAGAAAGGCAGTTTGAGTCGTCCTGGATCGGAGAATTTGATTTGCCTGATGCGATTTGTGAAGGGGGTGTTCTGGACCTCTGCGAGTACTCGATCAAGTTCAGGTGCTTTGCTGACCGCTTTGTGTCACTCGGACCGAACGTCCCTCATTTCAGCAGCCGCTCGCTCTATGCTTCGTCGCATCTCAGCTAGCTCAGCCTTCTGAGCCTGGAAAACTACATGTCGCTCCTCTTCGACCTCGGACTGCTCTAACCAGGTTACGTCGTCTTCTTCATCGTCGAAGCCTTGCTCCTGCTCTGCGTTGGCGTTGCCTCGTTCAGTGTTTATTGTCGCTCTTCCAGTAGCGATGTTCCTTGTGTTGCGTTCAGCTCTCAGATTTTCCGAATTATTTATCACAGTTGCTGTGACATTCGGCCGCTCAGTTTCAGTCTGGGCAGTTGCGCCTTGCGTGCCTTGCTCGCCTTGCGGGGTTGGCGGAGGAAGAGGTTGACGTTGCCCTCTTGGTGGCCTGATTGGAGTTACGAAATCCAGAGACGTCGGAATTATACGTGCTGCGGGCTGTCTGAACATACCTGCTCTTCTGTTTCCGACCCGATTCGCTGTTGCGAGAACGCGTAGCTCTTGATTGGTCTTTTCTTGCTCCTCTGTTTTCTTGAGTAGCGTCTCCAGCATCGTCTTCATACCAGTGAGGAACTCGGACGTCACTGCTGTGACAGCTGTTGCTGGAGTGTCAGGAACAATCAATGTATTGTTTGTTGTTTCTCCAGTTCCAGTGTTGTTGTCTCTCGATCCGTCGCTGGTGTTGTTGCGATTCTGTTGATTGGTGATGCGTTGCTCTTCAGCGATGCGTTGTTGCTCGGCAGTGAGTTGTTGACTGTTGTCTCCAGACATCCTTGCTTGCGTAACTTGCACTGTTCTTCTTGTGTAAGAATGTCTTGCTGTTCCCCTTTGTCGGCGCCAAATTGTAGGAGTCGTAACTCACACAATTGAATTTGTAAGGGTTGTTAGAGGAAGTGCGAGACTTCTGATTAAATCACAATGCAAAAAATAGAAGAGACTGTTGTTATAGCTGTTATGAAAGCTTTATTAATCTTTTTATGTGAAAAAGTCTGAACCCCTTTCTGGGTGAATACAATGAGCTATTTATAGCTTTTTAGACTAGGGCTAATAATACATTTGGGCCAGGCCCATTAAGCCATAAATAGCTTTTAGGCCCATAATATCATTAAACCCATTTTAAACATGGATTTAATTCTATTATGGGTCTAGTTACACATTGGGCCCTTTTAAGCCCGTTTAGGATTTCATCTGGACTTGGCAGAATTGTTCTTGTCGTTACATCAATCTCGTAGGGTGGAATCCAACCCCTACAATTAGTACCATGGGAATGGATTAATCTTGTTTGAGTGTTTCATGTCCTAGGATTAAGCTTTATGAATGTATTATCATGATTCAATTATAGATTCAATTTAGATTAGGATGGTTGGTGTTTGATGTTCTTGATGTTAGAATTTAGATTTTCATTGTCTCATCACTTAAGGTGCTCTTAATGCTAGACTTGGAGTAATTAACCATAGTTTAGATCGTAGGCTATTTTACACCCAAAAGGTGTTTGTGAAATGCTTGAATCAATCTTGTTGTGAGCTTGGGTTACATAGCTACTTGACCGTAGTTATATGAACTCTTGTGATGAAAATGGGAGAATATTAATGCTTGTCTAATCATTGAGATGGAATGCTTGACCGCGGATCTTGAATGTGATTAGAGAAAGAGGTTTTTACCATTGGCGTGGACTAACCTAGATAATGAAAATTCCATTGTCTTGAGATTATGTTGATTATTTAATTTAAGCATCTAGGTGTCGCTCTCTAGTCTTCCTTATCGATTACTCTATCCATGATTCATTATCTTTCTTGCATTCATATTTGTATAGTTCATTTTCATGCATTTCTTAGCATTTTAAACTATCCGAAAAAATCCAAAAATATTTGCTATAGATTAGTTTGTTTCTTGCATCTCTAGTGTGCAAGCTTTAGTCCTTGTGGGATCGATCCTTAAATACTCCTCGATGTTCCATGCACTTGTGGATTGTTTAAGGCTTTAATATAAATGTAAAGCTTAAGCGTTTAATTGGATCTTTGCTCTCTAGCGGAGGTAAAATTATGCGCTATCAAGTTTTTGGCGCCGTTGCCGGGGACTATATGATTGCCATTAGAGTTAGGATTCAAATTGAGACTATAGCTTTTTTTTTCTTTTGTTGCTATTCTTTTCTCTCTTTCTTGTGATCTTGATCTCTTAGGTGTACAATTAGGAGGAATGGAAACAAGCAAGGAAGGAAGGAATAAGAGGAAGCAATCGTCAAGCTAGTGACGTTAAATGCGCCCTTAGGAACTCTCCTAAGTCTATTCTTTGTCAAGCTAGTGACACAAAACCAGCATGAATAAGAAGGACCATTGAACCTTTTAAGCACCCTCTTCACGAGCCACTTCACCATCCTCACCTCTAGCTCTAAGGTACCACCTTTAACCATTGTAAATACCATATTTTCCTTTATTTTTGTTTTGGTTTCTTTTGATCTACTCTTTCGGGTCTTTTCTTTCACAGAGACGGTGAAATTTAAGTCCGGGGGAGTAGGTTAGTGGCTAACCATGTTTTTAGTTGTTTTGTTTTTCTTTTGCATTGAGTTTTTTTTTGCATTGTGCATATTTTTAAAACCAAAAAACAAAAAAATTGAAAAATTTCTAAAAATTCCAAAAACATGCATGTAGTTTCTCATAGCATTAGCATTTTTATTTTCTTTTTATGTTAGGATTGAGTCTTGAACATTTTAGGGATGCATTTGCATTTTGCATAGGGAGCAATGATGAAATTTCCTTGTAAAGTCTCAATTTAGGATTCGATATTATGCCCTCGTTTGAACTCTTTCAATGCATTAACACTCATGAAGTAGAAGCTCATCCTCTTTGAAAGTCCCTACTCATTAGAAACTTGCATGATCTAGATTCGACTCTATCAACTTGAACCTAATTTTGACTAATCTCTCTCACTTTTGGATTTTGGATCATAACTATGGATAAACACTTGACATTCAAATCATGTTAGCCTTATTTTTACAACTCTTATCTTGATTTGAATGGCCATCCCGATCTAAGTTCATCTTTTGGATGAGGATGGTACCACACCTTGAAATCCGAAACCATTTTGTTCAAACCCTTGCATATGTTCCTTGAGTGAGGCCTTTTTCTTTGTGTTGCATTAGCAAAATCTTGCAAGAATTAGAGACGATAAGGCAAAGTTTCCAATAGACTAGTTTCTTGTGTCTAAGACTACTCTTAGGTGGGGAATGAAACCAAAATGGTTAAGTGTTTTATTGAATATCTTTGGGTTTGTGGTTGAGTGTGAAAAGAAAAAAAATGTGGGAAAGAAGAAGAAAGAATAAGTTCTAGGGAATGGAATTAAGAAGAAATCAAATAGCTCTAAGTGTTTAAAAGAAAAATGATAGCTTAGCATTCTCTTAGAATAAACCAAAAAGAGAAGACAATACGGTAGAGAATCCTAAGATAGAAAGAGCTAGTGCAAAGAAAAGAGTATCCCCTAGGATTTTGATCAAAAAGAGAAGAAAAAAGGAAGTTTGAGAGTATTAAAGAAAGATTTAGCCAAAAATGGCTAGTGGTTTAACACGGGGAAGTGAGAAAAGAGAGATGAGAGAATGCAACAAGAGGATAATGAGTAGAACTTTGGATTCATACCCTTGTATGCATCAATTGTCTATTTTCTTTCTTGTTTTTACATAATGTTTCACTTGCATTTGAGAGTTAACCACCAAAAAGAATATGAACCTTCTCTTTACATCATTTTCAAGCCTTCTTCTACCTTGCCAAATGGTATTGATTCAATTTCCAATTGTGAGACCGCACCAAACACAATAATGAATGCCAAAGAGTTGAATGTTAGTTGATTGCGAGATTTCTTTTGAGTCTCGGGATTTGGAGTAATAGTTCATAAGTGATGAGTATGGCGAAAGCTTCTTGAGTAGAGTTTGTTGTGCATCGAGTTAGTTCTTTCTAGGACATCTTGTTGAACCCTTTAGTGCTTCTTTTAGATTTGAGTTCCCGTCTTCAAACCTCTTTTTTGGATTGTATTTTCTTGTTTGCTTGCGGACAAGCAAAAGGCCAGTCCGGGGGAGTTAATATATTGTGTTTTTGTACATTGCATTAGTAGTCTTTTATATCATACTTGTGTCTTTTCATCCACTTTATGTCTCATTTTCTTTGCTTTAGGATCATCTTAGAGTTTAGGTTGTGTTTTGTTGCATTTTGCATATTTTGTATCTTTTAGGTACCTTTTGAAGCTTTAAGGAGAAACTGATTGTGAGGAAGACTTTAATCTCATTTGGACTTGAAGATGGTAGAAAGACTTGATGAATGGAGCCCCTATATAGAGAGAGTCTAGAGCAAGGAAATAAGTTTTTGGAAAACAGCAGATACCGAGCCTAATTTCCCGAGCTTATTAGGCTCGACAGCGGAGTTGAAGAAAATGGCAAAAAATGACCAGAGGATTTCCCGAGCCTAATTTCCGAGCTTATTAGGCTCGTCGCAGTGCAAGGATATTTAACCAGACCCGGTTTGTTCCGGGTTGACCCGGTTCGGATTTGCTTCATTATAAACACAAAACCTAAGTTTTCTTCTCTCTAGAGATGGATTTAGATCCAAACTCTCCTTTGATATTTTGGATTGATCTTTATCTTCTCATGCCACTCTAGTGAATGATTCTTCACCTTTATCTTTTATTTATCTTTTTCTATTTTACTTATATCTTTTATCTTTGTTCTTTATCATGCTTAGCATTTAGTCATTTGTTAGAACATGGATAATGTAAATGAGGTTGATAATAGTTGGATAATGATGTTTAGGGCTAGATTCATATATAATCCTTCATTTGGAATTTGTATAATGCTAGATTTGACTTGATTTTTCAATATCTAGAACTTTGATATTTTGTGCCTGTAGGGGTCAAATCTCCCCCTAGAAGAATCGATGGCCTAAAACGACTAAGTATG
Source organism: Draba incana (assembly GCA_963576765.1). Classification (NCBI taxonomy): domain Eukaryota; kingdom Viridiplantae; phylum Streptophyta; class Magnoliopsida; order Brassicales; family Brassicaceae; genus Draba; species Draba incana. Next base: position 25,051,374 of record OY755215.1, read on the forward strand.
CACTAAACCGGCTATCTCAAGAACCAGTTAACCAGAGGCCTGCTCTAAGTCAGCCTAATGATCAGGCCCAAAAGATTAAAGCCCATTTAAGGCCCAGCCGACCTATTGGATGTGGCTTAAATGGAAAATTCATATAGCTTAGGAAAACTTCCGTTTTTCTATTTGGGCCTGGCCCGACCAACCTTGTACACTATAAATACTCTTGTACGTCCCCATAATTAGGAGATGAGAAAAATCTTACAGAAAACTGAGATAGCTTTAATAAAAAAACCCCTAATTCGAATCTTTGCTTTGTCTTTGTGTTTTCTAACCTTAGAAGCTTTCTTCTCTTCCAAGAAACTTACAAATTCAATTGTGAGAATCCAACTCCCATAATTTGGCGCTAGAAGGAGGGGACCCTGAAGCTTCACACAAGAAAACCACTTAAGACGAACGTGAAATGATGACCGGAAACACCGACACGACTTAACAGAACGTTACATCAGATGGCACCGCCCCATAGGGAACGCCTCCTGGTGGATCTGGAGCGACCAGACAGACAAACGACCAGTCGAATCGGAACCAGAAACATAATGAGGAGCAGACGAATCTTAACGGGTCCTGCACCACATGTCCTCAGGTTAACACAACAGCAAGGTTGGACTCGTTAAGCGAAGTCAAGGGGATGTTAGCAGAACTGCTCAGAAAATCTAAGGAGCAGGAGGCGATCAACAGTACCTTGACAGAGGAGCTGAAAACACTCTCGGCGGCAAGCCGAGCGCGCGATGGAGGGATCTTCCGTCGACCTATGGCTTGTCTAGCCCTGACCAATCTTTTCTCAACACCAGTCGGCACAACCAGGTTGCGAACAAGGGATAGCAACGTGCCGCCTTCGAACATCACTACTTGAGTTGTCGAGATTGCTGACGATACCGAAGAAGGACATCGTTCAGACTCTGGAGCTGCAAGGGTTATTCAAAGGGGCAGACAACCCAACTACGACCAAGAACACGATCAAGCTGAGGTCGAGGAAAACCTTCGATGGGTCGATCAGGCGAAAACCGCCGTTATACTGAGGGCATTTGTAACCAGTCAGCAGAAGGAGAGAGACGAGCTCAGAGCGTCCATGAGGCAGGCTGTCCTTAATCTAAAGGAGATGCGTTCGCAAGTGCATCGCGCGATAAGCAAAGCTCCAGAGATTGACCGAGTATTGGAAGAAGCGTGGACTACCCCGTTTACAGAGCGAATAACTCAAGCCCGACTGTTCGACCCTGGGAAGATCAAGGTCCCCATCTATGACGGAAAGGGTGATTCCACTGAGCACATCACGGCTTTCTCCATTGCTATGGGACAAGCTAACTTCAGATCCGAAGAAAGGGACATCGATAACTGCCTCCTTTTTGTAGAACATCTCAAGGGGATAGCGCTCCATTGGTTCGCTGGGATGGAGAGAAATTTAATTGACAATTTCGCACAGCTCTCCGAAGCTTTCTTGAATTAATACGCAATCTTAATCAAACAAAGATCCTCAGAAGCAGACATTTACACATTGTCTCAAGAGCCGACTGAGCCGCTGCGAAAGTTCATCGAGCGTTTCAAACTGGTACTTCCTCAAGTAAAGGGGATAGACGACAGATCCGCACTTGGTGTATTACGAAAGGCTCTTTGGTATAACTCGGATTTCCGAAGAGAGCTGACTGTTAACGAACCGTCATCCATCCAAGACGCGCTCTGGGCTAACGGCTTTGCCAAGAGCGAAGAGGAGATAAAAACTCTACGACTAAAATATGAAAAGTCCAAGAACTCTAAAGCAGTCCCAACTGCGACTGGAGAAAAACAAACAGGAGGCGCATATAACTACCATGTAGAAGATAGCCAAGAGAATTGTGACACTTATAGTGAAAAAGTTTATTGCGAATTCCATCACTTAGGCGGACACACTACGCCCGACTGTCGTGCCTCAGGTTCCATACTCGCAGCAAAGTGGACAGCCGGCGAACTTGGAGAGAACATAAGCATTGAAGATTTTGAACTTGAGCAAAACGACAACCATACTGAATTTACAAATAACGAGTCCTCTAAGCGCAGTCGGCATAACAACGATTCAACGCCAAGCCGACAAAGAAGAAAATTTAACTAAGTTATCTTACATAAACTACGAGATGGCTTGATCCTTACAAAAGGTACGTAGGCAGCTCGCCTTTGGATGGGTACAACTACCCCTTCCTTTATAGGGGGGGGGGGGGGGAGTGGGTACGTATAACTTATAATCCCACCGGACAGTCAGAACATCAATAACATCCTTCACGAATAGCTTCAAAGCGAATAAACATCCTTCATAGATAACTCATCTCTTAAACATATATCTATCGTTGTTGCTGGCCACAACAATGATCTATTACATCCTTTACGGATTTAACTATCATATCCTAGCAGATTCAAAGCGCGCTACATAAATTCTAAGTGTTCATATTCGGAGCAAGGGGGTTCGCGGGAACATTCTTATAGCCCGAAATGATCAATCTTAAAACTCAGCTACCAAATCGCTGGTCTAAAAACGCTAAGTGTTCATTACTGGAGCAGGCGTGTTTGCGGGAACACTCTTGTAAACCAGAATGTTCAACTCAAAAAACCCAGCTACCAAATCGCTGGTCTAAAATAAAACAATTTAAGTAGTAGCTCGTCTATTACGCCTAACTGAAAACGCTAAAACAAGCAAGTAGACGTCACAAAAACAGCGGCAAGCTCTTATCTTCCAGAAACACAATGCCACCCAGTCCGCTATTATCTTCAGCAACATATCTTCATCCAGTTTGCTAGAATCTTTGACAGTGAACTCGCCAATTTAACTGCAACATTATCAGTCGGCTCGCCGCTAAGCGTCTTAAAACCGGCTCGTCACTAAACTTCTTAAGATACCTTGACACTAAACGCACTCGGTTGGTTGGCCGTTAATCTTCAACAATAATACATCTCGGCTCGCCGATTGTTTCCACATCACGAAGGCGTCATGCAGCTTGCCCTTATCTCCAGGAAAACGACATCGAGTAGTTCGGCTCGTCGAAAAACGAAAACGAGTCCTCGCCACTGGGCTCGTCGGAAAACAAAGACGAGTCCTCGCCACTGGGCTTGTCGAAAAACGAATACAAGTCCTCGCCACTGGGCTCATCGAATTTCAGCTCGGTCACCTCGTCATCACTTTGCTCAGAAATCAATTCACCAATTGGGGGTCAAAAATTAGAGATGGGCCTTGAAGCCCAAATGTGATTTCAAGAGTCCACTTTTCTTGTCTCCTTCCTCTCATCCGAATCATCTTGGTGTCACAAACACCTCGTCAACACCTTCTTCGACCTCGTTGTCAAGATCCATAACAAATCAATTAGCTTCACCTAGCGGATTCATACCACGAATGAAATTAGACCATCTCACAACCAACCTCGCACCTTGCTTGTTAAGTTCACGAGCTTGTCACAACGCCGAATCAACTAGCCGCGCCTCGGAAGTTTGACTGTGTTGACTCGCCATTGAGTCGACTCGCTAACCTTGCAGCTTGGAACAATACAATTAATCACCTCGTCGAGCTCGTCTTCGCAAGTACCTTATCAATCACGGTTCGATTAGCGTCAATACGATCTCGCCTCTCCGTCTCTTCACCTCGTCGCAACAAAAATGGAGAAAGCTCGCAAGGTTAATAAAATGGGCTTAGAGATTAAGTCAAAGGCCAAGTTCAATTTCTTGGAACACAAGTTCTTCTTCATCTTTCACCTCGCCGCAACAAAGCTTATCCACCTCGGTGACCTCTCTTTTCACTTCATCAACAGAGATCAACTAATCAAACTCAACCAATACCGGCATACCTAAGAGCCTAGGTTCAATTTCGCTGCGGCTTTGGCCTCGCCAAGGATCAAAGTTTCACTTCAACATGTTAACCACCTTGTCGATTCTCACCTCACAACGCGAACAACGGTTCAACTTTGGCAAAATTATGATGCGATGAGGTCAATTCCTTCACCTCGCGAAGAACCTTCAAAACAACCTCGCCACACCTCCAGCTCACGTAGCTTCGTATCCTCTGCCGCACCTCGCCGAGTCAACTCGCAGCTCTTCCTGTCTCGATTTCATCTCAGAGCTCACCTACGGATCAAATTCACTTCGCAACAACTACCGCTCTGAATCTTGCTCGGAACGAATCACAGTCAGTTAACAATTGGAGCTCGCAACAACGCAAGAAATCAACTTAGTAATCACTTCGCCGCCGCTTCTCCAAGTTCAACACCTAGAAGAAGTATCGATTGACACCCCTTTTTATTCTCGTGTAGTTTACGGTTTGTGAAGGAGCGTTGATCGACACCTAGTGGTAGTGTTGATCGACACTCTATCATGATTTATGTGGCTTGGTTATGTGTGTATCGATCGACACTGGGTGGAGTCTCGATAGACACTATTTGTTGATTTGTGGATTTTGGTTAAAATGCTTGTTTGATATTTCGAACGTTGTGTACATGCTGTTGATCGCGTAGTTTTTGGCATACATTGTCCTTATTATGTAACTGGTAGACGGATGACCGCCTCACTCAGTATTTGTGATAATACTCACGCAACTCTTTTTTCCATGTGTTGCAGGTAACAGAAATGAGTAATCGCGAAATCATAGCCTGAGAAGAGGATGATAGGATCTGCTCTATTATTGTTTCTAATGGAACCTGGTTTAGGTTAATAGAGTCCCTTATTGGAATTTTTAGCTGAATATTGGAATTGATTTGATTGATTTATTATAAAGGAGTTTTTATGAGAATTTCTGCTAAGTAATTGTTAGTTAATCGTTGAGGGTTAGTGTTTATGGGAACATTGGCTCGGGTTAATTATTTATTAAAAAAAAATGTTGGTTGTTTCAACATTAATGAGAATGCAAAACACCATATGTTCGTAACTATATACTGAGTTTTTGAATTTGTTTTGGGAAAATTATATCCCATACCACTTTTTTCAAATTCTTTATAAGATCTACCACATTTTCCAAGCCCTTATTAAATCTACCATATCCTATATTTGAAAATACTCTTTTACCCATTACACATCTCCTCTTTTCTCTTTCTCCCTCTCTCTTTCTCAAAACAGAAAATGGTGTGGTACCTGAGATAATGCTAGTGATGGTTGTTGATAGCAGCGATAAAGACGATGATCGTGGACAGCGACAGAGACTGTCGCTAGACGTGGACGACAACAGTGGTCGGAGACAAAAACGGTGATCTTGAACGACGACGGTCACAAAAAGAGTGATGATGACGGTGGCCACGATGGAGACGGAAACGATGGCCGTGGATAAGACGTGCCGGAGACGATACTGGAGACAATGGTTGTAAACGGCCGCGACGAATAGAAACGGTGTTCATGGACAACGATAAAGACGAAGGTGGACAAGACGGAGATAGAATGACGGAGATGATGATCGTAGATAAAAATGTGACGGTGGTTGATGACGACGGTGGATATGAATAGAGACTGTGGCCGTGGACAGCGTCGCTCGTCGTAGACAAAAACAGTGACAGTGACCACGACGGAGACGAAAAAGATAGTCGTGGACAAGACGACGACGTTGGACACGGGGACGAGGTGATAGTGGTCATGAACACGGCGGCGACGGTGGATGTAAGTAGATGTGGTGGACAAATATGGGTTCGTGGACGAAAACTAAATAGATAGATGAAACTGAAGGGCAATTGTGTCAATTGGTACACATTAAAAAATAAAATGTGGTACTCAATAAAAAAAATTTCAAATTGTAGTAAATTTTATAAGATTTTTGTAAAAATTGGTAGATTAAAATATATTCCCATTTGTTTTTGTGACCAATTGGTAAGAATAGCATTAAATAATGTTCTGACTTCAGAATTCCTCTTAAGATATTGACGATGAATGACGTTTATAATTCTTTGACCAAAACTATTTTAGGTATAGAGTATTAAATTAAAATATACATAGATATGTGAGAAAATCAAGTAAAATAAAACAAGAATAAAAGTCTTAAATATTTTACATATACGAACAGAGGGAGTATAATAAAAGTTTAGATAGTCTATGGCTGCAAATGGAAGTCATGTTAGGGGGAAAAAATGATTTGAATCATGGATTCTTCTTTGTTCATCCAAGTTTTTACCATAGATTTGAATCATGGATTCTTCTTTGTTCATTCCTCTTAAATTTAAGTGAAATATGCATTCCTCTTAAATTTAAGTGGGACTCACATAATTAGTGGAAAAATTGTTACTCTTGTTTTAAGGAGAGGAATCACGGACGAATAATTTTTTGTTGAAAAATTAATTTATTTAACTCAATAATAATATTCCACTTATCATTAATCTTCTCATTCAACTTATTCTTTTTTTTTTAAATTCCATTTGCAGTATGTTACCTCGTTAAATGTTTTTACCTTCTGTTTTTGTGTTAAAGATATCGCTAAATGTAATAATAAAGTTTTAAATACAATAGACACTTTGCCAAGGTTGTATGTATATCCGGTTGCGTATAAATACTGCTTACATTAACTCATATTTTCTTCATCCAATGACATCATCTAAATATATTCTAAGAAAAAGCATGAGGCCTATTTTTTACTTCTTTCTTGCCTTAACAGCGGTTTTGGCCGTGACCGCCACCGCTGCCGTTGTCGACACTGACGGAAACCCTATACGCCACCGAATCCAAGCAACGAGAGAATCCAAGCAACGAGAGGGAGAACGACGGCGAGAAAGAGAGAAAGAAAGCGATGGACTTTGAGAACCACCGAAGAGACTTATATGACCACCGCACAATTAACAAACCCGTTCCCCTATTTCTATAGAAAATCTTGAGACTACGATGAGGAGCAAGACAAAAGAAAAACAAAAAGAAGAAAAGCCCTCGAAAGTGGTGTGCGGCTAGGTTAAAGACGTTTTAGTGAGAAGCTCTACCTACTCCTTCTTCTCGCTCGATGTCATTTTGGCTACTGCAAAAACTCACATGAGGCGATTCGTCACAGTCCTAAAGGTTGGGCCACTGTGAAGATCACTTGACTCACCGAAGAGAAACATTCATACTGTTCATGAGATCAATTGATTTTCAGAAAATCGAAACTGAGATATCGTTTCAGTTTTAAGGCAATGTCCCATTTGGGATGATGAAAGATAAAAAGGGAAACGCAAAAGTCTTAAGGATTTGATCACAATGCATGAGTAATCCTTGTTTAAACAGATCCTGTTGAATAGAGAAGTAGATATACCTGGGTTCGTCGACGTTGATGAAGTTAGATCCACAGAAATGGAGGCGGGTATCTATTTTAAAATGCTTCGCAATAGTAAATGTTGGAGAAAAAATACACAACTGTTCTAATGGCTTCAGCTCTCCGAAGCAAATGATCGATATACTACGTTCTCCCTGTCATCTATGGCAGAGGTCTAGGCGGCGGCGTGACTCTCACCGGCGCCAATTTCAGGCCATGTCCCATCGGCGACATTGTGCAGGCAAAATCCGAGAATGACAAGGGAATTCCCGTAAGATTCTCAAACTGGAAGCCCAAAGTTGCGTTTGTTCCCGAAAGACAGGACCTCAACATCGAGACAGATTCCGGTGCGGTGTTGTGCAGCCATAGAACCTACTGGTGGCTTGGTGAATTCAACACGGAGAATAAGAACTGGTTCGTTGTGCCAGGTCCAAAACCAGAAGTGCACGGACAAAATTCGTTTAGGAGTTACTTCCAGATCCAAAAAACCGGATTTCTTAATGCTTACAAGATTATGTTCTGTCCTGGGAATTGCATCGATGTCGGTATAGTTGTAGATGGAAACGACAATCGGCGTTTGGCTTTAAGCAATGAACCTTTCATGGTTATTTTCAGTAAAGCTAATGAGACAACAACGATGGATTCGTTTGAATCTATGTGAGAACAAAAGGCTACAAGATAAAAATAAGAGGACAATAGTCCTCATGTAATAAGACTTTTTCCTTTGTTATAATAAAAGTTATGTGTTTCTCTTTTTCCTTTGTTCGATCGTCATATATGGAATAAAACATCTTTCGTTGTTTTCTTTAACTTCGATGAAAAATATAGCGTCTATCTTTTTGAAATTATAGAATGTTTTTATGCCCATATAACCATTCAGAAATTTGTATAAAAAGGCGATTGAAAAACTGCCGTTATTTTTTTGGGATTTCAGTGCGGAAAAAAGTTGCACTACTTATGTTCTATTCACAAATTATTTTTGGTAAACATATTTTTTTGACCATCTGAGAAAAATGTTACTATGGAGTATTTCTTACTATTCGATGACAGTTTCTTGGTTTGTCGTCTGTTACATCATTTGAAAACATTATCGCCATTTTAGTAATTGATAGATCGAATCTCACTCTTTGCTCCAACTGAAAACACGATGGAAAATTTCATGAACGACGACTCTAAAACATGCCTAGTTATTTTTAAAAAGAATAATCCCTTCTCTGATAAAAAGAAAAAGGAAAACAAAAAACAAATATTATTCCTTAGATGATACCCACTAACTTACAAAATATTTGTTACATTGAGAGCGTGCAGAAAACGTGTGTAGAAGAGAGTGAGTTTTCCTTCTTGATGAAATGACAAAGACATTACGAACGATACAAAATAGAGAAAGTTGTACTAATTACCATTTTTTTAGAAACCTTTCAAAAATACAATTTTTAAAAAAATTATAACCAATTGGCATGATTTTTTTAGTAGAAGTAAAATAACTATTATATCCTTCAATTTAAATCATGACAAATGATATTGTATCTGTTTTTAGTACCACCACAACTTGTCCCTCCGACACTGATTATGTCCGTACAGTCGGAAACATTATGTTCGTACAGTCGCAGACAATGTCAAACACCGTTTTGCCACTTTTTCTCCATCGTTCATGGTTTTCATTATATCTATCATTCACAGTTTTTATTTTGTCCACCGTTCACAGTTCTGTCACCTCCGTTTATGTCTGTCACCGTCTCTGGCTATGTCCACCACCGTCGACCACAATTTCTTTTTTTATCTACTGTTACGATCTCTGTTTGCATTTGATATTCACTGCATCTGTCATTGTTTCCGTTTTAATTCACCGTCTTATCTCCGTCCATCTCCGGCCACCACCATCCATCATCTTGAAAGAAAAAAGAAAGAAGAGAAAGAAGAGAGAAAAAGAAAGAGAGAGAGAGAGAGAGAAAAAATAAAGAAAAGAAAAGAGAAAGATATAAGGAAATAGAGAATGTGTAGTGTAAATGAGTGGGTAAAAATGTCAAATTGCTTTTACTAGAGGACAAAATCTTGGCACATTTTGTAATGACATTTGACAAATGGCATTTCTTGAAAGTAATTTTGGAACAAATGGCAAATTTTGTAATTTTCTCCATTTTCTTCATCCAAAGATATTTTAATATCATCCTATATATTATTTGAGGAGCATTTTGAGAGCACTTTGCTTGTGTGTCATAACCACAATTTTTCTCCTCTTTATTTTTATTTATTTATTTATTTCTCTTATATTCATTACCAAACACATTTATTTTCAAATATACTTATTTTGATTACTATAAATCTAATTGCCAAATACAGTTAAATCTTCCTAAACTTGCCAAAAATTAAAATATTTGGCAACCAAACTTGCCAAACTAAAATATTTTGAAAATTATAGAATTAAATGTGAATAAAAATTTAACATATACACCAATTTGTTTTTTTGATTTAAAATAGAAACAAACAATTTATTATATTTTGAAAATATATGAGTATGTAAAACAGTTTTTCATATATATTTTTACATGTGTTGTTTTGTTTGACAAGTAGATGTTTTTAATTTTTCATAAATACACCTTCCTATAACTTTCAAATATATGAAATGGATCTTAGATTATGTATAATAATTCACCATTATTATTATTTTAACTAAAATTATTGATTTTATTCGACAATTATTTTATCTCCCGTATAATACGGGTAATTTTCTAGTTAAACTTAAAAATCATGAGTCCTATATTTTACTTCTTTCTTACCTTAGTAGTAGTTTTGGCCGCGACCACAATTGCCTTGACCTAGTTTTTGACATTGGGTTTATTTTTTCAAAGACGGTACGACCACTTCCGGCGATCAAAATTAACACGGAGAAGAAATAAAGGAGAACATTAAAAGTTGCCGCTGCGATCACTTTTGTGGATGTTGCCGGCGTCACCGGTGCCGCTGAAAAATGCAGCGTCAGTTGAAATAAACGGTGCGGCTACTTCCACGGCAACACCAGTGTCACTATCCACATGCTTGCATCATGTAATTTGACTGTTGTAATTTTGAATCAATTATAGCTGCCGCAGCGTCTTCGTAAAGAACAAGCCCATTGATGGAAACATCATATTCCATGGTTGATACTACATTCACCCTGTCGTCTTTAGGGGCCTAGGCGGTGGCGTGACTCTCACCGGCGCCAGTGCTAGGCCGTGTCCCCTCGGTGACGTCGTGCAGGAAAACTCTGAGGATGACAAAGGCATTCTCGTAAGATTCTCAAACTAGAAGCCTAGAGTTGGGTTCGTTCCCAAAAACAGAGGACCTAAACATCGAGAAAAACTCTGGTCTAGTGTTGTGCCAACATAAGAACTAGTGGTCGGTCGATGGTTTCAACACGGGGAAGAAGAACTGATTCGTTAAGGCTGGTCCGAAAAGAAAAGGGTCCCAAATAATTTGGTAGAAGGGTTTCTTGCAGATCCAAAAAACTTGATTAATTCTAAATGCTTACAAGATTATGTTTTGTCATGAGAATTGCATTGATGTCAGGATATTTGTGGATGAATACGGCAATCGCCATTTGGCTTTAAGCAATAAACCTTTCTTGGTTATGTTTGAGGAAGCTAATGAGACAACAACTATGGATTCGCCCGAGACTATGTGAGACAATACTAAAATAGTTCTCACGTAAGAATGATATTATAAGACGTGTTTCTCTATTTCCTTTGTTCCATCGTCATATCTAAAACAAAACATCTTTCGTTCTTTCTTTCATATTGTTGGCATCGGAATCTGCACAAGGAGATCGAACCCGATAACCCGTGATTTGGTTCTAGAGATAGCCAAATCTCAGTTAAGAAAGTTCAACTCGCCATCAATGTAACAAGTCCAACTCGTGAACAAGGAAAGAATGGGTCAATTAGTTTGTGGAACTCGGACCCTTATTGATCTTATTGACGAGGTTTTAAACATGGGCCTCGAGTTCATGATTGAAAGTGGGCCTTGGAATCGAGAGGTCCATGAGGTCCACAAGATCTCCGAGGTCGGAGATATGAAGAGATGGTCTTGAATTCGAACTATGTAACGTCAAAATCAAGGAGAGTTAAGATAATTAAATAAGATTGTAGATATAGTGCGAGATTCTCGGAATTGTAATGAATATATAAACAAATGAGTCTAGAGAAAAAGAACATTCTGAACTCTCTAGCAAACATTACGCAATAAAACTTGTTCTTTTTTACTTAGCCATTTTTAAGTTACATGTTAATCTCATAACTAGTATTCCGATCATAAAGTTAAATTTCCGGTGAACGAATCTCATCTAGTGCCTCGCTCCGATCGTATTTTCTTATCCGATTCTTTATACATGTGTTTCAAGTTCTAGAACTGTTCTTAATAAATATCCTGATCGTAATTTAGTTTCCGATTTAGATTCATGCCTGCAAATTTTCCAATGTCTAGCATTTCGTCTCATTGATTTTTAAGAACTTAACCATCATCGATTTGCTTGCTTTTTTACTTGTTTTACATTATACATTATTCTCTTAGCTTAATTCGAATTTGAAGTATGTTGTGTAATAAAATTCCATGTGGATTTGATCTTTAAGTAGTACTGCGATCTCTTAATTTGAGAGTAGCTCAGTATAAATTTGAGCATATCAAATTTTGGCGCCGTTGCCGGGGAACTCTAAATTACCTATAGATTTCAATTACTAGAATTTTGTCTAGGTGTTTATTTTATTTTTAATTTAATTAATTAGTTTTTGTTTTTGTGTTTCATGTGTATGTCTAATCATTGCACTAGAAGCAACCAAGAGAAAGAGTTAGTTGGATTTGATCTTTAGACACTAGCACTTTTTGAATGCACCAACAGTAAGGCTCAGAGAAAAACTAAGTCTAAGATGGTGAATGTTATAGTACTAGTTCGAGGTGACGATGGTAATATGCTCGATGCAGAAGGGAACAGGTGCAATGAGCAAGGACATAGACTAGATGTTCAAGGAAATGTGATCGTTGAGCAGGTAGAAGTGGTCAGAACAGAATTCTAGAGAAACTTACGGATCCAAGAAGCTTTGTGTTGGATTGCTTGATCTTTACAAAGAAATTTCCAAGATCTCTCTGCAATTTGGGTTCAAGTGTTAACTTGATGCCACTCTTCGTTGGTATTAGCCTTGGAATGACTGATTTCCAACCAACTAGGATCTCTCTTATCCTAGCGGACAAACCGGTAAGAATCCTAGAAGGTGTTTTAGAGGATGTTCCAATTAAGATGGGGGATTTCATGATTCCTACAGACTTTGTGGTTCATCAATATGGTGAGGAACCTAAGGACCCTCATATTCTGGGAATACCTTTCTTGGCAACAACTGGAGCGATGATTGATGTGAAGGGAGGTAGAATTACGTTGAATGTTGGCGATTTAGAGATGAAATTTGACATTGACAAGTTAATGAGGAAGCCTACTATAGATGGTCATACCTTTTACGTCGATACACTCGACCACCTTGCAGAGGATTACTTCCATGAGATAAATCCTACATATCCCTTGGAAAGGGCCTAGATCAATTCTGCAACGGAAACAGAGTATCTAGATGAGATTGCTGAGGGTTATGCTTCGATGATGGATGCGAGTAATGCACGTGGTTGCTAATAAGGAACTGGTTGGAATTCTTGTGAAAGCTGCAAAGTTTAGCGATTGGAGCGAAGAAAAAGCTTATAAAATTGATATCAAACCATTTCCTACATGGCTAAGGTACGCTTTTCTTGGTCCTAATTCCATTTATCATGTTATTGTTAATGCTTCTTTGAATAACGCAAAGCTCAAGCTACTACTAAGCAAGTTGTGCAAATTTTGCAAGTCACTTGATTATTCTCTCGATGCCATGTTAGGTATCTCTCCAGACTTGTGCATGCTTAGGATTAACCATGAGGATGAGTCAAAGTCATCAGTTGAGCATCAGAGGAGACTGAATCCGAATCTGACAGAGGTTGTTAAGAAGGAGATCATGAACCTTTTTGAAGCAAGGATCATATATCATATCTCAGACAGCGCTTGGATTAGTCATGTTCATGTGGTTCTTAAGAAAGGAGGTGTTACAGTGGTAAAAAAATGACAAGAACGAGCTGATTCCAACAAGGACTGTGACAGGACACAGGATGTGCATCGACTACATGAAGTTGAACGCAGGCACAAGGAAAGACCATTTTCCTCTACTTTTTATTGATCAGATGTTGAAACGGTTAGCGAATCATTCTTATTACTGCTTCCTCGATGGGTGTTCTGGGTTCTTTCAAATACCCATCCATCCGGACGACCAGGAGAAGACAACTTTTACTTGTCCCTATGACACTTTTTCATATCGCATAATGCCCTTTGGAATTTGCAATGCTCTTGCGACATTCCAGCGTTGTATGATGTTTATCTTTACATACATGATTGAGGGCTACATGGAGGTATTTATGGATAATTTCTCAGTCTATGGGTCCTCTTTTAAGGAATGCCTGAGCTACCTGGAAAAGATACTAGCTAGATGTGAGAAGAAGCACTTGGTTCTAAATTGGAACAAATGCTACTTTATGGTAAAGGATGGCATAGTACTTGGACACAGAGTTTCAAAAGATGGGATTGAGGTAGATCGCGCAAAGATTGAAGTTATGACGAGTCTTCAGCCGCCTAGTGATGTAAAGTCTATGAGGAGTTTTTGGGACACGATGGTTTCTACAGGAGATTCATCAAGGATTTCAGCAAGATCGCAAGACCTCTAACTGCATTGCTCAGCAAGGATGTGAAGTTTGAGTTTCTGCAGGGTGTCTTTCAGCTTTTGAGCAGATTAAAAAGGCTTTTTTTTAATAAGCGCTCCTATTGTGCAACCTCCAGACTTTGATTTGTCTTTTGATACTCACGAGAATGATGCATAGAGTTTTAATAATTTATAAACTCTAATCTGCAAGTGCACAGTTAACAATTGTAGTACTTAGGGGTCGATCCACATGAGACTATGTTGTTACGTTACAAATATATATGATGTAGAATAAGCTAAGTGAAAATATGTTTGGTTTTGGGGTTTTATGAAATAGTGATGAATGAAACAAAAGCTATCTTATTATATAAAAGAGAAGCCGGTCGACGAGAGCTTGACACGTAAGCGAAATTGTAATTCGCGAGATTATGACATGTCTCATTGATAATTTAGATTGTGACACGTGTAATTTATTTTTAATAAAAATAAATGTTAACATAAATATCTTTAAAAAATTGGAAATCATATTTTTTAAGTTTTGATTCGATTCCATTTTTTTAGTTTTCGTTTAATAATTATGGAAAACTATACTATCAAGACAATAGAAAAAAGAAACTTATGAAAAAATAATTGTGTTTATATATATTAGTAAAAAATAATGGGGTATGTTTTATTAAGCTTGAGAATTCGTTGCATACGTCTACGAATATATTGGCAAGTGTAAATTTTTTTTCTCTTTAACGTCTCAAGATATTGTTATTCATTTTCTTCACGAGAAGATCATATTTGTAGATATAAGTATGTTTCTCAAGACATTGGTAAATATGTAATATATGTTAATGCATTAATATTGATTAAGATAAAATAAGATTATAGAACTAAAAGTACATAGGTAAATAATTATAACTGTTTATATATATTATGATTTAGGGGTTTTCAATCTGGATTTTGGTTTTGTTAAGTTTTTGCTTTTTGAATTTTTGGTTTATATAATAAGTGAAGTTCTAAAGTAAACTCAAAATATTAGGGATGATTTGGTTCAATTATGGTTGAATTTTTTAATTTTTTATGAAATTGTTTTATTATTCTTAATTAAACATCGATTGTAAAACATTTTTTTTTTCGGTTTAATATTTGATTTTTTTTGTATGGTTCGATACCAGTTTACTGGATACAGAAAAAGTAAATTCATTTATATCGTAGTCTAAAAAAGATGATTATATATGGGTAAATAATATTCACCTAATATTCACCTACGTAACCCTAAAAATAATAATATATGGGATGTAGAAAAGGTATAATAAAATGTATATATTTGTTGTTTGATAATATTCTTTATATGATTTTTTGAGGTTACTAACATAAAATTTACTAATTTTTGATTTAATTCTAAAATATTTTAATTGTTTTACGATTTATTATATAGTTAAAAAAACGTTCAATATGATTTGAATTATGTATATATATGATTATGAATTCACATTATATCGATTATGACATAGGATTTAAGATATAAATGATTTCTAATGATTTATAGTTTATGTTCTATTAAATTCAACGGGATTTTAATTAAAATTTAATTATTTATTGATAATTTTAATCTGTTAATCCGCGTATTAACGCGGGCCTTATTCTAGTAAACAAATAAAGGATAGATAAATCAAAACACACAAGACAAAAGAAAATTAAAGAACATATGAAACCTATAAGACACTGGTTTTAAAGAGGTCGAAACTAGTGTTCTAGAACTCAAATCACGGAGGTAGATTCTTTCCACTTTCATGGCTTTGTTCTATGCTTTCTACCCTATTAGACTCAACTTTTTATGGTTATTATAAGGTGAAATCACGCTGTAAGATTGAGATTCAATTGTTCACTAAACTCATTAACTAACGTTTCGAATTGTTAACACGCATAGCCTATCAAATACTAGATCCAGCGATATCAAAGCTTTTGGAGAATATATCAACCTTAGATCGATCACTATTTAGCTATGCAAACTTTAAGCATAAATAGAGATAGAGAATCAATCTAGAACCAAACTCTATAAAAAGTGTAAAATATGCAACATAGAACCTTTAGAATAACTTTAAATCTAACATACAACTATTCTAACATGTTATTGAACTTGTAGCAGGTAGAATAGAGGATTAAAAATGGTAAATTCGCGAGTCCATAGAAAGGCTAGGATGATTCTTCTCTTAGATTGAAGATTGAGAAGATATCAATCCTTCATCGCTCTTTAACAAGACATATTAATGAAGAACAAGAAAGAAACGAAACACGTGTTTTTATTAATGATTTGTGATGCCTAGGGTTGATTCTTCTCTCTAAGGAGGCTAAAAGCAAATATATATAGTGATACCAGAGGCTTTAGGTCGGCAAAACTTCTAGGGTTTTACTTCGGGCGAAAACGTCTTTTTGGTCGAAACTGCTCCATACACCAGACTGAGACACCGGACAAAATCACGTGTCTAGTGTCTCGGCCAAAAGTGATTTTGTATCTTGGCACCGGTCATAGAGACTACACCACGAGTCCGATCGGTATCTTGGTGGAGGCAGTTTGACATGTCTTCAGTAGATCGAGTATATCTTCTAAACCACAACTCCAAATGATGTGGCCAACTAGATTTCATCTCATTCCAAGTAGATTTGATCTTCTGTCTGTGGCCAACTTGCAGACATATATCTTCTGTCCAACTTGAGAAAAGGTGATAACTTGAAGATTTGAGACTTATATTGGCTCATTTGACTTTGATAAGTTGTTGTAGAATGTATAATACTCATTTTACTCATTTTTGCATCCTTTTAGATGATTTAACCTATATGACTCTTGAAAACCACATATACAAGAAAACTTCCTATTTCGTTAGAAAAACTTATTAAATAGCATAGAAAATATATAAAAATGGATAATATAAGTGGTAAATTACGAGGTATATCAACTTTTGAGACCATGTGTGATGCTAGTGATTTTGCAGTTGAAGTTGTGTTAGGAAAAAAGAAGGACAAGAAGCTTCATGCTATCTATTACGCGAGTCGAACGCTACATGATGTGCAAAGGAATTATGCAACTCCCGAGATAGAGTTGTTGGTTGTGGTGTTTTCTTATGAAAAGTTTCGTCCGTACTTGATTGGTTCCAAGGATGTAGGGCATGCAAACCATTCCGCGCTAAAGTACTTGATGCAGAAGAAGGATGCGAAGGCAAGGTTGTTGAGATGGATTCTACTTCTTCAAGAGTTAGACATTGAAGTGAAGGACAAGAAATGAGTTGAAAATGGAGTAGCTAATCATCTCTCTAGGATCATGATTGAATATAACCTCCCTATTGACGATTTATTGCCGGAAGAGATTGTTCACTTCATCAAAAGTGGCTCGCAGGACCTTGTGTCGATCGACATAGAGGAGTATCGATCGACACCCACTTTCATCGAAGAATTCCAAGAATCCAAAACCCATGTGTCAATCAACGTAGCTGCTGGTGTCAATCAACACCGGGTAAATAATTTTGTTTGTCTCCTGAAAGTCGTTAGCGAGGCTCTCATAGTGTTGTCTTTGCTCTCGCAATGTCCGATCGACCGTGGTATGCTGATATGGTGAATTACCTAGTTGCAGAGGATGTGCCTAGTGAACTTAAAGGATAAGAGAAGAAGAAGTTCACGAGAGAAATTAGAAGGTACTATTGCGATGAACTTTATCTCTACAAGCATTGTTCAGACGGTATCTACAGAAGATGCATTGCAGAGACTGAGGTTCAAGATGTGCTCTTTCACTTTTATGGTTCCGAGTATGCTGGTCACTTTGCTACATTCAAGATGATTGCCAAGGTTCTACAAGCTGATTTATGGTGGCCTACTATGTTTAAGGATGCTCACACTTTCATCTCTAAGTGTGATGCCTGTCAGAAGAAAGAGTTAATCAAAGACATGAGTGCCACAAAACTTCATTCTCGAGGTTGAAGTTTTTGATTGTTGGGGCAATGATTTCATGGGTCCTTTCCCATCGTCTTATGGGAATAAGTACATTCTTGTTGATGTGGACTATGTCTCAAGTGGGTAGAGGCGATTGCGAGTACGAAGAATAATGCTAAATTGGTTCTTAAGCTGTTTAAGACCATCATTTTTCCTAGACTTGGAGTGCCTCAAATAGTTATAAGTGATGGTGGCTCACATTTTATCAACAAGGTATTTGCTAAGCTGTTAGATAAGTATGGTGTTCAACATCTCGTGGCTACTCCTTATCATCCTCAAACTAGTGGGCAAGTCGAGGTCTCGAACAGGCATATCAAGAAGATTCTAGAGAAGACAGTAGGTGCTACGAGGAAGGATTGGTCTACTAAGCTAGATGACGCGCTTTGGGCTTACATGCAGCTTTCAAGACACCTCTGGGTACAACATCATTCTATCTGCTTCACGGAAAAGCGTGCCATCTTCCAGTGGATCTTGAACACAAGGCAACATGGGGAGTGAAATAGTTAAAGTTCAACTTTAAGCCAGTTGTAGAAAGACGTCTAATACATCTGAGCTGAACTCAGACATCACGCCTATGAAATATCCAAGTTATACAAGAAGAGGACTAAGTCATATCATGATAAGAAGATCATCTCCACGAAATTCAAAACCAATGACCAGGTATTTTTGTATAATTCTCAATTACAACTCTTTCCTAGAAAATCGCGTTCTTGTTGGTCAGGTCCTTTCACCACCAAAGAGGTTAGATCACATAGAGTTGTAGTCCTGATTAGTTCAGAAGGAAAGGAGTTCACAGTGAAATGACAAAGGGTGAAATATTATTAGGCGAAAGCCGAGATTCCATCAGGACACATTGTTGCTCTGGACAATGCACCCGTCGCCTAAGACCTGACACAGTCAAGCTAATGAGTGAAAACAAGCGCTGAGTGGGAGGCAACCCACTGGTAAGTATACATATTTTAATTTGGTTGTTTGTATTACTAACTTTTAGTTTTGGTTCTAAATGTTTCAGGATTTTTTTTGTTTTACAAAAAAATGTAACCACCATGACCTTATGTCGATCGACACTAGCGGACGACACAAGGTAATTTTTTCAATAAAACCCAACTTCTTCTTCCATTTCTCAAAACCAAAAATCTTCTAAAATTTTTCATAAAACCCTAAATTCTTCGATTCTTCACAGATTTGAACGATTTTTAGTCTAAATTGGGTAAATTTTTGTCCTCTTTCCGAATCTATCACTCATTCCACCGATCTACGAGGTATGTCTTCACAATTCTCTAATTTCGGTTTCGGCCATATGGTTTGGGTTTCAAGATTTTTCTCTTTTCATTCAATTATATGCTTAATTCCGACTTATCAAGGTTGTTGAGTGAATTTGACATCCCATGGGATTGAATTGAGTTATTTAAAATTTTTTTGGAATTTTGTGGATTTGTGATGAAATTTGTTGGAAAGTCGATTTTTAGAACGGATTAGGTCGAAATTGGTGATGAATTGTTAATGCTAAAAGTGTTGAGGTTAAATTTTGGGTTTAATATGCCATGAACTGCCAAATTTTGACTGGTTGATTTGTTGAATTTTTGAACAATTTTACATGGTGTCGATCGACACAC
Source organism: Draba incana (assembly GCA_963576765.1). NCBI lineage: Eukaryota > Viridiplantae > Streptophyta > Magnoliopsida > Brassicales > Brassicaceae > Draba > Draba incana. The sequence continues at coordinate 25,070,936 of OY755215.1, forward strand.
CTTGTGTAGTTCAACAATTCTTTGCTAATTTCAGATTTTGTGGATGTTTCTCTTGTGTTTGTTTGCAGATGGCCTCACTAAAGAAGAGACAACAACATAAAGGAAAGTAGCATGCTTCTAATTCTGATCACGTTCTTCCAGAGTCGACACGAACACCACAACGGTGCCTTCCTCCTTGGCCAAAGCGCGAGAAGACCAAGATCAAAGTCACGAGGACTTGGGATGACATCCCTTCTGTTATACTTGATCGTGAAGAGGTTGTCAACATGCCTATTGGCGTGACTTGGGATGATTTTGATTTCTTGTTCTACAAGGTGTGGTTAAATGTGAAACTAGCACATACGAGAGTTGTTGATCATGTCGCTATGACAATTCTGGGTATCAAAGATGAGGTTGTGCGACTGCTGACGCTTGCAGGATTATTCAACATTGCGACAACGCATTATCCGATGTACCCAGACTTGGTGCATCAATTATTTTCCTCACTGAGAGTTTACTATACGGATGAGGATGAGGATGCAGAGGACGCCCAGAGTGGTACATTGACCTTCCTAATTCACGATGTTAGATACATGATTTCTCTTCGTGATCTCTGCGGGATATATGGATTTTTTTTGCGGATCATGCTACTACATATCTTCTAGGGGAGTTTCATGGAGCGTGAGATTTCTGGTCACGTTTCAGGACAGGAGTCTATGACACCAAGAATTCTATGCACACATATTTTCGTCATCCAATTATGCGGATTGTGACTCCTCTTTTCTCTTCTACACTTTTGTGTAGATGTGAGCCTGGTATGATGAGATTATCTGAGCTTATACTACTGTACTGCGCTCTTTGGGAGGACATCACGCCCGAGCCTACGATACGCACTAGCGCTAACATAGGAGCTGTCTTTCCTCATGACTTGGTCTCTTTGAAGACCACACCATTTACTCTGACGAAGAGCAACAAGGCTCTCATTGTTGCTAGTCTCCTGACCCCGATTTTCCGCTTCTATGTCATCGACACATTGACTTGCATAGTGGAGAGCCAGCCTTGTACCATGGATTTAGATCATTTAGGGTGGACCACCTGGCTTAAGCCATAGCATTATAGGGTTTTCAGCGCCGCTTTTTGGAGAGATATAGATGGTTCAGTTACCTCGTCCAGAGTTGGCTTCTAGCGAGATGGATCCGCCAGTGCTAGCTTTAGAGACTGATCGGAGACTAATTGGACCGGTTGCCGCACATTCCACTTGCAGCCAGCCGACTCGTTCTGCTAGCAATTTTGTTCCAGGCGCGACCACTTCTAGAGCTGCTGCAGTTTCACCTCCACCTACACATCCTGAGTTTCCTATGGAGACATAGGCATTTCAGCGTTGGGTTGCTCAGAGTCTTCAGAGTATCTGGAGCGCCATCGCGTGTGGTTGTGCTCATCCTCGTTCAGCGTCTCTTACTCGTGCTTCTTTGGCATTTGAGGAGGAGGACTAGTTCTGCATTATCTATCCTAGTTATATGTTTCTTTATTTATTTATTTTACTTTATTTCTTTTGAGTCAAGTTTTGTTTCTATTTTGTTAGTTTGTTGTTTTTGTTTTTGAATTTGTGAACTTCTGAGATTATGATATGCGTTGTTGCTTTTAATCGTGTTTTATATGAGTAATCTAAAAGTGATAACATTGGGAAACTAATCTAACATGTTGACGAGTAGCATTGACATTTTTCAAACACGAAATTGGATTCTTAGACCTGGTGTAGGAGTCGAAACTCGAACAATTAAACTTGTCAAGGGTTTCAAAGGGAGAAGAGATTTCTAGGTTAAACTACGAACGTGAATAAAATTGTTGTAAAGAAAAGCTTTATTGCTGTTTTGCGTAATGAGTTGTGGATCCCTTTCTCAAGGTAAATACAAACGTATATATAGCATCCTAAGTCGGCTAAGGCTTCTCCTAAAAGATAAAAATATATCCCTAAATCTTCAGCGATTTCTATTATTCTTCGGATTTACTATGTTGGCGTCTGTATAAGCTTCGTCGCTGATTCTGGAATCTTCTTACGCTAAGGCCTCGGCCCAATGAGCTTTCGGCCCGTAAATGAGACATTCTTTCACTAATAACATTTCTCAGCTTTGTCATTCTCAGACCGCACCATCGTCATTGTTAAGAATACTTAAGGATTTTTGTACGAAAAGACTTAGGCATTTTCGTGCAAGAATGACATTTGTATCTCTTGCAGGAATGACTTTCGTATCATCGTGCAGGACTATCATTCGTATCCTCCTACAGGAATGACAATTGTATCACCATGCTGAGATGGCGTTCGTATCATCCTGTAGGAATAGCGTTCGTATCATCCTGCAGGAATGACATTCGTATCTGTTGCAAGAATGACATTCATATCACCGTGCAGGACTGTCATTCGTATCTTCCTGCTGGAATGACATTTGTGTCACCCTGCAGAGATGACAGACGTATTATCCTGCATGAATGGCGTTCGTATCATCCTGCAGAGCTGACATAGATATCATTCTGCAGGAATAACATTTGTATCAACCTATAGGAATGACATACGTATTTTCCTGCGTAAAAGACTTAAGAATTTAATCTTTGATCTCAAGGTGTGGAAACCGACCCCAACACCTGGTGTCAATCGACACCGTCCACAAGTATCACATTTTCATTTGTTCGTTCAATTGTTCGGCTTCAACATACAATACTGCGACAAACAATTTTACCTACACCACGCTAAAATATTTTCTGAAAAGGTTGTTTCCATTAATTTGTATATTTTGAATCGGAATCGAACTTCAATACTGTAAAAACATTAATAAACATTTGGTTAAGGACCTGACGAAATAAACTTCCTCTATTCAATGTCATTAATGTTTAGCAATTGGTTTGATAGAGAAATTAATTTCACTGAGATGTAGTTTCACATCTAAACAATAATTGTTTACTTGTTAAATCTCCACTAAATTACAAAACCTTGGTTACATTTTGAGAGGCGAAAAAAAACGTGCGTTGATTGAGGAGAATATTCCCTCTTGATGGATGACAAAGACCTAAAGAAAAAAACTTTAATTCTTGTTTGGACGCAAATTATTTCAATTGTTAGAATTTGTGGTCCTTCACCTTGACCCTTGAGACGATCATCCTCAAAACACCATGCTTCATTTTGGCCTTTACGCATGTGATCTTCACCGGTGGTTCCAGAGTATTCACGCACGCCTTCCTCCTCGTTGCCATTGTTGATTGTTTTGCCGGAGAAAGCGACCATTTTCCCTACTTCGTCGACTATGTGGCTGGAGGTGTCATCAGGAACGCCGGGCAAGTAGACGCGCACAGAAGATTGTCATCTTCCAAAACATTCACTTCGATGAAACCCAGGGGCGGATCCAAGAAACAATTATGTATGAGGCACAATTATATGAATTATTTAATTAAAAATTTACAATTATAAAAAGAATACAACATATAATATTATAATTTAGTTTTATTTTGGAAAAAAATAAAGTTAAACAAAATGATGATAAATATTGGTTTTCGCAAAATGCTAAATATTTATTTAATAATCTATTAATACAAAATTGTATAATAGACATATTAGTTTATCTCCATAATATTCATTTTCATTGTTTTAATATATAAATATTTTAAAGTTTCAAAATAAAGTTGATAATGCTAAACTCAAAGAATTGAAGAACTACTCTTCTTTATTGATTTAGAAACTCTCTCAAAACTAAATTTTTTTCTTGAGTCTTCACTACAAGAAAACAGCAATTTTGAAACACCCATTTGCGACACTTTATTTCGTTGCTAATTTTTGCAACGCTTTCGTTACCAGTTTGCGACGCATTTGCGACCACAAATCAATGTGACACAAAATTGTCGCAAATTACTGACGCAAATGTATTGTTGTAAGAGTGTCGTACTTTTGCGACATTCTTACAACCCTTTTAATTACGTCACAAAAGTGCGACTGTTATTACAACTAAACAAAATTGTCACTAAGTAGTGACACATGTAAGTTTCCCATTTTTGAATTTAGTGAAACGGAAAAACAAAGTAAATTCGTGATAATGAAAACTAATAATGATAACATATCAATCGGTTTCGCATTTTGATTCAAAGCATTTGTTTTTAACCCAATTCTTCAATTATATGAACTTGTCACAAAAGCGTCACTAATTACCCACAGTATTGCAACACTTTTGTGACATATCGATTTATTTGTGACACATTTGTTACAATTTAGTGACGAAATTTGTGCTATTTTCAAAATACAAGATAAGAGAAGTGATGACTTATTAATCTCAAGTTCGTACATATATTAGTACGTGCGACAAGATATAGAACATAATGATTTACAAAAATTTTATTTTTTTTGTAACTACATATATGTTACTTAAAATACATATGCATATACATAGGTTAGTTTACTTAAAATGCATATTGTAGTTGAAAATTTGAATCTTTTATTTTTTTATCGTGGTAGTGTTAGTTTACTAAATAAGTTCAAAATTTTAGTTAGGAAACATAAAAAGATTGATTGTTAAAGCTTGTAGATCCCATTTATAGTGCAAAGGGAGTTTAGGGTATAGATGTGACACTCTTAAAAGCGTCACAAATGAGTCCGAATTTGCAACACATTTGCAACCTATTTGTGACACTTAATTATTTTTGTGACACTTTTGACTCTACCTAGCGACGCACGTGTGTTGTTTTCAAAATACAAGAAATGGGAAGTGATTACATATTTATTTCAACTTTGTACATAAAATTGTACTTGTATACACAATATAGAATATAGTAATTCGTTGTTGTGTGATTACATATATGTTCATATCCCATCATACCTAAGACGTTTATGCAAAACTACTTAAGTTTCTATTATATAGTTTGTAAAAAGAAAATTTAAGTTTCATATTTTCTTAAGTTGTGTTAATTTACTAAATAAGATAAAAAAAAATAACTTAAGAACCAGACAAGAGTGATTGGATAAGCTTGTAGATCCAATTCTTAGAACAAATAGTTTAGGGTTTAGGTTTTAAATGTGTGACACTCTACAAAGCGTCACAAAACTGTTACTAATTGTGACGATATTGCAACGTTTTTGTGACAATATGAAATTTTTTTAAATTTCGAATGGCCGGGAAAAATTTGGGCCAGGAATTCACTTCATTTTACAAACCCTAATTTTTCCTTAACAAAATTCTCTCTCAAAACTCTTCTATTTCTCTTTGATCTGTTCAGATTCTCTTCATTTCTCTTCAAATCTCTTCATTTTTCTCTCAATTTTCACTTCTGTTCAATGCATGTCCTCGAATCCTCCGAAGATGGTTGGAGGAAAACCAAATGTTAAATGTCGTGGTGGTCGCAGTGGTAGATCGGGTGGTGATCGCGGTGGTTCCAGTCGACCAAAAACCCATCGGTTAAGGCTCCAGTCAGTAATCAACCTTCTGGTAAATCTCCAGTCGGTGCTCAAGCTTCTCAATCCACCGGTAAAGCTCCAGCCGAAGGTGTAGCAGCCAACGGCTTCACAAGATCACCGTCAATCTCGCTTTCCAAGCAGAAAAAGACCACGAGGGAGTTTAGAGACGAGCTCCAACGGTCTAGATCTGTTGCTTGGAGTCAGAGGTGGTAACCCTAACGGTGCCTCCTCTTCTCATTCTTCCAATCCGTCGTCTCAAGATACCGTCTCTAATACACGACCGTGTATTCCACCCCAATATCAACAATCGACGCCGCAGATGAATCCCAATCGCCACTCGTTGCCGCAGCTAAATCTCAGTCGCCACTCATCGCCGTTGAATCTTAGTCGCCAATCGACGCCGCAGCTGAATCCCAGTCGCCAGGCTTTGTCGCCAATCGACGCCGCAGATGAATCCCAATCGCCACTCGTTGCCGCAGCTAAATCTCAGTCGCCACTCATCGCCGTTGAATCTTAGTCGCCAATCGACGCCGCAGCTGAATCCCAGTCGCCAGGCTTTGTCCCAGCAGAATACCAGTCGCCAGGCACCGTCGCAGCAGCAGAATCTCAGTCATCACGCTCCACCGCAGCAACATAATCCAAGTTCTCACTCTCAGAATCCCAACGATATGTTTCAACAGTATGAGAATCTGAATCACGAAGAGGAAGGCGCAGAGGAAGACTTAGAGTAAGACTCAGAGGAAGACGCAGAAGAAGACACATATGAAGACTCAGATACACTTATCCTCGAACCAGAAGGAAACCAAGACTTCGAGGAGCTGCTGGATGGTATTATGGCTCACCCTGGGAGGCAAAACTTGCCTATCTTGAGTCCGCATCCAATTCCTGGAAAGAAGCCAATTTGGTATGTACTTTTTCCTTGTAGATTAGAATTGCTGAAAGTAGATTAGATGAATCTGGTTAAGTTTGGCTTAATATTGTTATTGGTTACTGGTTTGGCTTAATATTGTTAATGATTTGTCATGTTAATGCATCTGGTTTGCATTTGCATCTTTGCGTCTGGTTTTGCATTTGCATCTGGTTTTCTTATGTAGATTAATTTGGTTTTGCATCTTTTTCTTAATATATACTTGCTGATGAATCTGCTTACGTTTGCATTTGTTTCTTGCTTATGTTTGCATCCGTTTATACATGTAGATACATTTAGATGAATCTGTTTATACATGTATATGAATCTGCTTATGTTTGCATCAATTTCTTTCTTATGGTTGCATATGTTTATACATGCTTACATTATATATACACTTATCCTCTGTTTACATATTTTATAGGTTTACCCGGGATAAAGGAAAACTAGCCAAAGTGATTGCAACAATCCTTCGTCGTAAGTTCGATGGGCCTTTCTACACATGGAAGAAAACGCCCATCGACAAACAGGAAAGATACTTCAGAACCTGACGAGATCCTCCCAAGGACGTTGCACTCTAGAGTTGGTAATGGGATAAACCTTGCTGCAATGAAACTGTGAAGCTTCAATGACAAAGGATGTGGAGCGAATGGTTACACAAGAGTTGCGGAAGACTTTTAATTTACCGGGGAATCGAATGGTCGCACAAGAGTTGCGGAAGACTCTTGATTTACCTTTGATCCAATCTTGAAAGGGTTTTTGATAAAAAAAGATGGATCATTTTATTCACGAGAATGAGCCTCATTATATAGAGGAAATTACATCAAAAACGTTCACAATAATTGCTCAACATGCAAAGCATCTAGAAAAACAAAATACAACTCAAATTTGCATGTAAGAGAGAGAAGACTCCTTAAATAAATGCTCCTATGATTGTGAACCAAATTCTGTCTTATCTTGATGTTTTTGGGCTGAATCCAAGCTTTATGGGCTTCTCTAATGGATCAAGATTGTAGAGCAATTCGGTTTGTAGCTTAACTCATTCTGGTTTGGTCGGAATTCGTCATTGAATGCGCACGGGTCTGAATCGGGTAAACTGGAAATCACCTGACATGTAAATTGCATAACTTCTTCGTTTGAATTCCGTTTGATCATTCTTCTTTGAGGTGTTTTGTAATTGAGTTGAGCACATTTTCCAAGTAGTCTCATACTTTGAATCGTCGTGGGTGAGAAGATACTCTTCAAACAGTGAGTATATGTCCATTCGGGTTAGATTGGAATTGTGCATCCGGTTTGATTGAGCTCGGGTTCAGCTGCTTGTTTGGTGTTCTTTTCATAATTCCCATAATCATATCAGAACCTTCGCGGTATGAGTACAACTATTATTTGTTTCAGTTTAATCTTTTTCTGTCTCTTTCTCTAACTTATGATTCTTTAATTGTGTAGCAAAAGTATAATTGGGAAGCTGGTATCACAGAGCTTGTGAAGGCAGAATTCATAAAGATTTGCAAGAAGCGGCTGAGGGGAATAGTCAGCCAAGCAAAGATCGGTAATGGTAGACCTTATTGGATTGGTAAAAAGCTCTGGAAACGTATGTGGCGATATTGGGATACTCCTGAGGCTGTGAAAAAGAGTTCGAAAGCTTAAAGGTCTTGTAATTCTGATCGTGGCGGTATGGGAATCTACAAGCATGTTGCCGGCCAGAAGTCTTTCTTGCAGATTAAACTAGAAATGGTAAATCTTTATCCTTCCTTTCATAGCTATTAACTTTCTTTTATGTTATCTCTAAAACTATTAATTTTGTTCTCTGTCATGACAGGAAGAAGAGTATGGGCGTACTGTTTCTTGGGCTGAAGTGTTTCTGAAGACACATACAAGGAAGGATGGTACATTTATTGACTTGAAGGCCAAAAACATTGCTGAAGTTTATGAGAAGACCATAGCTGATGTTATGGACCAGCAAGCTATCGATGGTCCAGAAAACTTTGACCCCTCTATACAAAGGAACATCACCATTGAAGAAAAAAAATGCCATTTTCCTTTAGGTATGTATTCTATCAACTTTCATTTCATAACTGTTTTTGTGTTTAGCAGTGTCTAATATGTCTTCTATTTTTGTTTTTGTAGTGTACTCCAACAGACGAGAAAGGGAACCCATTTGGTCTTGGCCGAATTGGTGAAACGATCACTCACGGTAAGAGAAACGAGTGATATGAAGAAACTGCTACTGCTCTTGAAGACGTTATGAAGATGAAGGAACAACTTGAGGAACAACAGAAGAATATAGAGCGGCATGACGCGGAGAATGCTCGACGCGATGCGCTCGAACGGGCAAATGAAGCTCGCATTGCTGACATGGAGAAATTTATCAAGTCCTTGAAGACCACTGATGCTTCTGTTGCAGGTCAGGAAGTTCAGTTGACGGAACGCGTTCTCGAACCAACTGGTCCAGGCAACACACCTGTGGCGACGCAAGTGTAGATTTTTTTCTCCCTTCTCTCTTTACTTATGAACTAATCCATCTATGCCTCTGCCATACAAACTTATTTCTTATGAACTAAATCTCTCTCTGTCTTTGTTTATAAACTTGTTTCTTATGTCGTAATTTGCATTTGTAATCTTTTGGATTTTGGATTTCTATGTTATGGTTATGTTATGGTCAATGACTACCAAATTAGATATTTCTTTTATAGAAACCTCATTGGTTAAGATTGTGGTCAAATTGTTGCAAATATGCAACGACAACTTTTGTCACAAATTAGTCTCAAAACTACAACCCCAACAACTTGGTCATTAAATCGTTGGTAATAAACGACATCTATGAGAGTCACTAAAGTGTTGCTAATTTGCGACGATATATACGTGTTTCAAAAGCGTTGTAAATTTGTGACACTTTTGCGACGCTTTTAATTTGCGACGAAAGTTTTGCGACACTTTATTTGAGTCGCAATAGCGTCGCAAATTCGCAATTTGCGACAATTTTGTGACGCTTTTGGGTGTTGTAAAACTATTGTTTTCTTGTAGTGCTTATGGAACATCTCTCCATAGATCTCTTTATATAAAACTTAGCTACTCCTAATTTCTATATTGATTATGACAAGAAAAAAGATTACTCCTATTTCTAAAAAACTCCTCTTTTACTTAGAAATAGCTTATTTCATTTTCCTATCAAGAGTTAGCTTCTTCCTCAAGCTTTGGAATTTCCAACACAAAATACAAAAGAAAGAAAAAAAAACAAAATAAAGTGGATTATATAGTGGAAACACATGTATTAATGTTTTTGAATAGGGTAATTTGACGACAAAAACAGAAGATAAATATTAAAGGAAATGTGAAAAAAAAAAGCAAAAAGAGAGCATTGCTCGAAGATTCGGGCCCATGTTTTCAGGCAAGGAAAAGATTATCGATACTATATGAACAGAAAGAATATCAATACACACGATTACATATATAACAAATTTATAGATTTAGTGTAGGGCACGTGCCCGATTTCTGGAAGAGATTGTTGGTTGCGTACATGTCCTGTGGCGAGAAGAAAATTGACAAAAAGAAATATGTAAATGCTTAGTTGCCAGAGGAAGATAGATTATAGATATTTTAGAAGCAATGTGACATTCAATTCACAACAGAAAAGCCATGCATAAGCAGAGGCACAATATGTTGGAATTCGTACCGGGTTATAACACTTTATAAATATTAATTCGAATTCAATTTACAGGATGCGTGTAAATATTGAATCAAATCTAGACTACAGAGTTTTGGATATATCTGGATCAATTGCAGCGGAAAGATAAATTTAGATTGATCAAGGTTGTAGAGCACTTCAAACGCCGTGCCTCTATCGGTATCCACACGCACACAAACGAGATCGAATGGGATGCTAGTGCCGTAGAGATGTATATATCACACAAGAACTTTTCTTTAGGTTTTATTTGATCGGTGGACAAAAGGAATTATGATGTGTATCTCTTGCACCTCTCACGTCTCCTTCATATATAGGATCAATAATTTCCTTTATCACATAAAGAGAATTAAAGACTCAATATCTTGTGCATCAAGTTATTCCCTTATCAAATAAGAAATATGATTGCACGTGAAGCTATTACCATCTTAATTGGTCAATTTCCTTTTTCTCATATATATATATATATATATATATATATATATCAAATATATATTTCATACTATAAAACCTTATATTAATAGGTCTAATCTATATTAGGCCCAATTACATAATGATCTAGTTTTCTTAGGTGTGTGACCCAATAGGATTGCATAATATTAGTAATGGGCTTTCAAGTCCATAAGTTATAAGCGGCTTCTAGCAAAACATTATAACCATCTAATATTATACAATTGTCAAACCTTGACATTTCAACTTTAACTAGAGTAAAGTACAAATGATTTCAGGACATTCCCAACAATCTCCCACTTGTACTGGAATCATCTATTCCTATAATCCCTTCGTCTCTATATCTCGATCATAGCATAAGGCAAGAAACTGTGCCATCCTTATTCAGCTAGATCACGTTTATCGAACTCCGATTTATACTGATTAAACAAACGACTGACTTTCACCTCGTTTAAGCACGACCATGCATTTCTCAGTATCAAATCTTCGATAGGCCCAGAGATATTTATCTCCCGTTATATAGGAGGGACAAATTCCATCTTGTTCCATCCTTGTTCCTTACACACTTCATAGTATGCCCAATCACTGCCTTTATAATCACCTTTTACGGCTGACGTTGGACAGAGTCAAAACAAACTAATCCATGTATAAGATTTCATGGTGAACTCAGGTCAAAGGACTATACTCTATAGTTGTGATGAGAAACTCTTATGACACTCATATAACATTCTTGTAGAATTCTCATAGCGGGTCAGTCCAATACTGTGTTCTCCAACACATATCTATGTGATTGACTTGATACAACATATCAATGACTTCACGAAACTTTGTCATCAACCACTTCACATACTAGTCATTTAGTTATTAATGTCTCATCTTAACAATTTTGACTAGGAACCACAATAACTTATGTTATCTACCACTTATAGGGTTTCATGATCAAGTCACGTACTTGATGACCTATAAAAATAAAATAAATTATTGTGGGACTATTATTTAATTATCCAATAATGAAATAATATTGAAACAAATTTCATTAATTTGAAAATACATCAAACGTTTTAAACATGAACATCATATCATAAAAGAAAATTCTCCCACTAAAATTAAGATCACATCTTAAGAAACTTATTGCCTATAGCAACAGTATGAATCTCATGCTTAGGCCGTGGAAGAGGCTTGGTCAAAGGATCAGCAACATCTGCATCCGTCGAGACTATGCTAATCTTCACATCTCCTTTATCAACAATATCACGAATGAGATGATATCGCCTCACTATGTGTTTGGATTTCTGGTGTGATCTAGGTTCCTTTGCCTGAGCGATGGCTCCATTGTTGTAGAGATCCACCGGACCAGATATGCTAGGAATCACACCAAGCTCAGTAATGAACTTCCGAATCCAAACAGCCTCTTTAGCCTCTTCAGAAGCAGCTATATACTCTGCCTCTGTTGTTGAGTCTGCCACAGTACTCTGCTTAGAGCTCTTCCAGCTCACTGCTCCTCCATTGAGGCAAAAGACAAATCTTGATTGTGATCGAAAATCATCTCTGTCTGTCTGAAAACTGGCATTTGTGTAACCACTCACAACAAGTTCCTCACTTCCTCCATAGACCAAGAACATATCCTTAGTATTTCTCAAATACTTGAGGATGGTCTTGACCGCTGTCCAGTGACTCTCACCTGGATCTGATTGGTATCTACTCGTTATGCTTAAAGCATATGCAACATCTGGACTAGTGCATAACATGGCATACATGATAGAACCTATAGCCGAAGCATAAGGGATTCTACTCATCCGCTCTCGCTCATCATGTGTCGAAGGACATTGTGTCTTGCTGAGAGTTATGCCATGAGACATTGGAATAAACCCTTTCTTGGAATTATGCATACTGAACCTGTGTAAGATCTTATCTATATAAGTATCTTGACTTAGTCCAATGGTTTTGTTCAATCTATCTCTATAGATTCTTATTCTAAGAATATAAGCGGCTTCTCCCATGTCTTTCATTGAGAAACAACTACTTAGCCAAGTCTTAACAGACTGAACCAAGTCTTAACAGACTGAACCAAGTCTTAACAGACTGAAGCAAAGGAATGTCATTTCCTATGAGCAGTATGTCATCTACATACAATACCAAAAATGAAATTGCGCTCCCACTACTCTTCTTGTAAACCCACGGTTCTTCTTCGTTTCTAATAAAGTCAAACTCTTTGATTGCTTCAAACCATAAATGGAACGATGAAGTTTGCATACTTTCCCAGCATTTTTAGGATCTATGAAACCTTCAGGTTGTGTCATGTACACATCCTCTTCGAGATTTCCATTAAGGAAAGCTGTTTTCACATCCATCTGCCATATCTCATAATCATAATAAGCGGCAGTTGCTAGGACAATCCGAATGGACTTAAGCATGGCGACTAGGGAATAGGTTTCATCATAGTCAATACCATGAATTTGCTTGTAACATTTAGCCACCAATCTAGCTTTGTATATCTGGATATTACCATCCATGTCAATTTTCTTCTTGAAAACCCATTTACACTCAATGGCTTTAAAACCATCAGGTAAATCTACCAAAGTCCATACTTGGTTTTCTGACATGGATTCCATTTCGGACTCTTCGGCCTTTAGCCATTTATCGGAATCAGGGCCCATCATCGCTTCTTCGTGAGACGTAGGTTCATCACTCTCTATAATCAATATATCATGATGATTTGTCACCCAAACCCCATATCTATCAGGTTCGTGACGAATCCTTTCGGACCTACGTACCTCAGGTTCCACAGATGTAGATTCCGCGACTCTTCGTAAATCTAGTTGATACTCTTTCTGAGAAGTTGGAGCAATCTCCTGTGTCTCTCGAACTTCTTCGAGTTGTACTTTACTCCCACTAGTTCCCTTTGAAAGAAATTCTCTTTCTAGAAAGGCACCATTCCGAGCAACAAACACTTTGTTTTTGGTGGAATTGTAAAAGTAGTAACCTTTGGTTTCTTTAGATTAACCTACGAAGTAGCATTTATCAGATTTGGGTCAAAGCTTATCTGTAAACATACGTTTAACATAAGCATCACAACCCCAAATTTTCAGAAAAGACAAATTCAGAACCTTTCCAGTCCATATCTCATATGGTGTCTTTTCTACTGATTTTGATCCGGTTAAGCGTAAATGCAGCAGTTTCTAGAGCGTATCCCCAAAAGGATATTGGAAGATCTGTGTGACTCATCATTGTTCGAACCATATCAAATAAAGTTCGATTTCTCCTTTCGGACACACCATTCCATTGTGGTGTTCCTGGAGGAGTGAGTTGAGAAACAATTCCACATTCTCTGAGATGATCACTAAATGCTTGGCTCAAATATTCTCCTCCATGATCTGATCGAAGAGCTTTAATTGTTTTGCCTAGCTGGTTTTGTACTTCATTATGGAACTCCTTAAACTTTTCAAAGGACTCAGACTTATATTCATCAGGTAAAGATAACCATATCTACTGAAGTCATCAGTAAACATAATGAAGTACTGATAGTTTCCTCTGGCACTCAAACTCATTGGCCCACAAACATCTGTATGTATGAGGCCCAACAAGTCATTAGCCCTTTCACTGTTTCTAGTAAATGGAGCCTTAGTCATTTTTCCCAAGAAACAAGATTCACACATCTCATATGATTCGTAATCAAACGAGCTCAAAAGTCCATCTTTATGAAGCTTCTGAATGCGCTTCTCATTTATATGACCCAAACGACAATGCCTGAGAAAAGTTTGATTTGAGTCATTAGACTTAAACCTCTTGGTACGAATGTTATTAATAGGCACACTTTGGTCAAGAACATAAAGCCCATTCTGTAATGGGGCGCTACCATAAAACATATCATCACGATCAAATGAGCAACACTTGTTCTTGATCGAAAATTGAAACCCTTCAATGTCCAAACACGGAATGGAGATGATATTCTTGTTTATAGCAGGAACATAGTAGCAATTCTTTAGTTCTAAGACCATGCATGAAGGTAAAGACAACGAATATGTTCCCACAGCTAATGCAACAACTTTTGCTCCATTAGCCACATGTAGGTCCACTTGTCCTTCCTCCAAAATTCTACTGTTTTTCAGACCTTGCACATTTACACAAATGTGAGCTCCACAACCGGTATCCAATACCCAAGGAGTAGAACCATAAGTAGTAAGGTTTACTTCTATAACATAAATACCCCGAGAAGAAACATCAAATGTCTTCTTCTCTTCTAGATCTTCCAAGCAATTAAGGATGTTTGATTCGTTCAATGTGTCCTTCTCAAGAACAAATCGTGATGGATAGGAACTTAGAGGGTTTGACATGACTGTCAAGAAAGAAAAGCAAAAGTTAATATGATGTTCATGAATTTTGAGCATTTTCAACAATTAAGAAAACTCATACTATACTCAAAACAAAATTTCCTCAATATCAGTATAGTATCCAAGATCCATATTTCACTAGAATTCGAGTGAGCTTTGGCTCCACCCCCAAATATCTAGCTATTCAGGTAAGCAACATCTTTGCTAATTATATCCAATATAATTATTGGTTGTGGATGACATCTTATGTCTTATCCAACTCTATGTCTCTAAGCCCAAACCGTTTTGATAGCTTAGTCAAGTAAACCATTCTCAAATCATATGGTAACCGTTACCATCTGTCTCACTCTCAAATAATTACAGACCGCTGCTTTGGCAGACCCACCGTGCAACCATTCAAGTTTTAATAGTTGATGTGGAGAGACATCAAAATACTTGATATTAATGAGGAACTAAATTTTATCTTATTATAATATTAATAAATTTTATATCTTATATAAAATAATAACATATCAAATATGTAATTTAATTAGACAATTCAATAAAATAAAATTCAGCTAATTTTAATTAATTAATAAATTATTATATTTATATCTAATATAAATATACCTCATATCTAATATGTGTATTAATCAATCATAAATAATTTAATAACTTTAATCAAATTAAAATTATCAGTTATTCTCATGATTGATCCGTATAGAACTTTACAGGTTCTGGATTTAATCGAGTTGCAATCAACTCGATACTCAAATCAAACAGACTTTGACTTATCAAAATAATAATTAAACTCCAGAGTCCAAACATCATGCAAATAATTCTATACACAAGTTCACAACATGCATATACTATTTTAAAATCAAGCCTTGCATTACCATGCATTACCAGAAGACGTGTTGACTGAATAAGTTTATAATATGCATATAATATAACAAAGCTAAACTGTATGTCTTTTGTTATAACAATTTTAAGCTAACGCAATTAATATATATATATATATATATTAAATCTGTTAGACCAATTTCAATATTATACACGTACGCTCTGATACCACTGTTGGAATTGGTACCGGTTTATAACACTTTATAAATATTAATTCGAATTCAATTTCCAGGATGCGTGTAAATATTGAATCAAATCTAGACTACAGAGTTTTGGATATATCTGGATCAATTGCAGCGGAAAGATAAATTTAGATTGATCAAGGTTGTAGAACACTTCAAACGCCGTGCCTATATCGGTATCCACTCGCACACAAACTAGATCGAACGGGATGCTAGTGCCGTAGAGATCTATATCTCACACAAGAACTTTTCTTTAGGTTTTATTTGATCGATGGACAAAAGGAATTATGATGTGTATCTCTTGCACCTCTCACGTCCCCTTCTTATATAGGATCAATAATTTCCTTTATCACATAAAGAGAATTAAAGACTCAATATCTTGTGCATCAAGTTATTCCCTTACCAAATAAGAATCATGATTGCACGTGAAGCTATTACCATCTTAATTGGTCAATTTCCTTTTTCTCAAATATATATATATATATATATAAAGACTCAATATCTTGTGCATCAAGTTATTCCCTTACCAAATAAGAATCATGATTGCACGTGAAGCTATTACCTTCTTAATTGGTTAATTTCCTTTTTCTCAAATATATATATATATATATATATATATATATATATATATATATTAATTGGTCTAATCTATATTAGGTCCAATTACATAATGATCTAGTTTGCTTAGGTGTGTGACCCAATAGATTTACATAATATTAGTAATGGGCTTTCAAGTCCATAAGTTGTAAGCGGCTTCTAACAAAACATTATAACCATCTAATATTATACAATTGTCAAACCTTGACATTTCAACTTTAACTAGAGTAAAGTACAAATGATTTCAGGACATTCCCAACACAATATATATAGCTTGCAAAACTAGAAAATACCCCAAATATGAAGCCACAGTCGTCTAGGTTTCCAAAATATTTATCCACAAAGAAATAGAAAACTGTATATATTATACTGTTCAAACCACAATTCTTGTCAGGACTCACTATGACGGAATGTGTACTATGTACACAAGAGATGGAAACTCGAAGTCATCTATTTTTCTCGTCCCATACACAAACCAAATATGCGATTTTCTCACTTGAGGATTACTTAAACAAAGGTACGCCTCCGTTTGGGAACCCATAGTTCAACTGTATTCAGGCTTTAATACGCTTCGCATTGAAGCATTTCTACTTCGGTATGCTTTCCAAACCACCATGTCCTCCATTTGGCATGAACGGAATAATAGAAGACATGGTGAACCCCCTTCAACTCATCAACGATTGACTCCACTCATCAACAAGGCCGTATGAAATAAACTCTCATCAATTTGAAGACTGGATACAAGATACGAAGAGAGGCACCTCACTTGGTTCGAGGCTCATGCCTCCTTATGGGTGTTAAAATGGATAATCCGATCCATAACCATAATGGGTTGAATGTTAATGGATTCTCGATCAACCTAATCTATTTATTAAGTGGAGTGGATTAACCCATGAACTCGTCAAATTTAAATGGGTTGGATTGACTTTGATCCAATCAGTTTACTTTAATAAATCAAATGATTAAATAAATATATTTATTAACAAATTATGAAATTATGTTTTTACAAGAAACGCAAATCACATTTTTGGCAGAAAATTTTTGTGACATCGTGTTTTTGCCTGAAAATTTTTACGGAATCATGTTTTTGGCGGGAAAATTTTACGGAGTCACATTTTATGCGGGAAAATTTTACGGAGTCACATTTTCTGCGGGAAAATTTACGGTGTTATGTTTTTTGACGAGAAATTTTTACGGAATCACGTTTTTCGGCGAAGCTTTTTTATGGAATCATATTTTTGGCTGGAAAATTTTACGGAGTCACGTTTTTTTGGCAAGATAATTTACGGTGTCATATTTTTGGCAGGAAAATTTTATGGACTCGAGTTATTGGCGGAAATTTATAACGAAATGGTGTTTTAGCAGGAAAATTGAAAAATTATGTTTTGGCGAGAAAATTGTAAAATCATGGTTTTTAGTTTAAGAGAAGTTTTATGGATTAACTCATTTCAACCCACTAACTCATTTGGATTTTACCCATTTCAACTCAACTCATTTAACTCATAAACCATTTGATTTATTTATCCACTATGATCGAAATGTTTCAATCCATTAGGATTAATGGTTTGAATTGGATCGGGTCAAACCATGAGTTTTGACCTATTTTGACACCCTTGTACCTCTTTGTAGATTGTTTTTTTTTTTTTTTTGGTCAATCAACCTCTTTGTAGATTGTATTACTAGTTTTTTTTTTGTTTACATTCTAAGCGATTTCAAAACATCGTTTCACCCGATGTAAAATTGTACTTTTTGGCTTAATAAAATTTTGCATTCATTTAAAAAAAAAACCTATATGAAAGCCATTCATTGACTGACTGAGGTGTTGCCTTACTCTGTGGTGGACTACCAAAACAGGCGACGTATTTGCCCTCGTGACTCGGCTGGCTTTCGTCCATCTCTGACGTAATCTCGATCATCTTCGCCGCCGTAACGAAAATTGGTTAAGAAACAATTGAAACTAGAAAACATTGCTTGGTTTATTTGTAGGGAGGGGCTAATGTAATCTTTTATAAAACCTTGGGGTAAATAAGAGAGAACGTGAAATTATTAATAACCCCAAAACTTTTGCTATATTTCAATTTGGCGCCCTTCGTTGTAAACAAGCCCAGAAGTAGAAATCAGAGCAACGACGAAGCGGACGGGAGAGTCAATTCGGCGGCGCGTGTGGAGCACGGAATATGGGCGAGGAGGAAGGAAGTAACGGAGAAGATACGGTGGAGGAGATACGGCGTATGAGTGGTTACGGCGGAGATGTGATTGTCGTCGGTGGATTTCCGGCTTCGGAGTCGGAGATTGGTTCTAGATCGGAATCTGAATCGGATTTGGCTGCGGCGGAGATTATGGTTATATGGGCTGTTCAAGGGCCAACTTCTTTTGCTCCAAACGCTTTGGTTTCTCAGTCTTCTCTTGAATTGCGTCTCGACGCTTGTGGTCACTCACTCTCTATTCTCCAGTCGCCTTGTTCACTGGTAATCTAGTGATTAATGATATAAAAAATATGATTTTTAGGGTTTACAGAGATCACTACTAAGACAAGAACTTACCTAGCTAAAATTACTAACACAAGTGTTCTATCAACAAACACTTTCTTCAAACACCAGTTAGTGTTTGTTGAAATGTCTCTATCAAACATTCTTGTGTTAGTAGTTTTAGCTTAATATTTGAAGAAAGTGATGAATTTTGCATTGATCATGAGACTTGATAGAACTATCTGAGTGGTGTTTGTTGTATATGTGAAGAGCACGCCTGGAGTAACCGGGTCAGTAATGTGGGATAGTGGAGTAGTGCTAGGGAAGTTCTTAGAACATTCTGTTGATTCTAAGGATCTTTCTCTTGAAGGCAAGAAAATCGTCGAGCTGGGTTCTGGTTGTGGCTTAGTAGGGTAAGCATAAACCGCGAATCTTTCTCCTCTGTGAATTACCATTAACTCCGAGGACTGTGTGTAACATTTGGTTAGTTTTTTTCTTTCAGTTGTATTGCGGCACTTTTGGGAGGCAATGTTGTCCTCACTGATCTTCCGGATAGACTGAGGCTACTCAAGAAAAACATCCAAACCAATTTGCACCGTGGGAACATGCGTGGATCTGCCATCGTGGAGGAACTTGTTTGGGGAGATGACCCAGATCCAGATTTGATTGAACCATTCCCTGATTACGGTATTTATCTCGTTTTCCATCTGATACCCTTTTGCTTTGTACGCACCATTCTCACACCTTATATTTGCAATGCACTTGTAGTATTAGGCTCAGATGTTATATACAGCGAAGAAGCTGTTCACCAATTAGTAAAAACGCTTCTGCAACTTTGCGGAGGTCAAACTACAATCTTCCTAGCAGGAGAACTACGGAATGGTGAATCATTATCTCTTTGTTGCTTTCACTCACTTTATATATAACAAGAACACATATGTCTAATCTTGCTTCCTCCTTTCGCCAGATGCTGTTCTTGAGTATTTCTTAGAATCTGCGCTGAAACATTTTGCGATCGGGCGTGTGGAACAAACGCAATGGCATCCAGATTATTGCAGCCGGCGAGTAGTGCTCTACGTTCTTGAGAAGAAGTCGAAGAGATTTCTCGCTGATGACTCTTCGCTTAATCAATCTTGTTAGCCATCGAGGTTTGTTTGTTTAATGTAAGATAATTTCGTAAAAGAAACTGAAATAGATGGAACTAAGTGAGACAGACTATTGTATTACGTTTAGCATTGAGGTTTTTAAGTGTGTTGCAACAGAGTCGAATAAACATGTACTGATATCTCTAGCTAGATCTTTCCTTGCATTTTTGTATGTAAATGTATTCTCCAACCATCGAAAATCCGTTTTCTTCCTCGGCTTTCATGAAATGATCGAGGGACTTGGTCCGAATCATATGAATAATGAATGATTGAGACGCTTGGTCCGAATCAAACGGTCAAGAGACAAATTAGGTTCCGATGGGCTAAGTTATTGTTAGGAGATCAACCAGGATCTTATTATTTTATGAAGAAACTTATTTTATTATGCTCGCGAAAGGCACAGACAATTTTCTACTAATTTTTTTTTTTTTTGAATTATACACAGTTTCCCCAAAGGCTTTCTAGGCCCAAGAAACTAATCTACTAATTTTGCATTATGTTAACATCATTATAATAATCGGTAGGAGATCAACCAAGATCTTATTATTTTATGTGAGGAACTTATTTTAAGAGACAATTTTCTACTAATTTTGCATTATGTTAACATCATTATTATGTCCAATCTTCTTCTTAACTGTCGGTTATAAGTCCCAACTATATATTAAAAAGAATTTAAATCGGATCTACAAGATTTACGATATAAATTATACGTTATATAACTTCAAATAATGTGTGTGCCATCAATAAGATGCACTAAATACTTATTGAAGAATTTTTTATGATTGACAGATTTAGAGAGAGTGGGTAGGCAACTTTTTATGATTTTTTATGATTCAATAATAGTCCTTAAACGCATTGACTTTGAGAAACTGAAAAACGAAATGGCTAATTACTCTGTTTCCTCTGTTTTCAAATGGGTGCTTCTGTTTATTCAACTAATCTTCTTCTTGAGTAAGCAGTATGCTGATTCTGCCAGTATCATCAAGTATCTTCCTGGTTTTGATGGCCCTCTTCCTTTTGAGCTCGAAACCGGGTTTGTATTCTCTTCTTGTGTTTGATCAAATCCGTTGTTTTCAGAGTTTGGAGTTAATCTAAAAGTATACTGTGAATGAAGGTATATTGGTGTTGGTGAGGAAGAGGAAGTGCAATTGTTTTACTACTTTATCAAGTCCGAGAGGAACCCAGAAGAAGACCCTCTTCTTCTCTGGCTAACTGGAGGACCTGGCTGCTCTTCCATCAATTCCCTTCATTTTGAAAATGGTGAAATCGAAAAACATTGATATACTCGTTCTTATGCGTCTTTGATTACTCGTTTTAATTCTATGTATATAAGCAGGGCCTCTGACTATGAAACTTGATGTGTACAATGGAACACTCCCTTCTTTGGTCTCAACTACATATTCATGGACAAAGGTAACAAAAAAGTGTTATTCGTATTACGACCATAAAACCAGATGACCAAGTCTTTGATGTTTTTTCTCAGACTTCGAGCATAATATATTTGGACCAGCCTGTTGGAACTGGCTTCTCGTACTCAAACACTCATCTTTCTAATAAACCAAGTGATTCAGGAGAAGCCAAAAGGATCCATGAATTTCTTCAAAAGGTAAAAGACAATGTTAATTGAAACAACTGTTCTTTGTGCATAGACTTTAGGAGCCTTTTTATTTTCTTGGTCTTGTGCAGTGGCTAGGCAAGCATCAAGAGTTTTCCTCCAACCCCTTCTATGTTGGCGGAGATTCTTATGCCGGTATGGTTGTTCCGGCTACTGTTCAAGAAATCTCGAAAGGTAATTTTTTTGTTTTATGATATCAATTTCAAAATTTGCCCCCTCAATTATTATAACAAAAGAAACATGATTATACAGGAAATTATCAATGCTGCAATCCTCCAATAAATCTTCAGGTTCATATAAATATTTCTTGCTTTTTTATATAAAAGTTTTTTTGCAAATAAACTCTTCAAGTGGTTAGAGTTTGCGAGTTTACCCTTCAAGTGATTTAATGGAGGTCAATTCCTAAAGTAAGAGTCCATCCGCAATATCACATTTCAAATATATGAATTCCGAAAGTAACTTTGCCCGTAATTTTATAAAAGCTATTGGGCTTTCTTAGTTTTGGTATTCTGAATTTAAACTAGTCTCGATTATGCAAGATTCATTTAAGAACACCGGGAATTTCATTTTAAAATTTTGAGAACTGAAACTTCATGGTTATATGGCGATTGAACTTCTACTCTAGGGATTGACATTTAAATAACTTGAAGAGTAAACTCGCAAACCCTAACTACTTGAAGAGTTTATTTGGAGAAACCCTTTACAGAGGTTAAAGTTTGGGCAGTATATACTTAGATATCATTCTTCTCGTGGGGAAATAGATAGATTTTCCAATAATATATTTATATCTAATTTCTTCGTAATCCAATGTGAAAAAGTGTTAAACAACATGTATACTATTTACCTTTCAAAAAGCATTAAAGTTCCTTGGTAATCTGACAAAACAACAGGGCTATATACTCGGTAACCCGATAACAACTCCTGAAGATAGTGACTACCGCATTCCATATGCTCATGGAATGGCATTGATCTCTGATGAGCTCTACGAGGTACGAAACATAAAAGATATTTGCTTTTGTTTCTAGTTCCCATAGTGAAAATCAATATTGATCCACATAATCAATATCTCGTTCTTTCCGCAGTCGCTCAAGAGAATCTGCAAAGGAAGATATGAAAATGTTGATCTACATAACACTGAATGTTTGAAACTCGTTAAAGAATATCATAAGGTAAACTGTACACATATACTCGCAGATTTAGTTGAATGTATAGTAATATCATAAGGTAAACTAATTTCAGTCTTTCAATGGTTACTGTATAGTGTATAGATGGATTAGACCTAAATATTATATCATTACCATTTTGCGAAACTGATACTCCAAGTTGCTATGTAAGTAATAGTCCCTCTTGTTCCTCTATTAACCGCTAAACCTTTGAGAAACTATGTATACATTTATAGAAGGTTAATTTTGCAGATTTACCGGTATTCGCTGTCTGCCTACTGGGCTAACGACGAAACCGTACGTAAAGCTCTAGTAATCAATGAGGTATGTATAATGAAAATTTATTTTACTATTTAAGGTAAAAAACATTATCATGTCTACAAAAGGATCTATATATGGTTGCAGGAAAGTATAGGGGAATGGAAAGGATGTGATCGCGACATTCCTTACACTAAAGATATTATAAGTAGTGTACCTTACCATTTGAATAACAGTATCAGTGGATATCGTTCTCTCATCTTCAGGTCAGAGTTTTTAAAAATTTTGGGTGATCTACGTTTTCCTACCAAGATTCTCAAGACTTTCGTAAAATTTGCGCGGTTTTTGGTGAACAGTGGTGATCACGATATGGCAGTACCTTACCTTGGAACTGAAGCTTGGATAAGATCACTTAACTATTCTATTGTTGATGACTGGAGGCCGTGGATGATAAAAGATCAAATCGCTGGGTATATACCGGGGTTTTTCTTTCACGTTCATTCGTTTTATCAGACTCGCATCGAAGTTTTTCTTGACTCTTCTTCTTCTTGATCACAGATATACAAGAACGTATGCGAATAAAATGACGTTTGCTACTATCAAAGCAAGTCTTTCTTCTTCTTTTTTCAATTAATCTCAATATTTTTATTGCGGTTTAATTAGCTTGGATTTTCGTAATTGAGTTGTGGTTTTTGATTATAGGGAGGTGGACACACAGCAGAGTATAAACCAGAGGAAAGCTTTATCATGTTTCAAAGGTGGATCAATGGCCAACTTCTGTAAAAGAGGAGTGTGATTTGGATTTGGTGCAGAGATTATGATTGTATTTGGATATTCAAGGATTTGTGTATTACGTTTCAAACAGAATCAACAGCAAAATATGGCTGCCATTGAGGTTTTTAAGTGTGTTGCAATGGAGGCAAATAAACATGATATTAATAAGGTGGATCAATGACCAACCTTCGTAAAAAGAGGAGGCTTGCTTCTACATATAAAAGACACGAAATTGTGATTCTTTACATTCTATTAATGAAACGTGTCCATATATATATAAGAAGGCTTGGCCGTTTAGGTGTTGCTTTTCAAGCTTGGTACATTTGCAATTCACTTCTTTTCTTAAAAATAGACAAGAAAACTGATTGAAATTATAAACAATCTAGACAAGCTTTCTACAAACAATAGCATATGCACATAGAAATTCGATTCAGTATTCTAGTGGGCTAGTAGTTCCCACTACCACTTGGTTTACTGGCGTATTTACACCTAATGCAATAATCTAATGGATTTTCACTATTTCAAAACTAAATTGCGCCGCGGGCTAAGCAGAACCAAGTAATGTGTACTATCACAGTTTGAGGTCAAATCTCATAACTAAACAATCCCTTTGGCTGAATTAGGAAGATGGTGGATATATAGAGGAATGTTCTTTTAATTGTAAGTAATCCAATCATATTCATTCTCATTTGATGTCAAACAAGAACATCAAACTTCTCTGTAAAGTTAGTATTTTTGTGTTCTCCTTTTCTAGAAAATCTTGCGTACTCAATTAAATTCATACTACAGATTGCAATTTCTTAGAGACTCAAATGATAGTGGAAGAGGATACGGATCTAAGATATCCAAAAACTAGAAGGCTTAAATGATAGTGGAAGAGGATAAGTTTTATTTTATGCATCTATGGCAAGAATGAGTATTCAACTCGTAAATTATGTGGCAAGAATGAGCTGTAGTTTGGGGTAATGACATCACCAAATGATTTGCTGGATGTGAAGGGGGGGGGGGGGGGGGGGGGGGGTGGGTGGTTGGGCAGGATTTGATGTCGTGAGGGCAGAGAGAAAGAAGCGACGAGTGAAGAGGAAGATGCAGAGAAAGAGATGAGGGTTATTGTGGAGGCAGGGAGTGATTTCGGGAAATTGGGAAAGGCGAATTCATAAGGATGGAGAGTACAATGATGCTTGTGACTTGTGAGAGGACATGGTTGAAGAACTGTGAGGTAAGCTTGGTTTATTTAACAAGGAATTGTTTCAAAAAACTTTCTTCCATTTGTAGAGACTATAAGAGTATAGATTAGTGAGTATTTAATGATGACTTTTTAATCTATTCAATTTCAAGTTCTTGTAACACTAAAGTTTTCACTTTACTATCATTTGAAGGCTAAGTGTGAACTTATTCTAACTTGATTCTACCAGAGCAAGAACAAACAGAAAACAAAAGCAACTCATTTACTAAAGACAATAATTTCAAATTTTGAGTTTATATACCGATGGTGTTTCTTGTTTGACAGCGATTGAGTTTCCTTTAAACCCAACAACATCTAAATTGAAGGCCTTAAACTTGTACATCATGTAATGCAAGTAAGTGTGATGTGATCCTACCCCAAGAATCTTGTCTTTGGCGTGAATTAGCTACTGGTTTTGAGGTATATAAATCAGAGGTTGCGGAATGGTATGATGAATGATGCGAAATGGTGTGATAGACGCGATACGAGTGGACTTGCGGTTGATGGAATGAAACGAAGATGGAGATGATAGAATCACACGATCTATGGCTGGACCGAATGAAGAATAGGGGCTGCTACTCAGTAGAATCACTCTAAGAATAGTCAGAATCTTCCAAGGAAGAAAGGGGTTCGTTGGCTTCACACCAAACCGTAAAGAAAACACTTTGATCCGAAAATAGGTTATCACAACCAAACATGGATGTTTTATTAAGCAATTTCGTGGGTCTCATATAGGAGGGAATACACACATTCCAACTCCTAGGAAAAACACAAAAACTCAATTAAAAAGAAATAAATACAAAGACTTGACCAAAGACCAAAGACTAGAAAATAATACATGCATTTTTATTCAAATTTAAATCTGATTTTTGGTTCCTTCTTTATTTCGAAATTCTTGGACATTCTCTTGGATAAAGAGTCTTCTAAGGATCGAGAATACACACTAAGTAGCATAGGGGAAGTGAAACAATTAGCCTCATTAAAACCTATGCTTGAGAAAACCCAATGGGAAAAACCGAAGCATAGGAAAAAGAGTACTAACGGCTCCACTTAACTAACTTAGTGAGTACCTTGACCTTTTCCGGATGCTTGGATGAAGTTGATGTAGTTTGGTGCAGTTCCATGCCCTCCCTCTTGAGTTTCCCGCAGCATAACCTCCATGGCTTTAGCTAACTCCCGTGCTTTGCTCCTTGTAACCGCTTCATTCGGTATTTCCAAAGCTTTAGAATCGTCTTTAACCTCCATTCCAATAAACGGAACAAGATCAGAAACATTGAAAGCATTAGATAAAGTTGTACTTACCTTGAAGATCGAGATGATAAGCATTGTCATTGTTCTTCTTTGTGATACAGAAAGGACCATCGATTCTTGGCATCAGTTTGGACTTCCTCTCATTAGGAAAACTTTCCTTCCTTAGATGTATCCAAACTTGATCACCCACATTGAGTTTTACGGCTTTTCTCCCTTTGTTCGCGTACTTGGCATAAAGTTCGGTTTTGTGCTCAATATTTTTCCGAGCCTTCTCATGAATCTTCTTGACCAAATCAGCTTTCCTTTTGCCATCTAAACTGACTCTTTCACTCAAAGGAAAAGGGGTTAAATCCAACGGTGACAAAGGTTTAAATCCGTAAACAATTTCAAACGGTGAATACTTAGTAGCGGAATGCGTTGCATAATTATAAGCAAATTCAACATGAGGCAAGCATTCTTCCCAAGATTTTAAATTACTCTTAACCAAAGTCCTAAGCAAGGTAGACAATGTTCGATTCACAACTTCAGTTTGACCATCGGATTGCTGATGACATGTAGTAGAAAATGTCAACTTAGTTCCTAACTTAGACCATAACGTTTTCCAAAAATAACTAAGGAACTTAGTGTCACGATCAGATACAATAGTTCTAGGCATTCCATGCAATCTAATAACATCCTTAAAGAAAGATTAGCAACATTCAAAGCATCATCCGTTTTATGACAAGCGATAAAATGTGCCATTTTGGAAAACCGATCAACCACAACAAAGATAGAATCCTTACCGTTCTTGGTTCGAGGTAAATCAACTACAAAATCCATGGAAATATCAGTCCAAGGATGCATAGGAATAGGAAGAGGAGTATACAAACCGTGGGGTTGAACTTTGGACTTGGCTTGTTTACACGTAACACATCGGTCACAAACCCGTTCCACATCCCTTCGCATGTGCGGCCAAAAAAAATGATCTTGGACGGTTTTAAGAGTCTTGGCAACACCAAAGTGTCCCATAAGTCCACCTCCATGAGCTTCTTTAACCAACAAAATTCTCAAAGAACCGTTAGGCACACAAAGACGATTTTCATAAAATAAAAACTCGTCTTGCCTAAAGTAATGATTAATCATAAATTTCTCACAAGCTAGGTACGGTTCTTTAAACTCATGATCATCAGCATATAAGTCTTTTAAATGATCAAATCCCATCAGTTTAGTACCTAGATTAGAAAAAAGAGTGTACCTTCTTGATAATGCGTCAGCTACGACATTATCCTTACCTTTTTTATACCTAATCACATACGGAAATGTTTCGATGAACTCAATCCACTTAGCATGCCTTTTATTGAGCTTGTGCTGACTTTTAATGTGCTTGAGAGACTCATGGTCCGTATGAATCACAAATTCTTTCGGCCATAGGTAGTGTTGCCACGTTTGTAGAGCTCTCACCAAAGCGTAGAATTCTTTGTCATAAGTCGGGTAATTGAGTATGGATCCTTCAAGCTTCTCACTAAAGAATGATATAGGTCTTTTATCGTGCATCAAAACAGCACCAATACCAATTCCACTTGCATCACATTCAATCTCAAAAGTTTTAGTAAAATTGGGTAAAACAAGAAGTGGGGCGTTAGTAAGCTTCTCTTTTAAGGAATGGAATGCTTCTTCTTGAGCTTGACCCCATTTGAATCCCACGTCCTTTTTTATCACTTCAGCTAGAGGTGCGGCTATAGTGCTAAAATCTTTCACAAAACGTCGATAAAATCCCGCAAGACCGTGAAAAGATCTAACATCGCCTATGGACTTAGGAGTTGGCCAATCTCTTATAGCTTTCACCTTTTCCTCATCTACTTTGATACCTCCTGCACTTACAACAAAGCCTAGGAACACGAGATTATCCGTACAAAAGGTGCATTTCTTAAGATTAGCATAAAGACTTTCTTTTCGTAAGATTTCCAAAACCGAGCTAATATGTTTAAGATGCTCATCTAGACTTTTGCTATAGATCAGAATGTCATCAAAATAAACCACAACAAATATGCCAATGAATGATCTAAGCACATGATTCATTAAGCGCATAAAAGTACTAGGTGCATTAGTTAAACCAAATGGCATAACTAACCATTCATATAAACCATGCTTCGTTTTAAATGCAGTTTTCCACTCATCACCTTCTTTCATTCTAATTTGATGATAACCACTTTTTAAATCAATCTTAGAAAAGATGGTGGAACCATGCAACTCATCAAGCATATCATCTAAACGAGGGATAAGATGTCGATACTTTACAGTGATATTGTTGACGGCACGACAATCGACACACATCCTCCATGTACCATCTTTTTTTGGTACAAGTAACACCGGAACAGCACATGGACTCATGTTTTCCCTTATATGTCCCTTGCTCATGAGCTCATCCACTTGCCGTTGTAACTCTTTAGTTTCGACCGGGTTAGTACGATACGCGGCTTTGTTCGGTAATGAAGCTCCGGGAAAAAAATCGATTTGATGTTCGATTCCTCTTATAGGTGGCAATCCCTCCGGACTATCCTCTGGAAAAACGTCGTTAAATTCCTGCAAAAGATCATGCATCTCACTCGGAATAACCGGCTCCAAGTTAGCTAAACTCGTTAGAGTTTCCTTATAAATAAAAAGGAGAATCGGTTTACTCGAAAGATAGGATTTCTTAACCTCTTTTGGTTTGATGATGAGATTGGAATTTTCAATAGGTACCTTCTCCATTTCCTCTTGCTTTTTGAAATGCAACTGATCCTTATAGATCTCTTGAGGCGTCATAGGCACAAGTGTGATTTTCTTACCGTTAGACACGAAAGAATGCTTGTTGGTGAATCCATCGTGCATCACCTTAAGATCCGATTGCCAAGGCCTTCCCAAAAGAATATGGCTAGCTCCCATAGGTAAGACGTCACACAAAATCTCATCTTGGTACTTACCAATGCTTATTGGTACGGTGACTTGTTCACTAACTTTCATTTCACCGCTCTCGTTGAGCCATTGTAGCTTTTACGGTTTCGGATGCTTTCGGACCTTTAGACCTAATTTCTCAACTATAGAAACACTAGCAACATTAGTACAACTACCTCCATCTATGATGAGGCTGCATACCTTTTCCTTGACCAAATACCTCGTATGGAACAGATTTTCCCGTTGCACGATTTCTTCTTTTTCGGTTTGTAGGCTTAGCGTTGGCCTAGCAACTAGTAACTCTCCTTGTATAGGTAATGCTTCAAACTCTTCTTCATCAGTAGGAGCATCATCCTCACTCTCATTCTCAGGTTGTATGTCTCCATTATCTAGTAGCATGAACAATTTCTTATTAACACATTCATTCGCAAAATGACCCATACCTTGGCACTTGTAGCACCGAATGTGTGTTTTGCTTTTGATTGGGGTAGCTACTGATTTTCCTTTGAGATCAAACTTAGAATCATCCTTAGGACCAGTAGTAGATGGCTTGTCACCCCGTTGATAGCTTGGGTTGGTCTCCTTAGACTTGTACGGACCCGAGATAAAGTTGGATCGAGACGGCTTTTGGCTTACTTGTTGCTCAATAAGTATTGCTTTGTGTAGCAAATCCTCCATATCAACATATGCTTGCAGCTCTAACTTGTGTTGAATCTCCCTATTAAGACCACCCATGAATCTCGCCATAGTAGCTTCACGGTCCTCTTGAATATCCACCTTAAGCATTAGGGTCTCTAACTCTTGGAAATATTCCTCCACTTTCTTTCCACCTTGGTTCAGCCTTCTAAGACGTTGATGTAGCTCACGGTGATAATGATTAGGCATGAACCGTCTCTTCATAATATTTTTGAGTTGATCCCAAGTGGCGATCGGTGCATCACCAACTCTTCTTCTCGTCGTTACGGTTTGTTCCCACCAAGTAAGAGCATAATCACTAAACTCCGTCACGGCTATCTTAACCTTGCTAGCCTCAGGAGGTTGTTTACAATCAAAAACAAGATCCATTTTCTTTTCCCAATCGAGATACGCATCAGGATCATTTTTACCGACAAAGGTTGGCATTTTGAGCTTTATGTTGTCAAATTGATGTCGCCTTTAAGGTGCTGGTTCATCTCTTTGCCTCCTTGGTTCTTCATCATTTCTATGACTTCTCCTACTATTGTTTGAGCTGGAATAATAGGTTTCCGTATGCAGCAACTCATCCTCACCATTTCCTCCATTCGCAGGTCTACAATGGTGTGGTCTAGGTGCTGGTGGTTTACGAGGGGCCGGAGGTACTACATCATTCCTTTGTTCGGCAAGCATCTCTCTCATCATCAGACGTATGTCTTCCATCATAAGCCTTCGATCATTTGCTTTACTTGTTTCTTCTTCATCGTTAGTCACCATCGGATCCTTTCGATCAAAGACAACAAAAACGAAAACAAATCAAAGCAACTATGGTATGAAGGAGATAAAAATACAACAAGTCACAAATAAGAAGATGAACGGTCACAAAAGAAGATGAAAAAACAGATTTTTCTTCAAGTAAAAATCGCATAAAACTGAAAACTCGAAAGAGAAATGAGACACTTAGCTACGCCAAAGTGCTCTGATACCACTTGATGTGATCCTAACCCAAGAATCTTGTCTTTGGCGTGAATTAGCTACTGGTTTTGAGGTATATAAATCAGAGGTTGCGGAATGGTATGATGAATGATGCGAAATGGTGTGATAGACGCGATACGAGTGGACTTGCGGTTGATGGAATGAAACGAAGATGGAGATGATAGAATCACACGATCTATGGCTGGACCGAATGAAGAATAGGGGCTGCTACTCAGTAGAATCACTCTAAGAATAGTCAGAATCTTCCAAGGAAGAAAGGGGTTCGTTGGCTTCACACCAAACCGTAAAGAAAACACTTTGATCCGAAAATAGATTATCACAACCAAACATGGATGTTTTATTAAGCAATTTCGTGGGTCTCATATAGGAGGGAATACACACATTCCAACTCCTAGGAAAAACACAAAAACTTAATTAAAAAGAAATAAATACAAAGACTTGACCAAAGACCAAAGACTAGAAAATAATACATGCATTTTTATTCAAATTTAAATCTGATTTTTGGTTCCTTCTTTATTTCGAAATTCTTGGACATTCTCTTGGATAAAGAGTCTTCTAAGGATCGAGAATACACACTAAGTAGCATAGGGGAAGTGAAACAATTAGCCTCATTAAAACCTATGCTTGAGAAAACCCAATGGGAAAAACCGAAGCATAGGAAAAAGAGTACTAACGTCTCCACTTAACTAGCTTAGTGAGTACCTTGACCTTTTCCGGATGCTTGGATGAAGTTGATGTAGTTTTGTGCAGCTCCATGCCCTCCCTCTTGAGTTTCCCGCAGCATAACCTCCATGGCTTTAGCTAACTCCCGTGCTTTGCTCCTTGTAACCGCTCCATTTGGTATTTCCAAAGCGTTAGAATCGTCTTTAACCTCCATTGCTCCCAAATCAGTTTCTGAGCCATCTAGGATCACATCAAAGTGCCTCAAGGATTCATTCTGATTATAGAGAAATAAAAGACAAATTTATGGTAGTACTAAGACAAAAGAGTACTTCAAGTAGATCAATAGCCTATTCCAAACGCTTGACAAGTCCAGCTTGACGACAAAGCTGAGCAGGAATTTCATTGCCTGGAAGACCAACGGCAGATAGAAGGGACCTCTGTCCAGCCCCGACCCAATGGTTTTAAAGTTCTTTGGGAATTTTTTTTTTTTTTTTTTTTTTATAAATTAATATTAAAATATTAATATTTTAAAAGATTATTTGAGCCCTGATTTTTGTATGTTTTCGGAGAAAAGGCCCATGTACATATAAAAATGGTCTTTATTTGAGAGTTAAAGGTCAAAGAATACCCAAGGAATGCCATGATACAAAGGAGTGATGAGTTCGAGAGTTTTACAAGTGATTCCCGGAGAAAAGACTAAGTATGGGGGAGAAAGGCGAACAACAAAGTGGTTGGAAAATTGTGGACTTCAATAGATCCATTCTCTCTTATGATTTTGCATAATGTCTCGCACCCGGAGTTTCTGGTAACCCTAAACACTTTTAACCTCACCACTAAATTAGCCTTCCCTAAACACCTAGCCGAATTCCTTGTAAATATCCTTGATCGAAGATCTTTGAGAATCTAAGAGGGTAAAAGAATCGATTAACTTGAAGTTGAGATTTTGCAGGGACAGTAATTTAGGACATACTTTCGACCTCATGATGGGACACGATGAAAAGCGTCCATGAACTCACTTTGTCTTTATGTGGATTACAGGTTTAGAGAAAGAAACAAGATAAAAGAATATGTGAGTTCCCGTGTTTTCAAATCTTCTTTCCTGATTAACCATTTGTTTGCTTGAGGACAAGCAAATGGTAAGTCTGAGGGAGTAAATATACCCGGTATTTTATCACTTTTACTACTTATTTCTATCTATTTTATATTCTATTTAATAAGCTTTTCTATCAAAAGAGGTAGTTTTCTCGTATATTTGGTTTTTAAGAGTCATATAGGTAAATAATCAAAAAGGGAGTAAAAAAGAGCAAAATGAGTATTCTTCATCCTACAACAACTTATCAAAGTCAAGGAATCCAATCCAAGCTCTCAAAGTCCAAGATTTCACTATTTCCCAAGTTGGACAGAAAGTATGTCTCCAAAAGATCACCTCGGACGGAGGACCAAATCAACTTGGACGGCTATGAAATTTCATATGGAGATGGCCCTTTGAGTCAGTTTTACAATGGAGTTGTAATTATATCAAATGGAGTTGTATTGTGGAAGTTATTCAAGTTTTACTGAAGACATGTCATTCTGCCTAGAAGAAGAATTAAGTCCAAGATGGGCCTAAGCACCGAACCAACCCATGGGCCGGCTCATTTAAATGAAGCCACGCACAAAGATCATGTTTTGAGCCAGACCCCGGACCAATCCACGTGACCGGTGCCGTGACCACTTCTTCGCACTTATCGACAAAAAGACGTTTTTGCCCGAACCGAAACCCTAGACTTTGCCGACCCAAGACCTCTTCCTACACCTATATATACTTGCTTTTAGCCTCTTGAGAGAAGGAGAGCAGCCCTCGGCACCACAAATCAATAATAAACATGTATTTTCGTTATTCTCTTTAGTTCTTCATCTTTATCCTTTGTAAAAGAGCGATGAAGGCCATGGTGTTCTTCTCAAGCCTTGTGCTTAGAGATCCACCTATGCCGAACACTTATCTATCACGAATCTACTGTTTTATCAACTTCTCTAGTTGCTCCATGTTTCATAACATGTAGAGTAGTTGTATGTTTGATATAAAGTTATTTTAAAGTTCTTTTGTTGCATATTTTACATCTTTATTGAGCTTGTTTCTAGATTGATTCTCTATCTTTATTTATACTCAAGGCGTGATCTAGATTAGCTACCTAGTGACCGATTTTTGACAAGAAATTATTACAGAATCACGTTTTTCGGCAAAGCTTTTTTATGGAATCATATTTTTGGCTAGAAAAATTTACGGAGTCATGTTTTTTTGCAAGATAATTTACGGTGTCATGTTTTTGGCTGGAAAATTTTATGGACTCGAGTTATTGACGGAAATTTATAACGAAATGGGTGTTTTGGCGGGAAAATTGAAAAATCATGTTTTGGCGAGAAATTGTAAAATCATGGTTTTTAGTTTAAGAGAAGTTTTATGGATTTCAACCCACTAACTCATTTGATTTTTACCCATTTCAACTCAACTCATTTAACTCATAAACCATTAGATCTATTTATCCACTATGATCAAAATATTCAATCCATTAAGATTAATGGTTTGAATTGGATTGGGTCAAACCATGAGTTTTGACCTATTTTGACACCCTTATACCCCTTTGTATTACTAGTTTTTTTTTGTTTACATTCTAAGCGATTTCAAAACATCGTTTCACCCGATGTAAAATTGTACTTTTTGGCTTAGTAAAATTTTGCATTCATTTCAAAAAAGAACCTATATGAAAGTCGTAGTCATTGACTGACTGAGGTGTTGCCTTACTCTGTGGTGGACTACCAAAACAGGCGACGTATTTGCCCTCGTGACTCGGCTGGCTTTCGTCCATCTCCGACGTTATCTCGATCATCTTAGCCGCCGTAACGAAAATTGGTTAAGAAACAATTGAAACTAGAAAACATTGCTTGGTTTATTTGTAGGGGCTAATGTAATCTTTTATAAAATCTTGGGGTAAATAAGAGAGAACGTGAAAGTATTAATAACCCCAAAACTATTGCTATATTTCAATTTGGCGCCGTTAGTTGTGAAAAATACCCTTTTGCTTTGTACGCACCATTCTCACACCTTATATTTGCAATGCACTTGTAGTATTAGGCTCAGATGTTATATACAGCGAAGAAGCTGTTCACCAATTAGTAAAAACGCTTCTGCAACTTTGCGGAGATCAAACTACAATCTTCCTAGCAGGAGAACTACGGAATGGTGAATCATTATCTCTTTGTTGCTTTCACTCACTTTATATATAACAAGAACACATATGTCTAATCTTGCTTCCTCCTTTCGCCAGATGCTGTTCTTGAGTATTTCTTAGAATCTGCGCTGAAACATTTTGCGATCGGGCGTGTGGAACAAACGCAATGGCATCCAGATTATTGCAGCCGGCGAGTAGTGCTCTACGTTCTTGAGAAGAAGTCGAAGAGATTTCTCGCTGATGACTCTTCGCTTAATCAATCTTGTTAGCCATCGAGGTTTGTTTGTTTAATGTAAGATAATTTCGTAAAAGAAACTGAAATAGATGGAACTAAGTGAGACAGACTATTGTATTACGTTTAGCATTGAGGTTTTTAAGTGTGTTGCAACAGAGTCGAATAAACATGTACTGATACCTCTAGCTAGATCTTTCCTTGCATTTTTGTATGTAAATGTATTCTCCAACCATCGAAAATCCGTTTTCTTCCTCGGCTTTCATGAAATGATCGAGGGACTTGGTCCGAATCATATGAATAATGAATGATTGAGACGCTTGGTCCGAATCAAACGGTCAAGAGACAAATTAGGTTCCGATGGGCTAAGTTATTGTTAGGAGATCAACCAGGATCTTATTATTTTATGAAGAAACTTATTTTATTATGCTCGCGAAAGGCACAGACAATTTTCTACTAATTTTTTTTTTTTTTGAATTATACACAGTTTCCCCAAAGGCTTTCTAGGCCCAAGAAACTAATCTACTAATTTTGCATTATGTTAACATCATTATAATAATCGGTAGGAGATCAACCAAGATCTTATTATTTTATGTGAGGAACTTATTTTAAGAGACAATTTTCTACTAATTTTGCATTATGTTAACATCGTTATTATGTCCAATCTTCTTCTTAACTGTCGGTTATAAGTCCCAACTATATATTAAAAAGAATTTAAATCGGATCTACAAGATTTACGATATAAATTATACGTTATATACTTTAAAATAATGTGTGTGCCATCAATAAGATGCACTAAATACTTATTGAAGAATTTTTTATGATTGACAGATTTAGAGAGAGTGGGTAGGCAACTTTTTATGATTTTTTATGATTCAATAATAGTCCTTAAACGCATTGACTTTGAGAAACTGAAAAACGAAATGGCTAATTACTCTGTTTCCTCTGTTTTCAAATGGGTGCTTCTGTTTATTCAACTAATCTTCTTCTTGAGTAAGCAGTATGCTGATTCTGCCAGTATCATCAAGTATCTTCCTGGTTTTGATGGCCCTCTTCCTTTTGAGCTCGAAACCGGGTTTGTATTCTCTTCTTGTGTTTGATCAAATCCGTTGTTTTCAGAGTTTGGAGTTAATCTATAAATATACTGTGAATGAAGGTATATTGGTGTTGGTGAGGAAGAGGAAGTGCAATTGTTTTACTACTTTATCAAGTCCGAGAGGAACCCAAAAGAAGACCCTCTTCTTCTCTGGCTAACTGGAGGACCTGGCTGCTCTTCCATCTGTTCCCTTCTTTTTGGAAATGGTGAAATCGAAAAACATTGATATACGCGTTCTTATGCGTCTTTGATTACTCGTTTTAATTCTATGTATATAAGCAGGGCCTCTGACTATGAAACTTGATGTGTACAATGGAACACTCCCTTCTTTGGTCTCAACTACATATTCATGGACAAAGGTAACAAAAAAGTGTTATTCGTATTACGACCATAAAACCAGATGACCAAGTCTTTGATGTTTTTTCTCAGACTTCGAGCATAATATATTTGGACCAGCCTGTTGGAACTGGCTTCTCGTACTCAAACACTCATCTTTCTAATAAACCAAGTGATTCAGGAGAAGCCAAAAGAATCCATGAATTTCTTCAAAAGGTAAAAGACAATGTTAATTGAAACAACTGTTCTTTGTGCATAGACTTTAGGAGCCTTTTTATTTTCTTGGTCTTGTGCAGTGGCTAGGCAAGCATCAAGAGTTTTCCTCCAACCCCTTCTATGTTGGCGGAGATTCTTATGCCGGTATGGTTGTTCCGGCTACTGTTCAAGAAATCTCGAAAGGTAATTTTTTTGTTTTATGATATCAATTTCAAAATTTGCCCCCTCAATTATTATAACAAAAGAAACATGATTATACAGGAAATTATCAATGCTGCAATCCTCCAATAAATCTTCAGGTTCATATAAATATTTCTTGCTTTCTTATATAAAAGTTTTTTTGCAAATAAACTCTTCAAGTGGTTAGAGTTTGCGAGTTTACCCTTCAAGTGATTTAATGGAGGTCAATTCCTAAAGTAAGAGTCCATCCGCAATATCACATTTCAAATATATGAATTCTGAAAGTAACTTTGCCCGTAATTTTATAAAAGCTATTGGGCTTTCTTAGTTTTGGTATTCTGAATTATGCAAAATTCATTTAAGAACACCGGGAATTTCATTTTAAAATTTTGAGAACTGAAATTTC
Source organism: Draba incana (assembly GCA_963576765.1). Taxonomy (NCBI): domain Eukaryota; kingdom Viridiplantae; phylum Streptophyta; class Magnoliopsida; order Brassicales; family Brassicaceae; genus Draba; species Draba incana. The sequence goes on from OY755215.1 coordinate 25,108,195, forward strand.
ATGGTTATATTGCGATTGAACTTCTACTCCAGGGATTGACATTTAAATAACTTGAAGAGTAAACTCGCAAACCCTAACTACTTGAAGAGTTTATTTGGAGAAACCTTTTACATAGGTTAAAGTTTGGGCAGTATATACTTAGATATCATACTTCTCGTGGGGAAATAGATAGATTTTCCAATAATATATTTATATCTAATTTCTTCGTAATCCAATGTGAAAAAGTGTTAAACAACATGTATACTATTTACCTTTCAAAAAGCATTAAAGTTCCTTGGTAATCTGACAAAACAACAGGGCTATATACTCGGTAACCCGATAACAACTCCTGAAGATAGTGACTACCGCATTCCATATGCTCATGGAATGGCATTAATCTCTGATGAGCTCTACAAGGTATGAAACATCAAAGATATTTGCTTTTGTTACTATTTTCCACAGTGAAAATCAATATTAAAACTCTGTTTTGTTCTTTTCGCAGTCGCTCAAGAGAATCTGCAAAGGAAGTATTGAAAATATTGATCCACGTAACACCGAATGTTTGAAACTCGTTGAAGAATATCATAAGGTAAACTGTACACATATACTCGCAGATTTAGTTGAATGTTTAGTAATATCATAAGGTAAACTAATTTCAGTCTTTCGATGGTTATTGTATAGTGTATAGATGGATTAGACTTAAATATTATATCATTACCATTTTGCGAAACTGATACTCCAAGTTGCTATGTAAGTAATAGTCCCTCTTGTTCCTCTATTAACCGCTAAACCTTTGAGAAACTATGTATACATTTATAGAAGGTTAATTTTGCAGATTCACCGGTATTCGCTGGCTACCTACTGGGCCAACGACGAAACCGTACGTAAAGCTCTAGTAATCAATGAGGTATGTATAATGAAAATTTATTTTACTATTTAAGGTAAAAAACATTGTCATGTCTACAAAAGGATCTATATATGGTTGCAGGAAAGTATAGGGGAATGGAAACGATGTGATCTCGACATTCCTTACACTAAAGATATTATAAGTAGTGTACCTTACCATTTGAATAACAGTATCAGTGGATATCGTTCTCTCATCTTCAGGTCAGAGTTTTTAAAAATTTTGGGTGATCTACGTTTTCCTACCAAGATTCTCAAGACTTTCGTAAAATTTGCGCGGTTTTTGGTGAACAGTGGTGATCACGATATGGCAGTACCTTACCTTGGAACCGAAGCTTGGATAAGATCACTTAACTATTCTATTGTTGATGACTGGAGGCCGTGGATGATAAAAGATCAAATCGCTGGGTATATACCGGGGTTTTTCTTTCACGTTCATTCGTTTTATCAGACTCGCATCGAAGTTTTTCTTGACTCTTCTTCTTCTTGATCACAGATATACAAGAACGTATGCGAATAAAATGACGTTTGCTACTATCAAAGCAAGTCTTTCTTCTTCTTTTTTCAATTAATCTCAATATTTTTATTGCGGTTTAATTAGCTTGGATTTTCGTAATTGAGTTGTGGTTTTTGATTATAGGGAGGTGGACACACAGCAGAGTATAAACCAGAGGAAAGCTTTATCATGTTTCAAAGGTGGATTAATGGCCAACTTCTGTAAAAGAGGAGTGTGATTTGGATTTGGTGCAGAGATTATGATTGTATTCGGATATTCAAGGATTTGTGTATTACGTTTCAAACAGAATCAACAGCAAAATATGGCGTCCTTTGAGGTTTCTAAGTGTGTTGCAATGGAGGCAAATAAACATGATATTAATAAGGTGGATCAACGACCAACCTTTGTTAAACGAGGAGGCTGGCTTCTACGTATGAAAGACACGAAATTGTGATTCTTTACATTCTAATAATGAAACGTGTCCATATATATATAAGAAGGCTTGGCCGTTTAGGTGTTGCTTTTCAAGCTTGGTACATTTGCATTTCACTTCTTTTCTTGAAAACAGACAAGAAAAACTGATTGAAATTGCAAACAATCTAGACAAGCTTTCTACAAACAATAGCATATGCAAATAGAAATTCGATTCAGTATTCTAGTGGGCTAGTAATTCCCACTACCACTTGGTTTACCGGCGTATTTACACCTAATGCAATAATCTAATGGATTTTCACTATTTCAAAACTAAATTGCGCCGCGGGCTAAGCAGAACCAAGTAATGTGTACTATCACAGTTTGAGGTCAAATCTCATAACTAAACAATCCCTTTGGCTGAGTTAGGAAGATGGTGGATATATAGAGGAATGTTCTTTTAATTGTAAGTTATCCAATCATATTCATTCTCATTTGATGTCAAACAAGAACATCAAACTTCTCTGTAAAGTTAGTATTTTTGTGTTCTCCTTTTCTAGAAAATCTTGCGTACTCAATTAAATTCATACTACAGATTGCAACTTCTTAGAGACTCAAATGATAGTGGAAGAGGATACGGATCTAAGATATCCAAAAACTAGAAGGCTTAAATGATAGTGGAAGAGGATAAGTTTTATTTTATGCATCTATGGCAAGAATGAGTATTCAACTCGTAAATTATGTGGCAAGAATGAGCTGTAGTTTGGGGTAATGACATCACCAAATGATTTGCTGGATGTGAAGGGGGGGGGGGGGGGGGGTGGTTGGGCAGGATTTGATGTCGTGAGGGCAGAGAGAAAGAAGCGACGAGTGAAGAGGAAGATGCAGAGAAAGAGATGAGGGTTATTGTGGAGGCAGGGAGTGATTTCGGGAAATTGGGAAAGGCGAATTCATAAGGATGGAGAGTACAATGATGCTTGTGACTTGTGAGAGGACATGGTTGAAGAACTGTGAGGTAAGCTTGGTTTATTTAACAAGGAATTGTTTCAAAAAACTTTCTTCCATTTGTAGAGACTATAAGAGTATAGATTAGTGAGTATTTAATGATGACTTTTTAATCTATTCAATTTCAAGTTCTTGTAACACTAAAGTTTTCACTTTACTATCATTTGAAGGCTAAGTGTGAACTTATTCTAACTTGATTCTACCAGAGCAAGAACAAACAGAAAACAAAAGCAACTCATTTACTAAAGACAATAATTTCAAATTTTGAGTTTATATACCGATGGTGTTTCTTGTTTGACAGCGATTGAGTTTCCTTTAAACCCAACAACATCTAAATTGAAGGCCTTAAACTTGTACATCATGTAATGCAAGTAAGTGTGATGTGATCCTACCCCAAGAATCTTGTCTTTGGCGTGAATTAGCTACTGGTTTTGAGGTATATAAATCAGAGGTTGCGGAATGGTATGATGAATGATGCGAAATGGTGTGATAGACGCGATACGAGTGGACTTGCGGTTGATGGAATGAAACGAAGATGGAGATGATAGAATCACACGATCTATGGCTGGACCGAATGAAGAATAGGGGCTGCTACTCAGTAGAATCACTCTAAGAATAGTCAGAATCTTCCAAGGAAGAAAGGGGTTCGTTGGCTTCACACCAAACCGTAAAGAAAACACTTTGATCCGAAAATAGGTTATCACAACCAAACATGGATGTTTTATTAAGCAATTTCGTGGGTCTCATATAGGAGGGAATACACACATTCCAACTCCTAGGAAAAACACAAAAACTCAATTAAAAAGAAATAAATACAAAGACTTGACCAAAGACCAAAGACTAGAAAATAATACATGCATTTTTATTCAAATTTAAATCTGATTTTTGGCTCCTTCTTTATTTTGAAATTCTTGAACATTCTCTTGGATAAAGAGTCTTCTAAGGATCGAGAATACACACTAAGTAGCATAGGGGAAGTGAAACAATTAGCCTCATTAAAACCTATGCTTGAGAAAACCCAATGGGAAAAACCGAAGCATAGGAAAAAGAGTACTAACGGCTCCACTTAACTAACTTAGTGAGTACCTTGACCTTTTCCGGATGCTTGGATGAAGTTGATGTAGTTTGGTGCAGTTCCATGCCCTCCCTCTTGAGTTTCCCGCAGCATAACCTCCATGGCTTTAGCTAACTCCCGTGCTTTGCTCCTTGTAACCGCTTCATTCGGTATTTCCAAAGCTTTAGAATCGTCTTTAACCTCCATTCCAATAAACGGAACAAGATCAGAAACATTGAAAGCATTAGATAAAGTTGTACTTACCTTGAAGATCGAGATGATAAGCATTGTCATTGTTCTTCTTTGTGATACAGAAAGGACCATCGATTCTTGGCATCAGTTTGGACTTCCTCTCATTAGGAAAACTTTCCTTCCTTAGATGTATCCAAACTTGATCACCCACATTGAGTTTTACGGCTTTTCTCCCTTTGTTCGCGTACTTGGCATAAAGTTCGGTTTTGTGCTCAATATTTTTCCGAGCCTTCTCATGAATCTTCTTGACCAAATCAGCTTTCCTTTTGCCATCTAAACTGACTCTTTCACTCAAAGGAAAAGGGGTTAAATCCAACGGTGACAAAGGTTTAAATCCGTAAACAATTTCAAACGGTGAATACTTAGTAGCGGAATGCGTTGCATAATTATAAGCAAATTCAACATGAGGCAAGCATTCTTCCCAAGATTTTAAATTACTCTTAACCAAAGTCCTAAGCAAGGTAGACAATGTTCGATTCACAACTTCAGTTTGACCATCGGATTGCTGATGACATGTAGTAGAAAATGTCAACTTAGTTCCTAACTTAGACCATAACGTTTTCCAAAAATAACTAAGGAACTTAGTGTCACGATCAGATACAATAGTTCTAGGCATTCCATGCATTCTAATAACATCCTTAAAGAAAGATTAGCAACATTCAAAGCATCATCCGTTTTATGACAAGCGATAAAATGTGCCATTTTGGAAAACCGATCAACCACAACAAAGATAGAATCCTTACCGTTCTTGGTTCGAGGTAAATCAACTACAAAATCCATGGAAATATCAGTCCAAGGATGCATAGGAATAGGAAGAGGAGTATACAAACCGTGGGGTTGAACTTTGGACTTGGCTTGTTTACACGTAACACATCGGTCACAAACCCGTTCCACATCCCTTCGCATGTGCGGCCAAAAAAAATGATCTTGGACGGTTTTAAGAGTCTTGGAAACACCAAAGTGTCCCATAAGTCCACCTCCATGAGCTTCTTTAACCAACAAAATTCTCAAAGAACCGTTAGGCACACAAAGACGATTTTCATAAAATAAAAACTCGTCTTGCCTAAAGTAATGATTAATCATAAATTTCTCACAAGCTAGGTACGGTTCTTTAAACTCATGATCATCAGCATATAAGTCTTTTAAATGATCAAATCCCATCAGTTTAGTACCTAGATTAGAAAAAAGAGTGTACCTTCTTGATAATGCGTCAGCTACGACATTATCCTTACCTTTTTTATACCTAATCACATACGGAAATGTTTCGATGAACTCAATCCACTTAGCATGCCTTTTATTGAGCTTGTGCTGACTTTTAATGTGCTTGAGAGACTCATGGTCCGTATGAATCACAAATTCTTTCGGCCATAGGTAGTGTTGCCACGTTTGTAGAGCTCTCACCAAAGCGTAGAATTCTTTGTCATAAGTCGGGTAATTGAGTATGGATCCTTCAAGCTTCTCACTAAAGAATGATATAGGTCTTTTATCGTGCATCAAAACAGCACCAATACCAATTCCACTTGCATCACATTCAATCTCAAAAGTTTTAGTAAAATTGGGTAAAACAAGAAGTGGGGCGTTAGTAAGCTTCTCTTTTAAGGAATGGAATGCTTCTTCTTGAGCTTGACCCCATTTGAATCCCACGTCCTTTTTTATCACTTCAGTTAGAGGTGCGGCTATAGTGCTAAAATCCTTCACAAAACGTCGATAAAATCCCGCAAGACCGTGAAAAGATCTAACATCGCCTATGGACTTAGGAGTTGGCCAATCTCTTATAGCTTTCACCTTTTCCTCATCTACTTTGATACCTCCTGCACTTACAACAAAGCCTAGGAACACGAGATTATCCGTACAAAAGGTGCATTTCTTAAGATTAGCATAAAGACTTTCTTTTTGTAAGATTTCCAAAACCGAGCTAATATGTTTAAGATGCTCATCTAGACTTTTGCTATAGATCAGAATGTCATCAAAATAAACCACAACAAATATGCCAATGAATGATCTAAGCACATGATTCATTAAGCGCATAAAAGTACTAGGTGCATTAGTTAAACCAAATGGCATAACTAACCATTCATATAAACCATGCTTCGTTTTAAATGCGGTTTTCCACTCATCACCTTCTTTCATTCTAATTTGATGATAACCACTTTTTAAATCAATCTTAGAAAAGATGGTGGAACCATGCAACTCATCAAGCATATCATCTAAACGAGGGATAAGATGTCGATACTTTACAGTGATATTGTTGACGGCACGACAATCGACACACATCCTCCATGTACCATCTTTTTTTGGTACAAGTAACACCGGAACAGCACATGGACTCATGTTTTCCCTTATATGTCCCTTGCTCATGAGCTCATCCACTTGCCGTTGTAACTCTTTAGTTTCGACCGGGTTAGTACGATACGCGGCTTTGTTCGGTAATGAAGCTCCGGGAACAAAATCGATTTGATGTTCGATTCCTCTTATAGGTGGCAATCCCTCCGGACTATCCTCTGGAAAAACGTCGTTAAATTCCTGCAAAAGATCATGCATCTCACTCGGAATAACCGGCTCCAAGTTAGCTAAACTCGTTAGAGTTTCCTTATAAATAAAAAGGAGAATCGGTTTACTCGAAAGATAGGATTTCTTAACCTCTTTTGGTTTGATGATGAGATTGGAATTTTCAATAGGTACCTTCTCCATTTCCTCTTGCTTTTTGAAATGCAACTGATCCTTATAGATCTCTTGAGGCGTCATAGGCACAAGTGTGATTTTCTTACCGTTAGACACGAAAGAATGCTTGTTGGTGAATCCATCGTGCATCACCTTAAGATCCGATTGCCAAGGCCTTCCCAAAAGAATATGGCTAGCTCCCATAGGTAAGACGTCACACAAAATCTCATCTTGGTACTTACTAATGCTTATTGGTACGGTGACTTGTTCACTAACTTTCATTTCACCGCTCTCGTTGAGCCATTGTAGCTTATACGGTTTCGGATGCTTTCGGACCTTTAGACCTAATTTCTCAACTATAGAAACACTAGCAACATTAGTACAACTACCTCCATCTATGATGAGGCTGCATACCTTTTCCTTGACCAAACACCTCGTATGGAACAGATTTTCCCGTTGCACGATTTCTTCTTTTTCGGTTTGTAGGCTTAGCGTTCGCCTAGCAACTAGTAACTCTCCTTGTATAGGTAATGCTTCAAACTCTTCTTCATCAGTAGGAGCATCATCCTCACTCTCATTCTCAGGTTGTATGTCTCCATTATCTAGTAGCATGAACAATTTCTTATTAACACATTCATTCGCAAAATGACCCATACCTTGGCACTTGTAGCACCGAATGTGTGTTTTGCTTTTGATTGGGGTAGCTACTGATTTTCCTTTGAGATCAAACTTAGAATCATCCTTAGGACCAGTAGTAGATGGCTTGTCACCCCGTTGATAGCTTGGGTTGGTCTCCTTAGACTTGTACGGACCCGAGATAAAGTTGGATCGAGACGGCTTTTGGCTTACTTGTTGCTCAATAAGTATTGCTTTGTGTAGCAAATCCTCCATATCAACATATGCTTGCAGCTCTAACTTGTCTTGAATCTCCCTATTAAGACCACCCATGAATCTCGCCATAGTAGCTTCACGGTCCTCTTGAATATCCGCCTTAAGCATTAGGGTCTCTAACTCTTGGAAATATTCCTCCACTTTCTTTCCACCTTGGTTCAGCCTTCTAAGACGTTGATGTAGCTCACGGTGATAATGATTAGGCATGAACCGTCTCTTCATAATATTTTTGAGTTGATCCCAAGTGGCGATCGGCGCATCACCAACTCTTCTTCTCGTCGTTACGGTTTGTTCCCACCAAGTAAGAGCATAATCACTAAACTCCGTCACAGCTATCTTAACCTTGCTAGCCTCAGGAGGTTGTTTACAATCAAAAACAAGATCCATTTTCTTTTCCCAATCGAGATACGCATCAGGATCATTTTTACCGACAAAGGTTGGCATTTTGAGCTTTATGTTGTCAAATTGATGTCGCCTTTGAGGTGCTGGTTCATCTCTATGCCTCCTTGGTTCTTCATCATTTCTATGACTTCTCCTACTATTGTTTGAGGTGGAATAATAGGTTTCTGTATGCAACAACTCATCCTCACCATTTCCTCCATTCGCGGGTCTACGATGGTGTGGTCTAGGTGCTGGTGGTTTATGAGGGGCCGGAGGTACTACATCATTCCTTTGTTCGGCAAGCATCTCTCTCATCATCAGACATATGTCTTCCATCATAAGCCTTCGATCATTTGCTTTACTTGTTTCTTCTTCATCGTTAGTCACCATCGGATCCTTTCGATCAAAGACAACAAAAACGAAAACAAATCAAAGACCCTATGGTATGAAGGAGATCAAAATACAACAAGTCACAAATAAGAAGATGAACGGTCACAAAAGAAGATGAAAAAACAGATTTTTCTTCAAGTAAAAATCGCATAAAACTGAAAACTCGAAAGAGAAATGAGACACTTAGCTACGCCAAAGTGCTCTGATACCACTTGATGTGATCCTAACCCAAGAATCTTGTCTTTGGCGTGAATTAGCTACTGGTTTTGAGGTATATAAATCAGAGGTTGCGGAATGGTATGATGAATGATGCGAAATGGTGTGATAGACGCGATACGAGTGGACTTGCGGTTGATGGAATGAAACGAAGATGGAGATGATAGAATCACACGATCTATGGCTGGACCGAATGAAGAATAGGGGCTGCTACTCAATAGAATCACTCTAAGAATAGTCAGAATCTTCCAAGGAAGAAAGGGGTTCGTTGGCTTCACACCAAACCGTAAAGAAAACACTTTGATCCGAAAATAGGTTATCACAACCAAACATGGATGTTTTATTAAGCAATTTCGTGGGTCTCATATAGGAGGGAATACACACATTCCAACTCCTAGGAAAAACACAAAAACTTAATTAAAAAGAAATAAATACAAAGACTTGACCAAAGACCAAAGACTAGAAAATAATACATGCATTTTTATTCAAATTTAAATCTGATTTTTGGTTCCTTCTTTATTTCGAAATTCTTGGACATTCTCTTGGATAAAGAGTCTTCTAAGGATCGAGAATACACACTAAGTAGCATAGGGGAAGTGAAACAATTAGCCTCATTAAAACCTATGCTTGAGAAAACCCAATGGGAAAAACCGAAGCATAGGAAAAAGAGTACTAACGTCTCCACTTAACTAGCTTAGTGAGTACCTTGACCTTTTCCGGATGCTTGGATGAAGTTGATGTAGTTTGGTGCAGCTCCATGCCCTCCCTCTTGAGTTTCCCGCATCATAACCTCCATGGCTTTAGCTAACTCCCGTGCTTTGCTCCTTGTAATCGCTCCATTTGGTATTTCCAAAGCGTTAGAATCGTCTTTAACCTCCATTGCTCCCAAATCAGTTTCTGAGCCATCTAGGATCACATCAAAGTGCCTCAAGGATTCATTCTGATTATAGAGAAATAAAAGACAAATTTATGGTAGTACTAAGACAAAAGAGTACTTCAAGTAGATCAATAGCCTATTCCAAACGCTTGACAAGTCCAGCTTGACGACAAAGCTGAGCGGGAATTTCATTGCCAGGAAGACCAACGGCAGATAAAAGGGACCTCTGTCCAGCCCCGACCCAATGGTTTTAAAGGTCTTTGGGAATTTTTTTTTTTTTTTTTTTATAAATTAATATTAAAATATTTATATTTTAAAAGATTATTTGAGCCCTGATTTTTGTATGTTTTCGGAGAAAAGGCCCATGTACATATAAAAATGGTCTTTATTTGAGAGTTAAAGGTCAAAGAATACCCAAGGAATGCCATGATACAAAGGAGTGATGAGTTCGAGAGTTTTACAAGTGATTCCCGGAGAAAAGACTAAGTATGGGGGAGAAAGGCGAACAACAAAGTGGTTGGAAAATTGTGGACTTCAATAGATCCATTCTCTCTTATGATTTTGCATAATGTCTCGCACCCGGAGTTTCTGGTAACCCTAAACACTTTTAACCTCACCACTAAATTAGCCTTCCCTAAACACCTAGCCGAATTCCTTGTAAATATCCTTGATCGAAGATCTTTGAGAATCTAAGAGGGTAAAAGAATCGATTAACTTGAAGTTGAGATTTTGCAGGGACAGTAATTTAGGACATACTTTCGACCTCATGATGGGACACGATGAAAAGCGTCCATGAACTCACTTTGTCTTTATGTGGATTACAGGTTTAGAGAAAGAAACAAGATAAAAGAATATGTGAGTTCCCGTGTTTTCAAATCTTCTTTCCTGATTAACCATTTGTTTGCTTGAGGACAAGCAAATGGTAAGTCTGAGGGAGTAAATATACCCGGTATTTTATCACTTTTACTACTTATTTCTATCTATTTTATATTCTATTTAATAAGCTTTTCTATCAAAAGAGGTAGTTTTCTCGTATATTTGGTTTTTAAGAGTCATATAGGTAAATAATCAAAAAGGGAGTAAAAAAGAGCAAAATGAGTATTCTTCATCCTACAACAACTTATCAAAGTCAAGGAATCCAATCCAAGCTCTCAAAGTCCAAGATTTCACTATTTCCCAAGTTGGACAGAAAGTATGTCTCCAAAAGATCACCTCGGACGGAGGACCAAATCAACTTGGACGGCTATGAAATTTCATATGGAGATGGCCCTTTGAGTCAGTTTTACAATGGAGTTGTAATTATATCAAATGGAGTTGTATTGTGGAAGTTATTCAAGTTTTACTGAAGACATGTCATTCTGCCTAGAAGAAGAATTAAGTCCAAGATGGGCCTAAGCACCGAACCAACCCATGGGCCGGCTCATTTAAATGAAGCCACGCACAAAGATCATGTTTTGAGCCAGACCCCGGACCAATCCACGTGACCGGTGCCGTGACCACTTCTTCGCACTTATCGACAAAAAGACGTTTTTGCCCGAACCGAAACCCTAGACTTTGCCGACCCAAGACCTCTTCCTACACCTATATATACTTGCTTTTAGCCTCTTGAGAGAAGGAGAGCAGCCCTCGGCACCACAAATCAATAATAAACATGTATTTTCGTTATTCTCTTTAGTTCTTCATCTTTATCCTTTGTAAAAGAGCGATGAAGGCCATGGTGTTCTTCTCAAGCCTTGTGCTTAGAGATCCACCTATGCCGAACACTTATCTATCACGAATCTACTGTTTTATCAACTTCTCTAGTTGCTCCATGTTTCATAACATGTAGAGTAGTTGTATGTTTGATATAAAGTTATTTTAAAGTTCTTTTGTTGCATATTTTACATCTTTATTGAGCTTGTTTCTAGATTGATTCTCTATCTTTATTTATACTCAAGGCGTGATCTAGATTAGCTACCTAGTGACCGATTTTTGACAAGAAATTATTACAGAATCACGTTTTTCGGCAAAGCTTTTTTATGGAATCATATTTTTGGCTAGAAAAATTTACGGAGTCATGTTTTTTTGCAAGATAATTTACGGTGTCATGTTTTTGGCGGGAAAATTTTATGGACTCGAGTTATTGACGGAAATTTATAACGAAATGGGTGTTTTGGCGGGAAAATTGAAAAATCATGTTTTGGCGAGAAATTGTAAAATCATGGTTTTTAGTTTAAGAGAAGTTTTATGGATTTCAACCCACTAACTCATTTGATTTTTACCCATTTCAACTCAACTCATTTAACTCATAAACCATTAGATCTATTTATCCACTATGATCAAAATATTCAATCCATTAAGATTAATGGTTTGAATTGGATTGGGTCAAACCATGAGTTTTGACCTATTTTGACACCCTTATACCCCTTTGTATTACTAGTTTTTTTTTGTTTACATTCTAAGCGATTTCAAAACATCGTTTCACCCGATGTAAAATTGTACTTTTTGGCTTAGTAAAATTTTGCATTCATTTCAAAAAAGAACCTATATGAAAGTCGTAGTCATTGACTGACTGAGGTGTTGCCTTACTCTGTGGTGGACTACCAAAACAGGCGACGTATTTGCCCTCGTGACTCGGCTGGCTTTCGTCCATCTCCGACGTTATCTCGATCATCTTAGCCGCCGTAACGAAAATTGGTTAAGAAACAATTGAAACTAGAAAACATTGCTTGGTTTATTTGTAGGGGCTAATGTAATCTTTTATAAAATCTTGGGGTAAATAAGAGAGAACGTGAAAGTATTAATAACCCCAAAACTATTGCTATATTTCAATTTGGCGCCGTTCGTTGTGAAAAATACCCTTTTGCTTTGTACGCACCATTCTCACACCTTATATTTGCAATGCACTTGTAGTATTAGGCTCAGATGTTATATACAGCGAAGAAGCTGTTCACCAATTAGTAAAAACGCTTCTGCAACTTTGCGGAGATCAAACTACAATCTTCCTAGCAGGAGAACTACGGAATGGTGAATCATTATCTCTTTGTTGCTTTCACTCACTTTATATATAACAAGAACACATATGTCTAATCTTGCTTCCTCCTTTCGCCAGATGCTGTTCTTGAGTATTTCTTAGAATCTGCGCTGAAACATTTTGCGATCGGGCGTGTGGAACAAACGCAATGGCATCCAGATTATTGCAGCCGGCGAGTAGTGCTCTACGTTCTTGAGAAGAAGTCGAAGAGATTTCTCGCTGATGACTCTTCGCTTAATCAATCTTGTTAGCCATCGAGGTTTGTTTGTTTAATGTAAGATAATTTCGTAAAAGAAACTGAAATAGATGGAACTAAGTGAGACAGACTATTGTATTACGTTTAGCATTGAGGTTTTTAAGTGTGTTGCAACAGAGTCGAATAAACATGTACTGATACCTCTAGCTAGATCTTTCCTTGCATTTTTGTATGTAAATGTATTCTCCAACCATCGAAAATCCGTTTTCTTCCTCGGCTTTCATGAAATGATCGAGGGACTTGGTCCGAATCATATGAATAATGAATGATTGAGACGCTTGGTCCGAATCAAACGGTCAAGAGACAAATTAGGTTCCGATGGGCTAAGTTATTGTTAGGAGATCAACCAGGATCTTATTATTTTATGAAGAAACTTATTTTATTATGCTCGCGAAAGGCACAGACAATTTTCTACTAATTTTTTTTTTTTTTGAATTATACACAGTTTCCCCAAAGGCTTTCTAGGCCCAAGAAACTAATCTACTAATTTTGCATTATGTTAACATCATTATAATAATCGGTAGGAGATCAACCAAGATCTTATTATTTTATGTGAGGAACTTATTTTAAGAGACAATTTTCTACTAATTTTGCATTATGTTAACATCGTTATTATGTCCAATCTTCTTCTTAACTGTCGGTTATAAGTCCCAACTATATATTAAAAAGAATTTAAATCGGATCTACAAGATTTACGATATAAATTATACGTTATATACTTTAAAATAATGTGTGTGCCATCAATAAGATGCACTAAATACTTATTGAAGAATTTTTTATGATTGACAGATTTAGAGAGAGTGGGTAGGCAACTTTTTATGATTTTTTATGATTCAATAATAGTCCTTAAACGCATTGACTTTGAGAAACTGAAAAACGAAATGGCTAATTACTCTGTTTCCTCTGTTTTCAAATGGGTGCTTCTGTTTATTCAACTAATCTTCTTCTTGAGTAAGCAGTATGCTGATTCTGCCAGTATCATCAAGTATCTTCCTGGTTTTGATGGCCCTCTTCCTTTTGAGCTCGAAACCGGGTTTGTATTCTCTTCTTGTGTTTGATCAAATCCGTTGTTTTCAGAGTTTGGAGTTAATCTATAAATATACTGTGAATGAAGGTATATTGGTGTTGGTGAGGAAGAGGAAGTGCAATTGTTTTACTACTTTATCAAGTCCGAGAGGAACCCAAAAGAAGACCCTCTTCTTCTCTGGCTAACTGGAGGACCTGGCTGCTCTTCCATCTGTTCCCTTCTTTTTGGAAATGGTGAAATCGAAAAACATTGATATACGCGTTCTTATGCGTCTTTGATTACTCGTTTTAATTCTATGTATATAAGCAGGGCCTCTGACTATGAAACTTGATGTGTACAATGGAACACTCCCTTCTTTGGTCTCAACTACATATTCATGGACAAAGGTAACAAAAAAGTGTTATTCGTATTACGACCATAAAACCAGATGACCAAGTCTTTGATGTTTTTTCTCAGACTTCGAGCATAATATATTTGGACCAGCCTGTTGGAACTGGCTTCTCGTACTCAAACACTCATCTTTCTAATAAACCAAGTGATTCAGGAGAAGCCAAAAGAATCCATGAATTTCTTCAAAAGGTAAAAGACAATGTTAATTGAAACAACTGTTCTTTGTGCATAGACTTTAGGAGCCTTTTTATTTTCTTGGTCTTGTGCAGTGGCTAGGCAAGCATCAAGAGTTTTCCTCCAACCCCTTCTATGTTGGCGGAGATTCTTATGCCGGTATGGTTGTTCCGGCTACTGTTCAAGAAATCTCGAAAGGTAATTTTTTTGTTTTATGATATCAATTTCAAAATTTGCCCCCTCAATTATTATAACAAAAGAAACATGATTATACAGGAAATTATCAATGCTGCAATCCTCCAATAAATCTTCAGGTTCATATAAATATTTCTTGCTTTCTTATATAAAAGTTTTTTTGCAAATAAACTCTTCAAGTGGTTAGAGTTTGCGAGTTTACCCTTCAAGTGATTTAATGGAGGTCAATTCCTAAAGTAAGAGTCCATCCGCAATATCACATTTCAAATATATGAATTCTGAAAGTAACTTTGCCCGTAATTTTATAAAAGCTATTGGGCTTTCTTAGTTTTGGTATTCTGAATTATGCAAAATTCATTTAAGAACACCGGGAATTTCATTTTAAAATTTTGAGAACTGAAATTTCATGGTTATATTGCGATTGAACTTCTACTCCAGGGATTGACATTTAAATAACTTGAAGAGTAAACTCGCAAACCCTAACTACTTGAAGAGTTTATTTGGAGAAACCTTTTACATAGGTTAAAGTTTGGGCAGTATATACTTAGATATCATACTTCTCGTGGGGAAATAGATAGATTTTCCAATAATATATTTATATCTAATTTCTTCGTAATCCAATGTGAAAAAGTGTTAAACAACATGTATACTATTTACCTTTCAAAAAGCATTAAAGTTCCTTGGTAATCTGACAAAACAACAGGGCTATATACTCGGTAACCCGATAACAACTCCTGAAGATAGTGACTACCGCATTCCATATGCTCATGGAATGGCATTAATCTCTGATGAGCTCTACAAGGTATGAAACATCAAAGATATTTGCTTTTGTTACTATTTTCCACAGTGAAAATCAATATTAAAACTCTGTTTTGTTCTTTTCGCAGTCGCTCAAGAGAATCTGCAAAGGAAGTATTGAAAATATTGATCCACGTAACACCGAATGTTTGAAACTCGTTGAAGAATATCATAAGGTAAACTGTACACATATACTCGCAGATTTAGTTGAATGTTTAGTAATATCATAAGGTAAACTAATTTCAGTCTTTCGATGGTTATTGTATAGTGTATAGATGGATTAGACCTAAATATTATATCATTACCATTTTGCGAAACTGATACTCCAAGTTGCTATGTAAGTAATAGTCCCTCTTGTTCCTCTATTAACCGCTAAACCTTTGAGAAACTATGTATACATTTATAGAAGGTTAATTTTGCAGATTCACCGGTATTCGCTGGCTACCTACTGGGCCAACGACGAAACCGTACGTAAAGCTCTAGTAATCAATGAGGTATGTATAATGAAAATTTATTTTACTATTTAAGGTAAAAAACATTGTCATGTCTACAAAAGGATCTATATATGGTTGCAGGAAAGTATAGGGGAATGGAAACGATGTGATCTCGACATTCCTTACACTAAAGATATTATAAGTAGTGTACCTTACCATTTGAATAACAGTATCAGTGGATATCGTTCTCTCATCTTCAGGTCAGAGTTTTTAAAAATTTTGGGTGATCTACGTTTTCCTACCAAGATTCTCAAGACTTTCGTAAAATTTGCGCGGTTTTTGGTGAACAGTGGTGATCACGATATGGCAGTACCTTACCTTGGAACTGAAGCTTGGATAAGATCACTTAACTATTCTATTGTTGATGACTGGAGGCCGTGGATGATAAAAGATCAAATCGCTGGGTATATACCGGGGTTTTTCTTTCACGTTCATTCGTTTTATCAGACTCGCATCGAAGTTTTTCTTGACTCTTCTTCTTCTTGATCACAGATATACAAGAACGTATGCGAATAAAATGACGTTTGCTACTATCAAAGCAAGTCTTTCTTCTTCTTTTTTCAATTAATCTCAATATTTTTATTGCGGTTTAATTAGCTTGGATTTTCGTAATTGAGTTGTGGTTTTTGATTATAGGGAGGTGGACACACAGCAGAGTATAAACTAGAGGAAAGCTTTATCATGTTTCAAAGGTGGATTAATGGCCAACTTCTGTAAAAGAGGAGTGTGATTTGGATTTGGTGCAGATATTCAAGGATTTGTGTATTACGTTTCAAACAGAATCAACAGCAAAATATGGCGTCCTTTGAGGTTTCTAAGTGTGTTGCAATGGAGGCAAATAAACATGATATTAATAAGGTGGATCAACGACCAACCTTTGTTAAACGAGGAGGCTGGCTTCTACGTATGAAAGACACGAAATTGTGATTCTTTACATTCTAATAATGAAACGTGTCCATATATATATAAGAAGGCTTGGCCGTTTAGGTGTTGCTTTTCAAGCTTGGTACATTTGCATTTCACTTCTTTTCTTGAAAACAGACAAGAAAAACTGATTGAAATTGCAAACAATCTAGACAAGCTTTCTACAAACAATAGCATATGCAAATAGAAATTCGATTCAGTATTCTAGTGGGCTAGTAATTCCCACTACCACTTGGTTTACCGGCGTATTTACACCTAATGCAATAATCTAATGGATTTTCACTATTTCAAAACTAAATTGCGCCGCGGGCTAAGCAGAACCAAGTAATGTGTACTATCACAGTTTGAGGTCAAATCTCATAACTAAACAATCCCTTTGGCTGAGTTAGGAAGATGGTGGATATATAGAGGAATGTTCTTTTAATTGTAAGTTATCCAATCATATTCATTCTCATTTGATGTCAAACAAGAACATCAAACTTCTATGTAAAGTTAGTATTTTTGTGTTCTCCTTTTCTAGAAAATCTTGCGTACTCAATTAAATTCATACTACAGATTGCAACTTCTTAGAGACTCAAATGATAGTGGAAGAGGATACGGATCTAAGATATCCAAAAACTAGAAGGCTTAAATGATAGTGGAAGAGGATAAGTTTTATTTTATGCATCTATGGCAAGAATGAGTATTCAACTCGTAAATTATGTGGCAAGAATGAGCTGTAGTTTGGGGTAATGACATCACCAAATGATTTGCTGGATGTGAAGGGGGGGGGGGGGGGGTGGGTGGTTGGGCAGGATTTGATGTCGTGA
This sequence comes from Draba incana, assembly GCA_963576765.1. Classification (NCBI taxonomy): domain Eukaryota; kingdom Viridiplantae; phylum Streptophyta; class Magnoliopsida; order Brassicales; family Brassicaceae; genus Draba; species Draba incana. The sequence continues at coordinate 25,125,791 of OY755215.1, forward strand.
GGGCAGAGAGAAAGAAGCGACGAGTGAAGAGGAAGATGCAGAGAAAGAGATGAGGGTTATTGTGGAGGCAGGGAGTGATTTCGGGAAATTGGGAAAGGCGAATTCATAAGGATGGAGAGTACAATGATGCTTGTGATGAGAGGACATGGTTGAAGAACTGTGAGGTAAACTTGGTTTATTTAACAAGGAATTGTTTCAAAAAACTTTCTTCCATTTGTAGAGACTATAAGAGTATAGATTAGTGAGTATTTAATGATGACTTTTTAATCTATTCAATTTCAAGTTCTTGTAACACTAAAGTTTTCACTTTACTATCATTTGAAGGCTAAGTGTGAACTTATTCTAACTTGATTCTACCAGAGCAAGAACAAACAGAAAACAAAAGCAACTCATTTACTAAAGACAATAATTTCAAATTTTGAGTTTATATACCGATGGTGTTTCTTGTTTGACAGCGATTGAGTTTCCTTTAAACCCAACAACATCTAAATTGAAGGCCTTAAACTTGTACATCATGTAATGCAAGTAAGTGTGATGTGATCCTACCCCAAGAATCTTGTCTTTGGCGTGAATTAGCTACTGGTTTTGAGGTATATAAATCAGAGGTTGCGGAATGGTATGATGAATGATGCGAAATGGTGTGATAGACGCGATACGAGTGGACTTGCGGTTGATGGAATGAAACGAAGATGGAGATGATAGAATCACACGATCTATGGCTGGACCGAATGAAGAATAGGGGCTGCTACTCAGTAGAATCACTCTAAGAATAGTCAGAATCTTCCAAGGAAGAAAGGGGTTCGTTGGCTTCACACCAAACCGTAAAGAAAACACTTTGATCCGAAAATAGGTTATCACAACCAAACATGGATGTTTTATTAAGCAATTTCGTGGGTCTCATATAGGAGGGAATACACACATTCCAACTCCTAGGAAAAACACAAAAACTCAATTAAAAAGAAATAAATACAAAGACTTGACCAAAGACCAAAGACTAGAAAATAATACATGCATTTTTATTCAAATTTAAATCTGATTTTTGGCTCCTTCTTTATTTTGAAATTCTTGAACATTCTCTTGGATAAAGAGTCTTCTAAGGATCGAGAATACACACTAAGTAGCATAGGGGAAGTGAAACAATTAGCCTCATTAAAACCTATGCTTGAGAAAACCCAATGGGAAAAACCGAAGCATAGGAAAAAGAGTACTAACGGCTCCACTTAACTAACTTAGTGAGTACCTTGACCTTTTCCGGATGCTTGGATGAAGTTGATGTAGTTTGGTGCAGTTCCATGCCCTCCCTCTTGAGTTTCCCGCAGCATAACCTCCATGGCTTTAGCTAACTCCCGTGCTTTGCTCCTTGTAACCGCTTCATTCGGTATTTCCAAAGCTTTAGAATCGTCTTTAACCTCCATTCCAATAAACGGAACAAGATCAGAAACATTGAAAGCATTAGATAAAGTTGTACTTACCTTGAAGATCGAGATGATAAGCATTGTCATTGTTCTTCTTTGTGATACAGAAAGGACCATCGATTCTTGGCATCAGTTTGGACTTCCTCTCATTAGGAAAACTTTCCTTCCTTAGATGTATCCAAACTTGATCACCCACATTGAGTTTTACGGCTTTTCTCCCTTTGTTCGCGTACTTGGCATAAAGTTCGGTTTTGTGCTCAATATTTTTCCGAGCCTTCTCATGAATCTTCTTGACCAAATCAGCTTTCCTTTTGCCATCTAAACTGACTCTTTCACTCAAAGGAAAAGGGGTTAAATCCAACGGTGACAAAGGTTTAAATCCGTAAACAATTTCAAACGGTGAATACTTAGTAGCGGAATGCGTTGCATAATTATAAGCAAATTCAACATGAGGCAAGCATTCTTCCCAAGATTTTAAATTACTCTTAACCAAAGTCCTAAGCAAGGTAGACAATGTTCGATTCACAACTTCAGTTTGACCATCGGATTGCTGATGACATGTAGTAGAAAATGTCAACTTAGTTCCTAACTTAGACCATAACGTTTTCCAAAAATAACTAAGGAACTTAGTGTCACGATCAGATACAATAGTTCTAGGCATGCCATGCAATCTAATAACATCCTTAAAGAAAGATTAGCAACATTCAAAGCATCATCCGTTTTATGACAAGCGATAAAATGTGCCATTTTGGAAAACCGATCAACCACAACAAAGATAGAATCCTTACCGTTCTTGGTTCGAGGTAAATCAACTACAAAATCCATGGAAATATCAGTCCAAGGATGCATAGGAATAGGAAGAGGAGTATACAAACCGTGGGGTTGAACTTTGGACTTGGCTTGTTTACACGTAACACATCGGTCACAAACCCGTTCCACATCCCTTCGCATGTGCGGCCAAAAAAAATGATCTTGGACGGTTTTAAGAGTCTTGGCAACACCAAAGTGTCCCATAAGTCCACCTCCATGAGCTTCTTTAACCAACAAAATTCTCAAAGAACCGTTAGGCACACAAAGACGATTTTCATAAAATAAAAACTCGTCTTGCCTAAAGTAATGATTAATCATAAATTTCTCACAAGCTAGGTACGGTTCTTTAAACTCATGATCATCAGCATATAAGTCTTTTAAATGATCAAATCCCATCAGTTTAGTACCTAGATTAGAAAAAAGAGTGTACCTTCTTGATAATGCGTCAGCTACGACATTATCCTTACCTTTTTTATACCTAATCACATACGGAAATGTTTCGATGAACTCAATCCACTTAGCATGCCTTTTATTGAGCTTGTGCTGACTTTTAATGTGCTTGAGAGACTCATGGTCCGTATGAATCACAAATTCTTTCGGCCATAGGTAGTGTTGCCACGTTTGTAGAGCTCTCACCAAAGCGTAGAATTCTTTGTCATAAGTCGGGTAATTGAGTATGGATCCTTCAAGCTTCTCACTAAAGAATGATATAGGTCTTTTATCGTGCATCAAAACAGCACCAATACCAATTCCACTTGCATCACATTCAATCTCAAAAGTTTTAGTAAAATTGGGTAAAACAAGAAGTGGGGCGTTAGTAAGCTTCTCTTTTAAGGAATGGAATGCTTCTTCTTGAGCTTGACCCCATTTGAATCCCACGTCCTTTTTTATCACTTCAGTTAGAGGTGCGGCTATAGTGCTAAAATCCTTCACAAAACGTCGATAAAATCCCGCAAGACCGTGAAAAGATCTAACATCGCCTATGGACTTAGGAGTTGGCCAATCTCTTATAGCTTTCACCTTTTCCTCATCTACTTTGATACCTCCTGCACTTACAACAAAGCCTAGGAACACGAGATTATCCGTACAAAAGGTGCATTTCTTAAGATTAGCATAAAGACTTTCTTTTCGTAAGATTTCCAAAACCGAGCTAATATGTTTAAGATGCTCATCTAGACTTTTGCTATAGATCAGAATGTCATCAAAATAAACCACAACAAATATGCCAATGAATGATCTAAGCACATGATTCATTAAGCGCATAAAAGTACTAGGTGCATTAGTTAAACCAAATGGCATAACTAACCATTCATATAAACCATGCTTCGTTTTAAATGCGGTTTTCCACTCATCACCTTCTTTCATTCTAATTTGATGATAACCACTTTTTAAATCAATCTTAGAAAAGATGGTGGAACCATGCAACTCATCAAGCATATCATCTAAACGAGGGATAAGATGTCGATACTTTACAGTGATATTGTTGACGGCACGACAATCGACACACATCCTCCATGTACCATCTTTTTTTGGTACAAGTAACACCGGAACAGCACATGGACTCATGTTTTCCCTTATATGTCCCTTGCTCATGAGCTCATCCACTTGCCGTTGTAACTCTTTAGTTTCGACCGGGTTAGTACGATACGCGGCTTTGTTCGGTAATGAAGCTCCGGGAACAAAATCGATTTGATGTTCGATTCCTCTTATAGGTGGCAATCCCTCCGGACTATCCTCTGGAAAAACGTCGTTAAATTCCTGCAAAAGATCATGCATCTCACTCGGAATAACCGGCTCCAAGTTAGCTAAACTCGTTAGAGTTTCCTTATAAATAAAAAGGAGAATCGGTTTACTCGAAAGATAGGATTTCTTAACCTCTTTTGGTTTGATGATGAGATTGGAATTTTCAATAGGTACCTTCTCCATTTCCTCTTGCTTTTTGAAATGCAACTGATCCTTATAGATCTCTTGAGGCGTCATAGGCACAAGTGTGATTTTCTTACCGTTAGACACGAAAGAATGCTTGTTGGTGAATCCATCGTGCATCACCTTAAGATCCGATTGCCAAGGCCTTCCCAAAAGAATATGGCTAGCTCCCATAGGTAAGACGTCACACAAAATCTCATCTTGGTACTTACTAATGCTTATTGGTACGGTGACTTGTTCACTAACTTTCATTTCACCGCTCTCGTTGAGCCATTGTAGCTTATACGGTTTCGGATGCTTTCGGACCTTTAGACCTAATTTCTCAACTATAGAAACACTAGCAACATTAGTACAACTACCTCCATCTATGATGAGGCTGCATACCTTTTCCTTGACCAAACACCTCGTATGGAACAGATTTTCCCGTTGCACGATTTCTTCTTTTTCGGTTTGTAGGCTTAGCGTTCGCCTAGCAACTAGTAACTCTCCTTGTATAGGTAATGCTTCAAACTCTTCTTCATCAGTAGGAGCATCATCCTCACTCTCATTCTCAGGTTGTATGTCTCCATTATCTAGTAGCATGAACAATTTCTTATTAACACATTCATTCGCAAAATGACCCATACCTTGGCACTTGTAGCACCGAATGTGTGTTTTGCTTTTGATTGGGGTAGCTACTGATTTTCCTTTGAGATCAAACTTAGAATCATCCTTAGGACCAGTAGTAGATGGCTTGTCACCCCGTTGATAGCTTGGGTTGGTCTCCTTAGACTTGTACGGACCCGAGATAAAGTCTGATCGAGACGGCTTTTGGCTTACTTATTGCTCAATAAGTATTGCTTTGTGTAGCAAATCCTCCATATCAACATATGCTTGCAGCTCTAACTTGTCTTGAATCTCCCTATTAAGACCACCCATGAATCTCGCCATAGTAGCTTCACGGTCCTCTTGAATATCCGCCTTAAGCATTAGGGTCTCTAACTCTTGGAAATATTCCTCCACTTTCTTTCCACCTTGGTTCAGCCTTCTAAGACATTGATGTAGCTCACGGTGATAATGATTAGGCATGAACCGTCTCTTCATAATATTTTTGAGTTGATCCCAAGTGGCGATCGGCGCATCACCAACTCTTCTTCTCGTCGTTACGGTTTGTTCCCACCAAGTAAGAGCATAATCACTAAACTCCGTCACAGCTATCTTAACCTTGCTAGCCTCAGGAGGTTGTTTACAATCAAAAACAAGATCCATTTTCTTTTCCCAATCGAGATACGCATCAGGATCATTTTTACCGACAAAGGTTGGCATTTTGAGCTTTATGTTGTCAAATTGATGTCGCCTTTGAGGTGCTGGTTCATCTCTATGCCTCCTTGGTTCTTCATCATTTCTATGACTTCTCCTACTATTGTTTGAGGTGGAATAATAGGTTTCTGTATGCAACAACTCATCCTCACCATTTCCTCCATTCGCGGGTCTACGATGGTGTGGTCTAGGTGCTGGTGGTTTATGAGGGGCCGGAGGTACTACATCATTCCTTTGTTCGGCAAGCATCTCTCTCATCATCAGACATATGTCTTCCATCATAAGCCTTCGATCATTTGCTTTACTTGTTTCTTCTTCATCGTTAGTCACCATCGGATCCTTTCGATCAAAGACAACAAAAACGAAAACAAATCAAAGACCCTATGGTATGAAGGAGATCAAAATACAACAAGTCACAAATAAGAAGATGAACGGTCACAAAAGAAGATGAAAAAACAGATTTTTCTTCAAGTAAAAATCGCATAAAACTGAAAACTCGAAAGAGAAATGAGACACTTAGCTACGCCAAAGTGCTCTGATACCACTTGATGTGATCCTAACCCAAGAATCTTGTCTTTGGCGTGAATTAGCTACTGGTTTTGAGGTATATAAATCAGAGGTTGCGGAATGGTATGATGAATGATGCGAAATGGTGTGATAGACGCGATACGAGTGGACTTGCGGTTGATGGAATGAAACGAAGATGGAGATGATAGAATCACACGATCTATGGCTGGACCGAATGAAGAATAGGGGCTGCTACTCAATAGAATCACTCTAAGAATAGTCAGAATCTTCCAAGGAAGAAAGGGGTTCGTTGGCTTCACACCAAACCGTAAAGAAAACACTTTGATCCGAAAATAGGTTATCACAACCAAACATGGATGTTTTATTAAGCAATTTCGTGGGTCTCATATAGGAGGGAATACACACATTCCAACTCCTAGGAAAAACACAAAAACTTAATTAAAAAGAAATAAATACAAAGACTTGACCAAAGACCAAAGACTAGAAAATAATACATGCATTTTTATTCAAATTTAAATCTGATTTTTGGTTCCTTCTTTATTTCGAAATTCTTGGACATTCTCTTGGATAAAGAGTCTTCTAAGGATCGAGAATACACACTAAGTAGCATAGGGGAAGTGAAACAATTAGCCTCATTAAAACCTATGCTTGAGAAAACCCAATGGGAAAAACCGAAGCATAGGAAAAAGAGTACTAACGTCTCCACTTAACTAGCTTAGTGAGTACCTTGACCTTTTCCGGATGCTTGGATGAAGTTGATGTAGTTTGGTGCAGCTCCATGCCCTCCCTCTTGAGTTTCCCGCATCATAACCTCCATGGCTTTAGCTAACTCCCGTGCTTTGCTCCTTGTAACCGCTCCATTTGGTATTTCCAAAGCGTTAGAATCGTCTTTAACCTCCATTGCTCCCAAATCAGTTTCTGAGCCATCTAGGATCACATCAAAGTGCCTCAAGGATTCATTCTGATTATAGAGAAATAAAAGACAAATTTATGGTAGTACTAAGACAAAAGAGTACTTCAAGTAGATCAATAGCCTATTCCAAACGCTTGACAAGTCCAGCTTGACGACAAAGCTGAGCGGGAATTTCATTGCCAGGAAGACCAACGGCAGATAGAAGGGACCTCTGTCCAGCCCCGACCCAATGGTTTTAAAGGTCTTTGGGAATTTTTTTTTTTTTTTTTTTTATAAATTAATATTAAAATATTAATATTTTAAAAGATTATTTGAGCCCTGATTTTTGTATGTTTTCGGAGAAAAGGCCCATGTACATATAAAAATGGTCTTTATTTGAGAGTTAAAGGTCAAAGAATACCCAAGGAATGCCATGATACAAAGGAGTGATGAGTTCGAGAGTTTTACAAGTGATTCCCGGAGAAAAGACTAAGTATGGGGGAGAAAGGCGAACAACAAAGTGGTTGGAAAATTGTGGACTTCAATAGATCTATTCTCTCTTATGATTTTGCATAATGTCTCGCACCCGGAGTTTCTGGTAACCCTAAACACTTTTAACCTCACCACTAAATTAGCCTTCCCTAAACACCTAGCCGAATTCCTTGTAAATATCCTTGATCGAAGATCTTTGAGAATCTAAGAGGGTAAAAGAATCGATTAACTTGAAGTTGAGATTTTGCAGGGACAGTAATTTAGGACATACTTTCGACCTCATGATGGGACACGATGAAAAGCGTCCATGAACTCACTTTGTCTTTATGTGGATTACAGGTTTAGAGAAAGAAACAAGATCAAAGAATATGTGAGTTCCCGTGTTTTCAAATCTTCTTTCCTGATTAACCATTTGTTTGCTTGAGGACAAGCAAATGGTAAGTCTGAGGGAGTAAATATACCCGGTATTTTATCACTTTTACTACTTATTTCTATCTATTTTATATTCTATTTAATAAGCTTTTCTATCAAAAGAGGTAGTTTTCTCGTATATTTGGTTTTTAAGAGTCATATAGGTAAATAATCAAAAAGGGAGTAAAAAAGAGCAAAATGAGTATTCTTCATCCTACAACAACTTATCAAAGTCAAGGAATCCAATCCAAGCTCTCAAAGTCCAAGATTTCACTATTTCCCAAGTTGGACAGAAAGTATGTCTCCAAAAGATCACCTCGGACGGAGGACCAAATCAACTTGGACGGCTATGAAATTTCATATGGAGATGGCCCTTTGAGTCAGTTTTACAATGGAGTTGTAATTATATCAAATGGAGTTGTATTGTGGAAGTTATTCAAGTTTTACTGAAGACATGTCATTCTGCCTAGAAGAAGAACTAAGTCCAAGATGGGCCTAAGCACCGAACCAACCCATGGGCCGGCTCATTTAAATGAAGCCACGCACAAAGATCATGTTTTGAGCCAGACCCCGGACCAATCCACGTGACCGGTGCCGTGACCACTTCTTCGCACTTATCGACAAAAAGACGTTTTTGCCCGAACCGAAACCCTAGACTTTGCCGACCCAAGACCTCTTCCTACACCTATATATACTTGCTTTTAGCCTCTTGAGAGAAGGAGAGCAGCCCTCGGCACCATAAATCAATAATAAACATGTATTTTCGTTATTCTCTTTAGTTCTTCATCTTTATCCTTTGTAAAAGAGCGATGAAGGCCATGGTGTTCTTCTCAAGCCTTGTGCTTAGAGATCCACCTATGCCGAACACTTATCTATCACGAATCTACTGTTTTATCAACTTCTCTAGTTGCTCCATGTTTCATAACATGTAGAGTAGTTGTATGTTTGATATAAAGTTATTTTAAAGTTCTTTTGTTGCATATTTTACATCTTTATTGAGCTTGTTTCTAGATTGATTCTCTATCTTTATTTATACTCAAGGCGTGATCTAGATTAGCTACCTAGTGACCGATTTTTGACAAGAAATTATTACAGAATCACGTTTTTCGGCAAAGCTTTTTTATGGAATCATATTTTTGGCTAGAAAAATTTACGGAGTCATGTTTTTTTGCAAGATAATTTACGGTGTCATGTTTTTGGCGGGAAAATTTTATGGACTCGAGTTATTGACGGAAATTTATAACGAAATGGGTGTTTTGGCGGGAAAATTGAAAAATCATGTTTTGGCGAGAAATTGTAAAATCATGGTTTTTAGTTTAAGAGAAGTTTTATGGATTTCAACCCACTAACTCATTTGATTTTTACCCATTTCAACTCAACTCATTTAACTCATAAACCATTAGATCTATTTATCCACTATGATCAAAATATTCAATCCATTAAGATTAATGGTTTGAATTGGATTGGGTCAAACCATGAGTTTTGACCTATTTTGACACCCTTATACCCCTTTGTATTACTAGTTTTTTTTTGTTTACATTCTAAGCGATTTCAAAACATCGTTTCACCCGATGTAAAATTGTACTTTTTGGCTTAGTAAAATTTTGCATTCATTTCAAAAAAGAACCTATATGAAAGTCGTAGTCATTGACTGACTGAGGTGTTGCCTTACTCTGTGGTGGACTACCAAAACAGGCGACGTATTTGCCCTCGTGACTCGGCTGGCTTTCGTCCATCTCCGACGTTATCTCGATCATCTTAGCCGCCGTAACGAAAATTGGTTAAGAAACAATTGAAACTAGAAAACATTGCTTGGTTTATTTGTAGGGTTTATTTGTAGGGGCTAATGTAATCTTTTATAAAATCTTGGGGTAAATAAGAGAGAACGTGAAAGTATTAATAACCCCAAAACTATTGCTATATTTCAATTTGGCGCCGTTCGTTGTGAAAAATACCCTTTTGCTTTGTACGCACCATTCTCACACCTTATATTTGCAATGCACTTGTAGTATTAGGCTCAGATGTTATATACAGCGAAGAAGCTGTTCACCAATTAGTAAAAACGCTTCTGCAACTTTGCGGAGATCAAACTACAATCTTCCTAGCAGGAGAACTACGGAATGGTGAATCATTATCTCTTTGTTGCTTTCACTCACTTTATATATAACAAGAACACATATGTCTAATCTTGCTTCCTCCTTTCGCCAGATGCTGTTCTTGAGTATTTCTTAGAATCTGCGCTGAAACATTTTGCGATCGGGCGTGTGGAACAAACGCAATGGCATCCAGATTATTGCAGCCGGCGAGTAGTGCTCTACGTTCTTGAGAAGAAGTCGAAGAGATTTCTCGCTGATGACTCTTCGCTTAATCAATCTTGTTAGCCATCGAGGTTTGTTTGTTTAATGTAAGATAATTTCGTAAAAGAAACTGAAATAGATGGAACTAAGTGAGACAGACTATTGTATTACGTTTAGCATTGAGGTTTTTAAGTGTGTTGCAACAGAGTCGAATAAACATGTACTGATATCTCTAGCTAGATCTTTCCTTGCATTTTTGTATGTAAATGTATTCTCCAACCATCGAAAATCCGTTTTCTTCCTCGGCTTTCATGAAATGATCGAGGGACTTGGTCCGAATCATATGAATAATGAATGATTGAGACGCTTGGTCCGAATCAAACGGTCAAGAGACAAATTAGGTTCCGATGGGCTAAGTTATTGTTAGGAGATCAACCAGGATCTTATTATTTTATGAAGAAACTTATTTTATTATGCTCGCGAAAGGCACAGACAATTTTCTACTAATTTTTTTTTTTTTTGAATTATACACAGTTTCCCCAAAGGCTTTCTAGGCCCAAGAAACTAATCTACTAATTTTGCATTATGTTAACATCATTATAATAATCGGTAGGAGATCAACCAAGATCTTATTATTTTATGTGAGGAACTTATTTTAAGAGACAATTTTCTACTAATTTTGCATTATGTTAACATCGTTATTATGTCCAATCTTCTTCTTAACTGTCGGTTATAAGTCCCAACTATATATTAAAAAGAATTTAAATCGGATCTACAAGATTTACGATATAAATTATACGTTATATAACTTAAAATAATGTGTGTGCCATCAATAAGATGCACTAAATACTTATTGAAGAATTTTTTATGATTGACAGATTTAGAGAGAGTGGGTAGGCAACTTTTTATGATTTTTTATGATTCAATAATAGTCCTTAAACGCATTGACTTTGAGAAACTGGAAAACGAAATGGCTAATTACTCTGTTTCCTCTGTTTTCAAATGGGTGCTTCTGTTTATTCAACTAATCTTCTTCTTGAGTAAGCAGTATGCTGATTCTGCCAGTATCATCAAGTATCTTCCTGGTTTTGATGGCCCTCTTCCTTTTGAGCTCGAAACCGGGTTTGTATTCTCTTCTTGTGTTTGATCAAATCCGTTGTTTTCAGAGTTTGGAGTTAATCTATAAATATACTGTGAATGAAGGTATATTGGTGTTGGTGAGGAAGAGGAAGTGCAATTGTTTTACTACTTTATCAAGTCCGAGAGGAACCCAAAAGAAGACCCTCTTCTTCTCTGGCTAACTGGAGGACCTGGCTGCTCTTCCATCTGTTCCCTTCTTTTTGGAAATGGTGAAATCGAAAAACATTGATATACGCGTTCTTATGCGTCTTTGATTACTCGTTTTAATTCTATGTATATAAGCAGGGCCTCTGACTATGAAACTTGATGTGTACAATGGAACACTCCCTTCTTTGGTCTCAACTACATATTCATGGACAAAGGTAACAAAAAAGTGTTATTCGTATTACGACCATAAAACCAGATGACCAAGTCTTTGATGTTTTTTCTCAGACTTCGAGCATAATATATTTGGACCAGCCTGTTGGAACTGGCTTCTCGTACTCAAACACTCATCTTTCTAATAAACCAAGTGATTCAGGAGAAGCCAAAAGAATCCATGAATTTCTTCAAAAGGTAAAAGACAATGTTAATTGAAACAACTGTTCTTTGTGCATAGACTTTAGGAGCCTTTTTATTTTCTTGGTCTTGTGCAGTGGCTAGGCAAGCATCAAGAGTTTTCCTCCAACCCCTTCTATGTTGGCGGAGATTCTTATGCCGGTATGGTTGTTCCGGCTACTGTTCAAGAAATCTCGAAAGGTAATTTTTTTGTTTTATGATATCAATTTCAAAATTTGCCCCCTCAATTATTATAACAAAAGAAACATGATTATACAGGAAATTATCAATGCTGCAATCCTCCAATAAATCTTCAGGTTCATATAAATATTTCTTGCTTTCTTATATAAAAGTTTTTTTGCAAATAAACTCTTCAAGTGGTTAGAGTTTGCGAGTTTACCCTTCAAGTGATTTAATGGAGGTCAATTCCTAAAGTAAGAGTCCATCCGCAATATCACATTTCAAATATATGAATTCTGAAAGTAACTTTGCCCGTAATTTTATAAAAGCTATTGGGCTTTCTTAGTTTTGGTATTCTGAATTATGCAAAATTCATTTAAGAACACCGGGAATTTCATTTTAAAATTTTGAGAACTGAAATTTCATGGTTATATTGCGATTGAACTTCTACTCCAGGGATTGACATTTAAATAACTTGAAGAGTAAACTCGCAAACCCTAACTACTTGAAGAGTTTATTTGGAGAAACCTTTTACATAGGTTAAAGTTTGGGCAGTATATACTTAGATATCATACTTCTCGTGGGGAAATAGATAGATTTTCCAATAATATATTTATATCTAATTTCTTCGTAATCCAATGTGAAAAAGTGTTAAACAACATGTATACTATTTACCTTTCAAAAAGCATTAAAGTTCCTTGGTAATCTGACAAAACAACAGGGCTATATACTCGGTAACCCGATAACAACTCCTGAAGATAGTGACTACCGCATTCCATATGCTCATGGAATGGCATTAATCTCTGATGAGCTCTACAAGGTATGAAACATCAAAGATATTTGCTTTTGTTACTATTTTCCACAGTGAAAATCAATATTAAAACTCTGTTTTGTTCTTTTCGCAGTCGCTCAAGAGAATCTGCAAAGGAAGTATTGAAAATATTGATCCACGTAACACCGAATGTTTGAAACTCGTTGAAGAATATCATAAGGTAAACTGTACACATATACTCGCAGATTTAGTTGAATGTTTAGTAATATCATAAGGTAAACTAATTTCAGTCTTTCGATGGTTATTGTATAGTGTATAGATGGATTAGACCTAAATATTATATCATTACCATTTTGCGAAACTGATACTCCAAGTTGCTATGTAAGTAATAGTCCCTCTTGTTCCTCTATTAACCGCTAAACCTTTGAGAAACTATGTATACATTTATAGAAGGTTAATTTTGCAGATTCACCGGTATTCGCTGGCTACCTACTGGGCCAACGACGAAACCGTACGTAAAGCTCTAGTAATCAATGAGGTATGTATAATGAAAATTTATTTTACTATTTAAGGTAAAAAACATTGTCATGTCTACAAAAGGATCTATATATGGTTGCAGAAAAGTATAGGGGAATGGAAACGATGTGATCTCGACATTCCTTACACTAAAGATATTATAAGTAGTGTACCTTACCATTTGAATAACAGTATCAGTGGATATCGTTCTCTCATCTTCAGGTCAGAGTTTTTTAAATTTTTGGGTGATCTACGTTTTCCTACCAAGATTCTCAAGACTTTCGTAAAATTTGCGCGGTTTTTGGTGAACAGTGGTGATCACGATATGGCAGTACCTTACCTTGGAACTGAAGCTTGGATAAGATCACTTAACTATTCTATTGTTGATGACTGGAGGCCGTGGATGATAAAAGATCAAATCGCTGGGTATATACCGGGGTTTTTCTTTCACGTTCATTCGTTTTATCAGACTCGCATCGAAGTTTTTCTTGACTCTTCTTCTTCTTGATCACAGATATAAAAGAACGTATGCGAATAAAATGACGTTTGCTACTATCAAAGCAAGTCTTTCTTCTTCTTTTTTCAATTAATCTCAATATTTTTATTGCGGTTTAATTAGCTTGGATTTTCGTAATTGAGTTGTGGTTTTTGATTATAGGGAGGTGGACACACAGCAGAGTATAAACCAGAGGAAAGCTTTATCATGTTTCAAAGGTGGATCAATGGCCAACTTCTGTAAAAGAGGAGTGTGATTTGGATTTGGTGCAGAGATTATGATTGTATTTGGATATTCAAGGATTTGTGTATTACGTTTCAAACAGAATCAACAGCAAAATATGGCGTCCTTTGAGGTTTCTAAGTGTGTTGCAATGGAGGCAAATAAACATGATATTAATAAGGTGGATCAACGACCAACCTTTGTTAAACGACGAGGCTGGCTTCTACGTATGAAAGACACGAAATTGTGATTCTTTACATTCTAATAATGAAACGTGTCCATATATATATAAGAAGGCTTGGCTGTTTAGGTGTTGCTTTTCAAGCTTGGTACATTTGCATTTCACTTCTTTTCTTGAAAACAGACAGGAAAAACTGATTGAAATTGCAAACAATCTAGACAAGCTTTCTACAAACAATAGCATATGCAAATAGAAATTCGATTCAGTATTCTAGTGGGCTAGTAATTCCCACTACCACTTGGTTTACCGGCGTATTTACACCTAATGCAATTTCTAATGGATTTTATGTTAGGAAAAATTATAACCTATACCACTTTTTCCAAAAAATTTCTTATTAAATCTACCACAACTTAAAATCATTTATAAAATCTATCACAACATCATTTGAAAAGACAATTTGGACAAAAATCTTAAATGCCATAATTTCCAAATACCAAATCAGTAAACCTAGGTGTAACCCCAAATGCCACAATCCATCAATTCTAATCATGATACCCTTTAATGATGGGTGAAATGACCAAAAGACCAACCTGACAAAATATTTGAATTTTTGGGTTTTGAATTTCGAGTTTCGAATTTTTAAAATTTTGAATTTTGAATTCATGTTTTCCAGATTTTTTTTATATAAAAAATCATTATAGTTGTACCAATTAATACTAGTAATACAGTAATATCAGTTGTACAAGAATTGATATACAATAATACCGGTAATACAAGAATTAATATACTCTAATACAATTATATTCACACATCTTGTATAAAATAAAAACAACAAAACATCATAGAAGAACTCCCATTTTGTTGTCCATCAGAGCTTTGCCCTTTCAACTTCATAAGTTGTCCAACTGCAACCATAAGTAGTACCAATTAATACTCAATTATACATAGTTTTGTTGTTAGTTGTTCAAAGTAATACTCAGTTATACGTTGCTAGTTGTACCAAGTAATACATAGTTGTACCAAGTAATACATAGTTGTACCAAACAACACTGAGTTGTAAGTTACTAGTTGTACCAAGTAACACTTAGTTGTACATTACTAGTTGTACCCCATATTAGTTATCAGTTGTCCCAGTTATACATCCTAGTCATAGTATAAACTCTAATTTCGTATTTTTGACAAATTAGCCACAAATTGTAAGCAATTAATAGTTTAAAAACAAAACCCATAAAACAAATTCATACTAGACACATATCCATAACACATATCCTTAGAAAAAAGAGATATACCTTTTACGAATTCGGATTCGAGAATGAATTTGAGATATGTATCGGAAGAAGGAAGAAAAGAGAATACATCTGACTGCAATGAAGAGGAAGAAGAAAAATAAATAAGAGATTTGAAGAAGAAAATTGAAGAAGAAAAATAGGAAGAAGAAGAAGAACAAAAAGAGAGAAGCTGGAGATCGGCGACAAAAAGAGAGAATAAGTGAAAAAGAGATTGTGGATTAGGTTTAATGAAAAATTGTAAGTAATAATCATATTTTTTTTATGGGCAATAATGTCATTTACTTATTTTTGGATTAAATTTAAATCAAAAATTAATTCAGTTTTTGCTCATGGCATTTAAGGTTTGAGCCAAGTATTTTGTGGCATTTAAGGAGTTGATTCAGACAATTTTATCCTCTATATATCATCTCTCTCTTTCATTTTTCATCATCTCAAAAACAATTATCATCATTTGCCTCTCTCTCTTTCTCTTTCTTTCTATGTTAAAACTCACTGGAAAAATGGAGATATGCCGGAGATCGTGCCGGAAATGGTGTCGGAGACGATGATTGTAAACGGCGGCGACGGACAAAAAGGTGATTGTGGACAGCGATAAAAACGGCGGTGGACAGATGGAAATAGAATGACAAAGACGGTGATCGTAGATAAAAATCTGACGGTGGTTGATGAAGACGGTGGCCGTGGACGACATCGCCCGTCCTATACAAAAATCATCGCCGAGACAAAGACGAAAACGATGGGTGTGAACAAGACAAGACGACGACTGTAACGGCGACGATGGTCGTAATATAAAACGGAGACAGAGACGGAAATGATGGTCGTAGATAAGACGACGATGGTGGACACGACGACGATGGTGGTCGTAATAGAAAACAGAGACAGAGACAGAAATGATGATTGTAAACAAGACGACGACAGTGGGCATGACGACGAAGGTGACGGTGACCGTAGACACAACGGCGACGGTGGTGAAAGACAAAGACGACGATGGTGGGTATAAACAAATGTGGGGGGACAAACCTGATTTCGTGGACGAGACTATCGTTTAGTTGAAAAAATTTAAGGGCAATTGTGTCATTTGACACTCACTAAAAGACAAAATGTGGTACTCTAATATAAGAAATTTTAGATTGTGGTAGATTTTATAAGGCTTTTGAAAAAAGTGGTAGATTCAAAAATATATCCTTTATGTTATATATCATTTTTCTTTGATAATTATTTATATATTATTTGGGAGGTGATCTCACCAAAAGTTTATGTGTCCTCTTCAAATTCACTCTCCGAAAATTAATTGTGACATGGTGATATGCATCAGATTTTACAACTTTTTACTATGTTTTAAGAACAATTTTAATAAATACCAA
The DNA here is from genome assembly GCA_963576765.1 of Draba incana. Classification (NCBI taxonomy): domain Eukaryota; kingdom Viridiplantae; phylum Streptophyta; class Magnoliopsida; order Brassicales; family Brassicaceae; genus Draba; species Draba incana. The sequence goes on from OY755215.1 coordinate 25,142,558, forward strand.
TTTTAGTGTTTTCTTGGAGTTTAAGAGCTTTACAGGAATTAGGAGCATTTTGGGCCAAAATAAATGAAAACATGCATTTTTTAGAAAAGACAAATTTGGATTTTTTTTTCCACCGTTAGACCAAGCTCAAATTTTATAACAAGATATAGGAGGATATCAGCTTCAAGTAGCATATTTTATCATGGAAATCTGACGGTTAGATCTCGAGATATACCCAAATTACTGAAGACGGATCATGCAGCCTCGAAGCAAGTTCAAGCGCAAGGTGCTAAGAGAAGTGATTGATCGATCACCAACATGTCCGAGCGAGTCCTTAAGCATACGATTTCATAGATTTAGGCAGCAACAAGGCGACCGATGGATTGCCGCTTCTGTAGAAAAAAGTTACTTTCATTTTTTGGAGAATATTCCCCAAATTTCTTAGAGATTTACCCTAGCCGACCTCTACACATATAAAATGAGAAGAGAGGCTATGAAATTCAGCATTCCTTCACCACCTTTCACCACTTCACACATAAATCTTTTTGCTCATAGCCGCTGTTCCAAGCCCTAGCTAGAAGAAGACACAAAGCCAAGGATGGGTTTCTATTGATTCTTTCATTACAAATTTGTTAGGGAGACGAATTCTCATCTTTGTATCACATACAAAAAAAATTTAAACCTTTTCTTATTTATATGAGATATCTTTATTCAATCATTTTCATGGTTGAGTTTTTGATGGAGTAGTTTTATTGTTGGGTTAAAGGGATCTCTTAAGGGGTTTTCATGAGTCGATTAATAGGAAATTGTTCATGCATAGGATTTAGTAAGTCTTTATCAACACTTGTGTTTAATGCTTATCACTTATATTGCGAAAGTCGACTTGTGGGTTAATTTAAATTAATCTTGATTGATTAGCGATATGCTCAAATTTGCCTTTGAACTACTCTCTCAAATTAAGAGATCACTGTAATATTTAGGGTTATCGAATCCACATGGAATCAGAAACACAATAGATTAATAAGTTCGAATTAAACTAAGTAAGATGATGTGAATGCAAAAACAAGTAAACAAAGCGAGCATGATGAACGGTTTGTATATCAATTAAAATAAAAGCTAGGCACATAGAAATTGCAAGTCAATCATAATTGCAGATAATAATAAAATATAGGATATTAAGCGCAGTTCTTAAACATGAACACGAATATAAAATCAATCAACTTTCGCTGCAGAGATTATTTATGTCTAAATCCTAGAAAACCAAATTTCTTTGCGAATCCTAACAATCTAAACAAGCATTAAAGTTCAAGTTCAATTGTTCACAAAACCCTAAACCAAATTTCTTTGCGAAAAAGAATTTTGCTCATCAAAGACTAGATCAAGCAATTAATAAAATTGTCGTTTCTATTAATTAACCTAAGATCAGATTTCAGTTCATGAATCTAAAATCAGCAATAAACACAAGTCAAGATGAAGAACTTATAAAGATATTATCCTAGTAATTAAATCAAATCTAGCAACTTATCAAACACCTTTGAATAATCCTAAACCTAACAAGGTAACTACTCAGACATAATCAAAGAAGAAACCATTATATTAATTGAAGGTATCTCTTAAAAGTAGATAAAATAAAGCATAAGCCTCAACAATGGCTGTAAAAACGTATTTATAAATCTCCTAAACCGTCATAAAACATAAAAGTAAACATCTGGAACTTCTGGGCAAAAACGGCAAGCTTCTGAAAATTGGGTTTTCTTGCGCGAACATGGTGTCGATCGACACCAGCTTCTGAATCCGAATCTTCACTTGATCAATTCAACGTCTTCTTCCGCAATGCTCCAAAACTCCTAGTAAACATCTTTTATGCTCCAAACGTCTAGAAACCTATAAAGACACTAAAACACAAACAAAACACACCAAAAACTCTAGATATTGGACTTATATCATGATCTAAAACGGGTAACAACCATGATATATCAATTAGTTCAAGCTAGTGTTTAGATGAGTTTAGTGTTTTAATCTGCGAAAGTTGAGTTAAAGATCTAGGTTTATCGAATCTTGTTTATTTATACATATTTGTCCCTTCTAATTGTTATTGCGAAAGTTGAGTAATTAGGTTGTCTAGATATATTAATCTTCAGTGCGAGAGGTGGTTGACTATATCACTAAGAGTATCTGAGTTAGGAAAATAACTTGCTATATGCCGCATGAACTCCTGAATAAATTGGCCTGTGAATCTTGAGATTTTTCTAGCCCAACGTTTGTCCTTATTGATTACAAAAGCGAAAGTTACCGAATTTGAATCATTCACAACCAAAACCACCTCATTTGTTTTAGCTTGATTGTCTTCCCGCAAACCTATAGAGTTACCAACAATCTCTGTAGATTCAATCCCTAAGTACTACGATTGATTAATTGTGCACTTGTAGTTTAGATTGTTTTAATTTTGATAAAACTTTACACCTCATCACATGGTAACAATTTTAATGTGACATGGCAAAACTCTTGCAAAAAAACCTTAGATTTTGGAAAACATTTTCTAAAATAATTGTAATCAGCCCACCCATTAGCATTATTGATAAGAATAAATCTAGCCTCCGTTGATGTATTGGTAACTCTAGAGCTTATTGTTTCTCTTATTAAGAAATTACTATTGGTTTAAGAAAAATGGTTTTCGTCTATAATTGTAAACTTAGCTAATTTTCTATATACATGGAGAATTCTGGTAAAGCTAGAAAATAAATTTTCTTTTTTTTTATTGATTATTTTCTTCATTTTTTATATATACATGGTATGATGATTCAAGTGCAAGATCAAACGATCAAAGAGAGTATGAGATAATGAATATGTGATGATGAAGTTTTCAATGAATAAGTACACAATTGTTTGGGACCATCTTTTGAAACTATTGGTAGACATCGCCAAAACAAAAAACCGTTCAATTTCAAATGCGACTCGTGTTTCAAATTAAACTTCATTCTATTTAGCGGAAAAGAAACACGACATGCGGAACTCTCTCTCAGGGTAACACACTTAATGTTGTTCATTGATAAACAAGTCCGCAATAAATTGTCAACAATATGAGAAAAAAGATCGTCGGTTTGAGAACGTAATGAAAGCATGGTTTCCTTCAAAATGATATATTTCTAATGTCAACGTTTTTTTCAATTTTAAATTTTCAGCCTAATGATGCACCACTTGTAAAAAACTATTTTTTTGAATAAATTTGACATTCAATTCAAAAATAAAAAATGATTTTTATTATTTTAAGCACAATATCAAATTACTTTGAAACACTATTTTCATAAATATTAAAAATGATTTATACCATCTAACGCACTACAAAAGTTTGTTTTCAATTTATTTGTTATATTAATATAAACATCAGACGTTCACAAAAAATTGTTCTAATATAAATATATTACAAAAAGTTTTAATATAAAAATGTTTTAAAAAACATTAATATAAACACAAAATGTAATACCCCGACCACCCTACCATGGGTCGCCCACGTCCATTCTCGGTTTTTAGGGTATAAATCAGCACTAATTCTTTAGATCGGGTGCATAATTTAAATTATGTTCGTGTTTAGGTTCAAATTAACCAATGCATATTGGTTTGGTCCAAATTAGCACTTTCTATAGTTCATGTCTAAAAAAACTGTTTACCCAGAGAGAGGAAGAGAGACCACGTCAATACACGTTTTTTTCATCATCCACTCACCTTGCGCCACATAGACAGGTCTTAAGTCCAATTAAACATCCTAAATAGAATACCGTCCAAAATTTTTTGATATGTTTTAGTTATATTTGAATGATAAAACCCACTATCAGACACTCTTGGATCTGCGATGTACATGCTCTAAGAACAACAATAGTGGTAAATCAAATAAGCATGTGCTTTGTGACTATAAGCATATGCTTTGTCATCTACATGTTTAAATTAATCTTGTTCTGTTGAAAAAAAAAAAAAAAATTAGTCTTGTTCTTATCCATATCCTATAAAGAATTGGTCACATAGCATGAAGCCAACATGGGCATGTGGACCCATTATCTTTTTTATAAATTAGATTTATTATATTAAATAGTTAAATATTCAGTAGCTTAGTTTGTTGTTATTCACCTTCTATGTTCACGCTAGTCATGAGCTCGAGTCCAAAAACATGCATTTAATTTGTTTCTTTCTAACAATTGTACACCCATAATAAAAACTGTTTGGATCTGCCCTGGTCACTTCATAAAGATCTATAGACATTTATAAAGAAACTATATAAAAACGAGCTTAAATTGCATATAACACTCACACATAACATTTGACTGGTATCACTTGAACAGCACAATATAAACATAGTCGAATTCAAATTATAAAAATAAATAAATTGTTGAACCTGATAAAATTTAATTTATGAAAGGTAATGGAACAACGACTATGGATTCGTTCATGACTATGTGGGAACAAATGGCTACAAAGTAAAATAAGAGGACAATAGTCCTCATCTAAGACTTATCATAAAAATTATGTGTTCTCTGTTTGCTTTGTTGTGTCGTCATATCTAAAGTAAAACATCTTTCGTTATTTCGCCTAATTTCTCTATTATATTGTTCAGCCTTCAAATTTAAATATCCTGGAAAATATCTCTCGCTTTTCAGTTTATTTATTTATTTGTAGTTATAGATTAAGAACATACAGTTTAGTAATTCTCCCTGAATGTAGTTTCACTAGTTAGAACGTTGATTAGCTTATACATCAGTTAAACTGACCCATAAAAAATTGGAATGACGAGAATAATTTACCTTTCTGAAATTACTAATGAAACCAAAGATTCTAATAATTAGTGAAGGAAATGACGTGAGTGGATTGATAGGAGGAGTTTTTATTATTGCTTGGTCCTATCTTTCAAACTTCTCTAACACATATATATAGTAGAGTAAGTTGCACAAACTAAGGACACATGGAATACACTTGGATATATTAACAATTTGATTAGTGGCAACTAAGTGATTAGTTTAGAACTAACCATGTGTCAACCAATGGTCCATGCCTAGTGTATAAGTAATGAATAATCACTAATTTATAACACTCCCCCTTGAATATTCAACATCTTTTATACGTCCCATCGCAAATTATCACCTTAAAAACCTTCCATGGAAAATCCAGTGGGACAATACCATTGCAAAGAAAAGAGTGCAATCTCTCCCCTGAAAATGATTGAGATGATTTTCTCTTCATAATTCTCATAGATGCAGTCTCCCCCTCATAGACTCCATAGAGCGATTTACTTTGATCATTCTCTTCGTTCGTCTCGGTTTCATCAATGTACGATAAAGCGTTTGGAAGATTGATAGATCTTTCTTATTATAACATTCCTCTTACATGTCTATCTTAGCGTGTTCTTGGTTGTCTCGTTAAAAACCTCGTCATGAAAAACTCAGTGGGACTAAAACCATGATAAGGGAAAAATGTACAACCACTTTCATCATCATATTTCTCCCTCTAGAAACATCATACTTACGAGATGCATTCCGATAATATATACCATTCTTTTGGGAAATTTTGCGTGTTTGTGCTGCCTCGTTAAAAACTTTTTCATGGAAAAGCCCAATGGGACAAAAACCATGATAGGAGAAAAAGATTACAACCACGCATATCATTATCATTTATACCTCATAATTTTCCACTTTGGGCGTAGCTGATGGATATCTCAAAAATTTTGACGTCTTCTGGACGTTTCTCTGTTTTGGGTTCATCTAGACCTTTTTCACTTATAGCCTCTAGACATTTCTCATTACATGTTCAATTTTGGAATACCTGAGGAGATTGTTTTCCATCCAAGGTTTTCAATTCCAAATTTTTTTCATTATACTAATTGTGATAACTCTTTAGGAGTTTCAATCGTGTAGAATTCCCAAGAACATAATAATGATATCACTAATCCTTCTAGGATTATAAATATTGTGCGCAATCCAATTCATTTTGTCCAATTCCTCTTTACGGACAAATCTTTTTGATGTTCGGATTACTGGTCCAAACATCTCTCGTTCTTCAAACGAGTAACAAAAATTTGATTGCCTCTTTTAACATATTGGCCAATACTCTTTTCTCTACGCTCGTCCTCAGAGCGGAGTCATGATCCACATTAATTATTTCGCGCGCTTTATTATTTATTGTGTCGACATACATTTTCTCTTTGGTTCTCCCTTTTTACATGGTTAATTGAGATCTCTAAATCATCTTCAATGATTTCTTTCATGTACCTGATTTTATTATTAATCACGGCTAAAGTCTCTTACTCCCTTCAGGAGTTTAATCCTCCTTTTTATTTGCTCCAATTTCTTTTCGAGGATTTTCTTTATTTTTTGGAACCAAAGTAGTTTATCACGTGTTTTACGTTCTATAGACTTAATAGATTCTCCTTCCGAGACATCTATTCTTTTTGGAGCATTTCAGCTGGGATATGAGATTTCCTCTTTTCTATTATATGAATTATCCTTTAAACTTTCAAGTTTATATTTATGAGAATCTATGATAATTCTTTTCTTAAAATCTCATCCATCAGCTTTTGATTTGCAACAAAGTAGCGATCCTTTGAACTTTTAAATTCTCATTAACTTGTTCAAGGATACCAACTACTTTACATTTTTCCCACGAAAAATTGTCATCAAAATGATTGCAAATCATACAATAAGCACATTCCTTCTTGATGGCTTAATATACTACATGCATCACTGCATGTTCTATGCCAAATTATAGAGATTAAAGTTCACCATTACTGGTCATCCGTTTTTCTCATTTGAATATAAACATAACCTTATTTATGTTCTACTTTACCTCGACATATAGTAAGTGATAAATTTTGGGATGTTAATTTACCAAGATTATCATACTTGGGATGTAAACTCATAAAATTTACTAACTTACTTTTCGATGTGGGATTCTTTAATTCTCTCTCCCCCTCGAGATGATGACACTCTTGGTCCATCCATCTCGCACTGAATCCCATTTTAGGATCGACATATCCATCTTGGATCATGTGTTTTATTCCAGATCCTTTAAACATTTATTTCGGGATTCATAATACACCATTTCAGGATAATGGATCTTCTAGCCCATTTATCTAAACTCAATCTTCCTTTTAGATTGATTATACTCAGGATGTCATTTTGGAGATTAAAGAATTCAACCACAATATTAAATGAGCTTTATATACCAAAAACGGTGACTCATCAATTTATCTCTAATGATGGCCTTATTTTTGTTTAAGACATGCTACATGAAAATTTCTGATTTTCACATAAATTTTCAATGATCCATAATATCATTGTTTAACTGAGATGGCATGACGGTCATAAATTCTTTGACCAAATAGTAAAACTTCTGGTTTACTACCAAAACATATTCTAAACTAGTTAATAATCTAAATTCTTTGTATGCATGATTACATACAAACATGTCTTAGCTATATGTTTTTCTGAAGCATTTCGCTCTTCTAGAGCGTTTGCAGTGTCAAATATTATATTAGCACGTGCTTAATAAATTCTCATAAGAATTTAATTTCTTTTGAATTCCATAATCTAAATTCAAAATAACTAAATATAAACAAAAACAAAATTTAGGAGGCATAACCTTTCATATAAAATTAAATATTAAAAATAATACCAACATCCTTATTATACTTATCATGCCTCATCGATCATGGTCCTTTTATTTCCTTTTGATTCTACTAGATCAACATGGATTGCAACATTGAGATGAGACATATCACTTAGGCCATTAAAGGAAAGTTCATATTCATCTAAGATGAATTCAACATCATTTTCTTTTTGCTCTTTTTTTTATTCACAATGCAACCAACTTCATTGGTTTTCTTTTCGTTGTAATTAAACTGAGAATCTCTTTCCACGTCTTCGTCCATCACCTTATTTATAACCGCGACTACGGTTTTTAATTACCGTGTCCGGATCCTTGTCTAATTATTATTATTAGATGCTACCACATTCACTATTGGAAATGGAGCTAATCTATATGGACATATCAATGGTTAAACATCTCTTAAACCATTTTATAGGTGATGACAGAAATATAGCATGATATTAGCTTTTAATTCATTCGATGTCGTTTTTGACCAAACGATGGTTCCAAATTTTTGTATGATCACCATATCTTTAATAAATTCAAACTACTAATTTTTCAAAATGAATTTATCATCTATTGTAGTTTACTTTTCAAATAAATATGCAAGCATAATAATAACATAATTAAATATGATAAATTAGATGCATGCATATCTATATATATACAAGGAGGCAAAGCCTACCATTAAAATAAGGAGGAAGGATACCCTACCACTCCCATATATATTATATATATGATCTTAAATAAAATCAACATATATTAAAAAAATTTCTAACACAAATTTAAATGTTACCTCCTGTACGTATGATCAGAATGGATTGAGAGCGGCTCGGATTGAGAGACGATCGTGCTGATACCGTGTTGTAAATAATAAATCAAAGATTTTTTATTAAACTAATGAAACCAAAGATTCTAATAATTAGTGAAGGAAGTGACGTGAGTGGATTGATAGGAGGAGTTTTTATTATTGCTTGGTCCTATCTTTCAAACTTCTCTTACACATATATATAGTAGAGTAAGTTGCACAAACTAAGGACATATGGAATACACTTGGATATATTAACAATTTGATTAGTGGCAACTAAGTGTTTAGTTTAGAACTAACCATGTGTCAACCAATGGTCCATGCTTAGTATATAAGTGATGAATAATCACTAATTTATAACATAAACTACTTTCTTTTTCTTTTCTTTTTTTTGCTAAAAAGACTAGAATACTTTCTATATCCATAATACCATGCATTCAGAAGTTTGTTAGTAAAAAGTAAAAACGTAAGATTTTACCATAATTTTTTAGTTTTTCAGTGTGGCAATAAAAGTTCCATTATATTTGTTTGGTACAAATGTTATATTCACCATTTGAGAAAAAAGCTTCTGTAACTTTGCATCGATCAATCTAAAATCTTTAAGTTGGCGAACTACGGAATGGTGAATCATTATCTTGTCGCTTTTCATTACGTCTAATGTCTTCCTTGCTCTTTTTTTTCCATTTTCTTTCGGATATTCTTGAGTATTTTTTCGGCGCTGAAAGATTTTGCGAGAGTGTGGAAACAAACACAAAGACGATGTTATCATTTATATATACACCACAAAAAAATCTTACGCTTTCATCAATTGGAAACAAGACATAGTTTCACGGACTAGTATCACAAAAATCGACGATATACTGTTTTATATGCATCACATGAAAGTGTGGTACGGTGAGATATGTTCGTTTGATGAGAGTTATAGCAATATATTAGCGTAAAGTAAAAGAGACACAAAGTTTTTTAATGAGGGTTCGTTTCCAACTCTCCGGGACCACGTCCAGAAATAATCCACTAGAACAAGATTGCAATTACAATTGCGTATGATATCCAGTACTACAATGCCTACCATTATTTTCTAAATGAATCAACTTACTATGAAGACATGTTTGACTACCAACCGGCAGCACCGGTGCATCACCGTCTTCACACGATTGCAATCTTCATAGACAACCACCAATAGATCTACGGATCTATACGATGGGACGACGCCACACACATGTGTCTCTCTCTCTCAATAAACCCTAGGCGCGTGAGTCTTCATGTCACCACCTCTTGGTATTTACCTCTTGAATCTCCAAGCTCTGTGAACTATTCTACAGCAAACAATCTTCTTATAATATAGTTTGGCTCTCTATCAGAACTCATGTAACCTTCTTTTGTACTTCTTTTCAAAACTTTTTCTGTATAAACCTAGAACTCCACAGAGAAGTTTGTTATTTTGGCAGCGGAATACAACGAACACTTAACGTCATTGCAAATTGAATGTCCTTTTGAACGTCTTGAAAAGCTACCCTTGAACAATGTCACAGTAAGCCACAACTTATGTCAACTCTACTCATCAGAATTCCTTGATGCTAGCCTTAAGAATTGTTCCTCTAAAAGGTGTTTTCCCAAACCCCTTTTTGGTCTGCTTTACTTGAGTCAATCACAGCTAAGTAAGTCGTTTACCACAAGCTTCTGATTGTGAACACTTTCTATTCCTCATACTTTTGCTGAAGCAGTTCTGCAACCCTCTTACCAACTTCAGTTCAAGACGGAGTCTGCTCATACTCTGGTTCGCCTTGTGAGACCAGCATACACACTTTTGAGTTCCAACAACATCAACCAATCCCAAAAACCTTAAACCTCAAACCTCATACTTTGTGTTATGTAGTGAGCTCAACCAGATTGTTTCTCAAGACTCATTTAAAATAGCTAACAACCAACTTTGGACCACAACCTTGTCTTGATCACCCATATGTAGAATCAATACATATTCCATCACATGTTTGATTCCATCAACAAAACCAACAGAGAAAATAATCAAAGGTCAGTAAGTATCATACCACGTTTCCATGTGATTTTACAGCGGAAATAAGACATACATTGTCTCCGGAGTTAGAGTCTCTATGATCAAGTTTCTACAGCAAGGATCGTCCATCCTTCATACATGTGGCTTTTGCGGGAACACTTTACTGTTGACAAAACAACTTCCTGAGTGTCACATCAAATTAGTGAAGTCCAGTAGACTCTAAAACTCTTAATTTAACACATCCACAGAGTTACCACATATTCTGATAAAGCTCTTGCTTTTCACTCACCTTCTAGTATAACCAACTTCAACTTGACTATTACAACACTGCGAATTTATCAGCATCTCAAGACCACAAGAAACTTCCCAAAAGTCAGCTTCGGTGTTGGACATGCTCAAAAGACTTGAAACATCGGTATTTCATGACAAAGCTTCCACAAAACAGCTTGTCTCTCTCTTTTTCCTCATGTCTTGAGTCGAAAGCACCAGGACCAGTTCTTTTTCCATCAGTTTTGTTTCTCCTTAGAGCTGACTTCAACACTTTCTTAGCCCAATTCTACGCTCCTTTATCACTTTTTTTTAAACTTTCGCAGAAACACCACACATCAACTTCATCTTGTAGACTTAACATCCAGCCTATGAAACTTGGCTAGTCCTTTGTAAAGATATCACACGAACAACTGTGTTCTCCTAAGAGATCAATTTCTCGAATATGCAAACCTGATTTCTTCGTCAACCTTAACACACGCCATGTGATTTTCATGATCATGTCTGCAATCTTTAATAAGATACATTGCTTTTGCACTGAAATTTCTTAGACTTGAGTCTTAGTCTTCTTTAGAGACTACCCCACTATGAACTGAACTCAATCAAGGACTCAATTTTGCTCAGAATGTAGAAAACAGAAAGTTCCATAATTTATCTTCACCAACAACCTTTGAACAGACCGCAATAAATCACAAACTAACCGTTATTTTCTGCATCCCACCGTTGATTGTGAATTTTAATATCACACCTTTAATGTCCCCAAAATTCAAAACGATAGCACAACATTTGACCCTCCATTGAACCAGTTTTTCTGAATCTGCAGATTCGGGTGATTATTTGTCAACTTTGACAGCTAATTACGGGAGGAGTTTAACTTGGATTGATACGCCGTCAGTCTCTATCTCTTCTTTGCAATGAGATCTTTCCAAAGACACCTTGATCATAGCCTGAATATACCTGACAAATTGGATCATAACCTCATTCAGTGAATTACAGGTTTTGGCTTGCAGGTTTTTCTGCAAAGAAACAGACATAACCACCAACTCTCACATTAGAACTGATACCTGTTTTGATCTGTGGAAAGCTGACTTCTTCATCTTTGCAATAATATCAAGATCAATCTCTATTTCATTCAGTTCCACTGGAAAAATTGCTTGCAAGGTGGCTTGTCACTGCTTGGCTTTTCCCTTCAGTTCTTCTCCTCTCTAAGATTGAGCTAATCCTCCTTTCTACTACTGACTTTGGAGACGAAGAACTCATTATTCTCTTCTTTGACACCTTAGAATGACTTTCCGCCTTCTATTTCTCTTCACCATTGACATAGCCATACTCTTCTCTTATGTGACACAACATTTTCTTGACAATCTAGAACAACAGCTTTCAAGAGGAACATATGATTTTGACATCCACCTCACATAGAACTTCCATCGAAAATGAATCCAACAATCTAGCATCACAGATTTTGAGCCAATCTCATATGCGCCTAGCCTGATAATTACCATGTCTCAATCATTGCAGAACTGTCACCAACTGACACATTTTCATCAGAGATATGATCTTCTAACAACACCACTCGATATTTGAGTCAACAAAATATCTTTTGACCCAACAGATTTCTTGAAACATGTTTTGAACCAACCACATGCCGAACCTGAAGCTATAGACCAAGTCATCAAACTATCCTTCTCATCTAGTGGTTCTTGAACAAGTGTTGATGTTTACTTTCTGTCTATTTAAACATCGTACACAGACAAAACCAACTTTGCAACCTTGTTCCAATTCCTTTGCCACAAGTCTTGCGTCTTTCAACAAGCCTTAAACCTTACTCATCCATCTGAAAAAAATTCAGACCCCGAAGTTTTTCTTGTTTCAGCATGCTTCATTCCTCTCGAATAGTCATTAGACATGTCTTCTTGTGATACTCTACCTTTTGATATTTAGAAATTCCACAAATCATGAACATGCTCTAATTCACTAAATTACTAGATCTAGATTTCTGAATTCCTGCACATTTCTTCTATTTCTCAAAGCACTTATGTCTTGTGGTTCCATCAAGCCCTCGAATTCTCTTTGTTTCTAGTGGTGCCTCCAAACTTCATCAATACAAACATCCCTCTTTGTGATTTGATTCCTTGTAAGTATTTTCCTCGTGTGAGATAAAACAACCAACTTCTGTTTCAATTGATATGACGATCATTGGTGCACTTCCACCAACCAGATTATACATCCTCTGATGGCTTCTTGGTCATCTATCTACACTGCTCTATCTGACACGCCCCGACCCCGATACTCTTGAGCCATAGGTCTCGCGCCCTAACTTGTACAACAAGTAATTAACCTGCACACACTGAAAAAGGGAAAAAGAGGGGTGAGCAACTCCCAGAAGAATTACTCAGTGAGGATGTTACCCACAACAACTTTAATACTCGATAAACAATAAACAATCACATACACTAAACCAGAAATATTATCACACAACCTATTACTAACAATCGTAACACTTCATACATTATCTTAGCTTTCTACATTCTTTTCTTTTCACATTCTTTACTTTTCCTTTTCACATACTATACTTTTACTTAAACGTTCTTTACTTTTACTTTTACAGCCTTATAAGCGGGATCGTCATGTCACACGCTCTCAGCCAATAGAACTACAACGGGCTAACATACGCGATCGTCCGTAGTTCCAACAAACAAAGTTCTGCAACGGGCTACGTACGCGATCGTCCGCAGAACTAACTACATTCTACAATCTCAAACAATCGTTTTCAATCCTTTAACATTCTTTCTTTACCATATAACTTTATCACATAATTTCCATAACATCAACCAAACGAACAATCAGCAAACATCAATCAATTCATTCCTAGACTTAGCATAGAAAACCAACAATCATCAAACAGTCAATTCCTAGACTTAACATATATAACCACCTATTGCTATCTAATATTAAAGTAGCCTAGATCCCACCCTCACCTTAGCCACAAGTCTTCGACGCCCATGGAATTGCGGTCGGACCCTGCTCACACTATTCCCATAAGAATCCTGCAAGATTCCAGCTCATACGGAGCTCATATCGCCAACCAAACAACACAATCCATCAGTTTACTCGATAACGTGAACTGCACCAACTACTCTTAGGAAAACACATATAGAAGATAAACTAACCGTCCAATTGATGATCCAACCGTTGTTTCTGAAGACAGTAGTGTCAAGAACAACTCCACAAATATTCAGTGCAATCAGACTTCATTTGATCCGCCAAATGTATCCTCAAAGTAGCTGCATCGGAACTGACCCGGACTGTCATAATCAGGTTACTTGCGCCAGAAGAAACAAGTCCACACGGCGACTCTGGTGGAACTAGGTTTCGATCTTGGCACCTCTGGAAAGCTGAGAATGTCACGGTCACACAGCTACCAACGGCGAAGCCATCCGATGCTCCAGTCGCTGTCAATCAAGATCCAAAGTTACCAGGTCTGAGCTGTCCAAATTCCTCGATTCTTTCCACACCATGTTCATCTCCCATCTCCTTCTTCACCTTGAAACCATCATAGCTTCACTCACTGGTCATCACCTTGAAACAAGTCCACAAGGCTCGAAAGTACCACGGCGGCGTCGTGATGATCCTCTTCTCCTAACACTGTTAGTCTCCCTTCTTTACACGTTCCTTTGACGGCGGAACTCTCGCTTCACGTGCATCTTCTCCACCAGCCATCAAATCACCTTTTCTTCTCCTCAAGATCAACGAGATTTCTCCCTCCCTCTTCTCCTCTTTCTTACTTCTCTCCTCCATTCTCATGATCTCCCTCTGACCCATTTCTCTTCTTCTTCTTTTTTTTCTCCTCCTCTTTCACTCAACGGCGGCTCTCCTTTTTATTTTCCCTATCAGATTCTAGGTTTTTAGCAATTAAACGAGTTGACTAACTTTGGCTATGGGCCCATATGCATATACTAATTAACCGGTCCAAACATATATTTATCAAAGGCTTCAACTCAAATTCAATTTAAATTCATAATTCAACCGGCTTGATCATTCGGTTTATCTTCCAACAAAACAACGAAGCTTCATTGATTTAAAATTTAGATTTTTGACGGATCCCCGGGATAGGGTCGTGACACTATCTCTGATTGATAACAATATCTCTCAAGCTTCATTTCAGTGTTCTTATTGCCAAAACATTCTCAACTCTCAAATCTTCAAGCCTTTGAACATTTCTGAAGTCAGAACCACGAGACACACACTCTTCCTTTTCATGAGACTCAATTGAATTCATTTCCTAGAACTCCAGCTCATTTTCTTCTTCAATCACCATTGACGACACCTAAAAATCAGAACCGTCGACACTTCTGGATCATTTTCACCTCTGATGAAGAACTGATGCTCTCACCGACTTACCTTCCATGGCGAGAACATCCACAAACATATCTCATTCTTGAACTAAATCGCTTGCAACTTCATCTCTCTGGTAGCTATGATAACTTCCATGGCTCTTTGTATATCAATTCCTCGAAGGAGCATAACATAGTTTGCAACTTCATCTCTTTTGTAGCCTTGGACAACGACGAACACGATATTGATGCTTTCATGAAATACTTAAAAAAAAAATTGATTTTACTTGTCAATTTCTCCATCTAAAAGCTCCAGTCTTCTGATTACTAGCCATAAATATCATCAATTTCATCTCTTTTCTTCGTCGGTGACTTCTTTTCACTTCGACAAGACCCATAGCTGATGACAAGAACTCCGACAAGCATTGAAGACTTTTCTTCGGGCTGGAATAAATATTTGGCCCATATGCAAATGACCCAACAATTCAGAATAATAAGCTCACAATACTTCCATCTCTTTTTTGTGGTCGTGACCAGAGCTGTGGCTAGAGATATAAAGGCCACATGCGAGAGTAATTATTAATTAATTTTGTCACAATCAATAATATTAATAATCTTTGTTGAACTCGGGATGAGATCGACACTAGAATTTGTAATAGGTTCGGGGATTCTTTGATAAATAGATGGAGAAGTTAAAGGAAAAGATGCGATCCTGCTCGGATGAAAAGTAACCGAGCGGGATATTTCAGATTTAAGGAGATTAATTGGATTAATAAAAGGAATCAAGTGGATTGCTCAAAAAGTGTAGTATATTCAGTCTTGGTTGTACAAGAATGATGTACAACCTTTATATAGTACAAGGGTATTAGGGTTTTGGATATATATGGTTACATTTTAACCATATGTTTCCATAAAGTAACCCATATTGATCATAAAGTAACTACACTAAAGATAAGGTGGTTATTACTTAGTTAGCAAGATAATGAGTTGGGTCTTTTCGCTTGGTGGGCTGAAAGCAGGATTTTGCCTTGGGCCAAATCCATGGTGTAACAGTAAGCCCCCCTCCCCCCGAGTCGGCGAATCGAGCATGCCGAGTTCGTCGAATGATTGCGAGCAGGCGGGAAAGCGGAAAGGCGCGACTTGTTTCTCCTATTCGGGGTCTCGTTTCGCTCGCTTAAGTTATCTAGGCGCGTCGGCGCGTGGGTGCGACTGGTTCTGAGTGAGCACGTGCTTCCTTGATTCCCGCCCCAGTGATGATTACACTTTATGCAGTTATCGAGAGGTTTTAGGGTTTCGATGCTGTTTTGACCCTTCGGTACGCCACCTCCTTGATTACCATGCCTAATGATCACGCCATTTCGTCGCCCCCTATTGATCCTCTATATATATATCGCTTATGCCGTGCTTCTCGTTTCCATAGTGTTTTAACTTTCCTACTCAAAAAGAAGAGCAATTTTCCCCTCTTGATCTTTCGTTTCCCCAGCTCGTCTTTGATTCCCTCCATACTCTCTCGAAATCATGTCTTCAAGTGATTCTTCTTCCAGTTCTAAGGATGTCGTGTTGGTCCGAAGGGGTCAGTGATATGCTCAAATTAACCTAGAGCTAAACTCTCTCAAATTAAGAGATCAGTTATAGTACTTTAGGATCGAATCCACAGGGAATCAGGAAAAACACAATAGATTATCAGGTTCGGATTATGCTAGGCAAGAATAATATTAAAGCAGTAAATAAGCAATTAAAAACGGTTGTGAATCAATAAGATAAAGACGCTAGGCACAGGGAAATCTCAGGTGAATCAGATATGCAGATGATCAATTAGTGATAGGATTATGAAGCTCAGTTCCAAAACATGAACACGAATGTAAAACAAACCAGCTTCCGCTGCGAATATTATCTATGAATAAATTCAAGCAAACCAAATTCCTTTGCGAATCCTATGAATCTAAACAAGCATTAATGATCAAGCCCAATTGTTCACAAAACCCTAAGCCAAATTCCTTTGCGAATAGGAATTTTGCTCATCAAAAACTAGTTCAGATTATCAATAAAACTGTTGTTTCTATTAATTACCCTAAGATCAGATTCAAGGTAGCTAATCAAGAATCAGCAATAAGAACAAGTTAAGATGAAGAACTTCTAATGATATTAATCCTAAGCAATTATGATCAGATCTAGCAAATCATCAACAACCTTTGAAAATCCCTAAACCTAACAGGGAAACTACTCAGACATATCCAATGATGAAAACATGGTTTTATTAAAGATATATCAAAGAGTTAAATAAAATAAAGCGTGATTGCTAAACAATGGCCTAAAAACGTATTTATAAAGGTCCCAAACCGACTAGAAAAGAAAAGTAAACATCTGGAATTCCTTCGCAAAAAGGGAAATCTTCAATTTGGGCTTTTTGGCTCGTCAGACCTGTCTGTCGATCGACACAGAATTCCTGTCGATCGACACGACACTCTCTGGAAAATCTTCTTGTCTCGTCAGACCTCCTGTCGATCGACGCAAATCTCTGTCGATCGACACTGGCTCTGCTGGCAGATTTTGACCTTTTGACGCTCTATTCCGCAATGCTCCAAAACTTCCAGTAAACATCTTTTCTGCTCCAATTGGTCTAGTTCCTGTAAAGACTCTAAAAACACATACAAAACACCAAAAGACTCTAAAACATAGACTTATATCATGATTGAAAACCGGTAAAAACCATGATATATCAGTCAGCAAGGAATAGGTCGGTTGGATGTCCCGGTTTCTCCTCGTTAGGTGACCGGACCTGGCCACAATGCTGGCGAGTCTCGGCAATGTTCTAGGGAGGCGAGGCGCCTTTCCAAAGAAATAGATTCCCGGGCTCATGGGAAGAGAGTGGCCGTGGTAACACTTGACCAGCCCCCACCTCTTCAGCTCAGTCATCCTGGCCGGATTGCCATGATGATTGTACGCAGATCTTTCGGCGAGCCGGGTGGATCTTCTGCTCCCGAGGCGGGGAGAATTCCTATTCCTGATCGCGGGGATGATGCTTCTGGTGGATTGCCGAGAGTGATTGGGACCGTTTCGAGGAAGCGGTCGAGGGACGAGAGCGCCCAGTCGAATCGATGACTCTAAACACAATTTCTGCAACCCCTGAACCGGAAGCAACAAAAGGCGATTTCCCGAGTTGGATTGACCAACTCGTGAGGGAAAACGTGTCATTGAAAAAGGAAAAGGCCTCCCTGGCGAGGGAAAATGAGTTGTTGAGGGCTCAAGGCGGTCCCTCAGCGGAGCTGGAGGGGCTAAGGAGATATTCAAGGGAACGGGATGCGGCGGTGAGAGAGCTCAGTCGGATGGTCGGGCACGAGGTCGACCTGAGGGGTCTTGCCGAGCAAAAGTACGATGAACTTAAGTCGCATCTTAGGGTTGTCGAGCAGGCTAATACTGAGCTAGTCGACCACGTTCAATCCCAGAGAGATTATGGGCGTGCGAGCGCTAGGTCTGCTGTCGAACAGACTCACACAAAGGTTGTTTGGTTGGCGCAAGCTTCGCTTACTAAGGCTTAAGAATACTTCCTCGAGCAGAGGGATTACCTCAGCCTTGTTAGCCGAGCTAGCTAGGTTTAAACTCAGCTTGACGACATGGATCTGATGGCCGCGACCGGAGTGGTGATTCTTCCGGAAGACAGGGTCGGGATTCAGGCTAAATATGACGGTCTCGTGAGGGAGATCGAGGCAAAGGCGATGATGAATTTCCCCGACCGTGACTACACGTTTGCTCCAGGATTTTGCATTCTCCCGAACGACAATAAGGTCAACCGTCCTTCAACAACTGCCTCTCAGTCCTGAGGAGTACAAGATTAAAGAATCCTAGGCAGTTGAAGCCTTCAACAACTGCCTATCTGAGGTGCCCGAGGACACTGACGACGTGGTCGGAAGCGGTTCTCCTTCAGATCATGCAGTAGGTCTAACCCGGGGAGTACCAAGGGGTCCGGTTGCGAGTTGTCCTAGGTGAGTTGAGGTTGTTCTTTATGTCGCTCCACCTTTTATTTTGAATGTTGGTCGAGACTGAGTGGTGAATGTGTTTGCAGGGAGATGAACGAGGCTGCCTCTTCCGGGTGGGTGCTGACCGGTGCAGCAGGTTGCGAGCCGATGGCCGGTGAAAGCCCCTGATCCCTATTTTGTCCGGGTTTTGACAGCGTTACGGATACGGGTCAAAGAGTATTGTACTCTCCAGAGCTCGAGCAGCATTGCAGATACAGCTCCTCGTTCTTCTAGCTCCTCGGAACTTTGAATGTTTTTCGTTATTTTTCTTTCTGTTAAGTTCTGGCCGGGTGTGGTGTCTGACGTATCTTGATGTAATTATGGATCTCTTGTTTTGCCCGAGGAACGGATCCTCGGGCTCTTTTAAATGAAATCTTGAATTTCTCTTTATGCAGTTAAGGATTTTAGCTTAAGCATAGCGGGCTCGAGGGCGTCCTCGAATTTACTCTCTCAACTTTACTTATGCGGCTAAGTTTTGCGAGCTTAGGCATTTGTGCATCTAGGGAGCAGATCCCTAGGTTGTGTTGGTTTTGATCCGACCAGGTTCGCATGATGGTCGGTCGGATCGGATTGCCAGCAGGTCGGGACCTGGCTGACGACTGAGATATGTCTAGTTGTTAAGCGTGCTAGAAGTGTTTGGCTTAAAATTCTTACACATTCTTAGGAACTCGTGCAGGACGGGGCCTGGCTTTGATCCTATTCGGGGGAGTTGTGGTGGACATCCCGAGTTCGGTTTATAGATTATTTCGCTACTGCATCTATGAGAGACGCGCGTTATGATCCCACTCGGGTTTAGTTGTGGTGGGCCTCCCGAGTACGGCCTGTTGATTAAGTACTTGGCCAGAGCACTGATGCAAGTGAGCTCAAAGCTATTTAGGGTAGAAATCGAATGGATCGAGAGTAATAGATATAAATTTTCTTTTATTAATCATAGCTGGACTTCCGAAGAGGCTGCCTACGTATCCGTTAAATAGGGATCAAGCCGTCTGGGGATGATCGAGAGTAGATCGTCCGAAAACGAGTGGAAGTACATGGTTCATAGGTTATTTTTTATTTATTTTTTTTGAAACTGGACCTTCGGGGAGGTTGCCTGCGTACCCCGCTGCTCGGGCGAGGATCAAGTCGATCGTAGTTCGAATTAAAGTGGGGGGTTACTATTTACATTGCTTGTTTTATTTACTTGTTTTCATTTATATTATCTTGCTTAGCTTAATTCTCAAGTTTAAATCTATTGAGTTTCTCTGATTCCCTGTAGATTCGATAACCTTCAGTACTAATACTGATCTCTTAAATCTAGACCATTAGATTTATATTAGTAGAATTTTGTCTAGGTTTTTTTTATTTTGTTTTACTGAACTAGCTTTTATCTTTTTGTTTTCAGGTGCATGTCTGATCGTTCTATGATATACCCGGTATTTTACCACTTTTACCACTTATTTCTATCTATTTTATATACTATTTAATAAGCTTTTCTATCAAAGGAGGTAGTTTTCTCGTATATTTGGTTTTGAAGAGTCATATAGGTCAAATCATCAAAAAGGGAGAAAAAGAGAAAATGAGTATTTTTCAACCTACAACAAGTTATCAAGGTCAAAGGAGCCAATCTAAGTCACCCAAGTTGAAGTTTTCACAATTTCCCAAGTTAGACAGAAAGTATGTCTCCAAAAGATCACCTCGTACGGAAGACCAAATCAACTTGGACGGAGATGAAATTTCATATGGATATAGCCCTTTGAGTCAGATTTCCAATGAAGTTGGAATTATATCGAATGGAGTTGCAGTATGCAAGTTATTCAAGTTTTACTGAAGACATGTCATTCTGCCTAGAAGAAGAATCAAGTCCAAGATGTCCCTAAGCACCGAACAAACCCATGGGAAGGCTCATTTAACTGGAGCTACGCACAAGGAGATGATTTTGAGCCAGATCCCGGACCAATCCACGTGACCGGTGCCACCGTCCGGTGCCGTGGCCACTTTTGCGCACTTATCGACAAAAAGACCTTTTTGCCCGAACTGAAACCCTAGGAGTTCCACCGACTCAAGACCTCTTCCTACACCTATATATACTTGCTTTTAGCCTCTTGAGAGAAGGAGAGCAGCTCTAGGCACCACAAATCAATAATAAACATGTGTTTTCGTTATTCTCTTTAGATTTCATCTTTATCCTTTGTAAAAGAGCGATGAAGGCCATGGTGTTCTTCTCAATCTTTGTGCTTTGAGATCCACCTATGACAAGCCCTTACTTAGCACAAGTCTACTGTTTTATCAACTTCTCTAGTTGCTCCATGTTTCATAACATGTAGAGTAGTTGTATGTTTGATATAAAGTTATTTAAAGTTCTTTTGTTGCATCTTTTACATCTTTATTGAGCTTGTTTCTAGATTGATTCTCTATCTTTATTTATACTCAAGGCATGATCTATATTAGCTACCTAGTGACCGATTTTAGATTGGTGCCGATTCCAAAAGCTTTTTCACCGATCGGATCTAGTATTTGATAGGTTAAACGTCTTAACAATTCGAAAGGTTAGTTAAAGAGTTTAATGAAAAATAGAATCTCAATCTTACAGCGTAACTCACCTTGTAATAACCACGCAAAAGCCGAGTCTGTTAGGGTTTTAATTATAGGTTTCAGAGCCACGAAAATGGAATGATTCTACCACAGTGATTTGAGTTCTAGAACACTAGTTGCATCTCTTTACAAATCGTGTAGTTCATGTTTCATTAGTTTCTTTTAATTGCTTTTATCTTGCGTATTTTGATTTATCTATCCCTTTATTTTATTGCTTTGCTTTGTTTCATTAAAAACCCCAAAACCAAATATAATTTCTCTTAGCTTATTTTGCATCATATAGATTTATAGGGTAACAACATAGTCTCTTGTGTATCGACCCCTATTTAATTGCATTTTCAAATTTGAAAAAGTCGCTTGGGATTTGTGAAATCTGATCAGTGTGACTTTGGTGTGTGTATATATGCAGTAAGTTGATTAGGAGCACTCTGTTTTAATTCAGTGTATAGCTCATCCTGTTTTGGTGTTCTGTAAATTACCTTTAAAACCTCTTATTGGCAAGTCTGTCTTTGAAAAGAGCTGCTCATCTATTCAGTTCATTTTTAGTCTCTATCTATCTGGGGTTGGTGTTATTATGTGTCTCAAAGTCATTCTCAGACTGCACACAATATACTCAACAAGGGGAGAAAATCTGTATTAAAAAAAAAAAAAAGCAAAGCTTAGGCTAAAAAGAAAAAAAAAGGGGGAAGTCTTAAACAAAGCTTAGACTTGTTTAGAATCTGAAAAAGTGTTAATCCTCTCTTAGAGAAAGCCTGTTTCAATAAGGGTTTGGGATATATTCTAATTTTTTCTTTCTCAAGTTATTCTTTAGTCTGCTCTAAACCTACTGAATACGAATGATGATGTGTAGTCTAGCTTAGACAGATCATTAATGGTGAAAGCTACTTTCTGAGAAATAGCTGCCTTTGGTGAGCGAGTGAGTTGATCTGATTTTGAAAAATTTGGACTGCTTCTGTGTAACTCTCTGTGTAGATCACCAATACTATGTTTGCATTTTATTAGGTGGATCGTAATTATAATTCTGTGTTCATATATGTATATACTTAGATAAGTGAAATCCGTTTCTACCAGAGTAGGTAAGTTGAAGACTAAGATTAAAGTTGAATCAGACTCTGATGACGACAAAGTGGCTCTACTAGAGTTCTTGTCCAGATACGCTGTGAACAGCAAGATGGTGAAGGCAAGAGAACTGAGATATCCTAAACTGAAAAAGTTCTATGAGAAACCCTACAGTAAATATGTTCTCAACTGACACAGTCGCTGAAAAATTTGATCTGATCAAGCCTCGTCTCTTCAATGATATGAGGATTCTTCCTCTAGGCATCTCTGAATCTCAGACTGCTCAGGATTTTGTTGAGATGGTTGGTCTTCTCGCCATGGTTACTGAAATCGACACCTATGTCGAGGAAGTTGTGAAGGAGTTCTATGCTAATCTGTTTAGCATGGATATTCGTGATGAAGGAATTATATTTGTGTATGTTCGTGGTTCAATGTATGAGTTCTCTCCGGCAATTATCAACTCTCTCTTTCAACTTCCGAATCCTCCCTTTGATGAAATGGTTCCAATTATCTCTGAAGCCGATAATCCAATTGAAGAGGTTGTGTCGCTGCTTTCTGGTGGAACACTGTGGAACTGGAAGGATCTGACATCTCTTCAAATTAGTCCAACAATGACTCTCCTGTACACCATGTGCTGCCACAACTGGATGCCAACGCTGAATAAGACTGCTCTGAAACAGTAAAGTGTTACTCTTGTCTACATGGTTGCAAATGCCAAGACTTTCAACTTTGGGAAAGTGGTGTATGATGAGATACTTGCTTCTGCTAATAAGCCTCAGTCTTACCCCTTGGTCCTGCCTAACATGATTGATCAGTTGCTTCGCTTCCAGCGTGTGGTACCTCCAAGGTCTGGTGATACCATTTCCCCTTCTCCTGGCAAGATTGTGCTTGACAAGAAGAGTTGTGCTCAGTTTATGCGTGGTCCTTGCATCTGGACAGGACCAAGGTCTGCTTGCTGATCTGGATCAGTTAACTGCACTAATTGTAAGCATCCGTCTCAAGGCAACATGTTTTATTCAAATCTCTAAAATGATCTCTATGTTTGCACATATTATTGTGTTTTTACCTGTGTATGCATCCAAGCAGGGGGAGTATATGGCACTGGCACTGGCTTTGATGTTGGCACTGAGGAACCAGAAGGTGACTAGGAGGAGGATGGTGATGCTGCAGCCTGATCTGGTGTGAAAAATGTTTTCTGTTGTTTTCTGTTGGAATTTCAATCAAAAACTTTGTTTCCTTTTGTTATTCGGATTTGGTGAGCATTGCGAAAATGCTTGAACTTGTTTCTTTTGTTGTGTAAGACTTAAACTTATTGCTTTTGAAAAATTTGCTTGGTTTTTGTTTGATTGCATCGGTGGATATTGGAATATTGTTGCTTGGATATGTGTATATGTGTATATGCTTGCTTGGTTGGCTGTGAGTTTGTGTGTTTCAAGTAAGGTTGCTTGGATTCTCATACTCAGGCAAAAAGGGGGAGATTGAAAGAACATGTCAAACCAGTTCTAGTCTTGAAGTGTATCAGAGAAGCTAAGTAGCAAGTGTAAAAGTCAACACTGCTGATATGGCTGTGTCGAGCCCATCAAAGAAGTCTTTGAGTGGATTTCTACTGTAGCGGATGGACTTCTGCAAAGTAGGTGTGGAGGCAGAGGCTACACAAGTCATCATCATGAAAAGGTGAAAGGGTGGACCCTTTGGATAAACAAGTGTGCCGCGGGCACTGTAGCTGACGACTTATACCAAGTGGTACCGTAGCTGTCGGCGTTCAACACATAAAGAAGGGAAGCTGGGATGTCTTGTTCTCTATGCTTTCTCTCTAAGGAAAAAACAGAGAGCATCTTGTGTGAGCTTGAGAGTTAATCTGGGTAGTTTAACTAGGAAGTGAACAAAGAGAAATCAGCAGGTGCTGATCGGGTAGTTAGGAACTAATTCAGGTTCAAATCACTGAGAGTGAGTTTGTGTAATGCTGAAGTAGAACATATCTTGTAAAAGAAGAGTTCTATTGATTTCTAATACCAAAAAGGTTTACTGCGGTATCTCTGTATTCTTAGTGTTAAGAGGTCTCTGGTTATTACAGAACAAACGCAATGGCATCCAGATTCTCGCAGCCGCCGAGTAGTGCTCTACGTTCTTGAGAAGAAGTCGAAGAGATGCCTCGCTGATGACTCTTCACTTAATCAATCTTGTTAGCCATCGAGGTTTCTTTGTATCAAGATGACTCTAGCTGGATCTTTCCTTGCATTTTTGTTTGTAAATGTATTCTCCAATCATCGAAAATCCATTTTCTTCCTCTGCTTTCATGAAATGATCGAGAGACTTGGTCCGAATCATATGAATAATGAATGATTGAGACGCTTGGTCCCGAATCTTATTATTTTATGTAAGGAACTTATTTTTATTATGCTCGCGAAAGGCACAGACAATTTTCTACTAATTTTGCATTATGTTAACATCATTATAATAATCAGTAGGAGATCAACCAAAATCTTGTTATTTTATCTAAGGAATTATAAGTCCCAACTATATATTCTTCTTAACTGTCGGTTATAAGTCCCAACTATATATTAAAAAGAATTTAAATCGGATCTAACAAGATTTACGATATAAATTATCCGTTATATTATTTAAAATAATGTGTGTGCCATCAATAAGATACACTAAATACTTATTGAAGAATTATTTATGATTGACAGATATAGAGAGAGTGGGTAGGCAACTTTTTATGATTTTTTATGATTCAATAATAGTCCTTAAACGCATTGACTTTGAGAAACTGAAAAACGAAATGGCTAATTACTCCGTTTCCTCTGTTTTCAAATGGGTGCTTCTGTTTATTGAACTAATCGTCTTCTTGAGTACGCAGTATGCTGATTCTGCCACTATCATCAAGTATCTTCCTGGTTTTGATGGCCCTCTTCCTTTTGAGCTCGAAACCGGGTTTGTTTTCTCTTCTTGTGATTGATCAAATCCGTTGTTTTCAGAGTTTGGAGTTAATCTAAAAGTATACTGTGAATGAAGGTATATTGGTGTTGGTGAGGAAGAGGAAGTCCAATTGTTTTACTACTTTATCAAATCAGAGAGGAACCCAAAAGAAGACCCTCTTCTTCTCTGGCTAACTGGAGGACCTGGCTGCTCTTCCATTTCTGCCCTTCTTTTTGGAAATGGTGAAATCGAAAAACATTGATATACTCGTTCTTATGCGTCTTTGATTACTCGTTTTAATTCTATGTATATAAGCAGGGCCTCTGACTATGAAATTTGATGTGTACAATGGAACTCTCCCTTCTTTGGTCTCTACTACGTATTCATGGACAAAGGTAACAAAAAAAGTGTTATTCGTATTACGATCATAAAACCAGATGATCAAGTCTTTGATGATTTTTCTCAGACTTCGAGCATAATATATTTGGAACAGCCTGTTGGTACTGGCTTCTCGTACTCAAAAATTCATCTTTCTAATAAACCAAGTGATTCAGGAGAAGCCAAAAGGATCCATGAATTTCTTCAAAAGGTAAAAGACAATGTTAATTGAAACAACTGTTCTTTGTGCATAGACTTTAGGAGCCTTTTTATTTTCTTGGTCTTGTGCAGTGGCTAGGCAAGCATCAAGAGTTTTCCTCCAACCCCATCTATGTTGGCGGAGATTCTTATGCCGGTATGGTTGTTCCGGCTACTGTTCAAGAAATCTCGAAAGGTTATTTTTTTGTTTTATGATATTAATCTCAAATTTTGCTCAATCAATTATTATAACAAAAGAAACATGATTATGCAGGAAATTATCAATGCTGCAATCCTCCAATAAATCTTCAGGTTCATATAAATATTTCTTGCTTTTTTATATAAAGGTTTTCTGCAAATAAACTATTCAAGTGGTTAGAGTTTGCGAGTTTACCCCTCAGGCGATTTAATGGAGGTCAATTCCTAAAGTAAGAGTTCATCCGATATCACATTTCAAATATTTGAATTCCAAAAGTAACTATGCCCGGAATTTTATAAAATGCAAGATTCATTTAAGAACACCGGGAATTTCATTTTAAAATTTTGAGAACTGAAACTTCATGGTTATATTGCGGTTTAACTTCTACTCCAGGGAATGACCTGCATTTAAATAACTTGAAAAGTAAACTCGCAAGCCCTAACCACGTGAAGTGTTTATTTGGAGAAAACCCTTTATATAATAATATATTTATATCCAATTTCTTCGTAATCCAATGATGTGAAAAAGTGTTAAACAACATGTATACTATTTACCTTTCAAAAAGCATTAAAGTTCCTTTGTAATCTGACAAAACAACAGGGCTATATACTCGGTAACCCGATAACAGCTCCTGAAGATAGTAACTACCGCATTCCATATGCTCATGGAATGGCATTAATCTCTAATGAGCTCTACAAGGTATGAAACATCAAAGATATTTGCTTTTGTTTCTATTTCCCACAGTGAAAATCATATCAAAACTCTGTTTTGTTCTTTTCGCAGTCGTTCAAGAGAATCTGCAAAGGAAGATGTGAAAATATTGATCCACGTAACACCAAATGTTTGAAACTCGTTGAAGAATATCATAAGGTAAACTGTATACATATATTCGCAGATTTAGTTGAATGTTTAGTAATATCATAAGGTAAACTAATTTCAGTCTTTCGATGGTTATTGTAGTGTACAGATGGAATCCTCCTATTTAGCATATCATCACCATTTTGCGAAACTGAAACTCCAAGTTGCAATGTAAGTAATAATCCCTCTTGCCCCTCTATTAACCGTTACACCTTTGAGAAACTATATATGTATACATTTATAGAAGGTTAATTTTGCAGATTTACTGGTATTCGCTGGCTAACTACTGGGCCAACGACGAAACCGTACGCAAAGCTCTTGGAATCAATGAGGTATGTATAATGAAACTTTATTTTACAATTTAAGGTAAAAAACATAGTCATGTCTACAAAAGGTTCTATATATGGACGTTGCAGGAAAGTATAGGGGAATGGATACGATGTTATCACGACATTCCTTACACTAAAGATATTATAAGTAGTGTACCTTACCATTTGAATAACAGTATCAGTGGATATCGTTCTCTCATCTACAGGTCAGAGTCTTTAAAATTTTTGGTTGATCTACGTTTTCCTACCAAGATTCTCAAGACTTTCGTAAATTTTGTGCGGTTTTTGGTGAACAGTGGTGATCAAGATATGGCAGTACCTTACCTTGGAACTGAAGCTTGGATAAGATCTCTCAACTATTCTATTATTGATGATTGGAGGCCATGGATGATAAAAGATCAAATCGCTGGGTATATACCGGGTTTTTCTTTCAAGTTCATTCATTTTATCAGACTCGCTTCAAAGTTTTCTTGACTCTTCTTCTTCTTTATCACAGATATACAAGAACGTATGCGAATAAAATGACATTTGCTACTATCAAAGCAAGTCTTTCCTCTTCTTTTTTCCAATTAATCTAAATATTTTTATTGCTGTTTAGCTTGGAGTTTTCTTAATTGAGTTGTGGTTTTTGATTATAGGGAGGTGGACACACACTAGATTTTAAACCAGATGAAAGCTTTATCATGTTTCAAAGGTGGATCAATGACCAACCTTTGTAAAAAAGAGGAGGCTGGCTTCTACGTATAAAAGACACGAAATTGTGATTCTTTACATTCCATTAAAGAAACGTGTCCATATATATATAAGAAGGCTTGGCCGTTTAGGTGTTGCTTTTCAAGCTTGGTACATTTGCAATTTTGCATTTCACTTCTTTTCTTGAAAACAGACAGGAAAAACTGATTGAAATTACAAACAATCTAGACAAGCTTTCTACAAACAATAGCATATCCACACCTAATGCAATAATCTAACGGATTTTATGTTATATATCCTTTTTATTCGATATTTTCCTATTTATATATTATTTGGTAGGTGATTTCTCACAAAACTTTTATGTGTCCTCTTCAAATTCCCTCTCCCAAAATTAATTGTGACATGGTGATATGCATCAGATTTTACAACTTTTTACTATGTTTTAAACAGTTTTAATAAATACCAATTTTAGTGTTTTCTTGGGTTTTAATAGCTTTACAAGAGTTTGGAGCATTTTGGGCCAAAAATGAGTGAAAACAAGCATTTTTTAGAAAAGACAGAGTTGAACGTCATATGTTCTGCCTCATATGTAAATTGTTTCCACCGTTGGACCAAGCTCAAATTTTATAACAAGATATAGGAGAATATCAGATTCAAGTATAATATTTTATCATGGAAATTTGACGGTTAGATCTTGAGATATACTCAAAATACTGAAGACGGATCCTTTAGCCTCGAAGTAGAAGCAAGGTTCAAGGTGCGAAGAGAAGTGGTTGATCGATCACCACCACGTCCGAGCGGGTCCTTAAGCATCCGACTTTATAGATTTAGGCAGCAACAAAGCGATCGATCGATCGCCGCTTCTAAAGAAAAAAATTACTTTCAATTTTGGAAAATTTTCCCCAAATCTCTTAGGGATTTACCCTAACCGACCTCTACACATATAAAATGAGAAAAGATGCCACTAAATTCAGCACGCCCTTCACCACCTTTCACCACTTCATACACAAATCTCTTTGCTCATAGCCGCCGTTCGAAGCCCTAGAAGAAGACACAAAGCCAAGTTTCTATTAATTCTTTCATTACAAGTTTGTTAGGGAGACGAAATTTCATCTTTGTATCACATACAGAAGATTTCTAAACCCTTTCTTATTTATATGAGATATCTTTATTCGATCATTTTCATGGTTGGGTTCTTGATGGAGTAGTTTTATTGTTGGGTTAAGGGGATCTCTTAAGAGGTTTTCATGGGTCGATATGAAACAACCAAGTTTTTTTTTTTTTTTCATCCCAAACAATTCTACTGCGGAAATAAACATAAACCAGATAATCCAATAAATCAAATCAATAAATCAATTCCCAACAAACGAATTCAAGAACAATATTCAGGAAGGATAAAACTACCAACCTAACAACCGATTCGCTAGAATAAATAGTAAAACAGTAAAACCCTATCATCCTCTTCCAACGCCTTGATTCTGCAGTCACCCTTTCCCTTTACTTGCAACACATGGGAAAATGAGTTGCGTAAGTATTTCATAAATACTTACTGAGCAGGTCATACCACCAACTGCCGTAACAAGCAGGCTCAGGCAACATTACAAACGATAACATATTTAATACAATCCAACAAATACACAACATTGTATTATCAAAACGATTCTGAACCAAAACTGGTCATGTCGAGCGACACAGCAAGGTGTAGATCGACAATACTCAAGTGCTCGTGTGGAGCAACACCACACTAGTGTCAATCGACACACTACTAGCACTCGTGTCGAGCGACGCCCTCCTGGTGTCGATCGACACGTCTCTGTAACGCACCAGAATCGAGTTTCTCCTCTCACAACTTAATTCTGGGCGATACGAGTCGCAAACCTGCAAACGATCGATACCAAAACAATCCACAATCACACAACAGTGACCACAAACCAATTCACACAAGAATCCATCACAAAATCATCACGAAGACATCAACAAACCATCATTGCCTAGAAACCTATGGTTGCGAACTCACCGTTGCTAAAAAGGATGAATGAAAACGATTCGAAGCACAAAGCACACACGAACCAGACCTTTTCTACTCTAGACCAAACTGATCCGAACAAAAAAAACCACGAGGACCACGATGAACAGAGATCCTAACGCCTAACGCATCCTTCGAGCCAACGATATCTGGGGAACTCACATCTCCGCGAGAGAACTCACATCCCTCGCTACTTATTATGGGAACTCACATCCCAAATAAGTATACAGAAGAACTCACATCTCCTCTGGATAACTCATATCTCCAAAAATAACTGAGTTATTCGGGACCGCAGCCCCTAGAGTAATCAACTCTTAAATGCCTCTAATCACCTATTGACTAGAACTACCTCAATGGTCTAAGGCATGATATTTCTTACTTCGAAATATTAACAATAATAAGAACTATACATCTTATTACAAACGGAAAATAAATAAGGCAAACTCCATCTTATAAATTTCTAAAAATGTAAAGTCGTTACGACAAAACGAAAATACAAGAAACGAAAAGAAAACACAACAACGCCCTAAAGCCCAGACTAAAACCCACAAAGAAAGCTAAGCTCAAACTGCGACCTGCTTGTCAAACCACTTCCTGAACTTAAGCTTCATCTTTGTCCCTAGCTCCCAAGTCTCATCCTCTGTACCGCTACAGTCCCACAAAACTCTCAGTAACGGTATCTTCTTCCGACGTAGAACCTTGACTCTCCTCTCCAGAATCCTCACACGAACTGTCGAAACTATCAAATCAGGCTAGAGATCCTCCAGGATCTAAGCCACCAACTCCTCCGACTCATGCAATCATTTCCTCAATATAGACACATATAAAACCTTATGAAATACCTTAATGATCGGAGGTAAATCAAACCGGTACGCCACTGGTCCAACTAACTCCACTACCAGGAACAGACCCATAAACTGTAGACTCAACTATATAATACTACTGGTTGCACAATATTCAATAAAGTTAAAAAGTACTTAATATTGTCAAAACATCTTATATTTTGAAACAAAACAAAATGTCTAAAACATCTTCCATTATGAAACAGAGGGAGTACGCTTTATTTCCGACCCGGGATATCCTCAATGCAATGTTCCCTAATCCCGTCTAGGTCTGCCGGATTGATCGTACAAAAATCAAACAAGTACATGCACAACCAACTGTAGACCCATAATTGGATCAATCGATCGCATAACAATCAAACAAGACATGCATGACCAAAGATACTACATCTGTTACCTGGGTCGTCTGAACCGAGGTTCCAAATGCAATATCCATCCTAAACTTGATGCCCACCTACACAACCTCAGCAAAAACTCCATTGCCTAAAACGCCTTCTCCGCTGCTTATCGGCATAACTCCTCTGCTGATCATGAGCCTCTTTCATGTTTAGCTTTAAAACATGGATCTTCTCCATCGTTTCCTGAAAAAACTCGCATCTAGAATGCTCCTCTCCCCCACTTGGGTACAACATAAAGGCATCTTACATGGCCTCCTATACAAAGCCTCAAAAGGAGTCATCCCGATACTCGCTTGGAAGCTGTTAATATACGCAAACTCAACCAAGCTCAAGTGATCCGCCCAATGACCACCCCAAACCAGCACACAAATTCTCAGCAAATCTGCCAAAGTTTGAATAGTTATCTTTGACTTCCCATCAGTCTGCGGATGATAAGCCGTACTCATTTGCCTCTTATGGCCCATCTCTGTCTGGAAAGCTCCCCAAAACTCTGAAGCAAATCCAGGATCCCGGTCTGATACAATACTGGCTGGCACACCATGCAGCCTCATAATCTCCTTCACAAATTTCTTAGCCACAACAGCTAGCCCGTCTGCCTTCTTAATGGCCAAAAAATGTGTTGACTTAGTCAACCAGTCTACAATCACCGAGATAGCATCGTAGGTCCGCGAGTTAGGTAATCTCACCACGAAATCCAG
Organism: Draba incana; assembly: GCA_963576765.1. Classification (NCBI taxonomy): domain Eukaryota; kingdom Viridiplantae; phylum Streptophyta; class Magnoliopsida; order Brassicales; family Brassicaceae; genus Draba; species Draba incana. The sequence continues at coordinate 25,174,773 of OY755215.1, forward strand.
CGTGATCATATTCTACTTCCACTCCGGAATGGGTAAACTCTGCAATAGACCATGATATATCATGGTTTTTACCCGTTTTAGACCATGATATAAGTCCAAATATCTAGAGTCTTTGTGGTGTTTGGTATTTGTTTTAGAGTCTTTGCAGGTACTTAGACGTTAGGAGCATAAAAGATGTTTACTGGAAGTTTTGGACAATGCGGAATGAAGCGTCAAAGTGTCAAAGTTCGGATTCAGAAATCAGACTTGGTGTCGATCGACACCCCTAACAGGTAACACGATCTCTTTAGTTTTTCAATATTTTTTTACGTTTATTTTACTTTCTTTCACCTATCTCATGCTTAATAACACTGGAGACAGTGTTGTTTAAGTCTGGGGGAGGTAGTTGCTAATTATTGTGTTTTGTTTTGAGTTTTTTTTTGGTGTTTTTCAAATATTTTTGTTTTTCGGGTCGAAAACTCCCCTTTTACTTGTTTTGAACAACACTCAAAGACCATTACAATCTAAGTTGGTTGGTTTTACTAAGGTGGGTAACTGGAAGTGGATCGGTTTAACAGAGCGAGTTTAGATTTTTGAAGAACGCCAAAAAGGATGTTGCAGACCCCGCCCCTATTGAACTCTAATCTCTTGTCTTAGGGGTTGGAAATCGCAAGACTTGATTCAGCTTTCAAACACTTAAAAATGAGGACGGACCGCTCTGAAACTTCTTCCCAAATGATGAATACAACTGTCAAAGATCAAAAAGAAAAAAAAGCTCATGACCCTGTTTCCACAAGAACAATAGTAGTGAGCGCTGATCTAGTGAAGTTATAGAGATGCCAAGGAAATAAAAAAAGTCTACAGAAAAGTAGAAGTCCGAAAATAAAAAATCCTGAAGAAAAAAAAAATCAACAAAGGGCATTGCATTTCTATGATATCCTTAATTGGATAAACAGTTTTGGAGGGAAGAGAGAGGGTGAAGCGCAAGAAAAGTGTTCAAGGAAGTGAAAGAATCTAGAAAGTCCAGCGATCGATATTCTCTCGATGAGACCTCACCTAAATAACTAAAGGGGTTTGTGACTGAAAGTCTGAATTTCTCTAAGGGGTTTGGATTCAATCTGGAAGACTGTTAAGCTTCTAGGGACACAGTGAAGTACTACCATTGACTTTGCAGGTATGTGGTTTCTAAAGGAGTGATCATATCTGTTTTGCTTAGGGACAAGCAAAAAGCTAAGTCTGTGGGAGTTGATATATCATGGTTTTTACCCATTTTAGACCATGATATAAGTCCACATATCTAGAATTTTTGTGGTGTTTGGTGTTTGTTTTAGAGTCTTTGAAGGTACTTAGACGTTTGGAGCATAAAACATGTTTACTGGAAGTTTTGGACATTGCAAAATGAAGCGTCAAAGTGTCAAAGTTTGGAGGAGATATGGCGTATGAGTGGTTACGGCGGAGATGTGATAGTATTAGGCTCAGATGTTATATACAGCGAAGAAGCTGTTCACCAATTAGTAAAAACGCTTCTACAACTTTGCGGTGATCAAACTACAATCTTCCTAGCAGGAGAACTACAGAATGGTGAATTATTTATCTCTTTGTTGCTTTCACTCACTTTATATATAACAAGAACACATATGTCTAATCTTGCTTCCTCCTTTCGCCAGATGCTGTTCTTGAGCATTTCTTAGAATCTGCGGTGAAACATTTTGCGATCGGGCATGTGGAACAAACGCAATGGCATCCAGATTATCGCAGGCGGCGAGAAGTGCTCTACGTTCTTGAGAAGAAGTCGAAGAGATGCCTCGCTGATGACTCTTCGCTTAATCAATCTTGTTAGCCGCCGAGGTTTGTTTGTTTAATGTAAGATAATTTCAGAAAGGAAACTGAAATAGATGGAACTAAGTGAGACAGACCATTCTATTACGTTTAGCATTGAGGTTTTTAAGTGTGTTGCAACAGAGTCGAATAAACATGTACTGATATCTCTAGCTAGATCTGGATCATTTTCACCTCTGATGAAGAACTGATGCTCTCACCGACTTAACTTCCATGCCGAGAACATCCACAAACATATCTCATTCTTGAACTAAATCGCTTGCAACTTCATCTCTCTGGTAGCTATGATAACTTCCATGGCTCTTTGTATATCAATTCCTCGAAGGAGCATAACATAGTTTGCAACTTCATCTCTTTTGTAGCCTTGGACAACGACGAACACGATATTGATACTTTCATGAAATACTTAAAAAAAAAATTGATTTTACTTGTCAATTTCTCCATCTAAAAGCTCCAGTCTTCTGATTACTAGCCATAAATATCATCAATTTCATCTCTTTTCTTCGTCGGTGACTTCTTTTCACTTCGACAAGACCCATAGCTGATGACAAGAACTCCGACAAGCATTGAAGACTTTTCTTCGGGCTGGAATAAATATTTGGCCCATATGCAAATGACCCAACAATTCAGAATAATAAGCTCACAATACTTCCATCTCTTTTTTTGTGGTCGTGACCAGAGCTGTGGCTAGAGATATAAAGGCCACATGTGAGAGTAATTATTAATTAATTTTGTCACAATCAATAATACTAATAATCTTTGTTGAACTCGGGATGAGATCGACACTACAATTTGTAATAGGTTCGGAGATTCTTTGATAAATAGATGGAGAAGTTAAAGGAAAAAATGTGATCTTGCTCGGATGAAAAGTAACCGAGCGGGATATTTAGGATTTAAGGAGATTAATTGGATTAATAAAAGGAATCAAGTGGATTGCTCAAAAAGTGTAGTATATTCAGCCTTGGTTGTACAAAAATGATGTACAACCTTTATATAGTACAAGGGTATTAGGGTTTTGGATACATATGGTTACATTTTAACCATATGTTTCCATAAAGTAACCCATATTGATCGTAAAGTAATTACACTAAAGATAAGGTGGTTATTCCTTAGTTAGCAAGATAATGAGTTGGGTCTTTTCGCTTGGTGGGCTGAAAGCAGGATTTTGCCTTGGGCTAAATCCATGGTGTAATAGTAAGCCCCCCTTCCCCCCCCCGAGTCGGCGAATCGAGCATGCCGAGTTCGTCGAATGATTGCGAGCAGGCGGGAGAGCGGAAAGGCGCGACTTGTTTCTTCTGTCCGGGGTCTCGTTTCGCTCGCTTAAGTTATCTAGGCGCGTCGGCGCGTGGATGCGACTGGTTCTGAGTGAGCACGTGCTTCCTTGATTCCCGCCCCAGTGATGATTACACTTTATGCGGTTATCGAGAGGTTTTAGGGTTTCAATGCTATTTTGACCCTTCAGTACGCCACCTCCTTGATTACCGTGCCTAATGATCACGCCATTTCGTCGCCCCCTATTGATCCTCTATATATATATCGCTTATGCCGTTCTTCTCGTTTCCATAGTGTTTTAACTTTCCTACTCAAAAAGAAGAGCAATTTTCCCCTCTTGATCTTTCGTTTCCCCAGCTCGTCTTTGATTCCCTCCATACTCTCTCGAAATCATGTCTTCAAGTGATTCTTCTTCCATTTCTAGGGATGTCGTGTTGGTCCGAAGGGGTCAGCAAGGAATAGGTCGGTTGGATGTCCTAGTTTTTCCTCGTTAGGTGACCGAACCTGGCCACAATGCTGGCGAGTCTCGGCAATGTTCTAGGGAGGCGAGGCGAGGCGCCTTTCCGAAGAAATAGATTCCCGGGCTCGTGGGAAGAGAATGGCCGTGGTAACAGTTGACCAGCCCCCACCTCTTCCGCTCAGTCATCCTGGCCGGATTGCCACGACGATTGTACGCAGATCTTTCGGCGAGCCGGGTGGATCTTCTGCTCCCGAGGCGGGGAGAATTCCTATTCCTGATCGCGGGGATGATGCTTATGGTGGATCGCCGAGAGTGATTGGGACCGTTTCAAGGAAGCGGTCGAGGGACGAGAGCGCCCCAGTCGAATCGACGACTCTAAACACAATTTCTGCAACCCCTGAACCGGAAGCGACAGAAGGCGATTTCCCGAGTTGGATTGACCAACTCGTGAGGGAAACCTTGTCTTTGAAAAAGGAAAAGGCCTCCCTGGCGAGGGAAAATGAGTTGTTGAGGGCTCAAGGCGGTCCCTCAGCGGAGCTGGAGGGGCTGAGGAGATATTCAAGGGAACGGGATGCGGCGGTGAGAGAGCTCAGTCGGATGGTCGGGCACGAGGTCGACCTGAGGGGTCTTACCGAGCAAAAGTGTAACATCCCGAAACCAAAATTGTGTATTTTGGTAAGGGGTGTCGATCGACACCGAGGGGTGGTGTCGATCGACACCAATCGTGACCGGTTCGGTTTTAAGGAATTAATCGTTCGGTTTAGGAAAACCCTAGGGCTTCCTTTATAGGCCCGTAGGCAGTTTGTGGCCGCGTGAGGCAGAAAGAAAAGGGGGTTTTCGTGGCTTGCTGTGAAGGAGGGAGAGTTTTGAGAGAGAGAAGTTTGAGAGGAAGAGAAGACAGGTTCGTCTGTCTCGGTAGAAGCAAAGAGCGGTCGATCTAATCGAGTCTGATCAACGTGATATTTTGTAGGTTTGTTCTTCTTCCTCTTAGCTTTCTATAGAAGAAATTCGTTTGTCTTTTGGAGTTGGAGTTTGTGAGTTATGATTGTTTTTCCAAAAGGGGTCTGTGCAGTCTCGGGATTCAATCAGCCTCCTTGGGAAGTGTTTTCCCGGCGTTTCATAGAGAATCGGAGGACGATCTTGGAGCCGTTGGAAAGCTCTGTCCGTCTAGTTTTTGTATTTGGTTTCGGATCCTGATTTGGAGGTAATCTCCGTTCTCTGTGTTCGTTTGATTTCAGGGTAATTGTTCTGAAACCCCTGTTTTTCCTATTTCGATTAGCGAGATTGCGAGCTGTTTTCCCGTCGATCTGTGTGGAGTTAGGAGGCGTTCTATACACCGTTGCGAAGCTCTCGGTGTCTAGTTTCCATATCAGGTTCCAGAACTTGATTTGGTGTAGGGAGTCGCGAGTTATTCCCTTCTGTTTCGGTCGGGTTTCCTTGTTCAAACCGTTGTCAAGGTGAGTGCGTGATCGTGATATGGAATTAGGCTATTAGGAGTTTTGCTTGATTGTTTTGGTTGTTTTGGATTGGTTTCCGTATGAGTTCTGTGTGGATTATGTGTTGTCGAATCGTGTTGATCTCGCGAGATAGAACGGGACTCGAGCCGTGAGAGGATTTTGGCTCGGTTCAGGTTCTGCGAGCCGTGTCGATCGACACCTAGAGGTAGTGTCGATCGACACGGGAGTTTCTGATCACGAAGGATCGGTTGCTCGAGTTGAGCGTCGATCGACACCTAGAGGTAGTGTCGATCGACGCCACTGTCTCTGATTGAGACTTGTGTTTTGAGAATGGAGCGTCGATCGACACCAAGTGGGTGCGTCGATCGACACTCAGTCGTTTGTGAAGTGTGTGTTTTAGATTGGGGTGTCGATCGACACCATGTGGGTGCGTCGATCGACACCAGACGCTAGATTGTGGATTATCGATTGTGTTGTTCGATAAATTATGTGCTGTGAATTGGTTATTGCATTGTTTAATTGTGAATTGGAAATTGGTTAATCCTGTTCAAATGTTGATAATTGGAATATTGGGTTGTTGATTGATCGCGTAGAATTGATAGTCTAATTCCTATTTTATATCTGGTAGACGGGATGACCGCTCCACTAAGTATTTATGATAATACTCACGCAACTCTGTTTTTCCTTTTTGAGTTGCAGGTAATGAAAAGAGTGTGATCGCGGAATCATGGCAGAGGAAGAGGATGATTAGGAAGTTATGTGCTGTTTATGTGTGTTGGTTATGTGCTGTTTATGTGAATTGGAATTGGTTTTATGATTTATTGTTTTCTGTTTTCCGCTGGTTAATGTGTTGTTTTTAAAAAAAAAAAAAAAAAATGCGTGTGTTTTCTTTTGCGTGTGTTTCAGGAACAAGAAGCCTAATTTAGCCGATATGGGCGCACAAGGAGACAACGATATGGCAACTGAGCTGCAGCGATTGCGAGAGCAAATGGCTCAAATACTGCAGCAACAGCGTGCACGTGAGCAGTACCGAGCCATAGGGGATATGGATAACCCCCATGCTTTCTACCGGAACCGAGCTGCTATAGTTCTCCCTCCTGTTGACCGAATTGATTATGAGATCAAACCGCAGATGATATAGCTGGTTAAACAACATCTATTCCATGGATTACCGGCTGAGATACCGATGGATCACATCGAGAACTTTGAAGAAATCTGCAGCACTACGGGGTCTAATAGAGTATCGAGCAAGTTCTTGAAGTGCAAGCTATTCCCGTTCTCACTCTCGGACAAGGCTCTTAGAAGGTTAAAGTCATTGCCAGCTGGTTCTTTGAATACATGGGATGAGGTTAGAGCCGCGTTCTTGGACCATTTCTACACCAAGTCCAAGACAACATCTATGAGGAACAAGATTTCGTCTTTTCAACAACATTCTGGTGAAGCTTTTTGTGAAGCTTGGGAAAGACTGAAGGAGTACCGTAGGGAGTGTCCTCATCATGGTTTCAAGGATGAACAGATTCTGGGAATATTTTATGATGGAGTTGGATGGGATTATCGGAATGCCCTAAATGCTGCGAGTAATGGAAACTTTATGACCAAGACTAGAGATGGTGCTTTTGACCTGATTGAGAACCTTGATTCAAGCTCTAGCAACAAGGCTCCTGAGTAAGATAGGTCCAGGACAGTCAATAGTGTGGACACTCGGAAGATAGAAGAGCTGACGGCGAAGGTAAACCTGCTTCTACGCGAGAATCAAAGACCGGTAAAGTTTGTGGAAGAGAATAGGGTTGCACATATGTCTCAAGAGATGTTTGAAGATGATGAAGATGCTTGGATATGGGAGGCTAACTTTGTGAGTGGTCAAGGATACCAAAAACATGGGTTCAACCCCAATTATCAGAGCCCACACGGTCAAGGATTTCAGAAGTTCTACTCCAGCAACGCTCAAGGGAATCAGTTCATCCCTACCCAGAATCAGAATCGTTACCAAGGAGGGAACCAACAACAATTTGCCGCGCCACAACAAGCTACTTCCGCGCCTACATCTCAGGATGAGTTGAAGAGTCTCATGCAGCAGCTGATGGTCAACCAACAAAAGGCATCTACTGAGATTAATGCCAAGGTAGATCACATGTACGGTGATCTGAATGCAAAGTATGAGGCTATTACCGCGCATGGGAAGAAATTGGATACTCAAGTAGCTCAAACCGCTGAAGCTATTAAGAGACCAGCTGGAACTCTTCCAGGACGTGGTGAGGTGAACCCCAGAAAAGAGTATCCAGTAAATGCTATTGAGTTGAGGAGTGGACAGTTGTTGGTACCGCCTACAATCACAAGCTTCCACGTTAAGGCTAAGGAGAAGGTTACCGAGCACCAGGCTCAAGAGGATGATCTTTCTGAGAAAGATATGCATAAGGAGATTGGATCAAGCTTAGGGATACCTCAGGATTCAGTCCGGATCAATGCTGCAAAAAATATTTCTGAGCACCCGCTCTATGCCAGCGAGCACCTGCTCGCACAGGGTGCTCCCACGAAAATTTCAAGAACTTTGCCTGAGCGAGTTTATGTACCAAGAGTGCCTTACCCTGAGCGAGTTTATGTACCAAGGGTGCCTTACCTAGTACCCCCTGAGAAATCTATGAAGGATTTGGAGGTTGTTGAGTGTAAGGAGGTGCTGGAAGATTTGACGGTGAAGCCCCCTTTGGTTGATGCCGTGCCAATGATACCATCACACAAGAGGTACACGAAGGAATTGGTTGCTGGTAAGATTTTTGAAGAGGAGAGTGTGATGATGGTTTCTAAGGAGTGTAGTGCCGTACTTCGGAATAAGGTGTTAACAAAGAAAGGTAATCCGGGAAGGTTTGTGATCTCCGTGAAGATAGGGCCTTCCACGTTTGCTTGTTCAATGTGTGACTTGGGAAGCAGCGTCAATTTGATGCCATATTATGTGGCTAGGCGTTTGGGCTTCACTAAGTTTAAACCCACCAAGATTTCGTTGGTTTTTGCAGATGGATGTAAAAAGCTTCCGGTGGGTGTTATTGAAGATTTGCATGTCCGAATTGAGGATACCTTAATCCCAGCTGATTTTGTGGTTCTTGAGCTTGATGAAGAACCAAGGGATCCGTTGATTTTGGGCAGAGCTTTCTTACACACAGCACGTGCTATCATTGATGTCGAACAAGGCATAGTGGATCTCCGTCTAGGAGACATGGTAGTCCGGTTTGAGATGAGCAAGCTTCTCAAGAAACCGATGATAGATGGGCACACGTTTGTTATCCACGGCGGATCAGAGATGTTAGAGGATGAGGTTGAAGAGATTTTAGCAAGTGATCCGCTCGAAATTGCATTAACAAAAGTTGAGGGTGAACACGGTTTTCTAAGTAAAAATACCCAAGGATTTGCTAAGTTTCTGGATCCTAACATCATGGTAGAGAAGGGAGATGAATTTCTGAGTCTGGGAGAGGGCACAAAAATCGAGAGTCAGCCAGCACCCCAGCGAACACCTGCCCCCGAAAAATATACTGTTCATGGTTCTTGGAGTACGCTGAAAGCTCCAAAGCTTAAGATGAAGACCCTCCCAGCATGGCTTAGATGGTTATTCAGGTTCCAAAAGATTAAAGACAAGAAATGGCCCGGTCCGTTCACAATCAAGAAAGTGACACCACATGAGAACATAGTGTTGCTGGACACTAAAGGAGGTGAGTTTGACCCTCCTTGAGCCTAGACGGTCTACAAAGTCGAGCTAACGACTTAAAACAAGCGCTTGATGGAAGGCAACCCATCGGTACGTTTTCTAACTATTCCAATTTACTTTCTTTTATTACTAACTTTGAATTTCTGTTTAAGTTCAGGACTTTGCTTAAAAAAAAAAAAAAAAAGGTAGAAAGGAGCACCTGCTCTCCAACACAGACCACCTGCTCTCGAGGAGATCAGGCACCATCAAGCGCCTACCTCTACTCGGTGATATCTTTCCTACCCTACTATCATCATTGTCTTACCCGTGTTTTTATTTCATTGTGTTACCAATCTCTTGAACTTTTTCACACCGGAGACGGTGTGATTTAAGTCCGGGGGAGCGGTCTTGTTGTTGTGTCTGCTTTTGAGTTTATCGAGTCAATAAGAGGCTGCTTGGAAATGGAATTATGAACTTGATTTATTGGATTTATTTTCGGACTAGGGATTACTTGTATGATTCACAGCTTGGCCAAAGTTCTATTTCGAGCACCCCACATCTCTGCCGAGCACCTGCTCGTGCAGGGTGCTCCCACGACAGGTTATGGGTAGATTTAAAATTTCCCCCAAAGCTCACACTTATCAGAAATTAGGCTGATCCAATGTCATCTCAAACTCCTATTTGGTATTTAATCTTGATCTTTAATTTCTTTCTCAGGGGTTTGACGTTCATTGGGCAAGACTTATTTGAACCGTATAAGACACCGCAACTTTCCAGCAAGTATACTCTTTCCTCTCTAACTTTTGAATCATTCCACTTTTAAATTCTCCCCTTAAAGAAAAAAATAAAAAAATATATAAATAAAAAATAAATAAAAAGATAAATAAAGGGGGAGAAATTCAAAGCAACATGCCCAAGTGACCCAAGGGATGATGCGTAAACCTGTATCTCTTTTGGGACCCGCGGAAAGCATGTTGTAAGGGAAACTAAAAGAATCAAAGTGAACCAAGGGATGTTGCGTAAACCCGTATCTCCTTTGTGACCTCATTAGATTCGTCCCGTAAAAAACTTCAAAGCAACATGCCCAAGTAGCCAAGGGATGATGCGTAAACCCGTGTCTCTTTTGTGACCTCACGGAAAGCATGTTATAAGGGAAACTAAAAGTTTCGAAGTGAACCAGGGGATGATGCGTAAACCCGTATCTCTTTTGTGACCTCATTAGATTCGTCCCATAAAAAAAAAAAATAATAATAATAATAAAAAGTTGAGAAAAAGAGTATACGGGAGAGGTCTTGGTTAGAAGAAGTCGGCACCCCTTGAAACGATTCCCCTTGAGGTTTGTACTTTCACTTTCATTAATTGATTAAGAGATGATATTGAGGATCCCGAAGTTTTGCTGAGTTGTGAGTGAATAAGGTTAGATCGTGGTACATGTTCTAAGGCCAAGTGATGAAAGTATGAAGTCCGGAGATTTTTCCAACAAGCGAGTGAATTCCATGTGATCTTCAGACACTTTTCTGTTCTTGATCTTGTTTTGTTTAAGGATAAACAATGATCTAAGTCCGGGGGAGTTGATATATTAGTATTTTGGTCTCTTTTACGTGTTGTTTTCTACTTGTTCTCGGTACTTTCTAGTTCTTTTGGTGTCTTTTCAGGTCCTAGGAGGCTCTCAAGCATGGATTGGAGTTATTTGGGATCATTGGAGCAAAAGAGAAGAATTCGGAGCAAAAAGGCGATTTTCCCTAACCGAGCACCTGCTCGGTCTGTTCCGATCACCTGCTCACCCGAAGACTCAAAGATCAAAGGCCCCTGGAAACAGGACCGGTCGATCCAACCATTGGACCGACCGGTCCAGATGCTGTGAAGACCGACCGGTCCAGGGTGGAGACCGACCGGTCCGTTCTTGAAGAACCGAAGCCAAAACTCCTGGAATCGGGACCGACCGGTCCCTCACCCGAAGACTTAAAGACTCGTAGATGAGACCGACCGGTCCCATGACCGGACCGACCGGTCCGGTCCCCAGATCCGATTTTAACCTAAAATTAACTATAAATAAGAGGTAGCCACCTCTGAAAAACTGTCTGAAAAATATTCTAAAACCCAACCACGTTTGTTCCAAGTTTTTGGAGACTCTTTTCTATTGTTCTACTTTGCTTTTGGATTGCTTGTAATCTTTGGAGAATAATTCCACAACATCTATTGAGAAGAATTCTAATCCATAATCTCTTTTATATTATGAATTCTCTTGATTGTATTGCTGCGTTTTTATTCTCCATGGTCGAGTAGTTCCTTAGCTAGATTAGGGGATTTCAATGGTGATTTAGGATTGATTAGTGACTGAGCCAAATAGGATAGATTATCATATGTCTTCATCAATTGGGATTCGTAATGCTTAGGCTAGCGTGGCCGCCTAGTCTATGATTTCAAGTTTAACATATTCACGACAGTGCTCTAGGTTGCTAGATAAACCATTGGTGAGCAATTGGTGTGCAACCAACGACAGTTGATTGTTGCCATCAATTGTGAACAAATTGAACCCATTCGATAATGCTTGTCAACATCTCTGAATTCAAACGACAGTTAGGCATTTAGGTTGTTAGACAAAGATATTGATGCATCACGACAGTGGGGCAATATTACATTTATGTTTGAGTTCTAGACCAAATTGCATTAGTTCCTGAATAGTAGCTCAGTCCTTAGTCCGAAATCACCGGCGAATGACCTTGATCTAGTGCTTGCTTTACTGAATTTTATATCGTTTTACTTTGTTGCTTTCATTGTTTCGAAAATCAAAACTCATATTTTATCTTAGCTTTAATTTAAAATCTATAATTTCAAAGTGTAACCTTGGTCTCTGTGGATTCGATACCCTTTATACTACTGCGATTGTCTGTGCACTTGCAGCTATATTTAGGATTAAAACTTAAGCACATTATAAGGCAAACTCCATCTTATAAATTTCTAAAAGCACATTATAAGGCAAACTACATCTTATAAATTTCTAAAAGCACATTATAAGGCAAACTCCATCTTACAAGAAACGAAAAGAAAACACAACAAAGACCTAAAGCCCAAACTGAAACCCACAAAGAAAGCTAAGCTCAAACTGCGACCTGCTTGTCAAACCACTTCCTGAACTTAAGCTTCATCTTTGTCCCTAGCTCCCAAGTCTCATCCTCTGTACCGCTATAGTCCCACAAAACTCTCAGTAACGGTATCTTCTTCCGACGTAGAACCTTGACTCTCCTCTCCAGAATTCTAACACGAACTGTCGGAACTATCAAATCAGGCTAGAGATCCTCCAGGATCTAAGCCACCAACTCCTCCGACTTATGCAATCATTTCCTCAATATAGACACATATAAAACCTTATGAAATACCTTAATGATCGGAGGAAAATCAAACCGGTACGGCACTGGTCCAACTAACTCCACTACCAAGAACAGACCCATAAACTGTAGACTCAACTTGTTCTCAGAAATTGATCTGATGGGCCTCGCAACAAGACCATCTAGAGATACTCTCTCCGTTTCATAATATAAGATGTTTTAGCAAAAAACACAAATATTATGAAACTACTTTTACTTTTAAAAGTAACATTTTAAAAATATATAAAAAAACATTTCAACCAACAAAAAAAAAAACTACATAAAACTATTGGTTGCACAATATTCAACAAAGTTAAAAAAAGTACTTAATATTGTTAAAACATCTTATATTTTGAAACAAAACAAAATGTCTAAAACATCTTCCATTATGAAACGGAGGGAGTACGCTTTATTTCCGACCCGGGATATCCTCAATGCAATGTTCCCTAATCCCGTCCAGGTCTGCCGGATTGATCGTACAAAAATCAAACAAGTACATGCACAACCAACTGTAGACCCATAGTTGGATCAATCGATCGCATAACAATCAAACAAGACATGCATGACCAAAGATACTACATCTGTTACCTGGGACGTCTGAACCGAGGTTCCAAACGCAATATCCATCCTAGACTTGATGCCCACCTACACAACCTCAGCAAAAACTCCATTGCCTAAAACGCCTTCTCCGCTGCTTATCGGCATAACTCCACTGCTGATCATGAGCCTCTTTCATGTTTAGCTTTAAAACATTGATCTTCTCCGTCGTTTCCTGAAAAAACTCGCATCTAGAATGCTCCTCTCCCCTACTTGGGTACAACATAAAGGCATCTTACATGGCCTCCCATACAAAGCCTCAAAAGGAGTCATCCCGATACTAGCTTGGAAGCTGTTAATATACGCAAACTCAACCAAGCTCAAGTGATCTGCCCAATGACCACCCCAAACCAGCACACAAATCCTCAGCAAATCTGCCAAAGTTTGAATAGTTATCTCTGACTTCCCATCAGTCTGCGGATGATAAGCCGTACTCATTTGCCCCTTAGGGCCCATCTCTGTCTGGAAAGCTCCCCAAAACTCTGAAGCAAATCCAGGATCCCGGTCTGACACAATATTGGTTGGCACACCATGCAGCCTCACAATCTCCTTCACAAATTTTTTAGCCACAACAGCTAGCCCGTCTGCCTTCTTAATGGCCAAAAAATGTGTTGACTTAGTCAACCAGTCTAGAATCACCGAGATAGCATCGTAGGTCCGCGAGTTAGGTAATCTCACCACGAAATCCAGCGTGATCATATTCTACTTCCACTCTGGAATGGGTAAACTCTGCAATAGACCATGATATATCATGGTGTTTGGTATTTGTTTTAGAGTCTTTGTAGGTACTTAGACGTTAGGAGCATAAAAGATGTTTACTTGAAGTTTTGGACAATGCGGAATGAAGCGTCAAAGTGTCAAAGTTTGGATTCAGAAATCAGACTTGGTGTCGATCGACACCCCTAACAGGTAACACGATCTCTTTAGTTTTTCAATATTTTTTTACGTTTATTTTACTTTCTTTCACCTATCTCATGCTTAATAACACTGGGGACAGTGTTGTTTAAGTCTGGGGAGGTAGTTGCTAATTATTGTGTTTTGTTTTGAGTTTTTTTTGGTGTTTTTCAAAAAATTTTGTTTTTCGGGTCGAAAACTCCCCATTTACTTGTTTTGAACAACACTCAAGGACCATTACAATGCAAGTTGGTTGGTTTTACTAAGGTGGGTAACTGGAAGTGGATCGGTTTAACAGAGCGAGTTCAGATTTCTGAAGAACGCCTAAAGGATGTTGCAGACCCCGCCCCTAATGAACTCTAATCTCTTGTCTTAGGTGTTGGAAATCGCAAGACTTGATTCAGCTTTCAAACACTAAAAAATGAGGACGGACCGCCCTGAAACTTCTTCCCAAATGATGAATACAACTGTCAAAGATCAAAAAGAAAAAAAAGCTCATGACCCTGTTTCCACAAGAACAATAGTAGTGAGCGCTGATCTAGTGAAGTTATAGAGATGCCAAGGAAATAAAAAAGTCTACAGAAAAGTGTTATTCAAGCAGAAAAGTACAAGTCCAAAAATAAAAAATCCTGAAGAAAAAAAAATTCAACAAAGGGCATTGCATTTCTATGATATCCTTAATTGGATAAACAGTTTTGGAGGGAAGAGAGAGGGTGAAGCGCAAGAAAAGTGTTCAAGGAAGTGAAAGAATCTAGAAAGTCCAGCAATCGATATTCTCTCGATGAGACCTCACCTAAATAACTAAAGGGGTTTGTGACTGAAAGTCTGAATTTCTCTAAGGGGTTTGGATTCAATCTGGAAGACTGTTAAGCTTCTAGGGACACATTGAAGTACTACCATTGACTTTGCAGGTATGTGGTTTCTAAAGGAGTGATCATATTTGTTTTGCTTAGGGACAAGCAAAAAGCTAAGTCTGTGGAAGTTGATATATCATGGTTTTTACCCGTTTTAGACCATGATATAAGTCCAAATATCTAGAGTTTTTGTGGTGTTTGGTGTTTGTTTTAGAGTCTTTGCAGGTACTTAGACGTTTGGAGCATAAAACATGTTTACTGGAAGTTTTGGACATTGCAAAATGAAGCGTCAAAGTGTCAAAGTTTGGAGGAGATATGGCATATGAGTGGTTACGGCGGAGATGTGATATTATTAGGCTCAGATGTTATATACAGCGAAGAAGCTGTTCACCAATTAGTAAAAACGCTTCTACAACTTTGGAGGAGAACTGCAGAATGGTGAATTATTTATCTCTTTGTTGCTTTCACTCACTTTATATATAACAAGAACACATATGTCTAATCTTGCTTCCTCCTTTCGCCAGATGCTGTTCTTGAGCATTTCTTAGAATCTGCGGTGAAACATTTTGCGATCGAGCATGTGGAACAAACGCAATGGCATCCAGATTATCGCAGGCAGCGAGAGGTGCCCTACGTTCTTGAGAAGAAGTCGAAGAGATGCCTCGCTGATGACTCTTCGCTTAATCAATCTTGTTAGCCGCCGAGGTTTGTTTGTTTAATGTAAGATAATTTCAGAAAGGAAACTGAAATAGATGGAACTAAGTGAGACAGACCATTCTATTACGTTTAGCATTGAGGTTTTTAAGTGTGTTGCAACAGAGTCGAATAAACATGTACTGATATCTCTAGCTAGATCTTTTTTAGTCAAAACTCTTTAACTGGATCTTTCCTTGCATTTTTGTATGTAAATGTATTCTCCAATCATCGAAAATCTGTTCTATGTTGTCGAAGATTTTTATTCCGGTATGGTTAGTAGCTTAAGTATGATATTTTTTTGTTGTATGATATCAATTTCAAAATTTTCTCAGTCAATTATTATAACAAAACAAACGTGATTATACAGGAAATTATCAATGGTGCAATCCTCCAATAAATCTTCAGGTTCATATAAATATTTCTTGCTTTTTTATATAAAGGTTTTTCTGCAAATAAAGTCTTCAAGTGGTTAGAGTTTGCGAGTTTACCCTTCAAGTGATTTAATGGAGGTCAATTCCTAAAGTAAGAGTCCATGTGCAATATCACCTTCCAAGTATTTGTATTCTGAAAGTAACTATGCATGAAATTTATAAAAGCTATTGGGCTTTATTGTGAATTTTAACTGGTCTCGTTTATGCAATATTCATTTAAGAACACCAAGAATTTAATTTTAAAATTTTGAGAACTAGAACTTCATGGTTATATTGCGGTTTAACTTCTATTCCAAGGATTGACCTGCATTTAAATAACTTGAAAAGTAAACTCCCAAAGCCTAACCACTTGAAGAGTTTATTTGGAGAAAACCTATTATATAATAATATATTTATATCTAATTTCTTCGTAATCCAATGTGAAAAAGTGTTAAACAACATGTATACTATTTACCTTTCAAAAAGCATTAAAGTTCCTTGGTAATCTGACAAAACAACAGGGCTATATACTTAGTAACCCGATAACAACTCCTGAAGATAGTGACTACCGCATTCCATATGCTTATGGAATGGTATTTATCTCTGATGAGCTCTACGAGGTACGAAACATCAAAGCTATTTGCTTTTGTTTCTAGTTCCCATAGTGAAAATCAATATTAAAACTCTGTTTTGTTCTTTCGCAGTCGTTCAAGAGAATCTGCAAAGGAAGATATGAAAATGTTTATCCAGGTAACACAGAATGTTTGAAACTCGTCGCAGAATATCATAAGGTAAACTGTACACATATAATCGTGGAAATTTTAGTTGAATGTTTAGTAATAATCATCACTAATTTTCTGTCTTTCTATGGTTATTGTATAGTGTACAGATGGAATACCCGAATATCATATATCATTACCATTTTGCGAAACTGATATTCCATGTTGCTATGTAAGTAATAATCCCTCTTGCCTCTCTATATATTAACCGTTAAACCTTTGAGAAACTATGTCTACCTTTATAGAAGGTTAATTTTGCAGCTTTACCGATATTCGCTGGCTACCTACTGGGCCAACGACAAAACCGTATGCAAATTTCTTGGAATCAATGAGGTATGTATAATGAAACTTTATTTTACAATTTAAGGTACAAAACATTGTCATGTCTACAAAAGGATCTATGGTTGCAGGAAAGTATAGGGGAATGGATACGATGTTATCACGACATTCCTTACACTAAAGATACTATAAGTAGTGTACCTTACCATTTGAATAACAGTATCAGTGGATATCGTTCTCTCATCTTCAGGTCAGAGTATTTAAAATTTTTGGTTGATCTACGTTTTCCTACCAAGATTCTCAAAACTTTTTCCTACCAAGATTCTCAAGACTTTCGTAAAATTGGTGTGGTTTTTGGTGAACAGTGGTGATCACTGTCACACCACCGTGTCTCGGAGATTTAAATTTTTTACACGAAAGTCATTATTGGATCGTTGATGCAAAATGGGCAAAAGAAAAAAAAGCAAATTTAACCGTAAACCTAGTTCTATCAACACTCTCTATAAAAAGGAAGTTCTCGTAGAAAAATGAGTCATCCAAAATTTATGTGGCAAATCCCTATTCGTTTTGCTCTTCGCCTAGTGAACCCTAGCCATCGGCGCAGCTTTGATAGACGATTTTCCGGCGAATAGTATGGAACTGTGCGACGATCTGCATATCCATGGAAAGCCCCAAGTCTCAGCTTTCCAAAAAATCTAATATCGTCCTGATCCAACATCGGAACAGTTTTGGTGGAAATGGGAAACCGAGGATCAAAACTATTTGGATCGATCTAAAATTTTTTATTATTTGCTGTGAGAGTTTCTGACCAGTGAGGGGAGAATTGGTGTTGTGATTTCGTCGAAAGTCTAATGAAGCTGATTTTTTAGATAGTTTTGATGCAGTCACTTTGGTGGACCGTTTGGAGAATCATATTAAGTCTGATCGCGTTGTAATTTTATGGAGTTGTTCATGGCGGTATGAAGCTTGAAATAAAAGGTTGGATCGACAAATCTACGGTTAGTTTGTTTGTTATTCACGTTTTTTAAAGCATGATCAATGCAGTTTTCTTCGACGTCAATATTATTGAGTTGCAATATTTGATCGGAAAATCATGCTCGGTATAAGCTGGGACTTTTTGGGAACCTTATGGTCTCAGAATATGAGATAAGGTCAAAGGAGGACTGGAGTTGGAGATTGGAAGTCTAGTCGAGCAAGTTCTAAAACTTCAGATGCTTTTTGGCTAAGGTGAGGGTTGGGATTTGTGGATTATGTTATGCAATAATATGATTTGGTGAGCATGTATACTTTGTCCAGGAATAGTGAATGATGTGATGAATGAAATGTTATGTTGAGATTATATGTTATGTGATAAATTAATATGTAATATATATATATATATATATATATATATATATATATATATATATATATAATGTGTGAGGTTGTGTGTGCCCGGACTGAAAGTCTGTTACATGGCTATCCCGTTGAAGCCCGTTAACGGCTGACGAGCCAGTAAGGGTGGCGTATGACCTTTCGAGGTTACGGTCAACCCCAAGTTGTTTCATGGACTTTGGTCAAGATATATGTATATATTATATATGAGGTGGCTTACGAACTTCCAAGGTGACGGCCAGCCTGAGTTATGTGATGATGAATATGTGATGTATACTATATTGAAATCTTGATAGTTGTTAGGTTGAATGTTGTTGACTGTTTCTAGGCTTAGTATATATGTTTTATTAAATTATATTATTGTTTAATATGGATAATGTGGGCAGACGTGATCTCCCTCAGTAAGTAATTCTCCCCGGAATTGCTCACCCCTTTCTCTCATTTTTTAGTGTGTGCAGGTTTATTACTTGTTGGTCAAGTTAGGACGCGAGACCTAGGGTTCACAGTGATCGGAGAATAGGGCGTGACAATCACGATAGGGCAGTACCTTACCTTGGAACTCAAGCTTGGATAAGATCTCTCAACTATTCTATTATTGATGACTGGAGGCCATGGATGATCAAAGATCAATTCGCTGGGTTTTTCTTTCTTGTTCATTCGTTTTATTAGACTCACTTCGAAATTATTCTTGACTCTTCTTCTTCATCACAGAAATACGAGAACCTATGCCAATAAAATGACGTTTGCTACTATCAAAGCATGTCTTTCCTCTTCTTTTTATTCAATTAAACTCAATATTTGTATTGTGGTTTAGCTTGGAATTTTCTTAATTGAGTTGTAGTTTTTTATTAAAGGGAGGTGGACAGTGGACACACACCAGAGTATAAACCAGAGGAAAGCTTAATCATGTTTCAAAGGTGGATTCAATGGCCAAACTCTTTGAAAGAGGAGTGTATTACGTTTCAAACAGAATCAACAGCAAAATATGGCTGCCATTGACGTTTCTAAGTGTGTTGCAATGGAGGCAAATGAACATGATATAATATGTGTTAAGATTATAGGGAGGTGGACACACGGCAGAGTTTGAGCCAGAGGAAAGCTTTATCATGTTTCAAAGTTGAATGAATGACCAACCTTTGTAAAAAGAGGAGGCTGGCTTCTACGTATAAAAGACACGAAATTATCATTCTTTACATTCAATTAATGAAACGTGTCCATATATATATATATATAAGAAGGCTTGGCCTTTTAGGTGTTGCTTTTCAAGCTTGGTACATTTGCATTTCACTTCTTTTCTTGAAAACGGACAGGAAAAACTGATTGAAATTACAAACAATCTAGAAAAGCTTTCTACAAACAATAGCATATGCACATAGAAATTCGATTCAGTATCTAGTGGGCTAGTAGTTCCCACTACCACTTGGTTTACCGCGTATTTACACCTAATGCAATAATCTAATGGATTTTGTGTTATATATCCTTTTTATTTGATAATTCTCTATTTATATATTATTTGGGAGGCGATTTCTCACAAAAAGTTTATGTGTCTTCTTCCAATTCACTCTCCCAAAATTAATTGTGATATGGTGATATGCATAAGATTTTACAACTTTTTACTATGTTTTGAGAACAGTTTTAATAAATACCAATTTTAGTGTTTTCTTGGGTTTTAAGAGTTTTACAGCAGTTTCGAGCATTTGGGCTAAAATGGAACGAAAACAAGAATTTTTTAGAAAAGACAGATTTGGACCGTCAGATTTTCTACCTCATATGTAGATTGTTTCCACTGTTGGACCAAGCTCAAATTTTATAACAAGATATAGGAAGATATCAGCTTCAAGTAGCATATTTTGTCAAGGAAATCCGACGGTTAGATCTCGAGATATACCCAAATTACTGAAGACGGATCGTGCAGCCTCGAAGCAAAAGCAAGCGCAAGGTGCGAAGAGAAGTGATTGATCGATCACCACCACGTACGAGCGGGTCCTTAAGCATTCAACTTCATAAATTTAGGCAGCAACAAGGCGACCGATCAATCGCCGCTTCTGAAGAAAAAAATTACTTTTATTTTTGGAGAATACTCCCCAAATCTCTTAGAAATATACCCTAGCCGACCTCTACACATATAAAATGAGAAGAGAGGCCATGATTTAGTAAGTCTTCATGGGTCGATAAATAGGAAATTGTTCATGCATAGGATTTAGTAAGTCTTCATCTACACTTTTGTTTAATTCTTATCACTTGTATTGCGAAAGTCGACTTGTGGTTTGATTTAAATTAATCTTGAATGATTGGTTTGAACTAGTGTTTAGATAAGTTTAGAGATTTAATTTGCGAAAGTTGAGTTAAAGATCTAGCTTAACATATCGAATCTTGATCATTTATATATATTTGTCCCTTCTAATTGTTATTAGGGATATCCGGATCCGTGCCTTTACTATCCGAATCCGGATTTGTGGCTCCCGGATATCCGGCTTTCGGATATCCGGATCAAGATCCGGATTTGTCAAAAAATTGAATTTTTTTTTAAGTATTAAAATAATTATAATTTGATTTTTTTTGTAAAATTAATATAATTTTATTAAAAATAAATAAATATTTCAGAAATGATTTTAAATTTATTTTATGTATAAATTTCAATTTTTTGAAAACAATATTAATAAAAAAAATATTTTAATATATTTAAAGGATTCGGAGCGGATCTCGAATCGGATCTTGATCCCGGATAATAATCTCACCTTGTTATTGCGAAAGTCGAGTAATTAGGTTGTCTAGATATATTAATCTTCAGTGCGAGAGGCGGTTGACTATATCACTTAAAGTATCTGAGTTAGGAAAATAACTTGCTAGATACTGCATGAACTCCTAAATAAATTGGCTTGTGAATCCTGAGATTTCTCTAGCCCAACGTTTGTCCTTATTGATTACAAAAGCGAAAGTTACCAAATTTGAATCATTCACAACAAAAACCATCTCATTTGTTTAAGCTTGATTATATTGTCTTCCCACAAACCTATAAAGTTACCATCAATCTATGTGGATTTGATCCCTAAGTACTACGATTGATTAACAGTACACTTACAATGTAGATTGTTTTAATCTATCTATCTAGGATCACTTGGGCACGAGCTATGTCTTTGTAGCCGTCAAAGGCTGATGGCGGCTACAACTCTTCTGAACTGTATGCATTTTCCAGCTCCTTCCAAGAATTTAAACAACTCGAGGCTCAATTGGTCAGTTCTTACCTTCAATTCTATTGTTGTGAAATTTGATTTTTTGCTTTTTATTGTAATTTTGGATAGGCTAGAGTACTCTTAATGAAATTTGGATTAAGAAGGTTCTTATGGTTATAATAATTTTTGTAGGGGTCGGATCCCCCATCGAAGAATCGACAAGCCTAAACGACGTCGTATTCGCCGAAACGGCCCAACAGTCAAGTCCAGAGGATAGAGGCCCATTAACGGCCCATTACTGTTCATCCGAATCGACCTATTTTCTCTATAAATAAACATGTATCCCCTCACCAAAGGGGATCGGAAAAACTTTGTAAAACGCTCTGATCTTGATGAATAAGAACCCTAGTTCATAATCTAATTCTAAATCTTTCTAAGTGTTTGAAACCCTAAAGGAGCTCTACTTCATAAGAATCTTCACAAATTCGATTGTGTGAATTTCCAGCACGCACAATTTGGCGCTAGAAGGAGGGGACTACTCGCGCACTAACTTTATACACGAAACAAACGCTTAGACAAACTCGTCAACATGTCGATAACGAACCCGCAGTCTCCAGCGACCGAAGATGGTTCAGGTCCGAGCGAGCCCATTGTAGCTGGGCTAATCGACCAGTCGGCATTGGAGGCGGAAGCAGGCAGATCTGTCCCTACAGAAAACCTGGCAACCGCCAGTGCGAACTCGACCGATCCGGCAACAACGTAAGCTTTCAATCAGCTCAAAACAATGCTCGACCAATTGCTCAAGCAGTCGCAGAAACAGGAAACTATCAACAGCAACCTGACTGCCAAAATCAGGGCCTTGTCGACAGCTCGTCAGCCTCAGAGTCTACCTCAGGATGTCGCACGTCATGTCACCCCGATCGCTCTTGAATTCTCCCCAGCGGCCTCGCCTTCAGCTCGCGGGGCTCGCGAAGATCATACGCCAACGCCTCTCAGAGATGGGGCCGTCCTCGTCGCAGATGCAACAGGCGGTATGGTTGCAATCACAGACGCTCGACCCAGTCGGCCGACCAGTCGAATCCAAAGTCGGGATGAGGGCGAAAACGCAGAAAAGATGCGATGGATGGATCAGGCTGAAGCCCCGACCAATCGCGGAGCTATCGCTTCACAGCAAAGGGAGATGGACGAACTCAAAGCCATCATGAAGCTGACAGCTCGCGATCTCAAGGATATGCGATCGCAAGTCCATCGCGCAACCAGCAAGGCGCCAGAGATCGACCATGTTCTTGAAGAAGCTCGCACCACCCCTTTTACCGAGCGAATAACAAAGGCACGTCTGTCCGATCCGGGGAAGATGAAGCTTCCTATTTATGACGGAAAAGGCGACCCCACGGAGCATATTAGGGCCTTCTCGATCGGCATGGGGTGAGCCAAGTTCCGACTCGACGAAATCGACGTTGGCTGCTGCCTCCTCTTTGTAGAGCACCTCAAGGGGGCAGCTCTCTATTGGTTCACAGGAATGAAGAAAAATTCGATCGACAGCTTCGCCCAGCTCTCCGAAGCATTCCTAAAACAATACGCGATCCTAATCAAATGCAGGTCGTCTGAGGCGGATCTTTACACCCTGTCACAGGCAGCCGGCGAACCCTTGGGAATCTTCATTGAGCGCTTCAAGGCAATGCTTACTCAAGTGAAGGGAATCGATGACCAATCCGCACTTAGCGCTTTGCGTAAAGCCCTGTGGTACAACTCGGATTTTCGAAAGGAAATGAATATCAATGAGCCCTCCTCCATTCAAGACGCGCTCCATCGCGCAAATGGCTTCGCAAGGAACGAGGAAGAAACGCGGGTTTTGGACCAAAAGTATGGAAAAAAAAGAAGTCCTAATCCGCGAGAAGCCCCACCGAAAAAAAAGAAAAAGCAAAACGACTTCGTGCGACACGAAGGAGGCTTCAAAGGGGCCCATAACTATCAAGTGGACTCGCCCGGCTACGGTAGAGGAAGAGGGCGAGGCCGTGGAAATGGCGCTCCAGGCCGCGGAAGTAGCACGCCAAGCCGCGGTTATGGCAACACATGGACAAGGAACTTGCAGTACGACGAATCCGCATATTGCGAACTTCACAAAATGGGCGGACATTCGACAGCTAATTGCAGAGTGCTCGGAATGAGACTCGCAGCGAAGCTGGCCGCAGAAGAACTCAGAGGAAACATAAACGTTAATGATTTCAAGCTCGAACAGTTCGACGATGCAAGAGAGGAAGACCACTCGTCCGGAGACTTTAACAAGAATAACAAACGAGACAAGAGGAACGAAAATGAGGCCCACCTCGGCAGACGAAACAATAACGATGGCCAAGGTGGCTCGAAGCAAAAAATCTGCAACATGATCATGGGCAGCTCGCGCTATTGCTCGAACACCATCTCCTCTATCAAAGCTTATCAGAGGCGAGCCAAGGTAGGAGCAAACAAGCCAAAACCGTCGAAGTTTCCAAACAATGTCATCCAGTTCGAAGAGAATGAGATTGACGACATCGACAAACCGCACGACGATCCGCTTGTCGTTCGACTCTCCGTCGCAGGATGGGACACTGGTCGCGTTTTGATCAAGACAGGAAGCACAGTCGACATCATTTTCATAGACGCTCTTAAGCGTATGGAAATCAACCTCGCCAAGTCGAATCCTATCCTAAACCTTTAACCGGATTCAATGGCGAGACGACAATGACACTTGGAACGATCAAACTTCTTGTGCGTGCGGAAGAAATAACAAAAATGGTGGAGTTCGCGGTATCGGATAACCCGATAATTTACAATGTGATAATGGGAACCCCTTGGCTCAACTCGATGCGCGCAGTCGCCTCGACATACCATCTCTGCCTTAAGTTTCCTGCGAAAGGCGGGATCAAAACGATCAGAGGGAGTCTGGCAGCGTCGCGATCTTGCTTCATGGCCGCGCATAAACTAAGAAGTCGCGCGACGGAACCGATTCCAAGCGAGCCGCAGAAAAAGATCAAAACAGACAGGGAACCCGTCAAGGAGATCTCAGACCTGTTATAGCAGCTACAGACCGCAGAATACGCCGAAGAGGAAGGAGCGGGTCCAACATGCAAACCCGTCGTATCGGTTTGCATAGACAACGAATTCCCAGAAAGACGAGTAGAAATAGGCGCAACACTAGATGAAGCCATCAGGCTCGACCTCGTCGAGTTCCTTAGAGAGAACGTCGATACATTCGCATGGGCCGCAGAAGACATGCCCGGGATCGAATATCGGCATCATCAGTCATGAGCTGAACGTAGACTCAACCTTCAAGCCTATAAAGCAGAAGCGAAGGCGACTCGGTCCTGATAGGGCTTAAGCAGTAAACGACGAAGTCGAGAGACTCTTACAGGCCGGCTCAATCTCTGAAGTCAGATATCCGGACAGCCTCGCTAACCCAGTCGTAGTAAAAAAGAAAAATGGCAAGTGGCGAGTCTGTGTAGATTTCACCGATTTGAACAAGGCATGTCCAAAAGACAGTTTCCCTCTTCCTCATATCAACCGCCTCGTCGAGGCGACGTCTGGGAACAAGCTGTTATCAATTATGGATGCTTTCTCTGGCTACAATCAAATCTTCATGCACCCCGGCGATCGCAAAAAGACTTCTTTCATTACAGATCGCGGGATCTATTGCTACAAGGTCATGCCTTTTGGCCTTAAAAACGCCGGGGCCACTTATCAACGACTCGTCAACAAAATGTTCGAGGGCCTCCTCGGCAAGACGATGGAAGTCTACATAGACGATATGCTCGTCAAGTCGCTCGAGGAAAAAGACCACGTCGGCCACCTCGCAGAATGCTTCGCGTTGTTAGACAAGTATAACATGAAGCTCAATCCGGCTAAGTGTCGCTTTGGCGTAACATCAGGCGAGTTCCTCGGCTATATGGTGACCCGTCGCGGGATCGAGGCGAATCAAAAACAAATCCGTGCGCTCATCCAGATGGCCTCGCCTAAATCAAAAAGGGAAGTCCAGCGGCTAAACGGCAGAGTCGCGGCATTGAACAGATTCATCTCGTGCTCTACCGACAAATGTTTGCCTTTTTATGACATGCTCAGGGATAAAAAGGGAGCAGCTCGACAAGCTTTCGAATGGACAGAGAAGTGTGAAGAAGCCTTTCAAAAATTGAAGCAATATCTTGCGACTCCCCCTGTCTTTACAAAACCCATCGAAGGCGAACCGCTCTATCTCTACGTCGCGGTCTCGACCTCGACAGTCAGTGGAGTCCTAATTCGTGAAGACAGCACAGAACAGAAGCCTGTTTTCTACATCAGCAAGTCGCTAAGCGATGCAGAAACGAGATATCCTCTGACGGAGAAATTAGCACTCACAGTCATTACATCGGCTCGCAAGCTTCGACCTTATTTTTAGTCCCACTCGATCGTGGTTCAAAGTACTTTTCCATGGCGAACTGTTCTCCATAGTCCTACTCAATCCGGGAGACTCGCCAAGTGGGCCATCGAACTCAGCGAGTTCGATATCGAGTACCGCGGTAGGACTACGATCAAAGCACAAGTGTTGGCCGACTTTTTAATCGAGCTACCAGAGGCGATGGCCTCGTCCAAATATAAAGACACACTCACGAACAGCTCGTCATCTCAGACCTGGCAATTACATGTCGACGGCTAGTCATCTAAACACGGGTCGGAAGTAGGCATTCGACTGTCGTCGCCACACGGGGAATCTCTGGAATAGTCATTCCGTCTTGGCATCAGAGCATCAAACAATGAGGCAGAATACGAGGCCTTACTCGCGGGTCTTCGATTGGCGAAAGCGCTTAAAATGACAAGGATAGAAGCCTTTTGCGACTCTCAGCTCGTCGTAAATCAGTTCAACGGCGAGTACGCTACAAAAGATGAACGTATGGAGGCATATCTCGCCCTCGTCAAGACATTAGCAGAGGAATTCGAATTTTTCACAATAACAAGAATTCCAAGGGCGGAGAACTCGCAAGCAGATGCCCTCGCATCACTCAGCTCGTCGGCACAGCCAGATAAAGATCTTCAAATAATCGTCAAAGTCGAATTCATCGAAAAACAAAGTGTCGCGATCGCTAAAGAAGTCAACATGCAGACAAGATCTCAAGCCGCGAAGCGAAAAACGGACATAAGCGACGGCTCTCCTACTCGTCCTATCGCAGATCTAATGGACCTCGACCAAACCGGGGGAATAACCGAGCCGGATCCGATGGATCTCGACCATTCCGACACGGTCGGCACATACGAAACGACCAATGTAATGGCAAAAGATAACGAGCTCGACCCGAATAATACTGCTTTTAATCGCGGCCTCCTCCCCAAACAACTCGAAGAGTCACCAGAAGATGCTTACCCGTGTAGCAAAGAGCCGCCCCCAGAGCATGAAGTCGTCGATATTCCCATTGACGACGAGACCACAGTCTACGGTTGCGACACCAAGTGGATGGCAGACATTCGCGAATATCTCGCAGACGGCAAAATGCTGGTAGACAAATGGGCGGCTCACAAGTTAAAGGCGCAGTCATCTCGTTACGTTTTATTTCACGGAGAAGAATTCAAATGGCGACTGTCCGGACCATTCCTCATCTGTGTCGAGGGGGAAGCAGCTCGCAATATAATGCACGAAGTTCACGGCGGGTCTTGCGGTAACCATTCTAGAGGTCGCTCACTCGCCATCCGAATCAAAAGACATGGATATTTTTGGCCAACCATGATAAAAGACTGCGAGTTGTTCGCTGCGAAGTGCGAAAAATGTCAACGCCATGGTCCTTTAATCCATCAACCTTCGGAGTTTTTGAGCTCGGTCACCTCGCCGTATCCATTCATGAGATGGGCGATGGACATCGTCGGTCCGCTCCATCCGTCTCGGCAAAAGCGATACCTCTTGGTCCTAACGGATTATTTTTCCAAGTGGATTGAAGCGGAAGCATTTGGATCGATCAAGGACAAGCATATCGAAAACTTCGTCTGGAAGAATATCATCTGTCGACACGGCGTTCCCTATGAAATAGTAACTGACAACGGCTCGCATGATATTTCCAAGCGCTTCGAAATTTTCTGCGACAAGTGGAAAATCAGAGTCAGCAAGTCGACACCTCGCTGCCCACAAGGCAACGGCCAAGCAGAGTCGTCAAACAAGACGCTTATACACGGATTAAAGACTCGACTCGACTCGACGCTAAGAAGGGCCGTTGGGCAGATGAACTCGAAGGCGTTTTGTGGTCTTATCGAACAATGCCGCGTTGCGCTACGGGCGAGACTCCTTTCGTCCTTGTCTACGGAACAGAATACGTGATCCCTCCCGAGGTCTATTTCCCAGGAGTTTGCCGACGATTGCTTCCAGAACAGGAGGGCCTTAATCAACTCCTCATGATCGACGAGCTCGACCTCATCAACGAAAGACGCGATCAAGCTCTCGTCAAGATGACCAAATATCAGATCGCAGCGTCCAAATATTACAACTCAAAAGTGCGAGTTCGGTGTTTCTATGAAGGAGACCTCGTCCTCCGCGCGGTATTTCAAAATACGGTCGAGACCAATGCCGGCAAGCTTGGTGCTCACTGGGAAGGACCTTATCAGATCACGAAAGTAGTTCGCCCAGGCGTCTACGAAATTGCCAACATGAAAGGCGAGATGATCCCGCGTTCCTGGAATGCGCGACATCTGAAGAAATATCACTGCTAAAAATACTAAGTCATTAGACTTGAACTACGACGCGACTTGATCCCTTCATTGGGTACGTAGGCAGCTCGTTTTTGGACGAGTTCAGTTGCCCCCCTTATTCAAAAAAGGGGGGAGTGGGTCCGTATATTCATACTCCCACTCGCAGTATGTAACGACTTAAGGTTTTAAGCAAGTCTTGTTACGAGTCGTTCAGCTCGCAAACGACTTCGGTCTAAACGCGACAAGTTGACTCGCAAACAACTTCGGTCTAAACGCGACAAGTCAACTCGCAAACGACTCCGGTCTAAACGCGACAATCGATAACGACTTAAGGTTTTAACCAAGTCTTGTTACGATTCGTTCAGCTCGCAAATGACTTTGGTCTAAAACGCGACAAGTCGACTCACAAACGACTTCGGTCTAAACACGACAAGTCGACTCGCAAACGACTCCGGTCTAAACGCGACAATCAATAACGACTTAAGGTTTTAACCAAGTCTTGTTACAATTCGTTCAGCTCGCAAAACGACTTAACTGTCTAAACGCAGCAACTCGCTAAACGACTTAACTGTCTAAAACGCGATGACATCAGTTCGCAAACGACTTAACTGTCTAAATGCGACGTCTATGTCAACTCGTCATTACTAGCTATAATGATGATCTATAAAACTTCATCAAAAGTTTTTCATATACATCCACAAACGGATAAAGCGCGCTATATAAATTTAAAGTTCATTTCTGGGATAGACATATTCAGTACGAGTATGTCCGTTAGCCAGAATGTCCATCTCGCGAGTCCATCTCGGGATAGACACATTCAGTAGAGTGTGTCCGTTAGCCAGGATGTTTGACTCGCAAACCCAGTTTATACTTAACAAACTGGTCGAACTTAGCAAATATAATCGGTCAGAAATTCTGTCGAACTCTTCTGCACCGATATTTGCCTGGATAAGATATATTCAGTAGAATATAACCAGGGTGTTCGTCTCGCAAAACCCAGTTATACCTAACACTGGTCGAACATGGCTAATTTTACAGAACATGGCTAATTTTACAACGATACGATAAGTCGTATCGCCTCAAAGCGTCTTAAAACCGCATCGCGTCTTAAAACCGCATCGCTGCGTCGCGTCTTAAAACCGCATCGCGTCTAAAAACCGCATCGCCTCTAAGCGTCTTAAAACCGCCTCGCTAAACAAACTCTAACAGGCCTCGCCGAAAAACGGCGAATATCAAAAATGAAATGGCTTAAAAGGCTTTCATTTAAATCTGCTCGACCAACTCGGCGTGAAAAAATGTCAGGTTGGATAAAGCCATCCAGGCACAAAAACAAAAATCGAGTCTTAAAACCTCAAGCAAAAACAAAAGCAAAATCCTAAAAATCTATTACAAGTTTGGATCAAGCGACAGGCTCGCAATCTTCAGCTCCTTGATCATCGGCGACCAGCTCGCCTTCTTCAACACTTCGAACTTCAGCTTGAGCAACGATGATCGCCGAACTCGCCTCTTCGCCGGTCTTGGGATCCTGTTCTAAGGGAACCGGCTCGTGCTGAGACTCAGTTATTACAGCATTGTCGGGATCGACCGTCTCGTCCGCCTCGCCCGACTCACTGTCACATAGCTCTTCGCTCGCACTTCGCAGCCGCATACCCAAAGAGCCAGAAGCTACATGAATACCAACAGACTTAGCACTGACCTCGACTCGCGGAGAAACAACTATATCCGCTACACTAATGGGGACGACATAGTTCATACCTAAAGTTTTCCTCAGCTCGGCAGCTATCTCATCAAAGACGACATCGGCGTCTCCCAGCTTGGCCTTGCTCTCTTCAAGCATGACGCGTTCAACCTTGGGATCAAACGGCTCATCCGCATTAGGCTTCTCCATGTCGTCAAGAAGCTGAATATTGGCAACCGCTTGCGAGAGATAGACCATGTTTTTTATCAGCTTTTTCATCATCTGACAAAACAGCTTGTAAGCATGGTCCAATTTAGCCTGAACCTCGGCAGCTGCAGACCGCCTCGCAGATGAAGCAGCCACTTCAAGATCCTTCTCGCGACTCGCTTTCAGAGCCGATAGTTCTACCTCCAGCTCGGCGGTTTTCTCCTCGGCCTTCTTCTTCTCTAGACCGACTCTCTGAAGATGCACGCCCAAGTCATCAGAACTCTTCTTGTAGGCATCGCGCTCAGCAGTGATGTTTGTCATCTTCTCTGCGAGTCTCTTCATCTCGGCCTCTTCTTTCCTCCTGGCCTCGTCAATAAAGGCCTGCCTAGACCTCGCCTCTTGGTCGTACGCAATCACCATTCTATTGCAGTGGGCGATAGCCTGCAGAAAAGTTAAGAAATATGAGAAACAAAGCAAAACGGAACAAGTAGAACTATAGAAATTTACCTTAGCCTGGCGAGACGCGAACTCTTTGTAGAGCTCGCTCTTTACCAGCATCTGCGGGATCGGAAGGTTGTCACCCGGGTATGTGACCTTAGCCATTAGAGCAGCCGCGGCCAAGGGATCGTCATAAAGCTCGGCAGATTTTCCAGATCGCGGACCCGGAGGAATGGACTCGCCTAGAGGCAGAGTCGGTAGCTCGCGACGAGACTTCTTCTCGCCAGCTTTACCTTTGCTTTTCTCGGCAGAAGTGTGCTTTCTTTTTCGAGTCAGTTGTTGCTCGGACTCGACGGCCTCGTCAGTAATGGTAATTGGTTGTGAAGCAATAACAGCCAAAGTACCGCTCGCGGCTACAGCAGCCGCTTCGTCGCTCCTCGCGGCAGGAGTGTTGTCTTTATCAACACTCCGCTCAAACGTTTCAATAGCGGAAGCGACGTCCTTCAAGTGGACCTTCTTCTTAGCTTTCGCGGCTTCCTGCTTGGCGATGTCGCGGAAGGTAGGCTTAGGTGGCATTGTCTCGAGATCTTTGGACTCGCTTAAATCAGACTCGTCGTCCTCGTCGTTTAGAACGGACTTGCGAGCTCGCACAACTCTTCGATGGTGGAAGTGACGATTCCAGAGACACTTTCGAGCCTTTAACTTGTCGTGCAGGTCGTCAATTCCTGGAACAGGAGTGAATAGCGTCCTGTTAACTGTGAAAACAATTTAACAAAGAATTAATATAAAGCATAAGGCATCAGTTCGCGCGATAAACATCAAGAAATTCTACCAAGTGTTCCCCACTTCGCCACCACCCGGTCTTCTTCTTCAACAGACGCGGTTGACACCGACACAAAGAAAAAATACTTCCGCCAACTGTGGTCTTTGTTCGGGAAGTCGTCCAAAACTTTGTAGTGGGGGCGACTCGCCAGATTATACAATTTCTTGCCACTCGGGTCAACATGCTTGCGAAAGTCAAGAAAGTTATGAAGATGGCGAACTCCGATGGGCTCGCCACATTCGGCAGCTCGAGTCTGAAGCCCGACTAGTTGGCGAATCCCTCTCGTGTTAATCAGCGCGAGCGCGATTATATGAACCCACGTGTACCGCAGAATCTACTTAGGAATGGGGAATGTGAGGTAACAATCCCTAAACTAGCACTCATATGCGGTGAACGTGCTGACAAGCGGATTGTCCTCTCGCAGTTCAGGAGTCGTCACAATCATCTCGACCACATCAGAGATTCCGCATTTCTTGCGAAGGGTATCCAAGGAGTCCTCGTCGCACCAAGAAGAGCCAGGAGGCGGGCGTTGCTTTCACCTCGACTTCTTTTTCTTCTTGACCACCTCGGCCAATCCGGATCCAATCCAGGCATCCAATCTTTCTGCTTCTACGAGCGAGTTGTAATCCCAAGCACAATCTTCGATCTTTATTCGGGGAGGCAGCTCGGCGGGACTAAGGGACTCGTCACGGAGTTGTGGAATTTCCACGACTAGCCTTTGCTCATTAGTAGCAGAGGTCTCGCCAATTAGCGAGGGGCGCGAGGTCCCAACCCCCTCTTCGAGGTCTGCTCGCAGAACTCGCATCGGTGAAGCAACCTCCCTCGTCTCGCGACTTTGCCTTAAGACAGGGGAAGGATAGGAGAACAATTCGGCAAAAGGAGAATGGCCTCCAGCTCGATCCTCTCGATTAAAAGGACTCGCATCCTTGCGACCAGAAGCATTCGTCTCCTCGCAGCCACGAAATTGACCACAACTCGAACTCGCATCAATGACCGATTCGCTGTTAGCAGAATAATCCCAGATCGATTTTCTCTTCTCGACGAACTCGGCAGATCTCACAGACTCAAAAGAACTCGTTGACGACATTATTTCTTTGGATCAAAGCTTGAAAATTTTTAGTTTTCTGAAGAACACGGAGGCGGCGAAGCGATGGGACGGCAAAAATCCTATCTAATACTTGAAAGAAAAACGAGAGAAAAAGGAAAGAGAGCAAACCTGTTTTCGGAGAAATGAAAATAATGAGAAGTATCTGAGGAGCATCGCTCCTCATAAAGGCATTTTTGACGGTTCGGGTTTCGAGGTAGGCCTCATTTCATAATGGGCCCAAAAGTTTGGACTCGGGAGATCAGTTTGGAGGGAGGTTAATCTGAACTTGTGATTCTACGACTTCCAACTGGCTTAAGACGCGACCCCGCGAGCTCACCTCTGAGTTAATTTGCGATTTCAGGACTTCACTTTCTCATGACTTCGATTCTCAGCAATTACCGTGACCTCGCGGTATTTACGGAGTTAGTCAAGTCACATCGTCTTGTTCAAATTTACTTCCTCATTGAAATCAACTCGCTGACTCGCGACCTTCTCTTCGTTGAAATCAAGTCGCAAGTTTCTCTCCGTCTGCTTCAGTTCGCGACTTCACCTCATCAAATAAACTCGCGGACTCGCGATTTTCTCTCCATTGAAATCAACTCGCCGACTCGCGACCTTCTTTTCGTTGAAATCAAGTCGCAAGTTTCTCTCCGTCTGCTTCAGTTCGCGACTTTGCCTCATCAAATCAACTCGCGGACTCGCGATTTTCTCTCCATTGAAATCAACTCGCCGACTCGCGACCTTCTCTTCGTCGAAATCGACTCGCCCCTAGCGTCACACTCGATCAGCTCGCAATTTCGTAATCAACCATTATATGACACAGCATCGGTCAACTCGCCAACATCGGGTGCAGACTATGTCATCTGGACTCGGCAATATCATCATCAACACGTAAACCGTCTAAACGGAAATCGGTTCTTCACTCGGACACCCTTAATTCAACACTTTTATTTATAAAATTGCTGAACTGGGGGGCTAACTGTAGGGGTCGGATCCCCCCTCGAAGAATCGACAAGCCTAAACGACGTCGTATTCGCCGAAACGGCCCAACAGTCAAGTCCAGAGGATAGAGGCCCATTAACGGCCCATTACTGTTCATCTGAATCGACTTATTTTCTCTATAAATAAACATGTACCCCCTCACCAGAGGGGATCGGAAAAACTTTGTAAAACGCTCTGATCTTGATGAATAAGAACCCTAGTTCATAATCTAATTCTAAATCTTTCTAAGTGTTTGAAACCCTAAAAAAGCTCTACTTCATAAGAATCTTCACAAATTCGATTGTGTGAATTTCCAGCACGCACAATTTTCTGAAGCTATCGACTTGATCTTTTGGAATATAGGGCCATTTTCTGCTGATACTCTATGTATTTTGAAAAAAAATACTAGAACTATGATCTGCTAAGAGGACCTAGAGATCTTTGTTGACGGTTGGCTTGTCTTTCGGTTCGTGCAGACCTATCTCGAGGTTGAGTACGGTGAATGCAATATTCACCAACGGGTAAATATTCTCCATCATTGCACGATTAGTGGAATGGTTGAATCAAGGATGCAAGGCAAAGGACTAATTCTATATATCGCTTGCCTTTTACTCAAGGGACCAAGGTTTGGCCAGTGAGTTAAAAATTTCACAAGCTTTTCAGTTCCACTTGAATATCTCACATCTCTGCTTAGGTCTGTTCACTTGAATTCTTGGTGTTGTTATTAAACTTACTTTCAATGTTTCATAAAGTTCAAGGAAGATTTTCTCCTCGCAAGGTTACCGATAGCTTGATCATCTTACTTCTTCTCTTTTGCAGGTTTCATGTCAAAAGAACTACTTCAATTTGCATACAAAGAAACAGTAAGAGCACGACACAACCCAGAAGAAGAAGAAACAAGTTTCTTTCTTCCCTATCTCATCATACTCATCATTTATGACGGCTGACCATATGATGTGCTTTTTTAAAGTGTGTTTTTCATCCTTCCATGATTGAATTGATAAAGTATTTGATTTTATGATATTAATTTTAAAAATAGAAATATTTCTGATATTAATTTTATGGAGCTTTATAAGTCTTAAATTAATTACTTTTTTTATTTTCAAAGTAACATTCAAAACACTAAAATTAAAGTATTAAAGTATTAATTTTAAAAATCAAAGTAACATTCAAAACACTAAAATTATTTTCCTAGTGTTAAAGTTGGATTTTACCATTAAAAATTTGGCCACTAAGCTTAAAATATAATCAGATTATATTATATTTAATATCCCATAACCGCGCTAACACTCAGAGAGAGGCCAGCGAATCCTTCGGTCTTGCTAGGCCCAGATAACCGGTCCGTTAATCGCCGGAGCTGAAAACTCTTTGACCGAGCAATTCAGTGGGGGATAGACTGAGCCAGCGCTGCTCAACGGTTTGCGAAGAGATCGCGACATTTCCGGAAGCTGTATCAGAACGTGCTTGAGATCTCTGACGACGAGGAAAGATTCGGGGAGCTGAACCGTTCATCTCAGAGGAGTATAAATAACTAGCTTTAGAGCTGAAATAGCGAACTTTTTCCTTACGTTTACATTCAATCACACTTTAGATCATCAGACTCATTCCTAGCTAAAGTTCTTTGTATACTTGATCGAATATCAATATTAATCTATTTTCTGTTATCTTGGTCTGGTTCTTAGTTAGATTTATCGATATTTCTTAGGACCAAAGTTTTTTTCCTGAATTCACATATAAATTCTTAGTGCGGAATCCACCTTCCACATTTGGCGCCGGCTAAGGGGAAGAAATACAATCGTCATACACATAAATCTAACCTCGAAACAACCGCAACAGGAATGGATACCACCAACGTTCAAAAGTCAGCCTAGACCAACAACCCGCAGATTAGTGACCTAGAAACACGAGATGTATGCGAGGTCGTGACGAACAATCAGTCTGGATCCAGCCAGAACCAGGTAGCGGTCAACGACCAGCCCGGATCAAACCAAAACCAAGTGCTCCCGGTTGACAACTCTCCCGTGAGCACGAAAACGGTGAATCCAAACGCTCAGCTCTGATCCGCAACAACCACCACCATCGTGCATTCGCCCATGGTGCCACGAAGTGTATGGCTACGTAATTCTACCACAGGTGGATCAACTTCAGCTAACATTGCTAGCGCCTTGACAGGGGGAATCCCACCACTCCCCACGAGACGGAGGGAACGCTCCAAAGACGATTTATCAGAGATGCGTCGAATGCTTTCGAATCTAATAGAGCGAATGCATGGCCAAGATTTAACCGTCCGAACGGTGGTGGCCTGTCTCGACCAACAGGAGAGAACATTCATGGCCCAGCTCCATGAAATGTCTCAATCCATTAATCAAGGGCTCCCACCTTGCAGGACGCCTAATGACGAGGTGACCCCTTCCAGAAGCATAACCCCTATGCGGCATATAGACTTTTCAGGGATCCACGTGACCCCCACAAATACCACTCGTAACCCAACATTCAACCTCAACCCAAGGACTCACTCATGGACAGCAGACCTAGCTGCCCCAAACCCACGAAGTACCGTAACACAGGTGAATGAAGGAATCTTACCACCTCCGCCCCCGCTAAGCAGGACGCAGCCAAAGCCGGCAGTGTAGGTGGGACAAATACATCAAGTGGGAAACCCTCAGGGAAACCCAGCTCGAACTCCCGTTTATCAGATCGAGATAACTGAAAATACTAACCTCGCAGCTGGAGAAAACGCCTTCAACAAAGACACATTTTACAGGTACGCCGAGCAGACCCAAGCGGAGCTGCAACGTATGCAAAATTTTTCCAGGAGCAGCTATCCCAAGGCCCATGTAAGAGCATTTAGGCTTACCGTAGCAAGAGCTCACCTGGCCGATTACGAGAAAGAGGTGGGGCACGGTAGGCTTTTCAATGAAAGACTGACAGGTCCCGCCCTGGAGTGCTTCGCGGGGCTGGACAGCTGCTCAATCGACAGCTTTGACGCCCTTATAGCGCTGTTTCTCAAACAATACTCCGTATTCATCGAAGCAAGAGCTTCAGAGGCCAGCCAATGGAAGTTGACCCAGGGACCTGAGGAACCCCTCAGAGACTACATATCAAAGTTCAAGACGATTAAATCCAGAATCGCCAACCTGAACGAAGAAGTAGCATTAGAAGCGTTGAAAAATGGCTTATGGCATAAATCCAAATTTTGAGAGGAACTCACTGTCAACCCCTTCATACCACTCAACGATGCGCTGCACAAAGCAACCTTCTTCGCCATCCTCGAAGAAGAGACAGCTCTCCTAGAGAAGAAGTACACGAACTTAGTATCTGCCCCCGGGCAACAACAACCGAAGAAATTCGTCAAGAATTATGGGAAGGGACAACAGGCGTACGCCATCGACCATGCGGAGCAAGGCAAAAGAGGCTATTCCACCGAAGAATACCGGTACCTAGCCGGCCTCAAAGGAAAAGAAAAGAAAAACCTTGAAGCAGCTCAGCAAAACCTGATGGTTGAAGAAAAAGAGGACGATGTCGAATCTTCGCCTCCCGAGAAGCCAAAAAAGAAGAAGTCAGCGACAAAGCGGGAAAGACCCGTCGAGGAGACAAACCTCGTTTAGACCCCACCCTTATCTAGAAAACGTATAGACCTGATCTTTAGAGAACTCAACATATGCGGCGGATCAATGAAATCTATCATTACCCCCCCCCCCCCCCCCCCCACCAGCTCCGAAAAATTTGACCAGCCCATGGATGAAGATACCATGCACCATTAAAAGCCTGAGCAACCCAGCTCCAGCCAAACGAGTCGATTTCATCCTTGGAGGATCAAAACTGTGCAGAGATTCAATCAACTCAATCAGAGCACACCAAATCAGGGCCAACGCATCTCACGTGCCCCAAACAGCATTTTGGGGAGTAGACCATCAGATCGCCTTCGCAGAAAGCAAAACGGCCCACCTAGATAAGCCATATGACGACGCGCTAGTCATCCAACTAGAAATATGTTGCTGCAGAGTCTCCAGAGTAATGATAGACACTGGCAGTTCAGTCGATCTGCTATTCTACGACGCATACAAGAAAATGGGTCTAAACTACTCAGACCTACAAGGTCAAGGAATACCGCTGACCGGATTTGCAGGAGAAAGAACTTATTCTATGGGAATGGTTCGACTCCCAATGGTGGTGGAAGGTATCCACAAGTTTGTAGACTTTGTCGTGGTAGACCGCCCAGCTCCATTTAACGCAATACGTGGGCGGCCATGGATATATGCCTTGAAAGTCGTACCTTCAACATATCACCAATGCATTAAAACCCCCACTCCTACAGGAATAACAACCATCATAGGAAATCAGAAGATAGCAAGGATCAGCTACCTCAACGGGCACAAGCAGCTGGAAAAATCCACCAAATAGCAATTACAAAAACAGGAGAAGCAAAACTTTTGTCAGCTCGCTGAGCACAATAACCCCTAATTGACCAAACCCCATCAAGAATTGGTCATCTCAACATGCCTTGACGAACCTCACCCCAAGAAATGTGTTGGTATCGGAGCTGACCTCCCAGAGCCAATGAAAAAAAGCTAATTGAGTTCCTCAAAAAGAATATCAGCTCATTCACCTGGAGCATCTCCAACATGAAAGGAATCAGCATCGACATCAAATCTCACGAGCTGAACGTCGATCCCACCTTCAAACCAATCAAGCAGAAAAGACACAAGTTAGGTCCCGAGCGAGCTAAAGTCATCAACGATGAGGTAGAACGCTTGCTTAAGGTTGGATCAATCATAAAGGTCAAGTACCCGGACTGGTTGGCCAATCCCGTTGTAGTCAAGAATAGGGTGTGTATCAACTTCACAGATTTAAATAAATTATGCCCGAAAGACAGCTTCCCACTTCCGCACATCGACCGTCTGGTCGAAGCCATAGCTGGACACCAGCTGCTCTCATGCATGGACGCCTTTTCTGGTTACAATCAGCTTCTGATGAACCCCGATGACCAAGAGAAAACAGCATTCATAAGAGATCGAGGAACCTATTGTTATAAGGTTATGCCCTTCGGACTGAAAAACACAGGAGCCACCTACCAATGACTGGTCAACAAAATGTTTGCCCAACAGCTCGGCAAAAGCATGGAAGTTTACATCGATGACTTGCTTGTAAAATCAGCAGATCAAAATAACCATGTAGCCCACCTTAAAGATTGCTTTGTAATCCTCAACCAGTACGGAATTAAGCTCAACCCCGCTAAGTGTTCTTTCGGAGTCCCATCGGGCGAATTCTTGGGCTACCTCATCACAGAGCAAGGGATAGAAGCTAATCCCAAACAAGTCACGACATTTTTAGAAATGGCATCTCCCAAATCAACTAGGGAGGTGCACCGACTCACAGGACGGAAAGTTGCGCTGAACCGCTTCATATCCAGATCCACAGATAAGTGCCTCTCATTTTACCAGTTGCTCAAAAGCAATAAGAGATTCAATTGGGACGCCAGCTGTGAGGAAGCCTTCAAACAATTGAAAGCGTACCTCAGCCAACCCCCGATATTGGCAAAATCGGTAGAAGGAGAACCCTTATACCTTTACATCGCAGTTTCACCAGTTGCCGTAAGCGGAGTACTAGTTCGAGAAGAGCAGTACGAGCAGAAACCCATATTTTATGTAAGTAAATCTTTGGTAGATGCAGAAACCAGATACCTGGCAATGGAAAAGCTAGCATTGGCAGTAGTCATCTCGGCTAGAAAGCTAAGACTGTACTTCCAATCGCACGTAATTGTGGTGATGACATCTCATCCCATAAGGATCATCCTTCATAGCCCCAGCCAATCAGGAAGACTAGCAAAGTGGACCATTGAGCTCAGCGAATATGACATCGACCACCGCACGAAGACTAGCGCCAAAGCCCAAGTCCTAGCCGATTTTGTAATCGAGCTAGCACAACAAGCAATCAATGGAACTGGGCCCGAGAGAATGTGGACACTCCACGTCGACGGTGCCTCTTCTAGACAAGGATCCGGGGTGGGAGTAAAACTCACCTCCCCCACCGGAGAAGTATTAGAACAATCCTTTCGACTAGGATTCCCAGCTTCAAACAACGAGGCAGAGTACGAAGCCCTTCTAGCCAGATTAAGATTAGCTCTCAAAATTAGAGCTCGGGAACTAAGTGCTTTCAGCGACTCCCAGCTAGTAACCAGCCAATTCCACGACGAATATGAGGCCAAATACGATCGAATGGACGCATACTTGAAGATCACTTGCGAGCAGACCAAACATTTCGACAAATTCGAACTAACACGCATACCGCGAGGTGAAAACACCTCCGCAGACGCCTTAGCAGCCCTAGCGTCGACCGCAGACCATTTGGTCAAAAGGATAATCCAAGTAGAAGAGATAGAAAAGCCAAGCATTCATTTAGCTCCGAAGTCAGGAGTAGGAGTAAATGCCATCGTAATAAGGCAAATGGCTAGAGAGTCGCAGCCCGAGCCAAACTCCCAAAGCGAGCTAACCCAACCGCAAGACGAACAACCAATGGGCACGGATGAACAAAACAAGGAATCAAACGACGAACGCAATCCCAAAAAGATAAGCAATTCTCAAGAAGCAGAACAGCTCGACGAGATCCATCGGATGCCGGAATGCCCTGACTGGAGAATCCCAATCTTAGAATACATCATCTACGGAACATCCCTGTCCCACAGAAGCAAAGCAAGAAAACTCAAAGCTAAGAGTGCCCACTTCTGCATCATCGACGGGAAGTTATACAAACGCACCACCTTCGAACCCTGTTTGACATGCATCCACGGAGACGAAGTCCACCATGTCATGTCGAAGCTCCACAGCGGGTCCTGCGGCAGCCATTCCAGAGCACGAACGCTATCTCTTAGAATCAACAAAAAAAAGGGGTACTTCTGGCCAACAATGCTACGAGACTGCGCAACGTTCACGGCCAAGTGCGAAAAATGCAAAAAACACGCGCCAATACTGCATCAACCAGCGAAACTGCTGTCTTCTATATACACCCGGTACCCATTCATGCATTGGTCCATGGACATAATCGGTCCCATGGTCAAATCAGGGCCAAAACAACTCGAATATGTGTTGGTCCTGACGGATTACTTCGCCAAATGGATAGAAGTGGCGGCCTACCAACAAATCCACTCAGAACAAGTCAAGGATTTCATATGGATGAACATATTATGCCGCCACGGATGACCATACGAAATAGTAACAGACAATGGCACCCAAATCACTTCAGCTATATTCAGAAACTTCTGCCGCAAAAGGCAGATCTGATTGACATACTAGACCCCAAGGTACCCTCAAGGAAACGGCCAAGCCGAGGTAGCCAACAAAACCTTACTCGACATCCTCAAAAAAGCCTCAACTCCAAGAAGGAGAGATGGAGCGAGGAGCTACAGGGAGTGCTATAGGCATTGCGCACCACTCCCAAAAAGGCCACCTCCAAAACACCTTTTCTCTTTAGTTTACGGAACAAAAACAATGGTCCCAGGTGAGACAGCGGTACCAAGCCTCTAGAGGGTAACATGCCCCTCGAACGAGGAGCTGAACGAAAGAATGCTCCGTGATGCCCTCTACGTAATAGAAGAATGCCGCGACTTTGCCTCGGCGAGAATACAGAATTGCCAGCAGGCGGCAGATAGGTACTACAAATCTAGGGTTAAAACTCGGCGATTCAGAGTAGGTGAACTAGTCCTCTGAAAAGTACAACAAAACAGGATGGAGCCTGTACCGGAAAATAAGGGATCAATTAAGAAGGCCCCTACCGCGTCACCGCCGTAGTACGCCCCGACGTCTACAAGCTAGAAAACCTCCAGAATGGGAAACCAGTGAGGAGGGCATGGAACGCCATGAACCTCAAAAAATTCCATCACTAAGTTCCCCATCTAATAATCGAACTACGTAATGGCTTGATCCCCCTACCGGGTACATAGGCAGCTCGCCCCTCGAGTTCAGCCACTCCAAACAAATCATGTCAACTTAGCCCAGCTGCCGTATGACGGTCCTAATCTACATCCGAGCTAAAATTTCCTACGGTGAAATAAAATTGTTACAATCGGAGTTGATCCCCTAGACGGATCAACAAACAGTAGGGATTTTAACGTTCTTAGGACTCAAACTCCACACGATCAAGCGTCGGCCGACCTAAAAACACCCTGCATAGCTACAACAAATCTCAAATCTACGATTCGAGCGATCACATTTCACCACTTTAAGGAACAACCAAGCGAGTCAGCTCAGCGCCCCTAATGCTTTTTAGATTAACTCGGCTGAGGTCCAGGCGATATCGCCACCTAAGCCACGACAAGGCTTACCCGACTTAAAGATATTACTTAACATAAAAGGGCCCACTTGGGCAACAGTAAAAGTCTTAACAAAACAAATATCAAAACTGGGGAAAAGTGAGGAAAACGTTTTTCTAAAGGCAACTGTTCGCCCGCTGAGGAGCTGATCACCCATCTGGTATAACTGAAGGTTCTTTAGCATTCGCAGTAGCCCTCCTAGGCAAGGCCTCGGTCAAGAAGGTCAAACGATGTTCCTCACGCTTCCGACTGTTTGCCAGCTCTGCCTCAATCGATATCTCCCCAACTGATAACCTTTGGAGCAGTTCCGACTAAGCCATAGCCGCATCCAGCTTGATTCTAGCTCGAGTCACATCTTCCTGCCTGGCCACCACAAATAGTACAGCAGACACCTCATCCCGCTCACGAGGACTGTTAAACTGCCGAGCCGCCTCGACTTCATGCGCAACCATCCTCTCCCTGTTGACCACCAACAACTCGTTCTCCCTCCCCAGGCTGTTCACCAACTCCTTCGACGCCCTGGCAAAATTCAAGAAACGCTCCTCCTGCCACCTACGCTTAGCCTTCGAAATGCGTATCATCGCAGCCTCCTCCCGACGAGCCGCCTCCAGCTCAGCAATGTAGGCTCTCTGCTTAACAGACAGAGAAGTCAAGGAATCCAACTCAGATTGACGAACAGTAGAGCCAGTCCAACTCTCCGCCTCCGCCATAAAAGAAAGGAGGGCGTTGGCGACCTATCAAGACAGACCCATCGTCACTCAATACAAATTACCAAGTTCAAAAGCATAAGGCAAAAAGAAGGGACAAGTCTAGAAGGCAGGAATAACTTACATTCCTGAAGGCCGCAGCCACTCCAGCGTAGTTGTCCCGAAGGAAAAGATGTTCAACTTCGGGTAGCGTGCAGTTCGCCGACCCGAAATTATGAAGCCAGGAAATAAGATCTGCAGCTCCCAAAGAGAGAAGAGGAGGGGCCGACGTCCCAGCAACCAGGGCAATGACCTGGCTGGGCTAAGAGCAATGACATGATCCTCCTCAACAATAATCGCAGGAGGAATAGATAGTCTAACAACCGGGGTAACTACCAAGCCCGACTGGGGATGAAAAAGATGGGAAAATGCCCGTCCTCCCTCGGCTGCAGCGGCTGAAGATGGCGACCTCCCGCCCATCCACTGCGTGAACAGATCCATTAGCCAGCGTAGCCCCCAGATCAGCCTCAACGCAGTGAAGGGAAGCAGACAAAAGTTGAAGACCGTCATCTCGAGGTCCACCCGACAATGCGCCTACCTCATCAACCTCTTCTCCCGTCACCTCCATCCTGGCTCGTTTAGAAGGATCGGGCCCAGGCCAGGAAGACCACCCGCTGACGGTAGCCATCACCGGCAGCTCCACCTCAAGGGGTCTCTTCTCCAACCACCGGTTAACTATCGCCAAGGACCTCTTAACGCCCGGCGTGGCATCATTCCCCGTCATAATAAGAGTCGAGAAAGAATTAGCAAGAGATGGAATAGCGACCCGGAGAGCCGAGGAAACCTCTTCGGCGTCAATGACCTGATCCCCGATGGGATCCTCGGACGCGGTCATACGCCTGATCGGCCTCCTCAATAGGGACTCTACTGGGCTAGCCGTAGAAGCAGAGGAGCCATCTTGAATCGCCACTGGGAGTTTACTTAAACCCATGGTATTAGGAGATAGGGCAACCTGAGCTCGTGTTGTATGCGATCAGGTGCGACGAGCTACGAAAGGAATAACCAGAGCAGCAGCTCTGATAGGGTGTAAATCAGCTCCAGCCCCCGGTGTAGCTGGGGGAGGAAGCAACAAAAGAGTATCCGCGGCAGGCTGAGGCACCGCTGGAGCTGCGGGACCTGCGGCACCCACCTGCTGCAGCTGTTGGCCATCACGATAAGCCTGCAAGATCCAAATACGGTCAAAAGAAGCCTTATGCACCCGATCCCGGCGGAGCAACTGCAGCCTCGAGCTGATGACAACATCAGCCTCTCTAGGCTTGAAGTTACCTGAAAGCCAAACAAGCATCAGGAGTTATAAAGAGAGAAGTGGTAATCCCACTTGGCAATGGCAGAGAAAAGAGGTACTTACGAGCGCCGTCGGCGAAAATCTTCGGGATTTTACCAAAGTCCGACACAGAAGACACCGATCTCTCATTAACCCTAAAAAAGAAGAATTTTTTGTGCCAATTGGTGTCCTTTGGCGTTATATTCATGACGACCCTCGGAAAGGTTGAGGAGCAAGATAAATTTTACCCCAGGGAGCAGGGTAGCCACAATTGCGAGCTAAATAAAGCTCATTAAACATCCAGGGGGACAACTCCATCCTGTCCTCGAAGCTCCTGACGTAAGTGCCGATGGCGTGACGCATGAAGTTGGTGGCCAATCTGCGGGAACGCTATCTTGAAGCTCCTAAGAAGCTGGATGAGGAAATCTGGGATGGGGAACGTAAGACCGCAACTCTGAAAGTACACCAGATACGCGACGCACCAACCTTCCTCGACAGTCTCCGGGTTGTCACGCCCAGTCGGTTCCCAAAGCTCTACATAGGATGGTACGAGACCGCTCTCCTGCAGGGCAAGTAGCTCCTCAGGAGTGATGGTTGATGGTTCGTATGGACCAAAATATATTTCATCCTGATTTCCAGCCATGATGAGAGTAGAAAAAGAGCGGAATAAGGCGTGAAGAAGAGAAGACCTGTAGGAAAACGAAAAGAGGAGAGTCGAAGGTTTCGAAGAGATGAAGGATCAGTTATGAGGTGAAAGATATGCTCTCGAAATAAGAACAAGGAAAAGTATCTTCGAGTGGTGGGCCCCATGGGGAGTTAAATCGCCGTCAGCGCCGCTTACGATTCCATCTCGCTTCGCCATGATTTGACCTATGTGATTTCAGCCGTTAGATCTGAGAGAGTAAAGCCTCGGAACCGTACGATCTGAGGGTTCGGTGAAAGTAATCATGATTTCACCTAGGAAAGATCCCCTTTTATGCTT
Organism: Draba incana; assembly: GCA_963576765.1. NCBI lineage: Eukaryota > Viridiplantae > Streptophyta > Magnoliopsida > Brassicales > Brassicaceae > Draba > Draba incana. Next base: position 25,219,069 of record OY755215.1, read on the forward strand.
TAAAGAAGTAACCGCCCATTCATTCCCCCCCCCCCCATTAAGTAATTAATGGGCTGGGGGGCAACTGTTGGAGCTAGATTTCACCACTTGAAATCCGGTCCATTAAGCTTAGGATATAATCATACTCGATTTTATCCAAATTGCCTGAGGCCCAATGTTGCGTTGAAAATATTAAAAGACCAGCATGCCCTTCGGCAGCGCTGAACTTCGTTGAGCAGTTCATTGACCGCCGAGATAAGAGGAACCGCTGACCAAGAAGCTCAGAGACGACAGGACCAAGTCAGCGCCGCTCAACGGTTAACGAAGAGATCCCGATATTCCCGGAGGATACACCAGAACGTGCCCGAGATCTCCGGCGACGAGGAGGGATTCGTGGAGCTGAACCGTTCAACTCGAGGAAGTATAAATAGCTAGTTCTAGGGCCGAAATGGCTAACTTTTTCCGTATGTTGACACTCAATCGTACTTTAGCTCATCAACTCTCTTCTTAGCTAAAGTTCTTTGTATACTTACACCGAATATCAATATTAATCCATTTTCCATTATCTTGGTCTCGACCATTGTTAGACCTATAGACATTTCTTAGGACCAAAGTTTTTTTCCCGAATTCACATATAAATTCTTAGTGCGGAATCCAGATTCCACAGGAGGATTGGTTTAATATTCCAAAAAATTTGTAAAATTTGAAAACTAACCCTTGTTGTAAAAGATTTGGAAACTAACTTTTTGTTGACTAAAAGAATAAAATATTCTGATAATTTAAAGATTCTTTTAAAGTATTTTTGAAATTAATTTAATTTAAGATAAATATGAATGAAATTTAAACATTTAAAAATAAACCCTAAACCCCAAATCCAAATCTTACCCCCTAAAAAGCTATACCCTAATTTGGGAATAATTAACCCAAACCCAAAAATTTAAACTACAAATTCATTAAAAATTATTTTTTGTATTTGTAGTATTTTTATAACTATTTAAAAAATATATATTTTTGAGATTTTTATCATCAAAACTTTGATTTTGATTAAAACATTTTCGTTTTAAAATATTATTTTAATATAAAAATGTTATTTTACAAAACTTATAAAAGTGGGGTTAGTTTTCAAATCAAAAAAGATTTTGAAAATATTTTTACAAATTTCCTCTTATTATTTTTTCCCCAATATATACTTGTACGTGTTTTTCGAAAGAATAATCCTCCCATTCCCGTCAACTTTCCACCAAATCTCCAAACCTAAATTATTTTCAATATTTGACGTACCTCTGTAGACTATAGTCCTCACCAACATAAGGACTAGGGCAATGAGCAAAAGGACGGTCCTTGAGTTTAAGCATTTACATTTTGGTATCATTAGTTAAATTCTTGCTCTTATTATTAGTAGATTTTAGAAAGGTGTTAGTGAATTTAAATAAATATAATAATATGCGGGTCCAATATTAAGGTTTATATTTTTACTCTATAAATGCTAATTTTAGTACTTATAACTAGGGTTGGGCATTGATACCCGTCACCCGTCTTCTACCCGTCACCCGTCTCGTACCCGTCTCAAAAACAAGGGTACCCGTAGCTTTCGGGTCGGGTAACGGGTATCACAATTCTATTACCCGCGGGTAAGGGTCGGGTACCGGGTATCAATTTTTTTTTCACTACCCGTCTTCATACCCGTCTTATACTACCCGTTTTATACTACTCGCACATATTACATAATACAGCTATAAATTTATACATGTTCTCCCAAATCTTTTGGCAAACCAAACCTCTAAAATTTATTTCTATTCTTTTTTCAGGTTTTAGGAATCCTAATATAAATATGATGGAAGAATCACACAGCAACGTGGACTTTTGGAATCTTTTTTGGCATTTCTGAGCTCAAGTCTGGACACCAGAAAATTAATTACAATCTTTAAGCTTTGGAGTTTGTAATTAATCTTTTGAACGGTTGCGTATGTGTTAAGTACAATATGATTTTTTCCTCTTTTTGTAAATCAGATCCTATGTGGTCTTTGAATCCTAAATATATACGTTTCCAGATAAAAAAAAATTGTTATGAGGCGAATAAGGGTAAAGGGTCGGGTAATTACCGGGTCGGTTAATTTTGACCGGGTACCCGTTTATCCGGGTATCCGCTTTTTCCGGGTTGGGTACGGGTACTAAAAGTCTAATACCCGTAAGGGTCAGGTCGGATAACGGGTATCCCAAAATTCAAGGGTACCCGACCCATGCCCAGCCCTACTTATAACACCTTATTTTAGGGTTATTATTTTTACACTATATAATAAATTATTAAAAATTACTTAGCACCCCAAATTAACATCCACCTATAATCTTGCTCTTATGTTATTTTAACATCTTGCAATAAAAATCTTCTCTTTTTATATATATAAAGGAGATTTTGCAGGGAACAAAAACTTTATGGTATTATTGTTTTTGTTGCTTTTAGCAATTAGCACAAATATCATCTCATCTCACCATATTACATCACATCACATCACATCACAATCACATGGATCAACATAGTTACATTTTGAACAAACAAACAAAAAACATTTACACGTTGATCAATTTTAGAATAATCTTGCTTCTGGTTTCTAATTATTAACACCACCTGCTATTTTG